>OU612059.1:119284631-120512131 GCA_914767635.1 Melanostoma mellinum | reverse complement strand
AAACTAATTGAGCGACTGAGTTGCGTCCAAAAAACCGTTAGTATAAGAAAAGAATCGTCGTTTAAGAATGCAATTGGCCAAAGAAATATCAGAAAAGAATAGTCGTTTAAGAATGCAATTCGTCAAAGAAAATGTGACAAATGATATGAGTTTCTGGTCAAAGGTAAGTCGCATTGTGTTCTTCAACTTCAATCATAATTCGGTCAATTCATTAAAAGTCCTTTTTACGGACGAAACCAAAACTAATCTTTTTGATTCTGATGTCATATGCTCTTTGGCGAATTGCATTCTTAAACGACTATTCTTTTCTGATATTAACGGCTTTTTGTGCGCAACTCAGCCACTCAATTCGTTTCTCCTAACAAACCGGCGAACTCTTTCTGCCCTTAACTCAACATTTTAAGTGTCCTTTAACATTTTTTAAAGGCCAATGGCGGACAGCAAAGAATCACTTCTTATTTTTCTTTAAAGAAACCGCACATTTCTATCGCAAATTTTTGTTTTGCTTTCAAAATTTTTTGGTTTATTTCCTACTAGCTGTGTCCGCGACTTCGTCCGCGTGGAATAGTGACTTTCAGCAGCATTTTTAACTTTTTAGGAAATAAAACTTCTAGCCTTAAAAATGGAGGTACATATTTCCAAAAAAAACATTCAACCCCTATTTCAACACCTTGTAGCCCTGTTAAAAATACTTTTGAGACCGTAGTTTTTGAACTCCCATTTCCGTTCCCGTGGGAATATAAGGATAGATACATGTATAGTCTTTATCCTTCCGCATGTTCTAGACCATCTCTGTAGCTAATTTAATAAAATCTGTTTAGCAGTTTGAACGGGAGACATAAGAAAAACATACCGACATAGCTACATTCGCATTTTCAATATTAGTTAAGACTCCCGTTCCCGTGGGAATATGGTGACCGTTTTCGTGGGAATATGTGGATAAGTTAAAGTTAATGTTACTCCGGGATTATGGAGCATTCCAACGGTGGAAGAATTTTTGAAATCGGTGCTGTAGTGTAAGAGTTCCCGTATACGTTCCTGCTCCCGTGGGAATATAGGGAAAAAATATATAGTCTATGTCTTTCGTCAGGTTCTGAACAATCTTTGTACAAAATTTCATTTAAATCGGTTTATTAGTTTGGGCGGGAGATGGTAACATAAAACGACGGACAGACAGAGCTCCTTTCACACTTGTTATATTAGTAAGGACTCCCGTTCCCGTAGGAATATGTGGATGAATTAAAGTTAATGTTACTCAGGGATAGTGTAGTAGTCTAACGGTGGAAATTTTTTTGAAATTGGTGTTGTAGTTTCTAAGTTCCCGTATACGTTCCCGTTCCCGTGGGAATATAGGGATAAAATATATAGCCTATGTCCTTCCTCAGGTTCTAGACTATATCTGTACAAAATTTCATTATCAATCAGTTTAATATTTTGGGCGGGAGACGGTAACATAGAAAGTCAGACAGACAGAGTTACTTTCACATTTATAATATTAGTTAGGATTTATATCTAGTTAAGAGCATTAAACATTTTTTGAAACTTCTAGCCTTAAAAATGGTGGTATTTCAAAAAAATAACATTCATCCCCTATTTCAACACCTTGTAGCTCTGTTAAAAATACTTTTGAGACCGTAGTTTTTGAATTCCCATTTCCGTTCCCGTGGGAATATAAGGATAGATATATGTATAGTCTTTATCCTTCCGCATGTTCTAGACCATCTCTGTAGCTATTTTAATAAAATCTGTTTAGCAGTTTGAACGGGAGACATACGAAAAACATACCGAAATAGCTACATTCGCATTTTCAATATTAGTAAATACTCCCGTTCCCTTGGGAATATGGCGACCGTTTTCATGGGAATATGTGGATAAGTTTAAGTTAATGTTACCCCGGGATTATGGAGCATTCCAACGGTGGAAGAATTTTTGAAATCGGTGCTGTAGTGTCAAAGTTCCCGTATACGTTCCTGCTCCCGTGGGAATATATTGAAAATGTATATAGTCTACGTCCTTCCTCATAGAACGACGGAGAGAGATAGTGTAGCATTCTAACGGTGGAAGAATTTTTGAAATCGGTGTTGTAGTGTCAAAGTTCCCGTATACGTTTCTGCTCCCGTGGGAATAAAGGGAACCGAAGGAATATGGGGATGAATTAGTTTTTATGTTACTCGCGGATAGTGCAGCATTCTAACGGTAAAAGAATTTTTGAAATCGGTGCTGTAGTGTCAAAGTTCCCGTATACGTTCCTCCTCCCGTGGGAATGTAGGGAACCGTAGGCATATGGGGATGAATTAGTTTTTATGTTACTTGGGGATAGTGTAGCATTCTAACGATGAAGGAATTTTTGAAATCGGTGCTGTAGTGTCAAAGTTCCCGTATACGTTCCTGCTCCCGTGGGAATATAGGGAACCGTAGGAATATGGGGATGAACTAGTTTTATGTTACTCGCGGATAGTGTAGCATTTTAACGGTGAAAGAATTTTTGAAATCGGTGCTGTAGTGTCAAAGTTCCCGTATACGTTCCTGCTCCCGTAGGAATATAGGGAACCGTAGGAATATGGGGATGAATTAGTTTTTATGTTACTCGGAGATAAAGTAGCATTTTAACGGTGAAAGAATTTTTGAAATCGCTGCTGTAGTGTCAAAGTTCCCCTATACGTTCCTGCTCCCGTGGGAATATAGGGAAAAAGTATATAGTCTATGTCCTTCATCAGGTTCTGTGAACGGGAGACATACGAAAAACATACCGACATAGCTACATTCCCATTTTCAATATTAGTAAAGACTCCCGTTCCCTTGGGAATATGGCGACCGTTTTCATGGGAATACGTGGATAAGTTTAAGTTAATGTTACCCCGGGATTATGGAGCATTCCAACGGTGGAAGAATTTTTGAAATCGGTGCTGTAATGTCAAAGTTCCCGTTGTTGTGCCCCACACCCAATAACTGTAAACCAAAAACCCAATTCTTAGGAATTGCCCCGTCGCTTCTTTAACGTACGACATAGTTTCGATTTCGATAAGTGTGTCATGCATTGGTTATGTCACAACAATAACAATGCATGTCAAGCGAACCGAAATACGTTATCAAAGAAAGCGACGAGGAATCTGTGTGGCCCAGATTGCGTGGTTGACCTGGAACGAATAGTGACGATCATAGGTTATAAGTACGGAGTGCGAAAGAATGGAAAGGGCACTCTTATTCGAAACATCAAACGTGACTTGCGTTTTTCTTTGACTTGTTTTTTCCTTTGACTTGCGTACAAGCGCAAACTAAAATTGGTGGTAGCGGTGGGATTAGAAGTGTAAAGCATCTGCCTTCTTTCCCGAAAATAAATAAGTAAAAAGTGAAGAGTGTTTAAAAAAAAAAAATTCAAATAAAAAAAAGAGAGAAAATAAAGAAAATTAATCAGCGAAAAATTCCAATCGTGTTCCAAGTCAATTTTCCTAATAAAACGAATTTTAATCGGTGCGCGAGTCACACTTATCATAAATACAAACGGACAATAACTCAAGTGAAAGTGAAAGTGAAAAAAAAAACAAACAACTAAATACATCCCACAGAGGTAAGCCAATTCCTGTGGTCGAGAAGAAAGAAGGAAGGAAGGAAGAAATTGCCACGCCGAGGCAATCAACAAGAAAACAACAACAATTACTACTACAACTACACATTCAACAAGCACATTCAACACCCAAGAAAAAAAATTATGATTATGTAAGCCAGATATAATTTTTTTTTGTATTCATATATTGTAGTGTTTTTTTTTTTCTATTTATATATTTTTGATTTCCTCACACTAAGTTATTCCTCGCTAAGTTATTTATTAAAACAAGTGTAACCAGTTTTTTTATATATGTGCCTAAAACAAATACCGTATCCTACTATTATTCCTAATCCCAGATTTAATTTTAACACTTATGTCCGACCCTGGTCTAAATTTGCACATTTCACTCAGAAGTAGAAAAGTCCCTCGCTCGCGCAGATCCTCAGATAGCGAAATTTCAGAATCCAAACTCCCATTGGAAAAACTGCTCGCATCACCGGTTTCAAGTGAAAAGTATAAGAATACAGTTTCAGCTCTTTTCCTTCCCGAACTTATTATGTCGTCATTCAATGTTTCGCAAGCCATTAAGCTCATACCTGAGTTTGATGGAAGTTCCAGAAACTTAGATAGGTTTATCCAACTAATAGACCTTCAATCTAAAAAGACTATTACCGATCCCGAAAGTCCAAATTAACTAACCGGGCATATATCGTTATACTCAAGTATAACGATTACAATGCCTGGAAAGAGTTAAAAGAGGCCCTGATCAAAAACTTTAGAAAAACTAGGTCTGTACAAGTGATACAGACCGAAATTTTCCAATTTAAGCAGGGCTTTAAGGAACCTGTTAGTACATACGCGGATAGGGCTAATGCTCTTTTCGATGAACTAAACAACGCGAACGCTAGCACCGAAGATAACGCGGCAAACTTGGCTATTAGGAATTTAAATAGCAGAACGATTCTAAATAGTTTTTGCAACGGGCTAATACCACAGTTGAAAACAATGGTCAAAAGCGCTAGGTGTACAGAGTTAGACGAAGCAATAGACATAGCAATGGAAGAGGAAAAACTTCTTTCTGCTGTAAATGGCAAATACTGCCACAACTGTTGAACGAAAACTCACAACACTATAGAGTGTCGACTCCAGCAAAACACTAACAGATTTTCAAACTTTAATAGGGGTCACAGACAAAATACAAATTCTAGCACAAATAATCCTACATGGGTCAATAACGTACGAAATGCAACCGCATGTAGTTATTGTAAAAACATGGGTCACACGATAGACCAAAAAGACAGTACAACAACAGCAGACATGACAATGCACCGCAAAATGGGGCAATACAAAATTCGGGAAACTACCAAAGACCTGGCCCGTCCAACACCCGGAGTCAGGTAAGGCACATGAATTAAGGTGTAGAATAGAGTCAAATTCAAAAAATCTACAAAATCCACTGAATCAGAACAAAAATTGTTCAAATATAAATTCAAATAATTTACTAAATCTACAAAATCCACTGAATCAGAACAAAAAATGTTCAAATATAAGTTCAAACTCTCAAAATCCACTGAATCCACTGTATCAGAACAAAACTAGTTCAAATGTAAGTTCAAACTCTCAAAATCCACTGAATCCACTGTATCGTAACAAAACTAGTTCAAATATAAATTCGAACTCACAAAATCCACTGAATCCACTGTATCGTAACAAAACTAGTTCAAATATAAATTCAACTCCACTGAATCCACTGAGTCAAATTAAAACTAACTCTCATACAAACACAACTAAGGAAAGCCCAACTCCAAAACCACATTCAAATTCAAATCCATTTAGAAGCAAAGACGTCGAGTTGCCAAATTTTAATAAAAAGCGTGATAACGCATCTCAAAATCCCAAAAACAACAAAGGTTTCACTCATACAAGCAACACAAATAGTTTACTAAGTCAAAATCACCGACAAAAAAGAAGTGAGAGACAAATAAATAACTTACAAGACTTCCTAAACGGACAGTTGAGCTCCGATATGAATAATTTTCAAAAGGCACATTCTCAAAAGCCTAAAAGTATACAATACCAAAATGAAAAACTAAAAAGCAATGCTCATATAGGCTGTCTAAGTAATGCTTCCAGTTTCAAGAGTGAAATTAAAATAATTTCTAAAGACACTATCACCAATCATAGCATTATGCTTCTAGATACAGGCGCAATCCTGAGTTTAATTAAAATAAATAAATTAAAAGAAGACCTTTGGATCCATACAAATACTGTGACTGAGTTAAAAGGCATTGGTAGTACTCCAACGTCGACACTGGGTACAATTCTTTTGAATATTGAAATTACACCGGGAGTTAAAATCAAACATTTACTTCATGTAGTCCCTGCCAACTTCCCTATAACACAAGATGGAATTTTGGGTGAAGACCTATTCCGAAATTTTAATGCCATTCTAAATTACAAAGACAATACCCTCACATACCACTATAAAGATAAAAAATACACCACAGACTTTATAAATAAAAGAAAGCCTATAACAATACCTGCTAGATCTGAAAAAATTATTAAGTATGGACCCATTTACGAACTCTCAAATCAAATATATTTTTCTCAAGAAATCCTTCCTCAAGTTTATACTTCCTCAGCTTTGATTGACTCGGACCACTACCTTGTTGTAGCCAAGGTACGAATGAGGATATCTTGTTCACGACCAGCACGAACTAACGCTGTGAAGAGATATGACGTCGGAAAGCTACAATCGCAAGAGATTGCCAATGCCTTTTCCAATCGAGTGTCCCTTCAATTATCCTTGAATCCCATGCCGCAAGCATTAAACATTGAAGACCAGTGGCAGCAATGCCAAGAAGCCATAAGAACCGCTGCCTCTGAGGTTCTGGGTTTCACTCGGCCACCAAAACGAAACCCATGGTTCGATGAAGAATGTAGGCAGGCAAATGCAGCCAAGCAAATAGCACGACAAATGCTTTTGCAAACACGAACGAGGGCTGCTTACGATCGGTATAACGAGATTTACAAGGAGAGAAGAAGGGAAGAACACCGACTTCTCAAAAAGAAAAAGAAGCAGCATGAGAAGCGCTCGTTTGAGGAAATAGAGAGGTGCCATGACAGAAACGAGATTCGGAAGTTTTACCAAAAGGTAAAAAGATCCTGCCAGGGTGGCAAACCCCGAACTTAAGCCTGTAAAGACCAGCAGGGAAACATACTTATAGAGTCACAGTCGCTACTGAGGATCTGGAAAGATCATTTCTGCAGACTGCTTAACGGCGATGAGGACATAAATTCCGCTGTCAGGCAGATTGCCCCATTCAGCTTGGACGATGATCAAGAATGCCGTCCTCCCGAACTAGAAGAGGTTAAGCTTGCCATATGCAAATCAAATAAGACTGCAGGTGCAGATGGCCTTGATGCCGAACTTTTGAAGGCAGCTGGAGATCAGTTGGAAAGGAGCATGCACCAACTGATCTTCATGATATGGTCGGAAGAAAGCATGCCCGATGAATGGAACCTCAGTATCGTATGCCCGATCCTAAAGAAAGGAGACCCTCACAACTGCGCCAATTATAGAGGGATAAGCCTCCTTAACGTCGCGTACAAGATCTTGTCTGCTGTAATATGTGAACGTCTGAAACCCCACGTCAACAACTTGATAGGTCCTTATCAATGTGGTTTTAGACCGGAGAAGTCCACAATAGACCAAATTTTCACATTACGGCAGATCTTGGAAAAAACCCGTGAACATAATATCGATATTCACCATCTCTTTATCGATTTCAAGGCCGCGTATGACAGTATCTACAGAGACGAGCTGTACAGAGCCATGTCTAGTTTCGGCATCCCTGCAAAACTCGTACGACTATGCAGGATGACTTTGGCGAATTCACGCTGCTCCGTCAAGGTCGGTAAAGAACTCACCGAGACCTTTGGTGTCGAAAAAGGTTTTAGGCAAGGCGATAAACTGTCATGCGATTTCTTCAACATCATACTTGAACAGATTGTAAGAAACTCAAAAGTCAACACCAGAGGAACAATCTTTCAAAAGTCTGTGCAATTACTCGCATATGCAGACGATATTGACGTAATGGGAAGAAAAAAGCGTGATGTCATAGGTGCTTTTACGAGTATTGAAACAGAAGCGGCAAAAATGTGTTTGATGGTTAATGATGGCAAAACAAAGTATATGCTGTCATCAAATAAGGACACAGATCATCGACGAATTGGACAAAACGTCACAATAGACAGACATAACTTCGAGGTAGTACAGGACTTCGTCTACCTAGGATCCGCTGTAGACACGGACAACAACATCAGTGCTGAGATCAAACGGAGAATAACTCTTGCCAACCGTTGCTTCTTTGGGTTAAGAAAGCAATTGAGAAACAAAACCCTCTCCAGAAAAACCAAGGTAACCTTATATAAGACCTTAATCATCCCAGTCCTGCTTTACGGCGCGGAAGCATGGACCTTATCGAAAGCGGATGAGGAAACCAAGGCGTTTCGAAAGAAAAATTCTCCGAATGATCTTTGGTCCCGTATGCGAAGGCAATGTGTGGAGAAGAAGATACAACAACGAGCTGTATGAGCTGTACCGCGACATGGGCATAGCCAGAAGAGTACGCATCGCGAGGCTACGATGGTTGGGCCATGTTGAGCGGATGGACCCAAACGCTCCGGCTCGTCGGGTGTTCGAAAGCACATTGCAGGGAAATCGCGGAAGGGGAAGACCTCGTCTTAGGTGGCGCAATCAAGTGGAAGAAGACCTCAACCGACTTGGAGTGCGAAACTGGAGAGAGCTCGCCCGAAATAGAAGTCGTTATCTAAGGATGTTGGTTGAGGCCCAGGTTCACCCCGAACTGTAATGCCCACCTAAGTAAGTAAGTAAGCTTTGATTGAACCAACTAACGGTTACATATATATATCGGTATTAAATGCCAACGATAAAGATGTAGTCTTAGAAGATCTTAATTTAGAATTCGTAAATTCCAACGACTACAACATTTACAACCTAAATTCATTTGACACTCAAAATGTTATCAACGACAGATTGAGTATAATTCAAAATCAACTCCAACTGGATCATCTTAATAGTGAAGAAAAGAAATCAATTATAGATATTTGCCGAAATTACAACCACTTATTCTTCCTGGACGGTGATACTCTGTCGAGTACGTCCGGAATCACACATCAAATAAAGACAACCCCAAATATATCTCCAGTCAACATTCGACCATATCGTTTAGCACAAATTCACACACAAGAAATAAAAAATCAAGTAGACAAAATGTTGCAAGACCAAATAATTAGGCCGAGTTCAAGTCCATGGAACGCACCTCTACTAGTTGTACCAAAGAAAGGAAAACAAAAATGGAGAGTAGTAGTTGATTACAGGAAACTCAACGAAGTGACTATCGCGGATGCGTATCCAATTCCAGATATCGAAGACATCCTTGGACAACTGGGTGATTCAAAATACTTTACAACACTGGATCTAGCGAGTGGGTTTCATCAAATCGAAGTAAACAAGGAAGACAAAGAGAAGACAGCATTTAGTACACCTAACGGTCATTTTGAATTCAACAGAATGCCATTTGGGCTACGCAATGCTCCTCCTACATTCCAACGGTTGATGAATAAGGTACTCACAGCACTACAAGGTATAAAGTGTCTAGTATACCTAGATGATATAATGATATATGGAAAGAATCTAGATAATCACAACAAAAAAGCTTTAGATAAATACAACCTCAAAATACAGTTAGAAAAGTGTAAGTTTTTAGAAAAGAAGTCATGTATTTAGGAGACGTTATCTCAGAATCAGGAGTCAAACCTGACCCCGACAAAATATCGGCAATACAAAATATAGAAATTCCAAAAAACCAAAAAGACATCAAATCATTCTTAGGCTTAGCAGTCTATTACAGAAAGTTCATTAAAATTTTTTCTAGAATAGCAAATCAACTAAACAAACTACTGCGCAAAGATGTACCTTTTAAATGGGATGCATTTTGCGATGAATCTTTTAATCAGTTAAAACAAGCAATAATTGAACCCCCCATACTACAATATCCTAGCTTCGAAAAAACATTTTACATAACAACTGATGCCAGCAATGAGGCAATAGGTGCAGTAATGTCACAAAAAGATAATGAAAACGATTTACCTATAGCATTCGCAAGTAGAATACTAAATAAGTCAGAAAAAAACTATTCTACTATAGAAAAAGAAGCTCTAGCAGTTGTCTGGGCAGTAACCCACTTCCGACCATACGTGTACGGAAGACATTTTGAAATTATTACCGACCACAAACCACTTGTTTGGATGTTTAACCTTAAGGATCCTTCTTCAAGAATAATGCGCTGGCGTATTAAGCTTGAAGAGTACGATTTCACGGTTTCACATAAAGCAGGTCATCTTAACACAAATGCAGACGCTTTATCTCGTTTAAACATAGCTGAAGTCAAAGTAATAACTCGTAGTCATAGCAAAGTCCCGCCTATTGAAGAACACAAAGAAAGCCAAAACATCATTGAAATTTCCGATCCAGAAAAAATTAAACAAATTATATACGAATTTCATGACACGCCTTTGGGTGGTCATCAAGGTATAAAACGAACTCTGAAGCGTATTCGAAAAACATACAAATGGAAAACCATGTATGCGGACATAAAGAAATACATCGCGTCATGTGAACTGTGTCAAAAGAATAGATTGTATTCACGTAACAAACTACCAATGGTCATCACTACGACAGCGAAAACTCCGTTCGAAAGAGTAGCCATTGATATAGTAGGACCACTCCCTATTACGGAAAACGAGAACAAATATATACTTACTTTCCAGGATGATCTCACCAAATTTGTTCAAGCAGTAGCAATACCAAATCAAGAGGCTAAAACAGTAGCTGAAACATTAGTAAAGAAAATCATTTGTACTTATGGTATCCCTCAAACAATTCTCACTGACCAAGGCACTAATTTTACTAGTGAGTTATTCTAAAATATCTGTAAGATTTTAAAAATAGTAAAGATTCAAACAAGTCCGTACCACCCTCAGTCAAACGGTGCTCTCGAAAGGTCACATCGAACGTTAGGTGACTTCCTAAGAAGTTATGCTAGCAAAGACCAGTCAAACTGGGACAACTACCTCGAGTACGCAATATTTTGCTATAACACTACCCCGCATTCAAGTAACAATCACAGGCCGTTTGAAGATCTTTTTGGGTTTGAAGCGCCCATTCCCTCCATTTTGAACAGAAAGGTACAGCCAACATACAATTATGACGACTATGTCTCCGAAATGAAGTCAAAAATGCAAATTGGATATGAACTAATTCGTACAAACCAAATAAAAGCAAAGGAAAAGTCTAAAACCTACTACGATCAAAATTCCAAACAAACAAGTAATAACGTCGGCGATAAGGTATTATTAGAAATCAAGAATCTATCAAACAAAAAACTAACCAACATTTTTGAAGGACCATACGAAATAACTGAGATTTTACCTAAAGAAAACTCCACAATAAAAATAGGCAGAAAAGAGAAGGTCGTCCACAATAATCTAATAAAACACTTCAACCAAAGAAATTAGAATACACACCATCATGTATACACACACACATCAACCAAAACACTCATAACACTAAGTAAATAAAACTCCTATTTCCTACTTTTTACAAGATTCAACCATACTGGAAGACATAACAATCCCAACCAATTTATCCCAAATGTCCCCCGATACCACTCATATAGAAAAACTGGACCTAGATAGTTATAGTATAAATATTAAAGACCTATTAAACAAAAACAATTCGTTATTCCATGTCACACATGAACATGCTCACATTTCTATTTCTATTATTTTCTTTCTTTGTGTAGCTCTAGCTTTGTATGTAATATTTAAAAAATGTATTAAAATAAAATGTACAATAAATAATAAGCCAACAGAAAATGTAAACGATCTCGAAGAAAATGTAACACCTGGCGTTGATGAAAAAACCCATGATAAAAAAAAAATTTTATAAATGTTAACAACAGCAATATTTATTTTTTCATTGCCAATAAACGAAGAAAACAAAACAAAAAAGAAAATGTAAAAATGAAAAAAAAAAAAATGTACACATAAGCATTGTATTCTTCTCCTACCTACTCATTAAGCATATAAAACGAAAAAAAAAATTTTTATTACTTTTGACCAAATAAACTTTTAGATTGTCTCATTCATTTTGGACACCCGTACCTATATGCCGAAAGATCTCACTCGTTGCCTCGTACGCCTTTCGTAATTTAAGGGGGGAGGACTGTTGTGCCCCACACCCAATAACTGTAAACCAAAAACCCAATTCTTAGGAATTGCTCCGTCGCTTCTTTAACGTACGACATATGTAGTTTCGATTTCGATTGGTTGTGGTTATGTCACAACAATAACAATGCATGTCAGGCGAACCGAAATATGTTATCAAAGAAAGCGACGAGGAACATACTGTGTAGTGTCACATTGCAGACCAAGCAATTGTGAGAAATAGCACACACATATGGTTTGCATATGGTGGTTGCAGTTTGTGTGGCCCAGATTGCGTGGTTGACCTGGAACGAATAGTGACGATCATAGGTTATAAGTACGGAGTGCGAAAGAATGGAAAGGGCACTCTTATTCGAAACATCAAACGTGACTTGCGTTTTTCTTTGAATTGTTTTTTCCTTTGACTTGCGTACAAGCGCAAACTAACACCGTATACGTTCCTGCTCCCGTGGGAATATATTGAAAAAATATATAGTCTACGTCCTTCCTTATAGAACGACGGAGAGAGATAGTGTAGCATTCTAACGGTAAAAGAATTTTTGAAATCGGTGCTGTAGTGTCAAAGTTCCCGTATACGTTCCTGCTCCCGTGGGAATATAGGGAACCGTAGGAATATGGGGATGAATTAGTTTTAATGTTACTCGGGGATAGTGTAGCATTCTAACGGTGAAAGAATTTTTTAAATCGGTGCTGTAGTGTCAAAGTTCCCGTATACGTTCCTGCTCCCGTGGGAATATAGGGAACCGTAGGAATATGGGGATGAATTAGTTTTTATGTTACTCGGGGATAATGAAGCATTCTAACAGTGGAAAAATTTTTTAAATCGGTGTTGTAGTTTCTAAGTTCCCGTATACTTTCCCGTTCCCGAGGGAATTTAGGGATAAATTGTAGCCTATGTGTTATTCTGATGTATAAGCTTTATTATTGGAAAGTTTAATTGAAATCCATTTAGCAGTTTTTGCGTGAAGGAGTAACAAATATACATCCACACATACAAACTTTCACGTTTATAATATTAGTAGGATAGGATTGGACCTTCCGAAACCGTTTTATAACATTAAATACCATAGATTTACTTTTTTAACGGTTAGTTTTCTTAGAAAACAGCAGGTGTCCCACTTTGAGTGTGACTTACATTAAAAAAAATCAGAAAATCATCTTCATCTTTTTTTTAAACAAATCGGGGTTGTTTTTTGATATTTTTTTTTATTTTATAATAATTTGAGCAACTCTGCATTTTTTTTCGTAAAGAAGTTTATTGAAGATTTTATTTCTTAAGTGTCCCACTTTGAGTGTGATTGACTGTATGTTACATTTATATTTTCAACCATATATTTTTTATTTATTTCCTTAACTAGCAGATGTTCAATATAAATTAAAATTAAATCTTTATTCTGAATTTTCTTAAAGACGGATGCATCTAACACATCAGCTATCGAAATTGGTAAAGTTTCAGTATTGATTTTCTTATTCAAATCATTCATATTTAAAATTACAGTATTCAAAATTTCATTCTTACTCAGATCAGGCGTTTATTATTACACGTAAGTCCTCTATTATCAGTCGTAATACTTAATCGTCCTCTTTGTCTATTTCGTTATCTTATGCTGCTTGTCTCTCTATACTCTATAGCCTTAAATATCTGTGAGTTGGATTGACATTTTGCGATCTGTCAAAGTGGTTTAACTAGTAAGAAAGCTCTGTACAAAATCTAGAAAAAGTCGATTTAATACGATTAATTTTAAAAAATTGCTGTGAAAAACTCAACATAAAAGCAACATTAGCGTCGGCGAGTTGAAATACTTGTAAGTCATAGACATTTAAGACCATTAAAATATAAAGTTAAGGTCCCGGCAAATATAACCTCTAAAATAAATGAGCAAACGAGTGCTTGAAGTTACTTCACCTGTTCATTTTAACAACCCTAAAGGCGGACCTTCGAAAACTTTAGTCGAATGGCACCAGGCATCAGTGTTGACCAAATGAAAGAAATCCTAGCGGAAAGCAACGCCAAGCTCGTCTCTGAACTAGTTTCAAAAGCCGACTTTCAATTGCTATATAATGATTTGTCCGCACTGAAAGTAAAACAGGAGGAGATCTCCGCAAAGTTGTTCATTTGGAAAATCGCAACCAGTTGCTGGAGTCGCAGGTCGAACGACTTTTGCAAAAAAGCGTAGAAGATAACGCGGTAGTTTATATGCCATCTGTAGAAATGCGTCCGCGTCTGTCGCTCTCCATAAATCAACTGCCGTAGTTGTTTTTGTTTCTCTATTCTCCATTTGTCTCCATAGAACAGTAGGTATTGCCAGATACAAATATTTATGTACATCATTCTTGAACCCCATAAGTGCTGCCAGATATTCTGCCAGATATTCTGCCAGATATTCTGGCAGAATACTACATTTACTTTCTTCCTTTTTTTTTTAAATAAAACTACACAAGACACATATTAAATTTATTCATTTATTACTTTTCGAGTTCGCGCTTGTGGACTTGTAACTAGGATTAATTTTTCATTGTGTATAGTCCTGAAACTTGGCTGGTGCTTTTCTTTTCCGCGGTGGTAACTCATCCGTAGTCATGGTCGTGTTCACCCTTTTATTTGCGGTTGGGCCTTGATAGTTAACCGTTCTTTGATCCACACTTTGTTCTTGATGTTGTTGTTCTTCTTCTTCTTGTTGTTGCATTTGCTGTGAAGGAACTATTTCTCTATTTTCTTTTTGTAACGGAACTCGTATGGCGTGTGTTACATTTCGCCGATAACGTACCCCTGTTTCTATGTTCTCAACCACTATTTCTGAGCCACTTCGTTCGATTACTTTAAAGTCGATCGGTTCAAATGTTGCCGACAATTTGTTTGTGTTTATCAAGTTTTTCAACCAAACCAAATCTCCAACTGCTATCAAATTTTCTTTGGCATTTCGCTTTTCATCAGCATATTGTTTTTCTTTTTCCTTCTTTGTTTTGTCACGATCATGTAATTCTTCATCATATTCGAGTGGCTGATTAATTTGTGGTAGCTTGTCATTGACGGTTCTTCCAAACATCAGTTCTGATGGCGATTTTAATGTAGTGGAGTGTGGTGTTGTTCTATACATTAATAAATAATCCTGCAACTCTTTCTCCCAATCCTGGTGCAAATTTTGACTAATTTTTAAGCGCTTCAAAATAGATCGATTTTGGCGCTCTACTTCGCCATTTTGTTGTGGCCAAAATGGTGTAGAATGAATAATTTGGATACCGTTTTCAGCACAATAGTCTTTGAACTCGGTGCTCGTGAACTGTGTTCCATTGTCAGCTGTTATCACATTAGGTCTACCGAAACGCGCAAAAATAGTTCTAAGTCTTTTAATTGTTTCCAATGTTGTTATTTTCATCATTATCTCCACTTCGACAAACCGACTATAATAGTCGACAACGACTAAAAGATAATGGCTTGAAGGTAACGGGCCCATGAAATCAATTGCTAAATGAGACCATGGCTCAGAAGGTAGTTCCTTACGCTTCATGGGTTCTGGTGCTGATGGCGCCGCAACCATTGTGCAACCTAGACACTTTCTCACAAAATGTTCTGCTTCAGTGTCGATCTTTGGCCACCACACTTTTGTTCGTAACCGACGTTTCATGACTGTGATTCCCGGGTGTCCTTCATGGGCCAATTTCAATGTACGCTCTCGCAAATTTTCGGGCATAACAATGCGATTTCCTCGAAATAGGATATTTCCAGCAAAGCATAACTCGGTGTCGAACAACTTAAACGGTCCAGCTCTCTGTGACCAAATCTTATCTGCCAGCCCCACTTTAACTTCTTGAATAGTAATATCGTTTGCCGAAGCCTCTTCGATTTCCGTCAGTTTTAATGCGACCGGTACAGCATTTGCTACAACGAAGTTAATATATTGCTCGTTGTCTAAATCGAACAATTCTTCTGCCTTGTTGGTAACTACTAATCGAGACAACGGATCCGCGATATTGTTCTTTCCCGGTTTGTATACAACCCTAAATTTGTATGATTGTAAACGAAGTACCCAGCGTTCTATTCTTGCGCATGGCTTACTTGTTGGAGAAAATATCGTTTCCAATGCCTTATGATCGGTGACTAGTTCAAAAGTTCGACCATATAGATAAAAGTTAAATCTTTCCACTGACCACACTAGGGCCAATGCTTCCTTTTCGGTTTGGCAATATCGTTTCTCAGTATCGGTCAAACTTTTACTTGCATAAGTTATCACCCTCGGCCCTTCATCATTAATTTGGATTAATACTGCCCCTAAAGCGACTGGGCTGGCATCAGCGTAAACTTGAGTGCGTTTTTGAACATCGTAATACCCCAATACTAAGTCACTTGATAGGCTTTCCTTTAACTTTTCGAATGCAACTTGTTGTTCCTTTCGCCACTTAAATGTTGTATTTTGCCTAGTTTACGTACGAAGTGGTTCCGTTAGATCAGCTAAATTTGGAATGAACTTGCCCACAAAATTCACCAGACCAAGAAAGCTACGCATTTCTGCAATATTCGATGGACAGCGAAAATTCTTGACAGCTTCAACCTTACTCTGTGTAGGAGCTATTCCACATGACGATAGCTTATGGCCAAGAAATTCCAACTCTTTTACCCCAAAAATGCATTTTTCATGATTTAACATTACGTTATGGTTCTTAAGGGTTTTCATGACCTTAGCAACACGTACATTCAGTTGTTCGATTGTCTCCCCGTAAATAATAATATCATCCATGTAGTTAAGACAACCTTCGCACCCAGCTAAAATCTGTTCCATTATTTTTTGAAATAGTTCCGGTGCACAAGCTATTCCAAACATTAGTCTGGTGTAACGAAACAGGCCTTTTCTTGTTATGAATGTTGTTATTGGTCTAGATTCTAACGAAATTTCCATTTCCATTTCCATTGAATAAAACTAAAACATTCATGTCAAACGAAAAGGTATTTAAGTTTATTGAATACAAAAAAAAAAGTTCAAACATAGTATTCCGGTTTACATATTTCTTCTTTTTTTTTATTTTGCAGACTGTCAAGCGATTTGTTATTTTCAGTAATAAAAAAAAAATAGTCAACTTAAGTCAGAGCTACATTTTAAAATAATAAAAAAAATCTTTTGTTACTCAAGTCACACCTGGTGGAAGGCGTCTTTTACATCCAATTTAGTGAAGAATCGTCCTTTTCCGATGTGGGGGAGAAAGTCTTCCATAGTTGGAAGTGGGTGATTCTCTCTTTGGACAGCTTCGTTCGCCCGACGCATGTCTAT
The DNA here is from genome assembly GCA_914767635.1 of Melanostoma mellinum. Classification (NCBI taxonomy): domain Eukaryota; kingdom Metazoa; phylum Arthropoda; class Insecta; order Diptera; family Syrphidae; genus Melanostoma; species Melanostoma mellinum. The sequence continues at coordinate 120,495,007 of OU612059.1, read as the reverse complement.
ACAAATTCGGACATCATCACCCTTGGGAACAGGTACCACAGGCGAAATCCATTGTGAGGGCTCGTTAACCTTTTCAATAATGCCTTCTTGGAGGAGTTTATCGATTTTCTTATCCACCGCCTCTTCTAATGGAACTGGGACTCTCCGATACGGCTGGGCAACAGGCTTTACGCCCTCCTTCAATGGTATGTCCACAACAAATCCATCTATTTTTGCTTGTGCTAACAATGTGATTAACGCTCTCCCCGATTTTCATTATTCCTAACGGGATGCCTGTTTGGAAACCAATCAAGGCCTTACCGTAATCTTTTACGACGTAAAAATCAGCCAAACAGCTCTTGTGACTGGTCTCGATGTTAGATTCGAACACCCCTATAACGGTCAAAGGGTGTCCACCGTATGCCTTAAATTCGTGGTCAGTTTGTTGGCGTTGCTTTGCCACTCTGATACCTTTTTCTTTGAGCAACTCCCAAGTTTTGTGGTCAATAATGTTGAGCTTGGAACCAGAATCGACAACTACTTTAACCATAACACCACCAATTTTACAATAAATTTCGTTCCCCTCTGTGTCTCCAATACAAAAAATATATTCTATATTTTTGTTTGACTCACCAGCATCTAGGAATTGTACTGTGTCGTTTTCATTCGGCTTGTGTTTTTTTATTTGGTTATGTTCTTCGGATTCGTGTTTAATTTTTTCTCTGAAGTTTAGTTCTTTGTGCGTGCTTTTTGCTGTTCTATTTTCGAAGTTGGATGTGCGTCTCTTACTACGGCATTTGCGAATGAAATGGTCCTTACCACCACATTTGTTGCAAGTTTTGCCTTTTGCTGGACATTTCTCTTCGAATGCTCGGTGTCCAGCATACCCACACCGAGAACATTCATTTTGTTTTGTCTTTTCCCACTCCTTCTTGTTTTGGATTTTATGATGGTCGATTTTGTTGACACTTTCAGGGAATTTCGAGTTTTCATTGAATGTTTGGCACTGCTCCTCAATAGCTTCGAAAACTTTGGTGGCCCTCAAAATTTTTTCGAGATTTGAGTCGCCCAGCTTTAGCAGCTCGCGCCGTAATTTAGCCGAAGAACATTTTTCAATAATCTGGTCTTTGACGTTGTCTTCGACCGCATCACCAAAGTTACATTTTTCGGCTTGAATGCGGAGTTTCATAAGGAAGCTGCCAATTTTTTCGTTGCTCTCTTGCTTGAGAAGCCGAAAAACGTGTCGTTCATAAGTTGCGTTCTTTTTTGGCTCGAAAAAGTCATTCAGCTTTAGTATAGCTGTGTCATAATCGGACAAATGTGGGTTGCAGCCGGTGGCAAGTGGTCCCCGTGGTACTTCAATTTTACAAGTTGGTGATGGTAGTGTCTCGTATAGTTCCTGTACCTTGCGGCCAGCCAAATGCATTAATTTCACAAATTTGTCCGACTCATCTTCAATATGGTTTGCTTTTAGGTACCATTCGAATGACCTGTGCCAATTTTTCCACTCCACGCCACTATTTTCTTCGTATGACGTGAAGTCGAACGGTGGTAACTCCATGAACTTGGAATATATGTTCTAAAAAAAAAGGAAAAAGACTTTAACTTGAGGAACCAACACTTTTCTTTTTTTTTTTTTATAGCACACAAATTTCGTTTCTTAAGGTAATTTTCCTATTTGGTAATCATCAAAGTTGCTTTCTCATCACATGTCTTTTGTGATCATTTAAGTCACAACAATTTATCTGACTTTCAGCAATCATTTAAGTTTCTCTCTTGTGCGATCATTGAAGTCACAACAATTTTCTTATGCAATCATTAAAGTTGCCCCCTCATCACTTCCCTTTATGCGATCATTGAAGTCACAACAAAATTTATTTTGTTCGGGAATCATTTAGATTGTATTTTGCAATCATTTAAGTTGCACTCGTTTGAAAAAGTATACTTAAGAAAAAAAAATTATTTTTTTTTTTTTTTTTTTTAAATTCATGTCAACAAGACTACTGTTAGGTACAACTTAATCATGTTACCATCGCATGTCGTCGCATGCACACAAGCATACATGTATACAGTGTTTATCCTTTTTTCTTTTTACCGCTACTTCATAGGAATCTAATATGAATTATTTTTTCCCTACAACATCAAACACTTACTCGAAGATAAGATTACTTATTGGGTTTTCTCTTACCATTCATGATAGTGCTTTTCCTTTACTTTAATTATTGTTTTTTTTCTGTTCCAGTCTTTATTTTAAATATTATTTTTTCCTTTTAATTTGTCGTTTAGTTTTCTCCTCGTCGCCAATGTAGAAATGCGTCCGCGTCTGTCGCTCTCCATAAATCAACTGCCGTAGTTGTTTTTGTTTCTCTATTCTCTTCTTCCATTTCTTCCATTTGTCTCCATAGAACAGTAGGTATTGCCAGATACAAATATTTGGGTCTATGAAATAACTCCCACGAAATAAGTCCCACTTTTAAAAACGAAATAACTCCCACCAAAAATTGCTATTCTGAAAGTGGGAGTTATTTCGTTTTTAAAAGTGGGACTTATTTCGTCAATTGGTGGGACTTATTTCGTTACGCGTTTTTATTTTAAGTGGGACTTATTTCGTTTTGAGTGGGAATAAATTCGTTTTGTAAAGTGGGAGTTATTTCATACCCCTAAAGGTACAAAAGGTACAATATTCCCTTTTACATAATATTTACAAAAAGGTGTTATGATTTCATTATTACAGATCGGTCCACATAACTTTTCAGTTTTCGATTCTGAAACCCGCACTACGTCTGCAATAGAAGCTTACAATAGCGTCATAGGAAAAAGCATTCCAAAGAAGGCTACTTTTTTTAAATTTGTAGCATTTTTACAGATGCAAGAATTTGAATTTTATATTGGACATTTCGTAAAAGGGACAACCATAATTTTTTGTCCTTATCTCTCATGGCTCTCCTTTTTTTGTTATTAATTACTTTATACTTACTATAATAAAAAAAACTTTAATGAAATGTGTACAAATAGGTACTGATTTTCTTTATTATTTCTCTGCTTTGATTATTCATATTATTCGACGTGTGTTTTTTTCGAAGAGCCAAATACTTATTTGAAATCGCATTAAACAATAAAAAAGTGGGACTTATTTCGTTTATGAAAGTGGGACTTAATTCATTTAAGAAATATATTATTCAAGGGGGAGTTATTTCATTTTGAGTGGGAGTTATTTCATTTCAAGTAAATTTTTAAATCATTTCATTTTGGTGGGACTTATTTCGTTTTCAAAAGTGGGACTTATTTCGTGGGAGTTATTTCATTTTTTTAAGCAATTTTTGGTGGGACTTATTTCGATTTTAAAAGTGGGACTTATTTCGTGGGAGTTATTTCATAGACCCAAATATTTATGTACATCATTCTTGAACCCCATAAGTGCTGCCAGATATTCTGGCAGAATACTACACCATCTAACCTCCATGCAGATCCTATCGAGAAGGCTAAAACCGTTTGCGCTGGACTGCTTGACACAGACATAAACAACACTGACATTGAATTTGCGCACCGAGTAAACAACCGAAACGCATGCACAGTCATTGTCGTCAAATTAAACACTCGAGCAAATGCATTAAAAGTATTAAGAAACGCAAAAAATCTGAAAGCAACTAAAGTAAGCATCAACAAAGACCTACCACATACCGCACGCCAAAGAAAAAACAAATTACTAGTCGTCATGAAGATTCTCTGCGTTACGAGACCGAAAATGAAAATATTCGTGAGAGACGATAGTCTGTATGTTGAAGACACTATTTTCACTTGGGAACCATCACAAGGATTAAAGAAAGGAAGCAATAGCGACAGTTTAGCTATATCAAAGCAATTAATCGGTGAGATTCCAAATTCATTATTATTGTTGCTAAGCAAATAAAAAGATGATAACATTGCTGAAATGTCATCTTTTTGAATTGAATTGAATTTATTGAGACTTTGAAAGAGTATTTACAGAGAGATACAGTTCTTTGAACATTACTTATAAATGTAATCTGCGGCTATCGAGAATTGCCTGCTTTATCTTGTTTCTGTTTTAGAATGCTTCATGGCTGTCAGTTACAAATTGTGTGTCTTGCTCTTGCTCAGGAGCATAATATATACATTACGAGGGTGAGTAGTATGACCATATAAATATACAATTATACATAAATACTTAAAAACTAAAGGAACGAGTGAGTCGAGTGTACACAGTACACATTCGGGCTATCATTCTCAGGTACGAAACACCAGTGTAGTTTCATATGAAACAATATACAATGTTAATTGATAGAGCGAGAGCGCTTCATTGTTTAATTGAAGAACGATACATGGTATCATGTTTACATTAAAATGTCAAAATTATTAAATTTTCTTTTCGTTTTGTAAAGTACAAAGTCAGATTTGTTTATATATTTAGAGAGTAAATTCTTGTTGTCTAGGTGGTTAATTATATATTACATTCATACATATATGTACATTTGAGATTTGGAATTGTCGTTTGCTGTGAAATAAAAAGTTTTATTAAAAAATAATTTTGGTGTTTGTTATTTCATCTGTGCAATGATCTCAAAAGAAAGTTATTTATTAGTTTGTTAGTACAATGAGATGAAAGAAGGAGCAAGTAATGCCCACCTATATGCAGATTTAGGAGTTTGTGATACTGAACAATAAAGCGAGTGTTGTCCCACTAATCTGGAATTGAGATTGTTAAATGTTTACTTACATTAGCCACGTTACATTAGCCACGGACCCAGAAAGGTCTTGGTGTAGAAAGTTGTGGGTTCAGCAATCGATGTTGAGTCAAAGTCCATTAAGGAGATGTCTACCACTGAAAGATATTTCTCTTGTCCCTCAGGGCAGCTCGACCGCGAGGAGGTGATATTCTTGATGGTGTCGTTACTTGAGGTGTGAAATTTGGAGACTGTCTTTTTCAATAGTGAAAGGACATATCTCATTTTCGGAATGGTTTTAGTGTCGTTGTAAATGCTTGCATTTGAGAAACGTTTAGTTTGAGTTTGGAAGTTTTTACCTGAACAAAAACGCAGAATTTTCCTCTCCAGTCTCTCTATTTCAAGTGCAAGAGATGGTGATATTGAAGACCAGACCGGGAAAGCGTAGGTCATTATGGGTCTAATCAGGGATTTATAGAATAGAAGTTTTGACCTTTTGGATAAGGATCTATGTCTGAGAAAGGGTGACAGCATGTTTGTGGTTTTACGAGCCTTAGCTAGTGTAGCTCTAGTATGATTGTTGAATTTTAACAACTTGTTGAAGTTTACCCCGAGGTATTTGATATTGTCCTTGGTTGTAATGGTGTTTCCGTTAATTCTGAAAAGGAGTGTTACTCTACTTGATAGCTCTTTATACGAAGGGTTTATTCTATTGTAGTGGTTATGGTAAATATGTTTTAAACGTCTTTGCCAAGAGTGTTTAGCTTCATATAGTTTTTCTATATCTGAAGGTAGATTATTGTACTTTTTTGTAGTGAAACGAGTTTTACATGAATGCCTATTAAGGCAGTCACAAAGTGTATGGTTGAATTTAGCTATATAGTTTTCGATCTCTTGGTTAGAAAGACAATGACTGTGGGGTGGAAAGTCAAGAAATAGCGAGCTGTCGAGGAGCTCTCTAAATGTATCCCAGTTGGTGTTTTTAAATGACTGACTAAAGGGGGTGGAAAAGTAGGATTTGTAGTTTCTTCCAGTCCAGACACAGTTCCAGGAGTACAGGACAAAGTTCAGTGAAGGTTTGCAAGGTCTTCACTTTGAAGTTTGGGTTGAAATGATTTAGTATATGATTGGAGATCAAAAAATGATCTAGGTATGAAGAGCTTCGTGAAAAGGTAGGCGTAGGTGAAGATATTAAAGTAAGTGACGAGTTTATACTTTATGACCACTCCATAAAATTTTTACCGTTGAGGTTAAGCTTCAAATCTCCCCAAGTGGGGTTTCTGGCGTTAAAGTCTCCTCCTACTATGGCCCCGTCGAACTTATTCGCAAGGGCTTCTATTTTATTTAGTTCGTTAAAGAGTGATGTGCTTGGGCAGTTTGACGGGAAGTAGAGGGAGCCAATGAGTATTTTTTTGGTCTCTCCATTCTTCTTGATAGTTAGTCTGAGTAATATGCTGGGAATTAGTTGAGAATGATGATCAAGGTTAATGCAGCTGTATTGAATGTTGTTTTTAATTACGATGGCTACTCCTTGGAGTTGGTCATTTCTTATAGTGTTATAAGACTCTATCATTACCTTGTGTTTTGAGTTTAAGTGCGTTTCCTGAATAAACGCGATATCAATGTTGCTTGCCTGAAGAATTTTAGACATTTCGATTCTTCTGGCATGTGATATTAAGGACGTAATGTTAAAGGTCAGGATTTTTAGCATCATTTCGACGATATTAAGAGTTGGTTGACCAACTCAAGGTACGCCAGCTTCTTGTCTAAAAGAGAGGCAAATTTATGTAGGTTGTTCATGAAGCTCTGAATTTTGGCAACCAGCGTTTGCATTTCCAGGCCAAATAGGTCTTTCGATAAATTGACAAATTGTTGTATGATGTTGTGTCCTTGTGAGGTATTTTGTGTAAAAGCAGGGATATTGTTTTTAATAGCTGTGGGTGTAGCAGCTGTGTTACTAAAATGGCTGGCGTAAGAAATGCCGTGAAGGAGCGCGCTCTCTTAAGAATTTTTTTGACTGAAAGATCGCCGTTTTTCCGTCTCTGACGTCGTAAAATTTGACTTTTTTGTATTGTATGCTTTATAGGCGCTGCAGCCTCTGAAATTTGCTGGGTGGTCTTCCCCGCAGTTAACTCAAGTCGCCTTGCTTTCTGCGGTTTTTAGGGTAGGAGACATCCCTGGGTCATGACTCTTTGTGCATTTGACACATTTGTAGTTGTTTGCGCAGTTTTTGGCGAGGTGACCGAATTGTTGGCACCTCCTGCATTGTAGGGGGCCAGTGTTCCCTCTGGGTTTTTCCCAATTGATTTTGGTATTGAAGAGAAACTTAATATTGAGAATGCTACTAGCGCTAGTACCTGGGAGAAGACGAACTAGGAAAGGTTATAGTTTAACTGGTTTTGTTTTGACCTGATCTCGAACTTGGAAACGCTATCAATCAAAGAAGTTCGACGTTTGAGTTCGTCAGGGATTTCACTCTCCTCGTAATCGAGTGTAAGGCCCCTTAGAAATAGGTTGGTAGTTTTATCCTCCCTCCTAGCGAAGGAATAACCTTGGATTTCTTTGCTATCTTTAATTAAATTCAACAGGTTTTTTTTTTTTTTTTTTTTTTTTTTTTTTTTTTTTTTTTTTTTTTTTTTTTTTTTTTTTTTTTTTTTTTTGTTGGAGGTTTTTAAAATACCAGCTGGAGCACTCAGATATAAATACCGGTCCATTGTACTACCAGATAGCAACCTTCTATTTGTTATAGCTTCTCCACAAGATTCACAGAGTGTGGTGTCGCTTAAGCCTAACACGTTTAAATGCTTGGCAAAAGAGAAGTGCCCGCTGGCAACGCCAATAAGCTTTCTACAGTCTTTTCTGCTACGAGCTAGCAAAAATGTTGCAGTCTTCTTACTTACGTTGGGGAGCATGCGCTTGGTTTGCCTGCATCCAATGGAGGCATGCCATCTACGATTTTGCTCTTCGCAGATCCAATCGTTGATTGAAGCTCTCACTGAGGATGCTGGCAGACCTAGCGACGGTTCAGGTCCTGAAAAAGTTGTCTGAGATCCCTGCCTAGCAAGTTCATCGGCGACTTCATTTCCAGTTATGCCGTGATGGCCCGGAACCCAAATGAGACTCAAGGAATTTAATCTTCCGATCGCATTCAGAGAGCTCTTGCATTCCTGGATCACTTTCGAAGTGGTTAGAGGGTTGAGAAGGGCCTTAAGCACAGCTTGGCTGTCGCTGCAAACACAGATACTTCTCCCCGTCCATCCATTGTTCGTTACGTGGCTCAAGGCCATAAGGATAGCATAAGCTTCCGCTTGGAAAACGGATGCGTATGATCCCAAAGATGAGTGCAGTCGTATGTCGTCGTTCTCAACAAAGGCACCAGCACCAGAACCTTCGTCGGTTTTGGAGCCATCTGTGAAGATACGATAACAGTTCTTTCCAGGCTCAGATTCTGGGGTGAACCAGTCCTGAACCGAAGGAAAGTTGACTGAGTAATTTTGACGCAGTTTGAGCCTTGGGATCATCGTGTCAGACGGCATATCCATTAGACGTGAGTCAAAAGATATGCTGCTTGCGAGTTCCTCAAAGCTCCAGTGCGAATTGTGCCAGAGACCACATCGCTTTAAACGAGAAATGGTCTTGAGAGTACACCCCATGATGTAAGTATCAAGGGGAGGAAGATTCAACAGTGCGTCGAGAGCAGCTCCCGGTGTGCTGGGGAAGGCCCCCGTAACACCCAGACAAATTGTTCTTTGAAGTTTGGCAAACGAGGCAATAACGTATTTACGCGAGAGCTTATTCCACCAAACAACTGACGCATAGGAGATGATTGGTCTTATCATAGCCGTATAGATCCAAAGGACCCTTTTCGGTGAAAGACCCCATGTCTTGCCAAAGGCTCCTTTACATTGCCAGAAAACTGACAGTGCTTTAGTAGTTTTAGACTCGACATGTTTTGACCAAAGAAGTTTGTTATCCAGGATTACTCCAAGATGTTTGACTTCATTTGAAAAAGGAATTTTGACGCCTTTAAGCGTAAGTTGGGTCAAACCAGTCAATTTTCTACGTCTCGTGAAGAGGACAACCTCGGTTTTAAGAGGATTGACGGAGAGACCGTTTCTAACACACCAGGTGTCAATCATACAAAGCGCAGCCTGTGCTCGGGAACAGACAGCTTGGAGGCTGGAGCCAATCAAAAGCACGGCGACGTCGTCTGCATATGCTTGGGCATGAACGTTAGAACCATTGAGCATTTCGAGTAGAGAGTCGATCAACATGCACCACAGAAGAGGAGATAAAACGCCACCTTGTGGGCAGCCCTTATTCACTCCCGTTGTAACATATTGTCCACACTCAGCCTCAGCGATTACGGTTCTATTTACTAGCATTGCTTTAATCCACAACACTAATGACTCGTCCACACCGTGTTCTCTGGCAGCACTACACATACCATCGAAACTTGCATTGTCAAAAGCACCTTGAATGTCGATGAAAATACCTACCGCAAATTCTTTCCTGTCAAGCGCGCATTCAATCCTGCTAACAAGATTTTGAAGTGCGGTCTCGCAAGATTTTCCTCTTTGGTAAGCATGTTGCATCTGAGACAGAGGGTGTAATTGGAGTGAGGTTTTACGAATGTAAATCTCAACCATTCTTTCCAGCGTCTTAAGCAGAAAGGAGGTAAGACTGATGGGTCTAAAGCTCTTGGCGAGTGAGTAGTCTTGTTTACCAATTTTTGGTATGAAGGCGACTCTAACACTCTGCCATGGAGTTGGTATATACGCTAGGGCTAAACTACCAGTGAAAATATTTTTCAAAGTAGGAAGCAAAAGGTTTATACTTTCCTGCAACATAGCTGGGTAAACACCGTCAGTGCCAGGTGGCTTGAAACTGTCAAAAGATGCCACGGCATATTTGATGGCTTCGTCGGTAACAACTAACGATGACGTGTACCAGCTAAGTCGAGTGGATTTATCGGATTCACCTGATCTAAGGGAAATAGATTGCTGTGGTCCGATTGATATCTGGTTTCCTGGAAAATGAGTTTCCAGCATAAGACTGAGTGTCTCTGCTTTGGACTCGGTATAGGAACCGTCTGATTTCCTGAGCGTTTCTAGTTTGTTTACCTTGCTCCTTTTAAGGGCTTTAGTAAGTCGACTAGTTTCACTGAGTGTTTCTATACTTTCACAGAATTCTTTGTAAGAGGCATTCTTTGATCTTCGAATTAACCTTTTAAAGTCCTTCTGCTTAGATCGATACAGGTTCCAGTCGACATCTGATTTGGTCTTGAGGGACCTATTCAAAATACTTCTGGTTTCCCTGCGAAGTTTCTGTAGTTCATTGTTCCACCATGGAACCATAGATCTACTAGGTAATTGTCTAGCTGGACATGCCAGCTCGAAGCTACTTGTAAGGGCACAATTCACTTCTAGAACGGCATCTTCCACTTTTTGTGATGTTGAGAGCTTAGGTAGGGTTTTGACGAAATTACCGAGCTCATCGTTGAAAAGTGTCCAATTAGTTTTTCTGGGGTTTCTTGTAACTAAAGGAGTGGGAGTCACATTTGCTACATGGAATTGAATGTATCTGTGGTCTGAGAGTGACACGTCCAGCAATACTTTCCAGTTGGTAATCTCCTTGGCATATCTGTTAGATAGTGTCAAGTCAATTACGTCCTGTCGTATAGCCGTAACAAAAGTTGGCGTATTACCAACATTGTTAATGTCTAAGTCAGAAGACAGAATATAATTAAGAAGATGGTTGCCTCTAATGTTGCATTTGACGCTGCCCCAAACTATGTTTTGAGCGTTTGCATCACAGCACATGATAAGCCCCAACTTCCGGTTTTCACAAAACTCCACCAAATCCACAACCTGTCTTGAGGGAGGGGGAAGAATGGAGTTCCAGGGAAAATAAACTGACGCAACGACGAAAGTTTTCCACTCACCGTTCGTTTCGTAGTTTATCATAGCCGCAACCAGGTCTTGTCCACAGAAGTGGTCAAGTTTAGTTGCTGCAAAAGAGCTCGGTATGATGAGACAGGTCCGGGGTAAATCAGACCGTTCGTCATAGAGAATATTGAACCCTCGTAGCCCTCCAAGACCAAGAACTCGGCCCTTCCAGGCCCATGGCTCTTGGATTGCTACGAGGTGAGTTTTTGTATTCAACACGGAAAGCCTGCTACATAGGAGTGCAGTAGCAGCCTTAGAATGTTGAAGGTTTATCGGAGTTATTATTATTGATAAATACTAGTAATCCATCCATCATTTTCACCGATTGGAATTAAGTCGGAAATAAATCCTTCCAAGATGAAAATGCAGACGGGAGTCGTACCTAGCCTTGATGATAGCCACAGAAGCTTGATCTACTCCCACAACAAGGTAAGAACCGTCTTCACCATCCCGATTTCTAGCCTTCTTGTGGTAGTGAACTTTCCACTTCGTAGTGTCGATACCATCATTCTGGGTAACGAGGCGTTGAAGCACATCTTCAGTTTTCCTGAGTTGCCCCGGGATAAAGCAGATGGCTTTTGTCAAAACTGGCACCCTGTAAATTTCAAAAGAGGAATTTAGGAGGGGTGGAATTTTGGGCACAGAGGCACGTAGCCAGTCAGCGGTCTGCTGATTAGAACACTTGACCAAAAAGGTTCCGTCTTCCAAACAACATCCCTCAGATTGGATCTGCGTACTCTCTGCCATAGCCAGCTCCCACAGATGATCTTCACAGTGCTTGCGCTCTATGATGGTCATGCTGTTGTCATTGCCAGCCTTACATATACGCACTTTGAAAAGCGAGACAGCCGCTCTTTTATAGGGCAGCCGTCTTTTATTTCGCTGTGCGACGGATTTTGCTCCTTTCGAGGCTTTATCCCGTCCGGTCAGTGTCCGTGGACCAGACTGACTACCAGTCTCGGTTTCATTCACCAACGTTTCGGTTGGACCTCCAGGAGTTTTAACCATGCCGGCTTTGTCCTTTCCAGCCAGTGTCCGTGGACTGAATTCGCAAGCCTTGCGACCTGTTCCTTCAGTTTCATTCACCGACTTTCCAGTTAGACCAACAGGAGTTTCAACCATGCCGGCTTCGTCCTTTCCAGCCAGTGTCCGTGGACCGAATTCGCAAGCCTTGCGACCTGCTCCTTCAGTTTCATTCACCGACTTTCCAGTTAGACCAACAGGAAGATTTGCAGAGCTTCCGGAAACCTTCTTCCTTTTGACCCTGTTCGCGTTTGCAGAAGTTGGGGTGACTTCGGTTACAGGAGACCGTCCTGAATTGGTGGGTGAGACCTCTTCCGACCAGTCCCTTTTCGCCGCCGTCACCAAAGGTTCGCAACTTAATTCAATGCCTTCGGCCACCCTGGTGTCCTCTTTGCGTTGAGCCTTTGCCGCTCGCCTTCTCTCCAGCTTTTGTTGGCGCTTGGAAAGCTGCTCTCCAGAGGGTGTCATCGTTGGAGTGGGATCCACTTGTTCAGCTTCACTTAGTCCGGTGATAGCACCGCTCTGGTCAACAGCTAAGCCCGGATGAGAGATTAGCTTTGGAGGTAGTACCTCCGAGCTGCCTTCTTCATCTTTCCAGTTCAGACCACGAAGAGCTTCATGGAGAGAACTGCAGGAGTCATCGGTTACGGTACCTTCGACTCGCGTGTATCCACCAGTAAAGGTGTGCGTTTGTATGTCAGATGGGGCCTCCAGAATCCGTGCCCCTGCCGTAGTGAAGACTACGGGTGGATTTTCGCTTTGACGATTGCCACCTGGAGAATAAAAATCCTTTGGGTTTTCTTCCATACTGTTTTTTGATCAATTCTTAGTTTTCATTTATTTTCCCCATCCTTCGACCACCTTTCGGCATCGAGCTCGGTTCAAATAAACTAATTAAGCCCTCCCACCGCGACAAAGTGACTGATCGTCGGAAGGGAAAAAAAAATCAACAGGTGCTTATGCACTGTGTTGTCGTCTACATAAAATCTACACCGAGACCCTCTGTTCACTATTTTGTAGTTTAAGTTTATATTTTTTTCTCTAATATCACTAACTAGTTTCTTAAAGACGAGTTCCAGAGACGACTCCAGAGTCCAGGTGCATTATCGAAGAAGTTATAGTGCTCCAAAGACAAGTTCCAGAGACGACTCCAGAGTCCAGGTGCATTATCGAAGAAGTTCTAGTGCTCCAAAGACAAGCTCCAGAGACGACTCCAGAATTCAGGTGCACTATCGGACAAAGTTCTAGTGCTCCAAAGGGGGGCTCCAAAGGCGAGCTACAAAGGCGAGCTCCAAAGGCGAGCTCAAAAGACGAGTTCCAGAGGCGACTACAAAATTCCAGACTTCCTGCCTTCCTGAGTTCCTGCGTTCCTGCCCCACAAGGTTCTTCTGCTCCAAACGATGAGACGAGTTCCAGAGACGACTCCAGAGAACCAGAGACGGGATTCCAGACATTTGGGACTCTTCCAAATACTCGGTCTGCCGACCAAGGTCCAGAAATTCCAATCAACACCAATCCAACGCCGCCACCATCCTTATCACCTTAAAGTCCGATTCAAATCTAAACCATGGATGAATTAAAGATATTCAGTATCGTTGCCAGGCAGAAGGCGATAACAGATGAGCTGCAGTGATTGAAGACGAATATCGGGAAAGACGGTCCCGACAGAAAAACGGTCAAGTATAAAGAGAAGAGGCTACGGTCATTAGAAGCTCTCTGGCTAGAGTTTGCGACTAATCATGACCAAATAAAGACGTCTGTCAAACCAGACACCCCGTATGTACAATGCAATACATACGAGAAGGTACATCGAGCCTACTTGGATATAAAGAAAATCCTAAAATCGATCAATCCACACGAGGTAGAAAGTGAACTACCTAAAAGGTCAGCAGAGGCTCAAACCTTACCAAAAGACGACGCCTCTGGGAAACCACAAACAATGGGTCCGGTGTCAGATCAAACAATGGGTCCAGCATCAGATCTTGCAAAACTTCTCAGAAGACACAATGCAACGGCACAGTGTCTTCAGCGCCTGCTCAAAGGCCTCAAAACCACTGCCGAAGAATCATGGACTCCAACCTTCTGCAGCATTAAGCTAAGCACGCTTCAAAAATATTGGGCGGGACTGGAAGAAGCCCATCATCATATCCACGAACTTTCCGGTGATCCCACCCAAGCTGGCTATAACGCCGAAGAATACTACGAACTAGAAGACGAGGCCCAATAGTTTCAAATCTCTTTGACCACCAGACTGGAAGAATCTAAGGAACTGAATTTGTCCGTTAAGCTTCCGACGCCATCGCCAGCACCTCAGCAATCGCTTAAGCTACCAAAGATAACTCTACCAAAGTTTGATGGGAACTACACTAAGTGGAAGGAATACAGTGACTTATTTGTTGAGCTGGTGGACAAGCAAGAGATAGCAAACTGCCAGAAGCTGTTTTATTTAAAAACAACGCTAACCGGTGAAGCTGAAAGCTTAATAAGGCACTTTACCACATCCGACAGCAACTATAAGGCAGCATAGCAAGTAGTCAGGGATCGTTATGATAACCCTCGTCTCCTTGTCACAGCGCATGTCCAGAGGCTGCTTATGCAGCCCGTTATAACACTTGAGACCTCAAAGGCTATCAAAACTTTGCATGACACAACACAAGAGTGCATGTTAAGTTTAAAAGGTCTAAACATCGACACAACAAACTGGGATCCCCTTATGTGCATTCTAATTAAGAAGTTGGATCGAAACACGTTGACACTGTGGGAGCAGTCTCTTCAACAACCGAAGGCCTTACCGGCGTTGAATGAATTTTTGTCATTCCTAGAGATGCGGTTTCAATCATTAGAAGCCATGTGACCCAAAGGAATGAAAATGGGCTTAGATGACAACAGTAAACGGAGCAGAGTAACTCTCGCTTCCACAACCGAAACTAACAAATGTCAGATTTGTGGACATAAAAACCATGCCATATACCTTTGTCCAAAGTTTCTAAAACTCTCACCCCAAGAGAGGCACAAAACTACGATCTCAAACAATCGATGCATAAACTGCTTGCGTTTTGGTCACCAAGCTCCATCATGTCGAGCAAGGCATTGCACCAAATGCAACAGCTATCATCACACTCTGCTTCATGTGACAGCAAAGAATCAACATCAACAAGTTCCAGCAATAGATAACAGGACGACTTTATCAGCTATATCTAACAACGCAAAGTCATCTAAATATGTGATGTTGGGAACAGCCAGAGTTAACATACTGAATCATACGAACAGTCCTATCACAGCAAGAGCATTGCTTGACTCTGGCTCTCAAATGAGCTTCATTACTGAGAAACTAGCTTAAAAACTGCACCTCATTCCAAAACAAGAACCTCTGGAGGTCTCAGGAATGGAAGACAAGCGGATGAAAATAAGCAAGCGGTTCGATATATGCCTTCAATCCCTTGTTACTGGTTATAGTAAACAACTTCAGGTGTTTGTTCTCAATACTATAACAACACAACAACCTAGTGAATTCATCGATACGAGTCATTGGAAAATACCCCGGAACATTAAATTGGCTGACGAGGACTTCAACAAACCAATGGATATTGATCTTCTCATCGGTGCGGAGCTCTATCCCGAACTACTTTCTGTTGGTCAGATTCAAATCAAAAATAGTGGCCCAACCTTACAAAACACGTTGCTAGGGTGGATAGTCATAGGAAAAGTTGTCACTCATCTGCCATCAACACTGTTCTGCGGTATAGGGGTAGACACTTCATCTACTAACCTAGACAATCTGGTCGAACGCTTCTGGAACCTGGAAGAAAATTTAGCGTCTCCATCCCAAGCCATCGCAAAACCACTCACAAGGGAAGAACGTGACTGTGAAGAAAATTTTTTAAAAATTACAAGAGGATCGGAGTCAGGTCGGTATATTGTAACTCTACCCTTTGCAAATGACCCAAAAAGTCTAGGGTACTCCAGGGAAATTGCTGTTCGAAGATTCCTCAATCTAGAAAAAAGGTTAGAAAAGAACCCAGAAGTTCATAAACAATATATCGACTTCATGAGAGACTTTATTGCCTTAAAACATATGGAAGAAGTGAAACCAAATGATGTTCTTTATAAAATACCACAATATTTTCTTCCACATCATTGCGTTTTACGGCCAGAAAGCAGTTCAACTAAACTGGGGGTCGTATTTGACGGATCATCAAAGACATTTACAAATCTATCCTTGAATTAAATTTTGCATACTGGACCAGCTTTACAAAACGATCTCGTTTCCATTTTGTTGCGATTTAGAACTCACAAATATGTGTTTACTGCCGATATTACCAAAATGTATCGTCAAATCCTTGTAGACAACTTCAGTAAACGGTTCCAACGTATAGTCTGGCGAGAATCTACTAAGGAACCCCTCAAAACATATCAGTTAAATACTGTCACTTATGGAACTAAGCCAGCACCTTATCTAGCTATAAGATGCCTCCATGATCTGGCAGATACGGCAAATCATCAGCATTTACTTGGCGCAAATATCATTCGTCGAGATATTTACATGGATGATATATTAACCGGCAGCGATAACCTTAAAACCGCTACCCAGATGCAGTCAGAACTAATAAAAGGAATCCCAAAAGAAGACTGCGAAACTGAGACGCGTCTCCACGACCAAGAAGAAGGAGCTATTAAAACTTTGGGACTAACTTGGCTGCCAAAATCAGACCAATTTATTATTAAAACCAATTGGAACGAAGTGACAAAGATAACCAAAAGGACTATTTTATCTGATACAGTTCATATTTTTGATCCACTAGGAGTAGTTAGTCCAATTGTCGTTCTAGCTAAAATCTATCTACAAGAAATTTGGCAATTAAAACTTGACTGGGACGCATCTTTGCCAATGGAAATGAATAGCAAATGGAAAATCTTTAGAGAAAACGTTCTCAAACTAAACAATTTTAAATTTCCTCGACATATTATAATAAACGACGCAGCATCTATCGAACTTCATGGATTTTCAGATGCCTCTCAACGAGCATATGGAGCGGTAGTTTATCTTAAATCAACTAACTCCAAAGGAGACGTCAGTGTTCAGTTGGTATGCTCTAAAACAAGAGTTGCACCATGTTCATGACGAAACCACGAAATGCCAATGGATGTTTGTCCCCACTGAATTAAATCCAGCTGATTTACTATCCCAAGGAATGCTTCCGGATCAACTCCTAAAATCGACAATTTGGTTCCAGGGTCCAGCATTTCTGAAAAAACCTAAATCAGAATGGCCGGAACAACCAACAAGAAAAGAAGAGGAGAAAGTCTTTGAAGTAAAAACGATGAAGACTATTATCCTGGCAAATTCACACACAGTTTCCCACTTTATTGAAAGAATAAATCACAAAAACTCTTTCAAATTCCTGCAACGGGTTACATCTTATACCATACGTTTCATCAGTAACCTACAGCGAGCTAAAAACTACCGACTTGTGGACAGTGTTCCTTCTCCACTGGAGCTAAAATCAGCAATCGTCCACATTGTGAAGTACCTTCAAGAAACAGCCTTTCAAGAAGATTTAAAGGCCCTTATTAAATATGGTTGTGTATCCCAAAGCAGCCGGCTAAGCTCGCTTGCACCGTTTCTTGATCACAAAAATATAATAAGAGTGGGAGGAAGACTAGATGCTTCTCATCTTCCATATGAAGCAAAACATCAAATGATTCTTCCGAGTTCACACCAAATCACAAGATTATTGATGTCTGCACTTCATACAGAAAATATGCACGCTGGCCCTCAAGCTTTATTATCTATTGCAAGGCAATATTACTGGATATTAGGAGGTAAACGATTAGCCCAATCAATCGTTAACAACTGCATGAAATGTTTTGAAGCGAAACCCAAAACTATTGAGCAGTTGATGGGAAATTTACCTCCCGAACGAGTCCAACCATTCAGGCCATTCATGAATGTAGGAGTAGACTTCTTCGGTCCAGTAAACATTCATTACAGAATTCGTGGTAAACAGTCAACAAAGGCATATGTTTCCGTTTTCGTATGTTTCTCAACAAAGGCGGTACACCTAGAACTCTTGACGGATTTAACAACTCAAGCGTTTCTTGGAGCTTTGAAAAGATTCGTGGCAAGAAGAGGATGTCCAGCAAAAATCTTCTCCGACAATGCTACCAACTTTATGGGTGCTCGAAACGAACTGAGCGAGCTCAACTCCAAGGTGTTTACTGAAGAAGGTCAAGAATCCATACAAAATTATTGTAGTGGAAGAGCTATCGTTTGGAAACCTATACCTCCACGTTCTCCTCACTTTGGAGGTTTGTGGGAGGCAGCTGTAAAATCATCCAAACATCATATGAAACGCATCTTTTCAAGCGCTTCATTAACTCAGGAAGAACTTTTTTTTTTGCATCTCAGAGACTTAAGTGGTACTGAACTTAGAGCAAGCTCGTCTGTACACACTTATCTACGCTCTTCATCATTAATGCAAGTGTTAGTGGTTAGTAAATAACGCCAACACAAGCACAAAGAGAACGTATACGAGGAAAAATAAAAAAACATTACAAAAATATAACAAAGTAAAACTTAAATTAAATTAACATTAAGAAAATAAACTAAACTAACATAACTAAACAAGGTTATAAATAAAAAAATGAAATTAAACTACAGTAATTAAAAATCTACTAAACATGAATCATGCAGATGGTACACTGGTTCTTAATATTAATTTTAAACTACTTTTACTAATGTTGAAATCAACAATAAAAGGATTAGAGTTGAATAACCTACTCATGCGTGCTAATGGCTCATGCATTCCATAGTTAGTTCGGTGGTGGGAGCGATGTATAAACTCTAGATTACGTAGTTGGTGAGTTCCTCCACGATAGTTGAATCCTATGTGGGAGAGCAAGTCGGGAGCATCAATTATACCGGTTATTAATTGATGAAAAAATACTAAATCATTGTTGATTCTTCTCTGTGAGAGGGTTTGAAGATTTAATAAGCGAATACGATTTTCATAAGGAGGGAGATTGAAAGGATCTTGCCAAGGAAGACCTTTGAGAGCGAAGCGTATGAATCTGTGCTGTACTGCTTCGATTCGTGATTTATGAATATCATAAAATGGTGACCACACCTGAGAAGCATACTCTAGATGGGGACGAACATAACAGTTGTATAAAGAGAGGGTGACATAAGGGTCATTAAACTCCTTTGCCCATCGCTTAATAAAGCCAAGCATTGAATTAGCTTTGTTAATAATTAGGTTGATGTGTTCATTAAATTCGAGGTTGGTACTAAAAAGAACACCGAGGTCACGAAATCTAGAAACTTGTGATAAAGATTGTTGCGATATTGAATATTCTCCAATGCTAGGAGATCTTTTGCGGGAAAAAGTCATACTTTGGCACTTGGAAGTGTTTAAAGTTAGTCCGTTCATTAAACACCATACAACAAAACTATCAATATCTTTTTGTAAGAAGTCGCGATCTGAAGCATTTTTGATGATTTTAAAATCTTCATATCATCAGCAAAGATTAAAATGTCGCTATAGGAGATGCAAGAAATTACATCATTTATAGCAATAATGAAAAGCAAGGGGCCAAGATGACTACCTTGTGGCACGCCAGACATAGCATTGAAAGGTTTTGACAAAATGTTACGAAATTTGACTTCATAAGTCCTATTTTTTAAGTAGGAGCTTATCCAAGCAATAAATACTGTGGGAAATCCAAAAGCTTTTAGTTTATAAAGTATGATGTTATGAGACAGTTGGTCAAACGCCTTAGAGAAGTCAGTGTAAATGCAATCAAGCTCGTTCCCACATTCAAGAGCATTGGAACACTTATGATGAAAGGATAGAAGGTTGGTAACCGTCGATCTTCTTTGCATAAATCCGTGCTGCTGGTGGCAGATAACATTCCTTGAAAAAAAGGATACGCTTTCGCAGACTACTTGTTCAAATACCTTAGGTATACATGAGAGCTTTGAAATAGGTCTATAGTTTTTTATATCGGATTTTTCACCCTTTTTGAAAACAGGTATGATAAAAGATTTTTTCCAAAGAGTGGGGAATATTCCAGATTTTAATGAAAGCTTGAAAAGATGTTCAAGTGGAAAGGATAATCGTGAGGAACACTTCTTTAAAACAATTGGCGGAATCCTGTCCGGGCCAGAAGAAACGTCATCTTTGAGAGAAGAGAGGTAGTAAGTAATTCTGTCACTTTGAATAGGGATATTATTAAAATTCACTTGCGAGCAGTGAGTTAAATATTCAAAGTAGTTTTCATCAATTTCTAGATTTGTATTACAAAAAGAGCCATTAAAATGGTCTGCAAAGGCATTACAAATGTCGGGAGTATTTTTAATGAAATGGCATTATAAATAAAGTTGGCTGGATAGCCGTCTGATTTTTTTTTAGAATTTACAAAGGACCAAAAGCTTTTTGGATCGTTTTTCAGAGAACAGCCCATTTGGGTGACGTAGCTAGAGTACAGATTCTGAGAAAGCGTTTTAAAGTCTTCAAAAAAACTTATAAATATTTGGTGGTCGGTTGGAGAAAGAGTAATTAAATAGGTCTTCCAAGCCTTGTTTCTTTTATTTCTCAGAGCCTTTAGTTCCTTGGTAAACCACGGTTGACAAAAACTAGCATTTCTGAGCGTCTTTTGGGGAATGGTTTTTTCCATGCAATTTTCTAGAATGGAGTAAAAGCAAGCGACTGCTTCGTCAATATTTGCAATGGTTGATATATTTTCAATACCAGCCCTGCTTAATTCATTCGAGAGCAAATCGAAATTCGCCTTTCGAAAGTCAAAAGTATATAAACAGTCATTTGAATTATTAATAACGTGAGATACGTTGCTTAGTTCAATAAAAATATCTAAGGGGGGATGAAGATCATCAATTCTAGTTATGCCTGAATTAGATTGAATAACAACCGTGCTAATAGCTTCGGAAGAGAAAACAAGGTCTAACATACGGTTTTGGAAATTTCTAATACAGCTTACTTGCTGTAAGTCAGTAGATATAACATTATATAAACAAGAAAGCTCACGCTGCGGTGAAGTTAGAGAGGGTTTTTGGAATGATCCATCGTCAGAGGGTAACCATTGGACATATGGCAAATTAAAGTCACCTAGTAACAGAATTTGGCTTTCTAGGTCCGACAATTCAAAAATATGATCCAAAATTAGCGACAGTTCAGCATAAGCAGATGCTGAACTTTTTGGAACAATGTAAACGTTAACGATAAAAATATTTTTAGACAGTGTACAGACTTTCACACAAACAACATCAATAGTCAGTTCAAACGGAAAGAGTATACGAGACGACATATATGTGTTCCTGACCGAAATCAGAACACCACCACCGACCTCATCTGGCCTGTCTATGTGCCGATCCTTACGGTAGACCGAGAACTCAGGGCTCAAGATTTCGGAATTCAAGAAACTTGGACTTAGCCAAGTTTCAGTCAAAACAAACACGTCATGTTTGAAAACGTGGGAGTTAACATACAAATCAGCAGTTTTACTGCGAAGACCTCTTACATTTTGATAAAAGAGGGAAAATCTAATTAGTTTTTTGGAGCAGTATTTATAACCAATTTGTTTTTGGCTCTCCTGTTGATGGAAAATTCTTTAACAAGAGCACCACCAGGCCAAGAGTTACTGTCACAAATAGAGTCGAAAGACGAGGGCGGGACAAGCAATTTGAACGAAGACACAAAGCTATCAGTTTTGCTTATCTTACTACATTTAATAAAATTTTCATTGGGAATCAATTTCTTTGAAACGAGATAATGCAAAACATCGTTTGTATTAAGATCTGGCCTAAGTCGAGACACAAAAATTAATTTCGGTTTTGGAACCGTCTCTATTGGTGTGAAAGATGCACCAGACTCAGGTTCAAATTCAGAACTGGAATTAGTTGACAATGATCTATTTTCGAGATCCACTACTTCTGCTACTAGTTCCATCGGGACAGAAGGACCATTTACTTTGACAGAGTTGCTTCTCAATGTCTTGCGCTTTGAAGGAGGGCTCAAATTTTTGCTAGCCACTGTACCTTCACTGTTCTTCTTAGCGCCCGTATTTGGAAATGAAACAGAGCTCAATGACGTAGATTGAGCATTAAGATTCTTCAAGCCAAGGGTTTTTTTGGGAATTGGAATTTCTAAGTCTTCTGTAGATGTAGACATGTCAACAGAGCTACAGGGAGAGGAAAATGTTGCTAAGTTCAAAACGGATTTATTAAAAACTTTGAAAAGTTGGTCAAAACCTTTCGACAGCTTTTCAATATCTAGTTTGAACGTAGACATTTTAATTGCTAAGTGGGAGAGAGATATCTTTTTACACTCCTCACAATACCAACAAGCACTTTTAAAAGCACTTATTTTATCTAAAAGCGCATTGTTCGCCCCAATACATTTTGCATGAAATGCCTTGCCACATACACCATAGCATGCAAACACAGGTGAGTTGGAACTATCCAAACATTTAACTGCTGCACAATCCATAGTTAGCAAATAAAAAAAGTATTTGAGAGCAGAACAAAAATATAAAAATATTGGGCAAAAAAAAAAAAAAAATTTTTGGGATGGACTGGGAGTTGAACCTAGAATGGATTACTAAGTGTTTATTCCAAAAATAAATCTACGCTTTTACCAACTGCACCAAGCAGACGATAATTAAGAGTTATACAAAGTTATATATTTCAAATGTGGTTATGGAAGGAAATTATAGTTTGAGGAGAAAGGATAGATTAGGAAATCAAGTAAGTTAAAGGGAGAGACAAATATTAAAAGAAAACAACTCAAATTCCACTCAATTAATGGGAACGGGTAAAAAAAAACTTTTTCTTACCAATCACTACACAATTAAGCTAAGGAAGAAAACTTGTAAATACACAGAATATTGATTACTTTACAAAGAAAATTATCACTTTAAACAAAGATACGAACTCTAAACACTTATTTAACTTGCAGTTTATAATTAAAATTATTAGACTACACAAGATAAATGAAAATAAATAAGACGCGATTAGAACACAATCTAAACACACAAGAACCAGTGTTACCAGTCCTGGCACAGATAGAAGCAATCCTTAACTCTAGACCATGAACTGCAATGTCGAAATACCCTAATGATCTTGAGGCCTTAACTCCTGGACATTTTTTGATTGGAGCCCCTTTAACAGCAATGGTAGACCCAGAAGCAGCTAGAGCACCTAACCTTACTCATGTTGCTAGATGGAACTTGGTAACATCTATTCATAGGGAGTTTTGGCGCAGATGGGCACACGAGTACCTACAAGAAATACAACAAAGGTATAAATGGAAACATCCTCAAGCCGACATCAAGCCGGGTACACTAGTACTTATTAAAGAAGACAACTTACCTCCTCTTAAATGGCGGGAAGAGTTTTAAGAACTATCCCAGGACCCGATAAATTAGCAAGAGTTGTCGACATTAAAACCACTGCTGGAGAACTAAGACGATCCATTGCCAAAATTTGCCCTCTTCCAATTGAAGTTCAACCAAAGGAAACAACAGAAGATCCAATTAATGCAGACCACATTAACCACTCAATGAAAACTCATGATAAAGAACCTCCACTTACAGTACAAGTGGCAACAAACACAAAAACTAAGAATCGACATCAGCTTCTAAGAATCAAAACTGATGTAAAACATCCACTTAAAGGTCGCTTCCTCCCCATACAGGAACGTCTTCACCGAAAACGCGAAAACTCAGAACCGACATGTGTGCCAACTCAAAAAATCAAACTGAGTCCAATAAAAACACTATTGATTTGCCTGTTTCTAATAGGCACGGCATTCGGGCAGAATACTAAACCAAAAGCAATCGATATTCAAAACTTCAAAACCAACCCTGGTTTATATTTCGAAGACATTGGGCAAGCGAAGCTTATAACAGACGAATGGAATCTCTTCGTTTATTTCAATATGACCAGTTATTGGCAAGAGTTCCAAGGCATCCAAAGGAGCATCAACCAACTAAGAGCTAGATGTGAGGCACAACTGATACCAAACCCATCATTGATCATCTAGAATTGCGCCTTCAGGAATCAGAAAACTTAAATGAAATACTAAAGTACAGGAACGGAATGGCAATAAGAAAAAGAAGATCACCGTTCGACTTTGTTGGCACTGTCGCAAATAAGTTATTCGGAGTTCTAGATCAAGAATACGCGCAGAATATAGAAGACAACATCCAAATGGCCCAAATAAACGAGAAGCATCTTCTTGAACTGAGCAAAAATCAAACCTCCATTATTGAATCTACCACAAATATCCTCAACAAATCATTGACTTCTATAAACGAACAGTTCACGACCATCAAACTACATTTGACAAAAATTGACGATTCAATAGAGAATTTGAATAAAACCATGCAAAGAACCGAAATTCTTAACTACATTACAATTTTTGTAACTCAAATAATGGACAGCTTTCAACGAACTCAAATAGCAATTCTGGAATCTGTGTCCGATACTCATCACGGAAGAATAAACGCTTTGCTACTTTCTCCCACTCAATTGTTGAATCAACTGGAGAGAATTAGGTTGACGATACCAAGTTCACTAACATTACCTGGATACGACGAGCATAATCTTCCGAAACTGTATGAACTTCTTAGAGGAAAAGCACGTGTTACATCCTCAGCAATCGTATTTCTTGTCAAATTACCTCTATTGAATACACAAGTGTTTCAGCTGTATAAACTCATACCATTACCAGTTCAGCATAACAAAAACTTCATCTTCATACAACCATCAACAGCATTCTTAGCTGTAACTCCATTCAGGGATCAACACTTTTCACTATCACAAACTGAATATCTGGGCTGCATCCATATCAGCGAGAGAAATTATCTATGTAAGCAGCGACATCCAGTTTTCAACGCAAATGCCTTGGAAAACCAATGTGAAATTCACATGTTAAATCATAAAAAGGAACTCTCATCATATTGCAAACTAAGATCTACCGATGTTGACAGGATGTGGATCCAGCTTCATAATCCTAATCACTGGGTGTTTGCCTTTCATCACGAAGAAATAGTCTCGGCAGTATGCGGATCTGATGTTTTAACGGCAAAACTTCAAGGCATAGGACTTATGAAACTAACAGCTAACTGTATCATCAAACAACCCACCATGACTATTAATGCTCATAATTTATATGTATCAGAACTAAGTGCCTCTTTTCTGCTGACACTTAACTTGAGTGTATTCGTGGATAAGTTTGAAATCGAGCCAATACAAGCTAAAAACCAGAAGAAAGAGGAAATCATCATTCGAGGAGAAGACGACTTAACACTACTCAAAGAGAAAATAGCATATCAAAAAACACAGCAAACATTACCAAGCAAAATCTCTCACCATGATGTTCATCAGTACTCGGTTGGTTACCTTTCCTTTTTTGGAGTTGTAATTCTGGCCACACTTTTGCTACTACTACGGACGAAGATGGCAATTGCTCAATCCCCACATGCTATAGAGTTTGAGCTCAAAGATCTCAACGCCGGGGAGAATGTTGACACACGGTTTTGATATAATCTCCCTGTAATTTATATTGTATGAAACACCCAATCCAAATCTAAAACACCCTACTTCCAATAAATATTCACATTCCCAACCTCATACTATGTTTCTCACGAAAAAGTGCAATACTTGCACTTCTTTCTCGATATTGTTTATTTCTTTTCGTTGCAATATAATCCACGATCCTATTACAATTCTTTTCCCGCAAAACTCAATGTTTAAAGTCGAAACCTCTTTTGATATCGACTGGTTGGTTCTTACTTAGTTATTGTTCCTTACGACTGGTGCGGGGTAACAATAACAAGCAAACCTTGTTGAGATGGTTCTTACTAATTGCTCCTTACGACTGGTGCGGGGTAACAATAGAAAACAACCTTTTGACTTGTGAATGATAAGTGACTTTATTCTTAACTTATTATGAGTATTTATACTAATTTACATAAATGCAATTCATCAGTAATTTAGTTTTGCGGGACAAGAATTGTAATAGGATCGTGGATTATATTGCAACGAAAAGAAATAAACAATATCGAGAAAGAAGTGCAAGTATTGCACTTTTTCGTGAGAAACATAGTATGAGGTTGGGAATGTGAATATTTATTGGAAGTAGGGTGTTTTAGATTTGGATTGGGTGTTTCATACAATATAAATTACAGGGAAATTATATATATATCAAAACCGTGTGTCAACAATTAATATTCTGCATAATTATAGGTGGACAGTGCTTACCTCTGAGCAGTTTTTTGTCAAATTCTTCCGAGTTAATTCTGTTAGTTGAAGTGTTGCATGTGTCTCCCACGATGTTAGAACTGGTTGCTGCCTTTCCTTGGTTGTTTCTTGCTGTTAATTCCTCATCATTAATGGTCGCTTGGATGGGGATGCTCCTGTTGCCAATGGATCGTCTCTTCATATTTTTAGAGGCGTGTATGGTGAGGTTTTTAAGGCCTCAAACTGGTTTTCACTGTTGATAGGTGGGGCTTCCGTTTTCTGGTTTTGTTTGGCGTAGATGGTGTGCCCTTTGTCGGGAATTTGCCATTCCTCATCGTCAAATTCGTTTTCTTCAATAGATGTAATTGAAGCATCCATCGATGTACCTTCCAGGTGTTTTGGATTTGTCCTCGAATGTTTCAGGATTAAAAGTTGCTGCGCAGCCTCTATTTGAAGTGCGTTTAGTTCCGGTTTGGACTGGAATTTTGCGCTTCCAGCTTTTCTGGCCTTGCTGGCAGTTATTGGTGACGCATTTTTAAGTTTTCTGTTGGACATCAGGTAGTTGTTGTTTGGACTGGGGCCCAGCGTCTGAGGCGCAGATGGAGGCTTTGGCCGGTTGTGCTCCACGTGTAGGTATGGTGGGAGAAATCCGAATTATTCACGAGAATTAAAGGTCATCCACGTATAAAAAATTGTTTGTAGCGTGTTAATAACAAGACTTAGTTATTGCTAAGTATATTATGCAGCTAACTGCTTGCAATTACTTTTAATAATTTGTATTTAAAAAACTTGGAAATTGATGAAGGAGAAACACACGTTCACTCAATGTCTGCCAAAAATCCAATCTTGAAATGTCATCTTTAGTAGACGGCAGAAACGTCAGAGTGCAAAGTTAATAATATAAAAACATAGAACATAACCGAATAATTGAAATCAAAATTGAAGAGAAGACTCACTACGTTTTTCCTATTTATTTGAACTGCAACCATTGGCAACGCGACTTTGACAAGCTGAGAGACCTTACTAATATCCTAGGACCTGCAAATCAGATGCTAATTGGTGATTTTAATGGGAGAATCGGCTTATCACAAAACAATTTTAATAGCGGAGTTGACACGACTTTCATTTATTGCGATCGTTAATCAAAAGACGAGGTGTGTGATTCGAAGGGGATTAAAATACTGGAGCTAACAGACGCTTTAGACTGTCGGGTACTAAATGGAAGCAGCGAAGGGGATGGCGATTGCGAATATACGTTTATCCG
The DNA here is from genome assembly GCA_914767635.1 of Melanostoma mellinum. Lineage (NCBI taxonomy): Eukaryota > Metazoa > Arthropoda > Insecta > Diptera > Syrphidae > Melanostoma > Melanostoma mellinum. The sequence continues at coordinate 120,467,851 of OU612059.1, read as the reverse complement.
TGGAACAGCTTGCTCAGTGATAGACTATTGCTTTGTATCTGTAGACTGGAACCTCTTTTTTAGTCAGTTTAGAGTGGCAGCAAAAACATTCTCAGACCACATCCCGTTAGAGGTAACATTTAACACAAAAACGCTTCGGGTAGAACCTAATAAGCCTGCGATTGATCTTCCTCCGAAGCTACTCTGGAAAGATAGCTACAGAGAATTCTATCATAGAAATCTAGACATACAGCTTGAAACACATGTAATCATACACGGTCTGTGCACTTTGGAGATAGAGACGTTAACCAATGCCATCAAAAAAGCGGCGCCTACAAGGAAATCGGTGAATAAAGCTTTGAATAACAATCAAAGGTGGTTCGACAGTGAATGTGCGAGGGCTAGAAACTTGTCTTTTGCGTACTTGCGATTATTCAGAGCATCTAACAACTACTACTTTAGAAGCCTCTATGCATCAGCAAACAAAAACTTCAAAGAGCTTTGTAATGCTAAAAAGCGATATTTTGATGAGAAAAACATTGAAATAATAAATAAAGCGAAAACGTCAAAGGAATTTTGGAAAGCAGTTAGAATTGTTAGTGGCAGAAAGGCATTAATAGCTTCGGGTCTACGGGGTCGACGCAACCAATCTCAGTGCAACCCATACCATCGCACATAATCTCACGGACACGACATCTTTTTCGCAGATAATCTCACGGACATTTCATCTTTTTACCGTTATAAATGGGTTGTAACTTTGTTTTCATTAATGAATATGGAGTTTGACTGCGCCACCATTTTTTAAGACTTAGGTGTTGTATGATTTGCTTCTTAAATGATAACATTTGAGTGTGTGCGTTATGAAATGTAGTGCAAAGCATTCAAGTGATTGGAAAAAAACTTTTTAAAAGGCGTATACTTATGTTACGAAAGTGGTTGAAATGGCGAATTAATTTAAAAGCTCTTCTTACACAATTGTGGTAAATGTGAGGTTACCTACGAAGATATTTAATTTTTTTTATTAGATATTATAGGTGGACACTCATTTGTGTCTCCATAAGTTGTGTCACCTGAGTTATCTTTTCAGGAACTAGGAGCAAAGAAAGAAAAATATCACTCTGAATGTACCAGCTCAACAATAAATCCAAGAGCGTCTGACACATATTGTGCGGCACACTGGTCAGCGTCTGATCCCAGTGGGACGGCTGAATTTAAAATGCGAATAGAAGTAACTGACCTATTTGTATCATAAAAAAAAAGTTTAAAAAAATTTATGGCAATGAACAAAACAAACAGATTTATTACCCCAGGTGGCAGTCCAGCAAAACTGGAAAATCCACTCTCTAAAGTGATCGGTCCTACGGATTCTGGGGAGGACCACTTATTGCTTAAAAAATTTTGGAACACGGAGTACGAAAATACAGGGAACTCCACCAAAAAACTACTCCCAAAGGGTTACACCATCTAAAACCCCAACTAAGACAAATGACGTAAAAGTCATTAGCCAAAAAGAAACCAATGTCTCTGAAATGATCGACACTGCAGGACAACAGAGTTTCAAAGAAAACTGCCAAACCAAATCAAAAGATTACTAAGATGAATGGCAAAAGGAAATAGCAGCAAGAAAGAAACTTGAAACCTTTGTTCAAAGTCTTCAGGAGCAAGTAAAAAGACTCGAAGAAAAGGTTTCCCTATTTGACAAGGAACACAAGTCTACCGTTCAGACAAGTCAACAAGATACTGTTACTGTGTATCAAACTGACGAAGAAGAACTTTTATTTGAAACTGAAAGAAAAAGAAATAAGCGCACTGCTAAAAAACGAAAAGCGGAAGGTAGCCCCGAATTGCATACAAAGAACCAGCAAACCTCGAAAAATGAAAATAAAAAAGAGTTGGGTACTACAAAGAATAATGCAAATAATGTGCTAGCCAATGCTAAACAGAAGTCTTTGTCTAAAGGCAACAAAAAACTGTACCACCACCAATTATGATCACAGGATTCCCAAATTTTGGAGATCTTAAGAAAATGATTGAGAAATGTACTAAAAAAGCTTGCAAATATACATCGTATAACAAAGACAATTGGAAAGTCAATGTCGAGGAAGATGATGACTATAGACTGGTCACTGAGGAACTAAGCAAACATAAAATCCAGTGGCACTCCTATGAAAACAAATCCACAAGACCAATAAAGGTAGTAGCCAGAGGCCTACATTCCTCATGTTCTCCAAAAGAATTAGTAGAAGACCTTGTTCAAGCAGGCTTCCAAGCCCTTGATGCAGTCAATCTTATTAAGAATGAGACTACTAAGAACTCTGCTGGGGAACCAATAATAATAAAGAGATCACTGCCTTTATTCACGCTATCTTTCGACAGCAAACAAAGTCTTGAAAATGTCTATAATATTCGATCAATCTTGGGCATAAAAGTCAAAATTGAACCACTGCGAAAATCAAAAATTGTTCCGCAATGTAAACGATGCCAAGCATTTAGCCACACCCAAAAATATTGCAACCGCGAGTTTGCTTGTGTTAAGTGTGAAGGAAAACATGCAACGAAAGACTGTCCATCAAGCAAGGAACAGAAAGCAAAATGTGTAAACTGTCAAGGTAATCACCCTGCAAGCTATAGAGGCTGTCCAGTTGCTAAAAGATTTCAAAAATCCAAAAGCAAAATGACATCCGGTGAAATAAAGCCCAGCAATCCAGCAAACACAAAAAGAACTCCTGAAGCTGAAGATAAAAGTAAGAAAGAACTTCCGAAGGAAGCTGTTAAAAGCAAAAGCGACGAAAAAAAATCCTATTCACAGATTGTTAAAAACGTGCGGAAGAATGAAGAAACTTCCATTAAAGAAATCCTTGAACTTATTCTTAAAAGAATTGACAATCAGGATTTGAACATCAAAAGGCTAAGTGAAGAAGTCACTCTTAAAAAACAATGATGGACAGAACACTAAAAATTGGAACATGGAATGCAAACGGTCTTTTACACCATTTACCAGAATTAAAAATCTTCTTAGACATCGAACACATAGATATTTGTCTGGTGTCCGAAACTCATTTCTCAAGTGGGCTGGTTCTTGATGATTTAATATCAAACTATATTTGCTACCACGCTCCTCATCCAGCTGATAAGGCTAGAGGTGGATCGGCAATCCTCATAAAAAAGAGCTTAAAACACCATGAAGAAGTTATGTTTACAAACGAGAATATGCAAGTAACAATAATTAGTATTGGTATGAAAAAGAAAGACTTCAAGTTGGCATCAATATACTGCCCGCCGAGGCGTTCCCCGACTGAAGATGATTATACAGAACTGCTGAATGTACTAGGACATAACTTCCTTGTTGGTGGTGACTTTAATGCTAAGCACACCCATTGGGGATCCAGACTTATAACAACAAAAGGCAGAAGGCTTTACAAAGCATGCCTCAAATACAATTGTGAGTTTTATTCATCCAGATCACCAACATACTGGCCATCGGATTCAAGTAAAATACCAGACCTTGTTGACTTTTTCATAGTTTAAGGTATCAAACGAAACCATATAAGAGTCGAAGGTAATTATGACTTATCATCAGATCATACACCGGTGATTTTATCACTTAATGAATCGGAGATAATGGAAAAAAGTAATCCTAAGCTAGTAAACAATAAAACAAACTGGAGTAAATTCAGAGAAAAGCTTGAAAGCTATATAAATCTCAGATCCCCTATGGAAACAAAAGAGCAAATCGACCTTGAAGTAGAACAATTCATTGCCGATGTTCAACAAGCTGCAGAAGAAAGTACACCAACTTGCTCGAGTAGGAAGCAAACTGAAACAAAATACCCTGCCGAGATAAGAGAGTTGATATTGGAGAAGAGAAGAGCTCGAAGAAAATGGCAAAATACTAGATTTCCAGACGACAAAACAGCGTTTAACCGGCTAAGCAACGAACTGAAAAAACAAATCTACGAATTCAAAAATGATTCATTAAGTAGATTCCTGAAAAATTTAACGACTGATGCTTCAACTGATTATTCGCTCTGGAAAGCAGCTAAGCGCCTGAAAAGACCGCAGTTACAAAACCCGCCAATTAAATCTCTAAACGGGAATTGGATCGGAAATCCGAAAGAAAAAGCTAACCTGTTTGCAGAACATCTTGCGAATGTTTTTAAGCCATTCCCACCAAATACATCTGAAATCAGCTTACAGTTTATTGATAAAGTCGATGAAGTTGACATACCAATTGTCACACTCAAAGAAATAAAAAGTGTGTGTCGAAATCAACTATCGAACAAAAAATCACCTGGGTACGATCTAATAACTGCTCAGGTTATGAAAGAAATGCCATCAAAAGCCTTCATAAAACTCCAATTCATAATAAATGCATGCCTAAAGACCCAATATGTCCCACATCATTGGAAAATTGCTGAAGTAATTGTTATACCAAAGCAAGGTAAGCCACCAACAGAAGTGACGTCTTACAGACCAATATCGCTTATACCAATAATGGCAAAAGTCTTTGAAAAATTGCTACTGAAAAGACTGAGCAAGGTCATAGAAGAAAGAAATCTAATCCCAAATCATCAGTTTGGATTTAGAAATAAACATTCCACGATAGACCAAGTTCATAGAATAACGGATACAGTTGAAAAAGCATTAGAAGAAAAACAAGTATGTTCGGCTATATTTTTAGATGTTGCTCAAGCATTCGACAAGGTATGACATGAGGGGCTAGCGTACAAACTGCAAAGGGACCTACCCAATGTTGCCACTTTACTGCAATTGCAGTAGATCTACTGCATTTTTTTCCTAAAATGATTCTACTGCCTTAAAAAAATATCTACTGCGCTTTTGGTAAAAGCCGTCTCCCAGAATGAGAAGCTTAAAATAAAACAAAATAGTAAAAAGGTACACTAAGTTACGTATTTGTATGAATTAAACACTTCATTTAATACCAATTTGCAATTTGGTTTCGATATCGGAGCGCAGTTTTCACAAAATTGATAAGAGTAGGCCAGTCTCAACCGTTCAGTATTTAAAGAACTTCATCCGTTTCGTAGTTCGAATTTTCCAAGTTTAGTTTGCTTTATATCTCCACGAAATTGTTGAGATTTTGTCTGCATCTACATTATATTCGAAGTAATTTATGGTGCTAAAGTCATGCTCCAGTTTTGAGTAATATGTACCTACATATATTATGTATATTGATATTGTGCTTGTTCAATAAAGGCTTTATGCATTTTTTAAATTGTAAAGCACTTCTTTGTATTATTTTAGAGTAACTCCCGTAAGATTAAGAGGACACAGCTCATCCTACATCCACCGCTAGTTCCTTCCATTTTTCAAAGCATGCTGTAACCGACCTTGCTGTAGCTTCAAAGATTTGGTATTTCGCTCGGAGTCCTATATTTTTATCCTTCATATATGCTGACCAGGTTGTGTTTATGCCAATTTTCGCAGTTATTAATTTTTCTGCAAAGTGAAGTTTCATATTATTTTGTGGAGTTAGTATAACACCAAGTTATTTATAATTATCGACTACTTCCACAACTTCCCTCTCCCGTTTCCAGAGGTAGTTCCCATTCCTCTGTCTCTCTCCTCTACCAAAAATCATTATTTGGGACTTACTTTGGTTTGTTGTAAATTTCCACAATTTGCAAAACTCATCTAGCTTATTTATCATCATCTGAAAATTTATAGGAGTATCAGCTAACAGAACTAAGTCACCAGCGTACATCAAAACTTTGATTTTAGTTCCACTTACCTCGATCCCTCCATTAAGACAGGAGACTGTATCATTTATGTAGATGGAGAAAAGGAGAGTACTTAAGACGCATCCTTGCCTCAATAATGATGTGGTATTGTGGTTGCGAAACTTTCTGATATTTTGACGCCATTCCAGACCTTTGCAGTACAGTTATGGTATATTTTCTTCAATGTTTTCAGCATTTTAAAAGGAAGTCTCAATGAAGGCACTTTATAAAACATTGATTTTATTTGTATTTTTATTTGTATAAATGAATTTCTTTGAAAAAAAAATCTGCTGCATAAAAATGTAATCTACTGCACTTTTTTTGTGAATCTACTTCGGAAATTTTTTCAAACAGTGGCAACGCCACCTACCCAGGCAGTACTACGAAATACTAAAATCTTATATCTCAAACCGGCTCTTCAGAGTACGGTATGATCAAGAATATTCAAAGCTATGTAATATACAAGCCGGTGTTCCACAAGGAAGCGTCCTAGGACCTACCCTGTATTTGCTATATACAAGGGATATTCCAGTGGATAACAACACCATTATGGATACTTTTGCGGATGATACCGCAATTTTGGCATCCAGTAAGTGCGTCGTCAAGGCTGCTGAGAAATTGCAAAATGCCGTCGACACCGTTAGTGATTGGACCAAAAAATGGCGTATCAAGCTCAATGAAGCTAAATCTGCACATATAAACTTTACAAATAAAAAGTTAAGCTACGTTCAAATATTCATCAACAATCAAGCTGTACCCTACGCCAATACGACCAAATACCTTGGGATGAATTTGGATGCAAAGCTAAAATGGAAAGAGCATATCAAAAAGAAAAGGGAAGAGCTCAACTTGAAATATAGAAAAATGTACTGGTTACTCGGTAGAAATTCGGACTTATCTGTCGAAAATAAAATAATGCTTTATAAACAAGTACTTAGACCTGTTTGGACCTATGGAATCCAATTATGGGGCTGTTCAAAGAAAACAAATACTGAAATCATCCAAAAGTTCCAAAACAAAGTCCTTCGTGGAATAGTAAATGCACCATGGTATATAAGAAATAGCGATTTACATCGTGACCTACAAATAGAAACGGTTACAGAAGTTGTAAGAAAACATGCTGTATCACACAATCAGCGACTGCATAGTCATATCAACTCTGAAATGGAGTCCGTATTAAATACGAGAGGCAATGTTCGGAGATTAAGAAGAACCAAGCCACACGAGCTAATGGCCTAAAAGTCATGGGAAGCATTAAAAGTTTAAGCTTCCCTTAAAGAGATAATATTATTGAGAAAGAAAAATCTGTTGTCGATCGTTATAGATTGGTTCTGATTATGAGGAGTTTTTAGTGGGTAAGAATCCCACACTACTTGGTATCGAATACTACTAAGTGTCTTTTGAAGATTTACTCCTGACAAAAAAAAAAAAAAAAAAAAAAAAAAAAGTTTTTTCAGTCTGCTACCTAAATAGGTATAGATTTGAAATAAAAATTTGCTTCATGGCTAAGTGTTAGCAGATAACTAAAATAAGACACAATTGTATTGTATGTATTGTATGTTTCATAAAACGTAGGTATTGAAAGTTTTAGTGTAGATATGCAGATAGGGAGAACGACACTGCGGAAAATCAGGTGTTACGTTTTCAAATATTATTATTGTAAGCGTATAATTGCATTTAAAAAAAAAACCTGAATTGTTGCTTGAACACAAGAGCAAAGGGGCGGTTTGTTGAGAATAAAATTACTCGTATTAGGTTATTATTTAAAATAAAAAAGTATCAGCAAAGGAAATAGGTACAATTTCGATAGCACAGGGCGTATCTTCTTTTCAACACAATATAAAACTTCAATTCTTGAATGAAACGGCAAATAACAATTACTCAACGACCAAAGCCCATCCCCAAATAATATTCTTAGACATGATTTACACCAAAAAGAAGGGAGAAAAAGCCATAAGAATTCCAACTATGCTTTTTTTTATGCACATATACAGACTCATTGTCGTTGTTTCCTATGACAGCAAAGAGAAAGAACATGTTGCATTCGGTTTGATCACCAATGGCAATAGCAGTGCTGTATTCTAAAGCAGTATGTGGAAGTTTTCAACCTTCTCACAACTTTGACAGCTGTCAATTAGGAAAGAAAGAACATGTTGCATTCGGTTTGATCACCAATAGCAATAAGCAGTTCTGTATTCTAATGGTAAAGCAGTATGTGGAAGTGGGTTCTTGGTTGCATTCAATATCAAACCACAACAAACAACAGCTTTCATTGTCAACCAAATAATAATTAACTCGGTGTGTATAAGTTATTCACTAATGTATGTAGAAAGGTATTTATCTTTTTTCTTATCTACCTACTACCTTTGTTTAATAATTTACTTAGAATTAGTTAAAAGCATCAGTTTTCGAAAACTTGTATTGTTATTTCTTAATGCACACATACAGATTTAGTAATTGCCTTACGCTAAAAACAGAGAGAGAAAATATGTTTTATCATCGGCAGTAAAGCTGTTGTGTGTTGTGGTTTGATATTGAATGCAACCAAGAACCAACTTCCACATACTGCTTTAGAATTAGAATACAGAACTGCTATTGCTATTGGTGATCAAACCGAATGCAACATGTTCTTTCTTTCCTAATTGACAGCTGTCAAGTTGTGAGAAGGTTGAAAATTTGTGCGCTCTTTTGAATTTTTTAAATTAAAACAATAAAAGTTGATTTTATTATATTTTTGAAACTTTAATTACATTTTATAAGTTTGTGTTCACACACGAAATACACAAAGGTTCAAAGGTTTGACCACTGGAAATACAAGGTACGATCTTATCCGATTTATTTTATTGGGGCTATTCGATCGTTTTAAATTGTAAGTGCTGCATATGCAATCGAAAAGAAATTTGCAAGATACTTCGCCTGACCATACATCAACGAACAAAAAACGCACTGTTGAAACAATGGCATCGGTTGGAACAATGTCGATTGCTCAATTAAAGGTCCTTTTTGATGAGTGCTTAACCCCGAAATTGAAAGACATTGCTACGAAAAAAGAAGTCCTTGCTGTCTCAAACGAGCTTCAGTTATTACGGTCTCAAAACGGCTACCTGCTTAACCGAATAACAAACATTGAAAGCTACTGTCAAACGTTAGAGCGACAAATCGAAATGTTGTCACGAAAAGACACCGAAAACACTGTTGTTGTTCATTTTCCGGCAGAAGGGAAAACCAATAAATTTGACTTTGCAAAACAAACTTGTAAAGGTCTTCTCCAGCTTCAAGAAAATGCAGAATTACCTATAAGTCAAACACAAGAATTCACAAATCGCAATACAAATAAAACCACAGTTGTTTTGAAATTTCATCCCGGCGAAACTGCAAATAAAGTAATCGAAGCTACTCCGAAACTGAAAAACACCGGAATTGTTATACATCGCGAGCAATCAATTATAACACGGCAAAAAAGAACTGCACTGTATCAAATCAAAGCGAGGTTAGCTGGAATGTCACCAACAGCAAAGATTTTTTTAAGAGGAATCAAATTGAACAGGCTGGATTGCAATTCTTTGACATCAACAACAACATCAACTGTCAGAACTTTGCGACTGCAACCCCTGTACTGCAACAAGGAGAAACGAGTCAGCAGCTGAGTCAGCATTATATTTAGGATAGGGTTGCCGTCTGTCATTTAAATTTAAATATTTTATGCTATAATGTGTCTGGCCTAAGAAACAAACTATTAATGCCAGATTTTTTTAAATTAATACAAAATCATTTTTATAGAAACATTTCTTGAAGAGGGTACAGAAACACAATTTACTAAGTATTTTAAAGATTTTACAGTCAAATTTATTCCAGCCATTAGAAATAATATTTTTGGTAGAGCTAGTGGCGGCTTGTTAGTTGCAATGAAAAATATTTTGAAAAATTTTGTAAAAATTAAGTCGATTGATAGAAAAACAGTAATTGAGATTAGACATAGGCAAGACTCCTACTTCATTGTTCCGATATATCTCAATTGTAACAACTGGATTAATGATTTCAATGAAATGAGAACTTTTTTTAATGAAAATGAAATGCAAAATGTAATAATATTAGGTGATCTTAATGGGAGAATTGGACATTTTCAGAATTCAGCGCCACTGGTGCAAAATGTTTCACATGTGTTTGAAGGTGTAAGAAACTCTAAGGATGAGACGGTTAATAGATGCGGCAGGCAACTTTTAGATTTTATTGAAAATTTTGGTTTTATGGTACTCAATGGTACTACTAAGAGTGACAAAAATGGTGAACTAACTTTTGCATCGGGTCAAGGTAGTTCAGTAATTGATTATTGTTTAGCAAAAGGAAAATGGTTAAGTAGAATTGTAGATTTTGAAGTCCCAATTGCGAATTATTTGAGTCATCTGCCAACAGTAACTTCAATTAAATTTCAAGATCAGACTTTGCTACCTAATAATTCAATTAAATGTATAAAGTGGATAGAAAATCGTGCTGAAGTATATAGGCGTAGGCTTGATGCTCAGGTAAATAATCTACCATTACAAGATTATTGGAACTGCGATCAGGAGTTAGATAGTATTTAAAACTGTGTAAAGCAAGCTTCTTTTATAAAGAATAAGTGCAACAATGGTGGTGGTTTTGTAGCTGAGTGGTATGACTGTGAGTGTAGGAAACTGCGAAAAAAATCGTTTTCTTTTTTGAACTTATTTAGAAATACCAATTCTCCATTTTTTAAAAGACTCTACTTAGATTCTAATAAAAAATATAAAAATCTATTAGTCAAAAAAAAAAAAAAGAAAACTATGTTAATAAAGTTGCTAATAGCATCTCAGTTTGCAGAGATTCAAAAATATTTTGGAGAAAGGTGCGTATACTTGGAGGGTGTAAAATTGCATCTGCCGCAAGTATAGAGGTTGAAAAACTGGCCGATCACTTCAAAATACTACTGAAGAAGAATTTGTTGGTTCTTCCAAGAAGAAACGTGTTGAAAATAGTACCGTCAATAATGTTTCAAAAAACTAATAAGACTCTCCATATTTACCAGAATGTAAGGGGGCTTCGTAGTAAAACTACTGATTTTTTTATTAATTCTCAAGCTTTTGCCCATGATATTTTTGTTCTTACAGAAACCTGGCTTCATTCAGGCATTCTGGATACAGAACTTTTTAACTCAGAATTTCAAGTATTTAGAAAGGACCGCCATTCTCATGTAGACGCAGACGTAGGAGGGGGTGTTCTCATAGCTTGTCGCAATAGTTTTTTGTCGTCTAGTATCACTTTTCCTTTTATTTTAACAATAGATTTAATCTGCATTGAAGTTACTTTAGAGTCTAAGACAGTCTATGTAATTGGCACATACATTCCACCAAAAAGTTCTGCCCCTGCCTACAATGAAGTGGCTTTAGTGTTAGATTATTTAAACAATCTTTCTTCTTTAGATATAAATATTTTACTGCTGGGTGACTTTAATCTATCTTATATAGATTGGTCTCCTTCAATTGACTGTTCATTTCAGAAAGCTTCCTTGACATCCTCTCAACAAGAGCTTATCTTATTGGATTATCTAATTTCTACTGACTTACAACAAGTGAGCTGTATTAAAAACTTTTTAAATCGAAATCTCGATTTAGTCTTTACCTCTGACGCTGTTAGTACTGTCGTTCTTAAATCTAATTCCGGCATTACTAATGTAGATGACTATCACCCTCCTCTTGACATTTTCCTTGACCTAAGCGGTCATATTCATAGTTATAGTAATTCATATGATTGCTCGCATATATTCAACTATCGAAAGACAAACTTTAATTCCTTCTCTGATTCTATTGTTGATATAGATCGTAATTATTTCGAGTTTCTACGTAAATGTCCTCAAGTTAATTTTAATAATGTTCCAATTAACCTAGAAAGAGTCCTTCACAATATTTCATCTTTGAACGACGATTACTCTGCTGGCCCTGATGGCATCCCTCCAATAATTTTAAAAAAGTGTGAGTCCCAAATTGCATTTCCCCTTCATTACTTGTTTTCATTATCGTTAGATTCTGGTCGATTCCCTTTACTATGGAAAAGATCTTTTATTACACCTGTATTTAAAAAAGGTATTAAATCAGATATCCTTAATTACAGACCCATATCTAAGCTTTCGTGTATCCCCAAATTATTTGAACAGCTTGTTTGTGAAAGCTTAACTTTCGATATTAAAAATATAATTTGCAAACAGCAGCATGGTTTTGTACAGAAAAGATCAACAGTAACAAACCTTGTATACTTCCTTCATAAATGTTCAAACGCGCTTGAAAGCGGGCAAGAGTTAGATTGTATATATACTGACTTTTCAAAGGCTTTCGATAAACTATCTCACGATATTATATTGTTTAAACTAAATGCATATGGATTCCCTTCGACCTTCGTCGATTGGATCAGGTCGTACCTAACTGATAGATCATATGTGGTAAAATTTAGAAGCATTCTTTCAGACTCCTTTAAGGCGCATTCAGGAGTACCACAAGGTAGTCACCTTGGCCCTATCCTCTTTATTCTAGCCATTAATGATGTTACTTTTAGCTTGTCATCGAGTGAAATTTTGATCTTCGCGGATGATATGAAAATTTTCAAGAAAATAGACTGCGCAGCCGATCGTCTTATTTTACAATCTGATGTTGAAAATTTTGCCACATGGTGCGATAAAAATGGATTGATTCTCAATCCAAGCAAATGTCAAAGTATAACTTTTTCGAAGAAACGTACACCGGCTTTGCATAATTACTCGATTTCTCATCAAATATTATGCAAGGTGTCCAGTATTAAGGACCTCGGTGTTTACTTTAGTTCCAATTTAGAATTTACATCGCATATCAATTACATTGTTAGTAAAGGAAGTTTACGGACCCCTACGTCACTCTTTCGCTGTATAACTGTCATGTTCGACCCCATCTAGAATATGCTTCTCAAGTATGGTCTCCTTATTATGCAGTCCACAATTCAAGAATAGAAAGTATACAGCGAAGATTTATTAGATTTGCTCTCAAGGGACTTCCTTGGACTGATCCTTATGACCTTCCACCGTATGAGCATCGTATTCAACTTTTGCATATGCAACTGCTTTCGCATCGGCGAATAAATAATGATTTAGTCTTTATTCACCAGCTCATAACAGGACAAATTGATGCTCCTGACTTGCTCGCATGCATAAGTTTTAACTAACGGGGAGGCTCATACCAACTGCGCAACTTGGAGTTACTTCACTGTCCTTATCATAGAACTAATTATGGATTAAATGAACCTATTACTCGCATGATAAAAGTTTTAAACTTAAACTCAAGTTTAATAGATTTTCATGTTAGTAAAACTACGTTAAAGTCCTTAATTCGAACCAGAGCTCCACTCTCTTGACTATGTTTTTTTATGTTTCTTATATCTTTATAATTGTCATATTTAATAATTAATTTTACGTTTAAATGTAGCTACCTTTCTAATTTGTTTTTGTATATGTTTATCAATAATTTTGTAATATTTTTTAGCTCTGTTGTCTTGAGTGTGTTAGACTTAATTTTTGCTTACTAACTACTAACACCTCGCTAAATGATGACAGTGATACATATTTCTGAGTACTTAAGGGTGAAAAAACTCTTGAAGAAAAGATACATTGTTTCACAAGCTTGAAATAAGCTGTTCTGATAGTGAATCCGCTAACTGACTGCCATTTGTTCCATTATGCAATGCCTCTAGTCTTAACTCCTGAATTGGATGGGCATAATACATTGCTTGAGTTGAAAAATACCTTGGAGCGCATGAAAAATGATAAATCTGCGGGGATCGACGGTATTCCTGTTGAATTTTATAAATATTCAAGTGAACTCTTTTTGCAGCATATCTGTAAATATTTTAATAAGCTTCTTGAAGAAGAATTGATTCCAAATTCGTTTTTAAGAGCTTGGATCTGTGCAATTTTTAAAAAAGGGGATTTGCAGTTAGCCGAAAATTACAGAGGTATTTCTATTTTACCATGTCTTAGGAAAATATTCATCCATATTCTATACCATAGGTTGACAAAATGGGTTGAAGAGAATAATCTCCTTAGTATTTACCAAGCTGGTTTCGTACAGGGCTATCTACAGTGGATCATTTATTTGTTCTTACAAGTATTGTCAAAAGATTTTTGGATAAGAAAAAGAAATTTTATGCGTTATTTGTGGATTTCAAAGCAGCATTTGATACGGTTAACAGAAAATCATTAATATATAAGCTTTCAACCTTAGGCATATCGACTAAATTCCTTAACCAATTCCTTATACAAGCTTCTTATTTCAGAAACCTCTGCCGCAGTGTGGAATGGTAGCAAAATGTCTGATTTTTTTGATACAAGTTCTGGTGTTCCTCAAGGGTGTAGTTTGAGTCCTATCATATTTGCTTTATTTATTGATGACATATCTGGAGGAATAATGTTTGGTGAGACACCAATAAAAATGCTTTTATATGCGGATGATGTTGTAATTCTAGCTGAAACCCCTAATGCTTTGCAGTTACAGATAAACAAATTAAAAAGATTTTGCGATTTATGGGATCTCAGTATTAATACCGCTTAATCTAAAATAATGATATTTCAAAATTCTCAACGCCGTAGAACTGCACAAGAAAAATGGTTTTGGAGCGTGAAGCCTTGGAAATTGTTAGCCAATACAAATATCTAGGGTTCTTAATAACATACAATCTTGACCTTCGTCCCCATATAAAAGAAAAGTGTGCTACAGCCAAAACTGCAATTAATCTTATGTGGAGCAAGTTTTTTTCAAACAAACATGTTAATGTTTCTGCCAAGTTTTGGGTTTTTGATGCATTAGAACATGTCTGTGTTATGCAAATCAAGTGTTTGGATACCAAAATATTGAAGATTTTGAAGCAATCCATTGATTCTTTTTTAAACGTATCTTTAAACTAGCTGAATCAACTCCTACGTATGCTATTCACGTTGAATCTGGTATCTCACAAATATATCTTAAAAATCTGAAGGCAAATACGGATTACATAATTAGAGTCATGAACAGATCGGATTCAAATCTTCAAAAACAAGTCATGAACTATGCGTTCCAACAGCGTTTATCTCCTTTTAAGAAATGGTTTGATCTGTCAAATAGTCACAGCACGTACTTCAATATTAATAACCTGAATTTAGTAAATTGGCGAGATGTTTTCTATCGATGTATAGTCAAAATAGACGACTCTTTATGTCTGCAAAATCTAAACAGAGCTCAGACATCACCGTCCAGGCTTATTTACAGGGAATTAAATCATGTGCTGCATAGTAGAAATTACTTTAGTGAAAAGCTTTCTCTCAATCAGATGAGTCTTATATTTAAAGCGAGGACGGAAATGCTCAACTTAAATTATAAACCACATAGAACTGATCTTAACCCGATATGTAGTTTGTGTAACCAGAATGAAATTGAAGATGTGTTCCACTTTTAGCTGTATGTCCTATTTTAAAAGAAATCCGCAGTCTTTATTTTCAAAAGAGCATTCTTACACGCGAAGATACAAAGCAGATTTTAAATGGTTATTTATGTTGGAAAACCCTTTGTCTCTTCATTAATCACGCCTTATATTACCGGAACAGCTTTACAATAACGTAATACAAATATTGTGATTAACTATTTAAATATATGTATATTTTTAATTTTCTTTTTTTCTTTTGTTATTAGATAGACTTAAATTTCAACCTTCTAATTTTTAATGAAAAACTCGAAACATGTCAATTGAGGCAGACGGCAAAATTTTTGCCATGCTATTATTCTTAAGTATCATTTAATTAAAAATTGTAAATTTATAGAGGAACATAATAAAGAGTTTATAATAATAATAATAATGTTCTTTCTCTTTGCTGTCATAGGAAAGCAATGACAATGAGTCTGTATATGTATGTGCATTAAGAAAAAGCATAGTTGGAATTCTTATGACTTTTTCTCCCTTCTTTTTGGTGTAAATCATGTCTAAGAATATAATTTGGGGATGGGCTTTGGTCGTTGAGTAACTGTTATTTGCCGTTTCATTCAAGAATTGAAGTTTTTTATTGTGTTGAAAAGAAGATGCCATTTGTAATACGGTAGGGGTTGAAGGTTGGGAAAGGTAGTGGGATAGAGGAATAGGATTGGGATAGGTAGATGATTGGGATAGGTAGTGGGAAAGTAGAGGTAGAGGAAAAAGGAAAGGTAGGAAAGGAATATGGGAAAGGAAAGGAAAGGATAAAGGAAAAGTGAAAAGAAAAGGAAGGAAACGGATATTGGAAAAGGAAGGGAAAGGAAGTGTCATGACGAAGGGACCTGGCACGCATGCGAGGCACGGCTCAGCTCGCCGGATTAGGGGGGGATCTTGCCCCTTCGCCAGACGGAAACCACATTACAAAACATAAATCGTGCCAAAAAACCACCACCACAAAAACCTTACCCACTCCAGGCACTGCATGGTGAGATCGCAGTGTGGCCTGTGGCCCACCCAACCATGGAACTCGGTCGGCCATATTGTCGAGTTCCCCGAGCGCGATCACTGCTGTCCGGTGCTATCGAAATTGTACCTATTTCCTTTGCTGATACTTTTTTATTTTAAATAATAACCTAATACGAGTAATTTTATTCCCAACAAATCTCCCCTTTGCTCTTGTGTTCAAGCAACAGTTCAGGTTTTTTTTTTAACAATGCAATTATACGCTTACAATAATAATATTTGAAAACGTAACACCTGATTTTCCGCAGTGTCGTTCTCCCTATCTGCATATCTACACTAAAACTTTCAATACCTACGTTTTATGAAACATACAATACATACAATACAATTGTGTCTTAATTTAGTTATCTGCTAACACTTAGCCATGAAGCAAATTTTTATTTCAAATCTATACCTATTTAGGTAGCAGACTGAAAAAACTTATGGAGACACAAATGAGTGTCCACCTATAATATCTAATAAAAAAAATTAAATATCTTTGTAGGTAACCTCACATTTACCACAATTGTGTAAGAAGAGCTTTTAAATTAATTCGCTATTTCAACCACTTTCCGAACTTAAGTATACGCCTTTTAAAAAGTCTTTTTCCAAACACTTAAATGCTTTGCACTACATTTCATAACGCACACACTCACATGTTATCATTTAAGAAGCAAATCATACAACACCTAAGTCTTAAAAAATGGTGGCGCAGTCAAACTCCATATTCATTAATGAAAACAAAGTTACAACCCATTTATAACGGTAAACAGATGAAATGTCCGTGAGATTATATCTGCGAAAAAGATGTTGTGTCCGTGAGATTATGTGCGATGAGATTGGGTGCGATGGTATGGGTTGCACTGAGATTGGTTGTACCCGACCCGGGTCTACGCATTGAAGAACTGAAAATTCATTTTACGAATCTGCTGAATGTCAACCAAATAGCTCCATCGTTTCACTACGCAGATTTCAGAATTCAGCGCCACTGGTGCAAAATGTTTCACATGTGTTTGAAGGTGTAAGAAACTCTAAGGATGAGACGGTTAATAGATGCGGCAGGCAACTTTTAGATTTTATTGAAAATTTTGGTTTTATGGTACTCAATGGTACTACTAAGAGTGACAAAAATGGTGAACTAACTTTTGCATCGGGTCAAGGTAGTTCAGTAATTGATTATTGTTTAGCAAAAGGAAAATGGTTAAGTAGAATTGTAGATTTTGAAGTCCCAATTGCGAATTATTTGAGTCATCTGCCAACAGTAACTTCAATTAAATTTCAAGATCAGACTTTGCTACCTAATAATTCAATTAAATGTATAAAGTGGATAGAAAATCGTGCTGAAGTATATAGGCGTAGGCTTGATGCTCAGGTAAATAATCTACCATTACAAGATTATTGGAACTGCGATCAGGAGTTAGATAGTATTTAAAACTGTGTAAAGCAAGCTTCTTTTATAAAGAATAAGTGCAACAATGGTGGTGGTTTTGTAGCTGAGTGGTATGACTGTGAGTGTAGGAAACTGCGAAAAAAATCGTTTTCTTTTTTGAACTTATTTAGAAATACCAATTCTCCATTTTTTAAAAGACTCTACTTAGATTCTAATAAAAAATATAAAAATCTATTAGTCAAAAAAAAAAAAAAAGAAAACTATGTTAATAAAGTTGCTAATAGCATCTCAGTTTGCAGAGATTCAAAAATATTTTGGAGAAAGGTGCGTATACTTGGAGGGTGTAAAATTGCATCTGCCGCAAGTATAGAGGTTGAAAAACTGGCCGATCACTTCAAAATACTACTGAAGAAGAATTTGTTGGTTCTTCCAAGAAGAAACGTGTTGAAAATAGTACCGTCAATAATGTTTCAAAAAACTAATAAGACTCTCCCTATTTACCAGAATGTAAGGGGGCTTCGTAGTAAAACTACTGATTTTTTTATTAATTCTCAAGCTTTTGCCCATGATATTTTTGTTCTTACAGAAACCTGGCTTCATTCAGGCATTCTGGATACAGAACTTTTTAACTCAGAATTTCAAGTATTTAGAAAGGACCGCCATTCTCATGTAGACGCAGACGTAGGAGGGGGTGTTCTCATAGCTTGTCGCAATAGTTTTTTGTCGTCTAGTATCACTTTTCCTTTTATTTTAACAATAGATTTAATCTGCATTGAAGTTACTTTAGAGTCTAAGACAGTCTATGTAATTGGCACATACATTCCACCAAAAAGTTCTGCCCCTGCCTACAATGAAGTGGCTTTAGTGTTAGATTATTTAAACAATCTTTCTTCTTTAGATATAAATATTTTACTGCTGGGTGACTTTAATCTATCTTATATAGATTGGTCTCCTTCAATTGACTGTTCATTTCAGAAAGCTTCCTTGACATCCTCTCAACAAGAGCTTATCTTATTGGATTATCTAATTTCTACTGACTTACAACAAGTGAGCTGTATTAAAAACTTTTTAAATCGAAATCTCGATTTAGTCTTTACCTCTGACGCTGTTAGTACTGTCGTTCTTAAATCTAATTCCGGCATTACTAATGTAGATGACTATCACCCTCCTCTTGACATTTTCCTTGACCTAAGCGGTCATATTCATAGTTATAGTAATTCATATGATTGCTCGCATATATTCGACTATCGAAAGACAAACTTTAATTCCTTCTCTGATTCTATTGTTGATATAGATCGTAATTATTTCGAGTTTCTACGTAAATGTCCTCAAGTTAATTTTAATAATGTTCCAATTAACCTAGAAAGAGTCCTTCACAATATTTCATCTTTGAACGACGATTACTCTGCTGGCCCTGATGGCATCCCTCCAATAATTTTAAAAAAGTGTGAGTCCCAAATTGCATTTCCCCTTCATTACTTGTTTTCATTATCGTTAGATTCTGGTCGATTCCCTTTACTATGGAAAAGATCTTTTATTACACCTGTATTTAAAAAAGGTATTAAATCAGATATCCTTAATTACAGACCCATATCTAAGCTTTCGTGTATCCCCAAATTATTTGAACAGCTTGTTTGTGAAAGCTTAACTTTCGATATTAAAAATATAATTTGCAAACAGCAGCATGGTTTTGTACAGAAAAGATCAACAGTAACAAACCTTGTATACTTCCTTCATAAATGTTCAAACGCGCTTGAAAGCGGGCAAGAGTTAGATTGTATATATACTGACTTTTCAAAGGCTTTCGATAAACTATCTCACGATATTATATTGTTTAAACTAAATGCATATGGATTCCCTTCGACCTTCGTCGATTGGATCAGGTCGTACCTAACTGATAGATCATATGTGGTAAAATTTAGAAGCATTCTTTCAGACTCCTTTAAGGCGCATTCAGGAGTACCACAAGGTAGTCACCTTGGCCCTATCCTCTTTATTCTAGCCATTAATGATGTTACTTTTAGCTTGTCATCGAGTGAAATTTTGATCTTCGCGGATGATATGAAAATTTTCAAGAAAATAGACTGCGCAGCCGATCGTCTTATTTTACAATCTGATGTTGAAAATTTTGCCACATGGTGCGATAAAAATGGATTGATTCTCAATCCAAGCAAATGTCAAAGTATAACTTTTTCGAAGAAACGTACACCGGCTTTGCATAATTACTCGATTTCTCATCAAATATTATGCAAGGTGTCCAGTATTAAGGACCTCGGTGTTTACTTTAGTTCCAATTTAGAATTTACATCGCATATCAATTACATTGTTAGTAAAGGAAGTTTACGGACCCCTACGTCACTCTTTCGCTGTATAACTGTCATGTTCGACCCCATCTAGAATATGCTTCTCAAGTATGGTCTCCTTATTATGCAGTCCACAATTCAAGAATAGAAAGTATACAGCGAAGATTTATTAGATTTGCTCTCAAGGGACTTCCTTGGACTGATCCTTATGACCTTCCACCGTATGAGCATCGTATTCAACTTTTGCATATGCAACTGCTTTCGCATCGGCGAATAAATAATGATTTAGTCTTTATTCACCAGCTCATAACAGGACAAATTGATGCTCCTGACTTGCTCGCATGCATAAGTTTTAACTAACGGGGAGGCTCATACCAACTGCGCAACTTGGAGTTACTTCACTGTCCTTATCATAGAACTAATTATGGATTAAATGAACCTATTACTCGCATGATAAAAGTTTTAAACTTAAACTCAAGTTTAATAGATTTTCATGTTAGTAAAACTACGTTAAAGTCCTTAATTCGAACCAGAGCTCCACTCTCTTGACTATGTTTTTTTATGTTTCTTATATCTTTATAATTGTCATATTTAATAATTAATTTTACGTTTAAATGTAGCTACCTTTCTAATTTGTTTTTGTATATGTTTATCAATAATTTTGTAATATTTTTTAGCTCTGTTGTCTTGAGTGTGTTAGACTTAATTTTTGCTTACTAACTACTAACACCTCGCTAAATGATGACAGTGATACATATTTCTGAGTACTTAAGGGTGAAAAAACTCTTGAAGAAAAGATACATTGTTTCACAAGCTTGAAATAAGCTGTTCTGATAGTGAATCCGCTAACTGACTGCCATTTGTTCCATTATGCAATGCCTCTAGTCTTAACTCCTGAATTGGATGGGCATAATACATTGCTTGAGTTGAAAAATACCTTGGAGCGCATGAAAAATGATAAATCTGCGGGGATCGACGGTATTCCTGTTGAATTTTATAAATATTCAAGTGAACTCTTTTTGCAGCATATCTGTAAATATTTTAATAAGCTTCTTGAAGAAGAATTGATTCCAAATTCGTTTTTAAGAGCTTGGATCTGTGCAATTTTTAAAAAAGGGGATTTGCAGTTAGCCGAAAATTACAGAGGTATTTCTATTTTACCATGTCTTAGGAAAATATTCATCCATATTCTATACCATAGGTTGACAAAATGGGTTGAAGAGAATAATCTCCTTAGTATTTACCAAGCTGGTTTCGTACAGGGCTATCTACAGTGGATCATTTATTTGTTCTTACAAGTATTGTCAAAAGATTTTTGGATAAGAAAAAGAAATTTTATGCGTTATTTGTGGATTTCAAAGCAGCATTTGATACGGTTAACAGAAAATCATTAATATATAAGCTTTCAACCTTAGGCATATCTACTAAATTCCTTAACCAATTCCTTATACAAGCTTCTTATTTCAGAAACCTCTGCCGCAGTGTGGAATGGTAGCAAAATGTCTGATTTTTTTGATACAAGTTCTGGTGTTCCTCAAGGGTGTAGTTTGAGTCCTATCATATTTGCTTTATTTATTGATGACATATCTGGAGGAATAATGTTTGGTGAGACACCAATAAAAATGCTTTTATATGCGGATGATGTTGTAATTCTAGCTGAAACCCCTAATGCTTTGCAGTTACAGATAAACAAATTAAAAAGATTTTGCGATTTATGGGATCTCAGTATTAATACCGCTTAATCTAAAATAATGATATTTCAAAATTCTCAACGCCGTAGAACTGCACAAGAAAAATGGTTTTGGAGCGTGAAGCCTTGGAAATTGTTAGCCAATACAAATATCTAGGGTTCTTAATAACATACAATCTTGACCTTCGTCCCCATATAAAAGAAAAGTGTGCTACAGCCAAAACTGCAATTAATCTTATGTGGAGCAAGTTTTTTTCAAACAAACATGTTAATGTTTCTGCCAAGTTTTGGGTTTTTGATGCATTAGAACATGTCTGTGTTATGCAAATCAAGTGTTTGGATACCAAAATATTGAAGATTTTGAAGCAATCCATTGATTCTTTTTTAAACGTATCTTTAAACTAGCTGAATCAACTCCTACGTATGCTATTCACGTTGAATCTGGTATCTCACAAATATATCTTAAAAATCTGAAGGCAAATACGGATTACATAATTAGAGTCATGAACAGATCGGATTCAAATCTTCAAAAACAAGTCATGAACTATGCGTTCCAACAGCGTTTATCTCCTTTTAAGAAATGGTTTGATCTGTCAAATAGTCACAGCACGTACTTCAATATTAATAACCTGAATTTAGTAAATTGGCGAGATGTTTTCTATCGATGTATAGTCAAAATAGACGACTCTTTATGTCTGCAAAATCTAAACAGAGCTCAGACATCACCGTCCAGGCTTATTTACAGGGAATTAAATCATGTGCTGCATAGTAGAAATTACTTTAGTGAAAAGCTTTCTCTCAATCAGATGAGTCTTATATTTAAAGCGAGGACGGAAATGCTCAACTTAAATTATAAACCACATAGAACTGATCTTAACCCGATATGTAGTTTGTGTAACCAGAATGAAATTGAAGATGTGTTCCACTTTTAGCTGTATGTCCTATTTTAAAAGAAATCCGCAGTCTTTATTTTCAAAAGAGCATTCTTACACGCGAAGATACAAAGCAGATTTTAAATGGTTATTTATGTTGGAAAACCCTTTGTCTCTTCATTAATCACGCCTTATATTACCGGAACAGCTTTACAATAACGTAATACAAATATTGTGATTAACTATTTAAATATATGTATATTTTTAATTTTCTTTTTTTCTTTTGTTATTAGATAGACTTAAATTTCAACCTTCTAATTTTTAATGAAAAACTCGAAACATGTCAATTGAGGCAGACGGCAAAATTTTTGCCATGCTATTATTCTTAAGTATCATTTAATTAAAAATTGTAAATTTATAGAGGAACATAATAAAGAGTTTATAATAATAATAATAATGTTCTTTCTCTTTGCTGTCATAGGAAAGCAATGACAATGAGTCTGTATATGTATGTGCATTAAGAAAAAGCATAGTTGGAATTCTTATGACTTTTTCTCCCTTCTTTTTGGTGTAAATCATGTCTAAGAATATAATTTGGGGATGGGCTTTGGTCGTTGAGTAACTGTTATTTGCCGTTTCATTCAAGAATTGAAGTTTTTTATTGTGTTGAAAAGAAGATGCCATTTGTAATACGGTAGGGGTTGAAGGTTGGGAAAGGTAGTGGGATAGAGGAATAGGATTGGGATAGGTAGATGATTGGGATAGGTAGTGGGAAAGTAGAGGTAGAGGAAAAAGGAAAGGTAGGAAAGGAATATGGGAAAGGAAAGGAAAGGATAAAGGAAAAGTGAAAAGAAAAGGAAGGAAACGGATATTGGAAAAGGAAGGGAAAGGAAGTGTCATGACGAAGGGACCTGGCACGCATGCGAGGCACGGCTCAGCTCGCCGGATTAGGGGGGGATCTTGCCCCTTCGCCAGACGGAAACCACATTACAAAACATAAATCGTGCCAAAAAACCACCACCACAAAAACCTTACCCACTCCAGGCACTGCATGGTGAGATCGCAGTGTGGCCTGTGGCCCACCCAACCATGGAACTCGGTCGGCCATATTGTCGAGTTCCCCGAGCGCGATCACTGCTGTCCGGTGCTATCGAAATTGTACCTATTTCCTTTGCTGATACTTTTTTATTTTAAATAATAACCTAATACGAGTAATTTTATTCCCAACAAATCTCCCCTTTGCTCTTGTGTTCAAGCAACAGTTCAGGTTTTTTTTTTAACAATGCAATTATACGCTTACAATAATAATATTTGAAAACGTAACACCTGATTTTCCGCAGTGTCGTTCTCCCTATCTGCATATCTACACTAAAACTTTCAATACCTACGTTTTATGAAACATACAATACATACAATACAATTGTGTCTTAATTTAGTTATCTGCTAACACTTAGCCATGAAGCAAATTTTTATTTCAAATCTATACCTATTTAGGTAGCAGACTGAAAAAACTTATGGAGACACAAATGAGTGTCCACCTATAATATCTAATAAAAAAAATTAAATATCTTTGTAGGTAACCTCACATTTACCACAATTGTGTAAGAAGAGCTTTTAAATTAATTCGCTATTTCAACCACTTTCCGAACTTAAGTATACGCCTTTTAAAAAGTCTTTTTCCAAACACTTAAATGCTTTGCACTACATTTCATAACGCACACACTCACATGTTATCATTTAAGAAGCAAATCATACAACACCTAAGTCTTAAAAAATGGTGGCGCAGTCAAACTCCATATTCATTAATGAAAACAAAGTTACAACCCATTTATAACGGTAAACAGATGAAATGTCCGTGAGATTATATCTGCGAAAAAGATGTTGTGTCCGTGAGATTATGTGCGATGAGATTGGGTGCGATGGTATGGGTTGCACTGAGATTGGTTGTACCCGACCCGGGTCTACGCATTGAAGAACTGAAAATTCATTTTACGAATCTGCTGAATGTCAACCAAATAGCTCCATCGTTTCACTACGCAGCACCTTTAATCTTAGATGAATATCTAGATGCACTTATCTCGCAATCTGAAATAGAAAGGGTTATTAAAAAAGCCAAAGATGATAAAGCACCAGGAGAAGACAGAATACAATTTGAATACTTTAAAACCCTTCCAACAAAATACACACGACTACTAACATTGAAAATATGGAATCTCAACAAAAATTGTATCGATCATAAGAGCAATGTACAAAGAAAATACAGCACGAGTTTGGGATGGAACATCGCTTTCAGATGAGTTTGAAACGTCGATGGGCGTCAAGCAAGGATGTGTTCTAAGTACCCTCCTCTTCATTTTATACATAAATGATATAACTGATGCCGTGAAAGGTGGTGTATCCGTGGGAGGAAAGAATATTCCAGCGCTGATGTTTGCAGACATCGTTTTTCTAGCTGAAACTATTGATGGGATGCAGCTGATGGTAAATTGGCTTCAAGAGTATTGTAAAACATGGAATTTGTCGGTAAATCTTTCAAAGTCCAAAATGATGATATTGAGAAATGGAGGTGGGAGATACTCCTGGAGTGAGAAATGGACGTTCGATGAGGAGCCGATAGAAATCGTAAAAGAGTATAAATATCTGGGAGTCTTGAATACCGCCAACTGAAATCTGGAAAAACATCTACAAGCCAAATTGGCGGAAGCTAAGCGTGCAATGTGTTCTGTGTGGAGAAGTTGTATTTTAAAGAATAATGTTTCACATGTTGCTAAATACAAAGTTTTTCGAGCAACCGCAATCGCAATCCTGTTCTACGGCGCTCAGGTATGGGGAAATTGCTTTTTTAAAGCAGTAGAGAAGTTTTTCCGTTTTTTTATAAAAAGTACCTTTGGACTACCAAGTAATGCTCCAAATTATATTATTCACCTTGAGACAGGTATAGCACCGCTATTTTTGGACACACTTAAATTACATTTTAATTACGTGACAGGAGTTATGACAATGAACGAAGAGAGGATTCCGCGAATAGTATTAACGCAAGTTATAAACATGGGAGGAACATGCGTAAAAAAGTGGAAGGATCTGGCAACCGAGTGTTCATCTACCTTGTCATTTTCTGGAGACGAAAACCCCGATTCACTTAAGGTGAAATTTGATGATTTGCTGAAGAAAGCTGGCAATATGATGTATGATAAATTCATGAAAGAGGCTGAATCGTCTATGTACAGAGCCTACTACAGTAAAGTAAACCACTTCCTAAACGATAAAACCTACTTCCTAGCTGAAAACACCTCTGCAAAAATAGTCCGAGAAAGTTTTTAATACTTTGCTTTCAAATTTAGTATAAAAAAAAAGAAAAATAATAATAAAAATGTATATTAGTTTTTTCAAATCTTTTATAAAATAAATGTTAATCTGGTAGACGGCTTTCGGCCAAACCATTTACAGACTTATGTAACATTCAAAAATTAAAAAAATTAAAATTTTATTACTATTGAAATCAATAAATCTAGATCTAAATCTAAATCTAATCTATATGTGAGTTGGTCTGGTATTGTTTATCATTAGATTCTATAAACTCTTGCAACTTTGTTTCAATTCTAACTTTGTCGTCGTGATCTGGACTTCCAGATATCCATTTCCATAATGTGCCAATTTCATTAATACCTCTTTTGGATCTGTTTCTTATCGTTAATTGCTCTAGCAATCTGCCTGCCGTTTCTAGATTTCTAAGTTCTAACCTGGTCAGTCGAGTATTTTTTCCTTTTATGTTATTCAAAATGTCCCTGTAATATGTCAAGTTAAATACCTGATACAATTCCCCTGTATCTTCATATAATGCAGCAGGTATGTACGTCCTCTATTAGAATGTATTCCTCTGAACTATAATTAGTTATTTGCCCTTGTGCAGATGTTGTGGCTAGCAATGCCAAAAATCTCAAAACTGTATTTATATACATCTGAAAGTAAAAAAAATAATATTTTTTTTCTTTATGTTGTCTTTATGTATAATCCTGTCTTTACTGTCAACTACAACCCTTCCTCTATCCAATTCGCTTTTTAAATAATGGTTTAACTTTACCTTTCCTACGTGTTGATTTTTCGTGTATCTTTTATCCTGGCCTAAACTCAATTTCAGATCTATTTTTATTGAAATAAGAAAGATCTTTATCTTGTTTTGTTTTCAATACATCTGTTAGAGATTTAAACTTTTCAAAGTTATGGAAGACCTCTAATGGTTGTTGATTGATTACTGAGTGAATAGCTTCATTACATTTCTTTACTACAAACGGCATAATAAATTTTGTGTCTGCATGAATTTCTGTTTTCGTAATGCGCATTAGTTCTGTTAGTGTGCTATGTACTCTCTCAATCATTCCGTTCGTTTTACTATGATTCGGAGGTACCTTTTCGTGTTTGACTCCAAATTTTTCTAATTCTAATTCTGCCGTCGGAGTACAGAATGTTCTCTCATTGTCTGTTACCAAAACTTCTACTTACCCAAACACTGGTCTGGTAGTGTTTCAATCAGTTTTTCCTTAGCGTCTTTTTTACTGTCGATATGTCTAACTATTAAAAATTTCGAAAAAAGGGTCAAAAATTGATCGTTGTCAATGTAGTATATGTCTGCTTGTATGCGTTCCCCCCTTTCTTTGGAATTGGAGCCTCTCCAATCTTATATCTAACAGGATGTCTATCATATTTTTTTTCCTTACAAACAGAACAATTTTTCCCGTAATCGAGTAATTGTTTAAGACATTCGGGCCAGTAATTTTTAGCTGAAATTCGTTTAAAATTTTCTCTAGAGTCTCTATGTGCTCTATTATGTTCCTCTTTCATAATGGTTATTTGCATGTCTTTGTCTGTTATGTGTTCTACAAAATTTGAATCGTAAGTAAACTGTGTTGTTGGGTATTCATTTAGTGATTTGTCTTTAATCTTAAATAGAGTCGCTTCTGTCGAATATATTGCGTTTATTCCCTTCCTAATTATTTCTTTCAATTTAGTGAAAATGTCATCATCCTTGCATTTAATAGTATGCCTCCAATATTCTTTATCAATTTGTTCACTATTTATATTATTGGAAGCTCCTTCTTCTATAATTAATTGATTTCTGAATCTATTGATTATTCCACCTAACCTTCTAATTTCTTATCTTGGGCTGCTGTGAGAACTATGTACTGTAGCTGAATCTTCACTATTTTCCATTATATTTATTTCTTGACGATTTAATGCATCTGCTACAACATTTCCTTACCTAGTTTATAATTTATTACTGGTGCATATTCTTCTATAAATGATTTCCATCTCTTCAATTTCGTATTAGGGTTTTTATCAGATACAGGAAAGCTCAATTGTTAATTGTTAATTGTTTATTTTGCATCAATCAGAGATTACAGTAATCATCTTAGACTTAGAAATATCAATCAATATACAAATATAAAAGAAAAAGTATTATTACAAATAAAATAAAGTTAAATAATGAGTGATTGTGTAAGTTACATTTAGTTATTTAAAAAGTGAAACAGGAGTTTATTTTTTAAAATGGACCTGCTATAATGAAAATTAAAATCAATTTCTATTGAGATCAAGTAAGTTTCTCTAACACAGCGAGCTATTGGCTCATAAAATGCGTAATTAATCCTATGAATATTTTCACGGATCAGATTACGTTCTCTTAACTGGCAACATGGATCATGGATCCTACATCCCTGCAACGAGCACTTGACGTTTGGATTGATGTTCTGGAAGGAAATGGGTACCGTATTAGCGCTAAAAAGACTGAATACCTGTGCTGCCCTTTTTCTGATCCAGACAAGCCTATTCCAGACATTTATTTGAATGGAAATGTGCTTCCCAAGTGTGAAAAGTTTAAATATTTGGGATCTATGATCAATAGTGAAGCATCTAGTTATGACGACATCAATCATCGAGTAAGCGTTGGGTGGATGAAGTGGCGAGAAAACTCCGCTATCTTCTGTGATCGAAAAATGCCCCCTAAGCTGAAGGGAAGACTCTACACAGCAGTTGTGCGTCCAGCTCTGACATACGGTTTACAATGTTGGACAATGTACAAAAAGTATGAGAGCAAATTGACGGCAGCCGAAATGAAGATGCTTCGGATGACAGCAGGAGTAACAAAGCTTGATCGAATTAGAAGTATTAAGATCCGTGGAAGCCTTCATGTCAAAAGTACCATCTTGGACAAAATACAGCACGACCGGCTCAGTTGGTATTGTCATGTTCAAAGGAGAGATCCGCAGAACTCCGTCAAAAAGGCAATATCGTACAACGTTTCAACAAATTCGCGACGAAAAAGAAAAGTCAGGCCAAAACACTCCTGGTACAAGCAAATGCAAAAACAGCAGCATTTGGTTGGCCTCAGACATGGAACAATCCAAAACCGGGAGGCTTGCCGACGATTTCTGAGGTCAACGCGGCGTACCCCACAGGCGGATCACTAGTGTGAAGCAGAAAAGTGGGAGAGTTGTGATCGCTTCAAAATCACTACTCGTAACGCCGAAAATGAAAAAGAAGAAGAAGAAGAAGCTGGCAACATGGTGCATAATATCAATTAGAGATAGAAGATGCGGACAATTAATATGATGTGTTAAAATATCGTTGATAAACATAATAGAGAAGATTTTACGTCGATTCTCAAGTGACTGTATGCCTATAAGTTGGCATCTGGTACTATACGAAAGCATTTCAATATTCCAATTAAGTTTCCATACCACAAACCAAGTAAATTTTCTTTGAATACTTTCCAATCTTATGGAGTGAGTGTTGTAGTATGGATTCCAAACCACACAGCAGTATTCCAAGATTGATCTAACATAGGCTGAAAACAGAGATTTTAGGGTGTATAGGTCCGTGAAATCAACTGAATTGATCGATATGCTTGTTAAAATTAAATTTTTTATCAAAAACAACACCTAGATCTTTTTTTTTCAAAGACTCTTTCAAGAACACTGGTTCCGATTTTATAATCATAGAAAATAGGGGAATATGTACGAAAAAAAGAAAAACATCGACATTTGCTGACATTTAAAAATAAATGGTTAACATTACACCATTCAGTAAGCCTGTCAAGGTCTTTTTGCAGAAGCACGCAATCTGCTTCAAGTTTGATGCATCTAAAAAAATTTAGATCATCCGCAAATAAGAGACGAAAAGAATTACAAAAAAAAACCGGCATGTCATTTATAAATACAAGAAATAGGAGCGGACCAAGGTGACTACCTTGAGGGGCACCTGATGATACAAACACGGGACTTGAAAGAAAACTATCGGTTGACACAAACTGAACGCGTCCAACCAAATAAGACGAAAGCCATTTCAAAACACTTGAATGAAAACCAATTCTTTCCAGTTTATCAATAAGAATAGAATGACTGACTCTATCAAGCGCCCTCTAGCTTATTTAAAACATAATTTGAGAAAATAGAAAGGTTGGTAGTAGTTTACTTACCTGAAATAAAACAATGCTGGTATGGTGAGATGACTTCTTTCAGCACAAACGAAAATCTATCGCACACTATCTTTTCGGAAAGTTGCGGAATAGCTGACAACTTACAAATTGGTCGATAGTTTGATATTTCCTACTTGGAACCTGATTTGTGTATCGGTACTATGAAGGATTTTTTCCAATCATCAAGAAATTTTCCCTGGGAATGAGACATATTAAATATTAACCAAAGTGGTGCTGAAAGCGCTTCAGCACACATTTTTAGAAAAACAGGAGGGATACCATCAGGGCCAGGCTGTTTATTACTATTCAAACTTGAAAGCGCAACTTGAATTTCCGTTTTGCTGATAGCTAACTGTCCGATGTTGATCAAGGTGTCACCATTATTAAGTTAGCAGCAGACCTGTTGGCTATAACTTGTATAGTTCGATTTAAAATAATCAGCAAATAAATTACAGATTGTTGTAGTATCAGAGAAATCTGAGCCTTGGTAATGCATATTTTTTGGAATACCACTGTTTTTCTTTTATTTTTTATGAACGTCCAAAAATGTTTGCTGTTACTTTTTAAACTTGATTCGATTGAAATAATGTAACTTCTATATAAAAACTTATTTAGAATACTGAACTCCCTCTCAAGTCGAACATAATTGTTCTTTAACCCATTCGCTGCCAAGCCTAAATTATTTATAGTCATTCCCATTGCCATTTAAATTTTGAGTGTTATTGTTTACCAAAACCCTGTAATTTCTTGGTAAGTGCACATATATTATCATACATAATTATTTATAAGCAGAAAACTAAAGACGAGTATACTCGTCGTTGGCATTATGAAGGCAGAAGGACTCGATATCCTCTTTCGTATTTTCGTACATTTTAGTAGAAAAACAAATAATAAATCATGCAGATAGATAAAATAAAGAAAATGGAATAAAACGAGACACATTGCGAAGTTTGGCAAAACTTAGAAATTCACTATTGTCTATTACAGTGTCTCAGCAGATAACGGGATTAAATAATTCTGCGTATATTGTTTGCATTTCGAGCTGAGTAACTGCAACATTTCAACATTTCAAAGTCGTTCAGCAACTGCTACAGTGAGTGGACGTGTTCTGTTGGCGACTTTAGCAGTGACTCTTAAATCTGAATAGTGTTTTAGTAGTAAACTAGAAGCAGTGAATTTAATTAAGGCTGTAGGCCAGTGTGTCAAGCAGAGGGTACCTGGTGTAGACAGACGCGGGTTCAACCCCCACGGTGAACCAAACAATTTATATTTTTTCTTAA
This sequence comes from Melanostoma mellinum, assembly GCA_914767635.1. Classification (NCBI taxonomy): domain Eukaryota; kingdom Metazoa; phylum Arthropoda; class Insecta; order Diptera; family Syrphidae; genus Melanostoma; species Melanostoma mellinum. The sequence continues at coordinate 120,436,649 of OU612059.1, read as the reverse complement.
GAAAAATTTCCGAAAAAGTGTATAAAGGAGTTTGTGACAGTGCTGTGATGGACCTCTCCGGTCCATCAACAACAACTAATGCGTTGGCAACAAATGCAAACACAACAACAACAAGTACAGCAGCGGCAACAACCGCAAATAAAGTAGCAGCAACAACCGCAACAACAACAGCGACAACAACAACTGCAGCTAAAAGAAGGCGGCGCAAAGCGAAGCCGAATAACACAATGCCTCGCAAGCAAAAGACGGTGGGTGATAAGGAGGAGGTCGACGACAAGAGTATTTCGACCAGCAGTGAAAGTGATTACGAGTCGAACGTCGGTGAGGGCCGTTTCACCGGCAGCAACAACTCGTTCGCTGCATTAGCAGACGGTGACGGCGACGATGATAATGAAGAGAACGAGGAAGGCAATCGACTCCACGAGCTGACAACAACAGTGGAAAAACTGTATGCCGAAATAGCTGTGATAAAAGCAAGGCAAGTGGCCCGCAGGCAAGCGGAAAGCGAGGCAAAACAACAACGATTACTCGCGGCAGAAAAAACTGCCAATGAACTGCAGCAGCCTACAACAACAAAGGCTGCAAATATCAAAACTGCGCCAGCTAGTAAGACAGCTATGGAAAAAAAAGAAAACTGCTACAAAAGAGCAGCAACGTGGGACCGCGGCTAAAAAAGCCGCGTAATCGATCCCCAGCCAGCAGCATCCAGCCGAGAAGAAGCAAAACCAACAACAACAGCCAGCACAACAACAGCAGCAGCCAAAGAAGACCCAGAAGAGCAGGGTGCCCCCAATCAATACCCACAAAATGGATCTACAAGCAACAAAAAGCCTATGTAAGTCCGCCATTGGCGATAAATTTGTAATAAAAAGTTTAGGTCAAGATCGACATGCGATCCAATGTCAAAACATTGGTGATCATAAGATCGTTCGTGAGTTGTTAGCAAAGACAACCACCGAATATTTTAGTTACACTCCCAAAGAGGAGAAGCCCAAAAGTATGCTATTAAAAGGGGTAGAGCCTACCTCTGACCCAGAGGAGCTCTTAGCTGAACTCCGCAGGTTGGCGAGCGACGATCTCGAGTTCATCGGGGTCAAGTCGTTCACTACGGCCAAGGCAAGACGGGAGAAGCGGCTATTGCCGATGTTCCTCGTCACCTTGTCACCCAGTAGCCGTCTGGAAAGTCTCAGGAGTATCTCCGTCCTGGACTACCAGATGGTAAAATGGGAGAAAATAAACAGGCACGGGGACATTTTACAATGTCTTCGTTGCCAACGGTTCGGTCATGCCGCATTCAACTGCCAAATGCAGTCGAGGTGCGTCAAGGTGGAGAGAACCACAACGACAAAGAGTGTAAGCTCGGTGAGGCAAGGGTCGAAGATAAGACCCTGCTGAAATGTGTACTCTGTGGTGGAGATGGACACCCTGCTAACTATCGGGGTTGTCCTCGATACCAGGTTATAAAGAAATCATTAAAAGCTGCTCCAACAGTAACTAAGGACGAGGGAAGGCAAACAGCTAGACCGACTCCATGGGCCGTCGCTCCCCAAGTTTCCTACGCCCAAATGGCGGGTGGAGCTGGGAAAACGGTACAACCTCCCCAGAAAGCGGCCGCACAGCCATCTGTGTCAAAGGCAGCTACTGGGGAGTCAGAGGTGATGGTCGCTCTGCGTGTTATTCAGGCACAAATGAGCGAACTATCCCGGCAAATAAGTGAGCAGGCGCGTAGGGTGGACTTGATCTACCGTGCAGTGCCGTCGCTTGCGCAATTTTTAGGTTAACGGGCGCGTTGCCGGAGAGGCCTTTTAAGATCCTAGCCGTGAATGTGAATTTGCTAGTTAGGATAGAACGACGAGCCAACTTCCTTGAGTTGTTAAAAGACCAACTTCCAGATGTATGTATGGTTAGCGAAACTAGGCTAAACCAGCATCACAAATTGACGGATAACAATTACATTATCGTAAGGAGGGACCGACCCAACTCGACTTTCGCGGGTGGGGTTGCGATCTTCTTACGTAAGGGCATAGCTCATAAGGTAATATATAGCGGTGAAGTACGCCGATTCCAGTTGCTTGAAGCGCGTATCGTATGCATCCCTCTCCAACAGGGGAGGCGGTTGTATGTGGTCGCGATCTATGCGCCGGAGGCTTCTCAACCCTCATGTTTTATAACAGAGCTCGAATCACTTTTTCGAACTCTGAAACTGAACTCAGAAGAAAACTATTTCCTTATGGCTGGTGATTACAATGCTAAACACCAAGATTGGGGAAATCAATTAGCTAATCCAAGGGGGACCCAGCTATTCAATTGGCTGGGGCTCCACAGTATTGAGTGTAAAGTCGATCTGCTGGCTACTGACAGGCCTTCATGTGCTCGAAGTGGTTCTTATTTGGATCTATTGCTTTTAGACTCAAGACTGAAACTGACCGACGACTTTCTTCGACGGACGAAAAATTGTTTGACGACGGTTGAGTACGACAGTGACCACTGTGGACTTGCCGCCGTCATACTGCTTCCGAACGACCTTGTGGAACTGGAGGAGTACGTGCCATCGCACTCTTACAACTACGGTAAGACACGTTGGCCGCGCTTTTCCGGTGCCGTCTCAAGGGAACTTCATTTGAACGGTATTGCGCCGCCATGCAACAGGAATCTGTCGAACGTTGAGATCGATGGGTACCTGCAACGTATGGAGGATGCAATCCGTAGTACAATGGACAGGACAATTCCTAAATATAGGCAACATGACCCTACGAACATGTACAGAAACGCGACAATAGACGCACTTTACAAACAAAAAAGTAGACTCTTGTCAAGACTCAAACTCTTGCACAGGAGGTTTACTGACCGACACGATTTGGAAATTAGAACTCTGAAGTCACAGATCAAAAATCTCCAACAGTTAATTAAAGAAAATTACAGAATATCTATATCTCTTTTCTGGAACAACAAAATTCGGGCTGTACAGTCCAACAACCCGAGTATGTTTCCGGAAATAAATAAAATTTTTAGGAGAAAAGATCAAAATGACCTTCAGAGTATTAAACTCCAAAGGACGACAGAGAACAAAAACTTACTTCTGACACTAGGAATAGATCCAAATGACGCCATCTTGGATGATGACCACTTTATAGTGGAAGATGCTCAAGAGAAGGTAGAGACGGTGGGTGCTGTTTTCGAGCGAGTATATAAGGTGAATGAATGCATTCGCCCGAATTACGACCTTGAGAACAGAGCCTTTGTTGGACACTTCTATCTTAGAGACGAGATCTCGCATTGGCGATCCGAGAATCCTGGTTTCACTAGGTTCAATGACGACCGACTTGCAAATGCAGTCATCGCCCAGCGAAACGGGGATAGCACCCTGTTTGTTTCTAAGATGGACCTCGAGAACATCTTTCACAAAATAAAGAAAAAGAAGTCAGCAGGAGTCGACGGCATACCCAATGTTGTGCTGCGAAACCTCCCTGCGGAAGCGGTGGACATATACACCACGTTGTTCAACAATGCGCTGAATAATGCATATTATCCAGTGCGTTGGAAGATGGCAGTGGTCCATCCTCTCCTTAAAAAAGGGAAGGATGGTTCCAATCCAGCAAATCTTCGGTCAATTAGTCTTCTTCCGAGTATCAGCAAAGTATTCGAGAAAGTTCTCAATAGAGCTTTCTCCACATGGGCTGAGGACAAACATATTATTCCAGAAAATCAGTTCGGTTTTAAGGCGGGCCATGATACCATACATGCTGCGTCTAAACTACTGATATTCAATGTAACAAAGCTAAAAAGCAGTGTACGGGTGCATGTCTGGTTGACTTGGAGAAGGCATTCGATACCGTTTGGTTAGACGGTCTTTTCTATAAGTTGATAAGGTATGGCATGAGTAAACCACTGCTATATATTCTTAATGACATGCTTCATGGTAGAACGTTTGTTGTGAAAAGTTGCAATATAACTTCTACCAGAACTTTTAAAATACAGAACGGTTTGCAACAGGGAGCGGTGAATTCGCCTATCTTATTTAGCATTTTCACTGGCGATCTAATTGGTTCTCTTCACCATGCTATAGCGTACGCCGACGACCTCATTGCGTACAGAACAGGTCCAAAGATCGAAGACATCAGAAGTCTCTTGCAAAGTGACTTCGATAAGATTCAGCAATATTGCGATGACTGGAAGTTGTAAATCAACTTTCAGAAATCGGAAACAATTGTGTTTAGAACCCCGTTGGCTCGGGCCTCATGGGATACGAGAAAGAACTGGCGAAAGCTGGTGATCGTTGATCTACATGGCCACCCACTGCCAAACAAAGTAGTAGTCAAGTATCTCGGCATCTGGCTAGATCAGTATCTATATTTCAACAAACATATGGATGCGGCTCTGGCCAGGGCTAGAGGAGCTTTTGCTCTGACGAGGCGACTGTTTCACAGCAGTCAACTTGATAGCAGAGTGAAGGTGATTTGCTACATGGCCCTCATAAGGCCAATGATTGTCTATGGGTGCCCTGTGTGGTTCAATGTTACAGCGTCTCAGATGGAAAAGATTAGGGTGTTTGAGAGACAGTGTCTGCGTACCTGTCTTGGATTGCACAGAACACCAGAGTCGGAGTACAGAAGATATTATCCTAACGGGGTCCTTTACAACGGGGCTCAAATAAACAGAATCGACAACTTCATTATAAAACTGACTCGGGGTCACACTGCAAGGGCGATGTCTTCGATCGAACAATGGCCTGATATTTGGGGCCTACTACCCCAACATAGAATATTTGGAGAGTACACGTTTCAGTGGATTTGTCCCACCGGATGCTTTCCTCTATTTGGACGTGATAGGTTTGATTCAGGACAGATTGGCGGTTCCGTTAATCTACCACGTCTGCTATAAGTCCGTAGAAAGACGGCTCCTTTACAACCGTGACGTCGCCGCAGTAGGCGGAGAAGTTGAAGAGCTCTTCCGGTTTAGTAGGGCGGTCTCAGATCGCGATCGTCGTGACGTTGTTAAAATGTCAGATATGTTCTGGTGGTTGTCCGAGCAACAAATTGTTATTGATGATGATAGTCAGTCGCCAATAGCTGGCTTACAAATGTTTAGCGTGTAAGTCTTAGGGTAGGGGGTAGACAAAAAAAAAAAAAAAAAAAAAAAAAAAAAAAAAAAAAAAAAAAAAAAAAAAAAAAAAAAAAAAAAAAAAAAAAATTTAAATTTAAAACCAAAAAAAAAAAATCATAAAAAACAAAAAAAAAAATTACAAAACATAAAAACTCAAAAAAAAAAAAAAAATATTACAAAAAAAAAACAAAAAAGCTGCTGTGGCTGCTCTAGTTTTAAGTAGTTTTAAGTAGTTTTAATTAGATTTAAGTAATTTTTAAGAACATACAAAAAATGATCTAGAAAACTAAGTTTTTCAATTTTTCTTAGTCTTAACCATATCTATAAGAAAGGCATTAGAATTAAGATATTGTTTAATTTAGAGTACCTGATTAGGGTCAGTAAGTTAGTCAAGATATTATATAAGCTAGTTTTATACATTTTTGCTAGCATGTAAGTAGTTGTAAGTGAAAATGAATAAAAAATGGATTAAAAATGAAATGAACTGCAACATTTCTTTTAATCACAATAGCTTTGTAGAGTTCAGATCAAGAAATTATTAGTTGTGAAATAAAATTTTGAAGAAATTTTGCTGTGATATCACACATTGCTGTACAAATTATTTATACTTTCAAAGTGAAAATTGTCAATGGTTACATAGTCTATAATTATTTATTTTATCCCTTGTACAATTCAAATTAGTTATAATGGACGACGATATATCAACTAGCAGTGATTTTGATTCAGAAGAAGAATATTTACTAAATGATAGTGATTCCGAGACTGAATCAGACGACAGTCTATCTCCTATTGCAAATAAAAGACCACGAATAAATTTGGTGAACCAGAAAGTGAAGATGAAGTTCCTATCAATTTGCTGTGTATAAATGATGATACCGGAAATGGCAATATGTGGACAGAAGTGGAAAGAGATCCTCCAGTTTTTGAATTTCGAGGAAAGGATCAAGGCTTGAATCTTCCGGAAAAATTACGAACTCCAGGCGAGCTAATTGATATACTCATTTCTGATGAAAAAATGGGTAGAGCCTACCTCTGACCCAGAGGAGCTCTTAGCTGAACTCCGCAGGTTGGCGAGCGACGATCTCGAGTTCATCGGGGTCAAGTCGTTCACTACGGCCAAGGCAAGACGGGAGAAGCGGCTATTGCCGATGTTCCTCGTCACCTTGTCACCCAGTAGCCGTCTGGAAAGTCTCAGGAGTATCTCCGTCCTGGACTACCAGATGGTAAAATGGGAGAAAATAAACAGGCACGGGGACATTTTACAATGTCTTCGTTGCCAACGGTTCGGTCATGCCGCATTCAACTGCCAAATGCAGTCGAGGTGCGTCAAGGTGGAGAGAACCACAACGACAAAGAGTGTAAGCTCGGTGAGGCAAGGGTCGAAGATAAGACCCTGCTGACATGTGTACTCTGTGGTGGAGATGGACACCCTGCTAACTATCGGGGTTGTCCTCGATACCAGGTTATAAAGAAATCATTAAAAGCTGCTCCAACAGTAACTAAGGACGAGGGAAGGCAAACAGCTAGACCGACTCCATGGGCCGTCGCTCCCCAAGTTTCCTACGCCCAAATGGCGGGTGGAGCTGGGAAAACGGTACAACCTCCCCAGAAAGCGGCCGCACAGCCATCTGTGTCAAAGGCAGCTACTGGGGAGTCAGAGGTGATGGTCGCTCTGCGTGTTATTCAGGCACAAATGAGCGAACTATCCCGGCAAATAAGTGAGCAGGCGCGTAGGGTGGACTTGATCTACCGTGCAGTGCCGTCGCTTGCGCAATTTTTAGGTTAACGGGCGCGTTGCCGGAGAGGCCTTTTAAGATCCTAGCCGTGAATGTGAATTTGCTAGTTAGGATAGAACGACGAGCCAACTTCCTTGAGTTGTTAAAAGACCAACTTCCAGATGTATGTATGGTTAGCGAAACTAGGCTAAACCAGCATCACAAATTGACGGATAACAATTACATTATCGTAAGGAGGGACCGACCCAACTCGACTTTCGCGGGTGGGGTTGCGATCTTCTTACGTAAGGGCATAGCTCATAAGGTAATATATAGCGGTGAAGTACGCCGATTCCAGTTGCTTGAAGCGCGTATCGTATGCATCCCTCTCCAACAGGGGAGGCGGTTGTATGTGGTCGCGATCTATGCGCCGGAGGCTTCTCAACCCTCATGTTTTATAACAGAGCTCGAATCACTTTTTCGAACTCTGAAACTGAACTCAGAAGAAAACTATTTCCTTATGGCTGGTGATTACAATGCTAAACACCAAGATTGGGGAAATCAATTAGCTAATCCAAGGGGGACCCAGCTATTCAATTGGCTGGGGCTCCACAGTATTGAGTGTAAAGTCGATCTGCTGGCTACTGACAGGCCTTCATGTGCTCGAAGTGGTTCTTATTTGGATCTATTGCTTTTAGACTCAAGACTGAAACTGACCGACGACTTTCTTCGACGGACGAAAAATTGTTTGACGACGGTTGAGTACGACAGTGACCACTGTGGACTTGCCGCCGTCATACTGCTTCCGAACGACCTTGTGGAACTGGAGGAGTACGTGCCATCGCACTCTTACAACTACGGTAAGACACGTTGGCCGCGCTTTTCCGGTGCCGTCTCAAGGGAACTTCATTTGAACGGTATTGCGCCGCCATGCAACAGGAATCTGTCGAACGTTGAGATCGATGGGTACCTGCAACGTATGGAGGATGCAATCCGTAGTACAATGGACAGGACAATTCCTAAATACAGGCAACATGACCCTACGAACATGTACAGAAACGCGACAATAGACGCACTTTACAAACAAAAAAGTAGACTCTTGTCAAGACTCAAACTCTTGCACAGGAGGTTTACTGACCGACACGATTTGGAAATTAGAACTCTGAAGTCACAGATCAAAAATCTCCAACAGTTAATTAAAGAAAATTACAGAATATCTATATCTCTTTTCTGGAACAACAAAATTCGGGCTGTACAGTCCAACAACCCGAGTATGTTTCCGGAAATAAATAAAATTTTTAGGAGAAAAGATCAAAATGACCTTCAGAGTATTAAACTCCAAAGGACGACAGAGAACAAAAACTTACTTCTGACACTAGGAATAGATCCAAATGACGCCATCTTGGATGATGACCACTTTATAGTGGAAGATGCTCAAGAGAAGGTAGAGACGGTGGGTGCTGTTTTCGAGCGAGTATATAAGGTGAATGAATGCATTCGCCCGAATTACGACCTTGAGAACAGAGCCTTTGTTGGACACTTCTATCTTAGAGACGAGATCTCGCATTGGCGATCCGAGAATCCTGGTTTCACTAGGTTCAATGACGACCGACTTGCAAATGCAGTCATCGCCCAGCGAAACGGGGATAGCACCCTGTTTGTTTCTAAGATGGACCTCGAGAACATCTTTCACAAAATAAAGAAAAAGAAGTCAGCAGGAGTCGACGGCATACCCAATGTTGTGCTGCGAAACCTCCCTGCGGAAGCGGTGGACATATACACCACGTTGTTCAACAATGCGCTGAATAATGCATATTATCCAGTGCGTTGGAAGATGGCAGTGGTCCATCCTCTCCTTAAAAAAGGGAAGGATGGTTCCAATCCAGCAAATCTTCGGTCAATTAGTCTTCTTCCGAGTATCAGCAAAGTATTCGAGAAAGTTCTCAATAGAGCTTTCTCCACATGGGCTGAGGACAAACATATTATTCCAGAAAATCAGTTCGGTTTTAAGGCGGGCCATGATACCATACATGCTGCGTCTAAACTACTGATATTCAATGTAACAAAGCTAAAAAGCAGTGTACGGGTGCATGTCTGGTTGACTTGGAGAAGGCATTCGATACCGTTTGGTTAGACGGTCTTTTCTATAAGTTGATAAGGTATGGCATGAGTAAACCACTGCTATATATTCTTAATGACATGCTTCATGGTAGAACGTTTGTTGTGAAAAGTTGCAATATAACTTCTACCAGAACTTTTAAAATACAGAACGGTTTGCAACAGGGAGCGGTGAATTCGCCTATCTTATTTAGCATTTTCACTGGCGATCTAATTGGTTCTCTTCACCATGCTATAGCGTACGCCGACGACCTCATTGCGTACAGAACAGGTCCAAAGATCGAAGACATCAGAAGTCTCTTGCAAAGTGACTTCGATAAGATTCAGCAATATTGCGATGACTGGAAGTTGTAAATCAACTTTCAGAAATCGGAAACAATTGTGTTTAGAACCCCGTTGGCTCGGGCCTCATGGGATACGAGAAAGAACTGGCGAAAGCTGGTGATCGTTGATCTACATGGCCACCCACTGCCAAACAAAGTAGTAGTCAAGTATCTCGGCATCTGGCTAGATCAGTATCTATATTTCAACAAACATATGGATGCGGCTCTGGCCAGGGCTAGAGGAGCTTTTGCTCTGACGAGGCGACTGTTTCACAGCAGTCAACTTGATAGCAGAGTGAAGGTGATTTGCTACATGGCCCTCATAAGGCCAATGATTGTCTATGGGTGCCCTGTGTGGTTCAATGTTACAGCGTCTCAGATGGAAAAGATTAGGGTGTTTGAGAGACAGTGTCTGCGTACCTGTCTTGGATTGCACAGAACACCAGAGTCGGAGTACAGAAGATATTATCCTAACGGGGTCCTTTACAACGGGGCTCAAATAAACAGAATCGACAACTTCATTATAAAACTGACTCGGGGTCACACTGCAAGGGCGATGTCTTCGATCGAACAATGGCCTGATATTTGGGGCCTACTACCCCAACATAGAATATTTGGAGAGTACACGTTTCAGTGGATTTGTCCCACCGGATGCTTTCCTCTATTTGGACGTGATAGGTTTGATTCAGGACAGATTGGCGGTTCCGTTAATCTACCACGTCTGCTATAAGTCCGTAGAAAGACGGCTCCTTTACAACCGTGACGTCGCCGCAGTAGGCGGAGAAGTTGAAGAGCTCTTCCGGTTTAGTAGGGCGGTCTCAGATCGCGATCGTCGTGACGTTGTTAAAATGTCAGATATGTTCTGGTGGTTGTCCGAGCAACAAATTGTTATTGATGATGATAGTCAGTCGCCAATAGCTGGCTTACAAATGTTTAGCGTGTAAGTCTTAGGGTAGGGGGTAGACAAAAAAAAAAAAAAAAAAAAAAAAAAAAAAAAAAAAAAAAAAAAAAAAAAAAAAAAAAAAAAAAAAAAAAAAAAATTTAAATTTAAAACCAAAAAAAAAAAATCATAAAAAACAAAAAAAAAAATTACAAAACATAAAAACTCAAAAAAAAAAAAAAAATATTACAAAAAAAAAACAAAAAAGCTGCTGTGGCTGCTCTAGTTTTAAGTAGTTTTAAGTAGTTTTAATTAGATTTAAGTAATTTTTAAGAACATACAAAAAATGATCTAGAAAACTAAGTTTTTCAATTTTTCTTAGTCTTAACCATATCTATAAGAAAGGCATTAGAATTAAGATATTGTTTAATTTAGAGTACCTGATTAGGGTCAGTAAGTTAGTCAAGATATTATATAAGCTAGTTTTATACATTTTTGTTAGCATGTAAGTAGTTGTAAGTGAAAATGAATAAAAAATGGATTAAAAATGAAATGAACTGCAACATTTCTTTTAATCACAATAGCTTTGTAGAGTTCAGATCAAGAAATTATTAGTTGTGAAATAAAATTTTGAAGAAATTTTGCTGTGATATCACACATTGCTGTACAAATTATTTATACTTTCAAAGTGAAAATTGTCAATGGTTACATAGTCTATAATTATTTATTTTATCCCTTGTACAATTCAAATTAGTTATAATGGACGACGATATATCAACTAGCAGTGATTTTGATTCAGAAGAAGAATATTTACTAAATGATAGTGATTCCGAGACTGAATCAGACGACAGTCTATCTCCTATTGCAAATAAAAGACCACGAATAAATTTGGTGAACCAGAAAGTGAAGATGAAGTTCCTATCAATTTGCTGTGTATAAATGATGATACCGGAAATGGCAATATGTGGACAGAAGTGGAAAGAGATCCTCCAGTTTTTGAATTTCGAGGAAAGGATCAAGGCTTGAATCTTCCGGAAAAATTACGAACTCCAGGCGAGCTAATTGATATACTCATTTCTGATGAATTTATTGATAAGTTGGTTCAAAGAACTAATGAGCACGCTGCAGAAATAATAGGACGGAAAAGGACACTGTGAAAATCATCAAGATACAATAATTGGAAAGCCACTAATCGCCGGGAAATGCAAAAATTCTGGGCATTGCTTCTTCACATGGGAAGCATAAATCTGCCTTCCATTGAGCATTATTGGAAGAAAAGCCATTTCTACAATTTGCCATTTTGGAGAACTCATATGTGCCGAAACCGTTTTCAAATGTTATTGCGATGTCTGCACTTTTCGAATAGCACAAACCAAGAAAGTAAGCTACACAAAATCGAACCGATTGTTGAACATTTCAATAACGTGATGAATTTAGTATACAATCCTGGCAAAGATTTAGTTATTGATGAGTCTTTGGTACTATGGGGTGGTCTTCTTCACTTTCGGCAATATATAAAAAATAAAAAAAATAAATTTGGCGTAAAGTTATACGAATTATGCGAATCACAGGGGATGATACTACGCATACAAATTTATTGCGGAAAATCTGAAATTCGGACGAACCAGCAGAATCACAGTACTTCAGTTGTGTTTTCCCTTATGGACGGCTTTCTTGATAAGGGTCATATTTTGTATATGGACAATTTTTACAACTCCGCAACACTAGCAAAAGAGTTAACATTGCGCTCGACGTATATTTGTGGAACTTTACGATCCAATCGTAAAGGTAATCCAAAAGAATTGGTCAATCAAAAACTGAAGAAGGGCGAGTACTGTTGGATGCGATCCGAATCGGTCGTTATTTGTAAGTGGAGAGATAAAAGAGATGTACTAACCATATCAAATATGCACAAAGCTGAGATAGTTGAAGTTGCTAACCGAAATGGACGAATCTCCAACAAACCCAATATTGTAAGGGATTACACAAAAGGTATGGCAGGTGTAGACCGTTCGGATCAAATGCTGTCCTTCTATAGTGCTATGAGAAAAACTCTTCGTTGGTATAAAAAAATAGGTGTACACATCATAGAAATGGCTGTGCATAATGCATATATATTGTATTGTCAGCAACAGAACGCAGAAAAGAAAACATCTCTTCAATTTAGAGAAGAATTTCTACAATATTGGCTAAATAGAAGCTAAGATGCAGTCATTCAATCTCGTCAATCTACGTTGATCACACCCCAAGAACGAAGTTCCCTTCATTATCTTGATGCTATTCCTCCCACACAACAAAAGAAAAACCCAACTCGCAAGCGTAGAGTTTATGCAACGAAAAGCATTCGAAAAGAGACTCGATATTACTGTCCGAGCTGTCCTGATAAACCTTCATTATGTATTGGACTATGTTACCAATCCTATCATGAAGATAAGGTGTCGTAAGTGATTTAGTTGCTATAAAATGTTGTTATAAATACACGATGAAGTTGATTTTGGCGTGAAAGATCATTCTCTATAAGAAATAAAGTATTATTTTTGTAAAAAATTTTATTTGTAGTATTTTACAAGTTTTTTACATATTTATATTATGTTTGTGGCAAAAAAAAATTTTCTAATTCAAAAGCCTGCATGTTAAAATTTATTAAAAGTAGGACGAGTATACTCGTCTTGGCAGTGCGGGATAAAATGCTAAGGACGAGTATACTCGTCTTGGCAGTGCGGGATAAAATGCTAAGGACGAGTATGCTCGTCCTTGGCAGTGAATGGACGAGTATACTCGTCTTGGCAGTGAGGATACTCGTCCTTGGCAGCGAATGGGTTAAATAAGTTGTAATTTTCAAAAATCTGCTATGTTTATTTATTATATTAATATTTATTATACAAAGCTTTTCATATTTCAACAATTTGAGCATAAAAATATATCATATTTGTAAATATTAACTTGCCAATGAAATAAAATACTTGCATTTCTGATTGTTTCCAGTTTTCGTTTGATAGTTTAGCTCTTCTATTGACCGTCAGAGTATTACAATTGGCACTTTTCAAATGCTACATGCTCGTGTCGTTCATATCAATAAAAACTTTAACCAATAGATGTCGCTATATCATTAGAAACGCGAATATTTAGGTGGTTAGTTCTAATAACCACCAAGACGGACGTTCTGCGTCAAGACGACGTTCTTTACTGTCCCTATTCCGCTCTATTAAAAGTTCCTTTAAATTTTCGTATTTTTCGCTTGTTGGGGGTGAAACGAGTAAATCTGCCACTGATTCAATTGTCTGGTTATGTAATGAAGCTACTTAGTAATCGTATTTGGTATTTGACGCGGTTGTATTTCTTATTCGAAACTGTATTTCCATTTGCAGAAACCACAAATCTGGTCTGTTATTCCAAAATGATGGAATTTTTGTTGATATCAGTGACGCTTGTTGCGTGTTTAACCCCACATGTACAGAACTACTTCCTGTTCCCGATTCGGAGTTCCGAATTATTTTGCGTTTCGTATTTTTCTTCACCCGGAGCCATTTTGTTTAATTAAAACCAACAAAAATATTTTAAAAGAGGTGTGTCACTATCCAAGAAATGTTGGGAGAACCGATTAAGTATTCAATTAATATTTGGAGAAAGTCTGGTATAAATCTTGATTTCCAATCTCAAGTTCTGTAAAATTCTCTAAAATGTGGAAGAAATGCGTGGGAGGAACTGAACCATGATTCTTTATCAACTATACCACCTTTTTGATTCTCGTAAAACACTTGTATTTACAGTAACTAGTACCTCTATATATATATATATATTAGGGTGGTCCTTATTTTGTTTTTTTCCGAATTTTTTTCCACGATAGTTCTAAATCGGTTCTAAATATATTAAAAAAAAATCATGCCAAGTTATAGCCCTTTATTTCAATTTTAACCCGACCCCCCGACAATCAAAGTTTTATATGGAAATAACATGGGAAAAGTTCTGTTGATTGTTTGAAATTTTTTTCATTATGAAATAATGAACAGATCATGTCAAATAAAGATGCTTCTTATAGAAAATTTAACGCTCTACAAAAAAGGTTTTTTATGATTTTTGCTAACTCTAACGGTTTCTGAGTTATTTAAGGTCATAATTGAAGGTTAAATCAATACAAAACAGAAATTCTCTAAAAGAGAAATTTTTCCTAAAATCGTGATTTCTAATGATTAAAAATAAAATGTTTAGAATAATTGAATAAAACTTTTGATAATTGTGAAAATAAAATTCTAATAATACTTATATTAATGACAAGAATGGAAATTCATATAAAATTCATAAATTAAATTGAAATTTTTCGAATATCTCTCTATTGTGCATTTTGTAAAAGTCATTTGTTATCGAGTTATAAAATTCATAAATAAAAATGAAATTTGTCTTAAAATAATCAAAATTAAATCCTTAATATCTTTCAAATGCTGAGGCTTACGAAAAAAATACGAGATACCTTTTTTGTAGAACATTAAATTTCCAAAAATATTCTTTTGAAAGATCTTTCTGTGCCATCGATTTATGATGAAGTATGAATTTTTTTTCTATTGGACTGAGAAAAATATACAAAACTGCGATGCGGAGGATCTTAATATTAAAATTAAGAGCTCATACTTTTGAAGAATTTTTTTAAGGTGTCTGGCAACCCATTTTTCCGTAGCATTTGTAAAAAAAATAATCGACTTTTTGACCCACCCTGATATATATATATGTATAATTTATATGTATATATACATATATATTAGACCGGTTCAAAAAAACTCACTATTTTCTTTTTCTCGAAACAATTCGATTTTTATCTTCGAGGAGGTGTAAAAATTAGCCTGATAAAATTTGAGCTCGAAATATTAATATTTAGAGGTGGCTCATCGCAGATTTCCATTTTCCATACAAATTAATTGTATGGAAAAAATAACATTTAAATTTTGGAATTTTATATTTTAGTCTAGAAGCAAAATGCAGAGATGAGCGATACATGTTTTTATAGAAAACTAGTTGCTCTACAAAAAAAGGTTTTTTATCATATCTCGACAATTTCACTGCTTAAAAAGTTATTCAAGGTCGAGGTTTAACTTAGAGTTAATTTTATTTTTTTTTTCTTGATTTCTGACAAAAAGTTATGGCTTGTCATTTACAATCTTAAAATCATTCATAAAATTAGTTACTCTACAAAAAAGGTCAATTATCAGTTTTGGACAAATTCACTTCTTCAAAAGTTATTCAAGGTTAACGTCTAATTTAGAGTAAATTTAAGTTTTTTTTCTCAATTTCTGACAAAACTTTAACCTTGAATAACTTTTGAAGGAGTGAATTTTTCCAAAAATGATAAGAGACCTTTTTTGTAGAACAACAAGTTTTCTATGAAAATATGTATCATAAATGAATAATTTTATGATTTTAAATGATTAGTTTTAACATTTTGTCAGAAATCAAGAAAAAAAAAATTAATTGAAACTTTAACCTTGAATAACTTTTGAAGGAGTGAAATTGTCGGAAAATAATAAAAAATCTTTTTTGTAGAACAACTACATAATTGTCTATAAAAACATGTATCGCTCAACTCTGCATTTTGCTTCTATAGACTAAAATATAAAATTCCAAAATTTAAATGGTTTTTTTCCCATAAAATTTGTTTGGGAAATGGAAATCTGCGATGAGCCACCTCTAAATATTAATATTTCGAGCTCAAATTTTATCAGGCTAATTTTTACACCTCCTCGAAGGTAAAATCGAATTGTTTCGAGAAAAAGAAAATAGTCACTATTTTTGAACCGGTCTAATATACAGCTGCGGTCAAAATAATAGTAGTAAAGAGCTTAAGAAACAACAAAATTGAAAAAAACTTATCTGTCAATTCTAATCTAAAAAACCAATAACGTGGTTTTCAAAGTAGGGTTTTAAGCTTTTATTTACAAAAAAAAAAAACATTAGTTTAATATTATTATCCGATAGTTGCAAGTTTATTGAACAGATGTTGAAATTCAGCGGTAAAAACAATAGTAGTGATAGGAAAATCTACCTTGAAATGTTACGAAATCGAAAAATTAGGTCAAAATTTTTATTACAATATGTGGCTGAGTGTTCGTACCTTTAATTATTATTTGGTTGCATTTTAGCTATAGCAGCAGTACAAAGACGTTAAATAGAATTTATCAGGTTTCCACACCTTCCTGTGCTTATCGAACTCTATGATTGCTGTAACGCTTCGCAAAGGACTATGTTGTTGCTTGGTTTACACCTAGAAGCATATTTTTTTACAGCGCTCCATAGGTTTTCGATTTGATTAAAGTCCGAAGACTGTGCGGGCCACTCCATCACATCTACTTTACTTTCCTGGAACCATTGCTTCTTGCTGAAAGACCCATTTCAGCAAGAAGCAACTTCATCTACGGTAGCATTCAACTTCGGTATACGGTAGCATTACTTCCTGCATTATCCTAACATAGAGATGCTGATCCATAATGCCTTCAATCCGCATTATGGGTCCAACTCCATAGAAGAAAACACATGCCCATACCATTATGATTGTAAAGTGTGGATTATATTCGGTGTTTGGATGTCTTCTTACATATTGACGAGATCCTTTTCCACCCCTTAAAACAATTAAAGTGTAACGGGGTTTCACTATCAACGCAATGCAAAGTGGAAAAATACCAATGTGTGCAATGCTTTTACTCCCACTACTATTATTTCCGCAACTGTATATATATACTAGCTGAGCTCAAGCCTTTACTAAATGAGTGGTATTAAAAACTATATGGGCCGGCAGCTTGATCTTATTTTCACTTCCGACCCCATTAACTCATCTGTCTCAGAAACCACATCCCCATTATCTACAATTGACAACTTTCACCCGCCTCTCATTCTCTCTTTTTTTATAACCTTACCTTTTCTTCTACCTAGCCCAAATAAGTATTCGCTCAACTTTCGTAAAGCTAATTTCAAGAAAATCAATGAAATCCTCTCTAATACCTCATTCGACTTTAATAATCTCTCAATGAATGACGCAACTAGTCTGTTTTACGAGAAATTGTTGCACTGCATAAATCTCTATGTTCCCCTTTCGCGTGATAAGTCCCAATCAACATCCCCTCCCTGGTACAATCATAGACTACGTGAGCTACGAAACAAGAGAAATAAGCTCTGGAATAAATTTCTACGCTCCCGTTCAGTTTTCGATTACTCTGATTACATTGGAGTGTTTTATAAATTTTCCAACCTCAATGAAGCTCTTTACAATGACTTTACATCCACCACCCAAGCTAATCTAATCTCGGAGCCAAAATCGTTTTATAAGTATATCAATTATAAAAAAAAATGATGGTTTCCCTCCTTCTCTTCACTACGAAAGCCAATCTTCCAACGAACCAACATCAATCGCAAATTTTTTTGCAAGTTACTTTAAACTGTCTTTTGCCCAAAAAACCCCAGATCTAGACCAGACTTACTTTGCCTATCTTCGCCATTTCTCTACTGGGCCTTCTAATCTAAGCTTTAATCAGTCAACTGTTCTTAATGGTCTCCTCAAACTCAAAGACGAGTATAATCCAGGTCCAGATGGCATTCCTGCTATTTTGCTTAAAAAATGTTGTTCGAGTTTAGCCCTTCCTATCACTAACCTTTTCAAACTTTCCCTTTCAAGTGGTGTTTTTCCGGACTTATGGAAAATATCTGTTATTTCACCTATCCATAAAAAAGGCCCCAAAAACCTAATTTCTAACTATAGACCCATAGCCAAACTCTCTCATATCCCTAAGCTTTTCGAAAGCATTCTGTATGAAATACTTTCTTTCCAGTGCAAATCAATGATATCCTCCAAGCAGCATGGTTTCTGTAAGGGAAGGTCTACAACCACTAATCTAGTTGAGTTTGTTTCCTTCTCTCGTTCTGCGATGGAAAAAGGAAACGAAGTAGACGTCATTACCACAGATTTCAGCAAAGCTTTCGACAAAATCTCTCCACTTTAATCCTCTTTAAACTTTCCTTCCTCGGATTTAGCCCTATCCTACTCAAATGGATATCTTCATATTTGGATAACCGCCAATATAGAGTTCGTTTCCGTTCTACTCTTTCAGTTCCTTTTGTGACAACCTCCGGTGTGCCCCAAGGCAGCCATCTTGGACCCCTTTTTTTCATTCTTGCCATTAATGATGTCGAACAGATCATCCAATATTCTTCTATCTCACTTTACGCGGATGACGCTAAAATTTTCAAAGTCATCACCTCCGATCGAGACTCTCTCCAGCTTCAAAATGACCTAGATTCATTCGTCTTTTGGTGTTCTAAAAACTTTCTTGAGTTAAACATTGCCAAATGCGAAGCAATAACTTATTCTCGTAAAAGTAATAAACCTCCCCCCAGATCCTATTATCTTCAGAACATTTCCATAAACCGTGTGCAGCTTATCCGAGATTTAGGAGTTCTCTGCGACAGCGAATTAAATTTTCGTTCTCATATTGACGAGGTAATATCAAGAGCTAATTCCGTCCTTGGTTTTATCAAGAGATGGTCCAAAGAGTTCCACAACCCCCTTGTAACAAAATCCCTCTATATTGCCTATGTTCGCCCTCTCCTAGAGTATGCATGGCAAGTGTGGGCTCCATATCAAGCGGTTCATATCTCTAGGATCGAAAGTGTTCAACGTCTTTTTCTGCTGTTTGCCCTTCGGGATCTCTACGATGTTAGAAACTTTCTCACCCTGCCTCCTTAAAGCGAACGTCTCGCAATCCTTAATCTCCACTCCCTAGAAAACAGAAGGAATGTCTTTGACATCATATTCATTCACCGACTTCTTACTGGTAACACTGACTGCTCCCCCCTTTTAGATCTTATCTCCTTCAACACTAATCCCCGAAACGTAAGATCATCCCGATTTTTTTTCCTTCCTGCTCATCGTACATCCTATGGTCTCAACGAACCCCTAACCCGCATGATGAGTAAGATTAACTCTGTTCCTTTTCTTTTCGACCTTAATCTTTCAAGTTCTTGTCTGAAAGTCCTCCTTTTAAACCATTTCTCATCCCTGTAGTTTAATTTAGCTTTAATTAGTTTTAATTAGTTTAAGTTTAGTGTGTTTAAGTTATTTTAAGCTTGTATTAAGCTAATAAATGGGGCGGTAGCCCCACCAAAATTAAAATAAAAATGAGCCGCTCGGTGTTGCTCGGGTCTGTAGTTATAAGGTTCCCTTTCTCGTTCTTCCGCTTTCTTGGGAATATGGGGATGAAATATAATTTTTTTTACTGTGGGATTATGTGACATCCCATTCCAATGGCGAAAGAATTTTTGAAATCTGTCCAGTAGTTTCTAGGTTTCCTTTCCCAACCCCGTTCCTGTGGGAATATGGGGATCAAACCTTGACAGGAACCATCTCTGGTTTAAACAATGTCTACCCTGAAAATTTCATAAGAATCCGTTGGGTGGTTTAGGAGTCTATAACGGAATGCAAGACGGATCGGAAATGATAACGGGAACCTTAAAATTATTCGACCAATTTCAAAAGTTCTTTCGAATTTTAGATGAAATATTTAAGAGGAATACCTAACATGTACTAGGGTAAACGCACTAGTACCCGGACACTTAACTTTTTTCTCAACTTTGACTTCAAACCATTTTGTAACCATAAATGCTACAGCAAAAACTTTTATTGATTGTAAGAATATAGACATTTCTCAATAATATGGCGTTCAAGTAAATTGCAAAGAGATCATTGTTAAAATAAATAAAATAACAATTCAGAAAAGTTCCATTTGCGTTAGTACCCGGACAGCAAAGTTTAGTACCCGGACGCCTTTGTTTTAGTACCCAGACACAATCATTTTAAGAGACAAGCCATGTCTGCGTACTGAAAATATAAGACAAGCACACATTTTTTGTATCCATACAGGGCTTGTCTCTTAAAATGATTAAATCTCTCAATGATTAAGTCTCTTAAAATGACTGATCTAGTATCCGAACGCTTTTGTTTCAGTATCCATACACAATTATTTTAAGAAACCACCCCTGTCCGGGTACTGAATATGCATGATAATCGCACTGTGTTAGTACCCGGACAGCATGTCTGGGTACTGAAAAACATATTCAATTTTGGTGTTAGTTCCCGGACACCACAAATAATGGCAAAGATTTTATTAAATTTGGTTTTTTTTTTGCAAATTGTTTTAGTTAATCATATTTCCAACGAAACCAATGTCTTTCCATTACAATAAATTAACGATTACTTGTTAAATTGCTTACTACTAAAAACTGTTCCCACTATTTTTTTCTTACCTAAATCGACAACGAGACCGCATCTTCAAACCTTAAACAATAAAATGATGCGTAGTTCCTAAAGTACGCATTTAGAGTACCTGAAACTTTGCATGCAGGTATAGGACACATAGAAGGACCCACGTATGTTGTTGTTTGTGGATTTTTTTGTGTGTTGTATCTATTAATCGCAAAAAAAGGTCAATGTGTCCGGGTACTAACACTGTCCGGCTACTAGTGCGTTTACCCTATATTTAATCCGCATATTCCCACGGGAATAGAAGGACGGGATCTTTAAAAACACAGACCTGAGCAACGCCGTAAATGTCAAGGGATAAAAGGTATATGAGTTGAAGCATTCCAGGGTGTTGAGAGAAGCTGACTCATAAACTGCCTGATATTGCATTGTCTGTTTTGAGAAGTCAACTTTTTTTGTTTTTTTGTTTTTTTTGTTTAAAGAACACTGTTTTGTTTCTAACGAAAGCTAACGCATTGCATTGATGTCGTTTCTGTTGCACGCTGCTTTTTGTTTATTTGAGTCAATGAA
Organism: Melanostoma mellinum; assembly: GCA_914767635.1. Taxonomy (NCBI): domain Eukaryota; kingdom Metazoa; phylum Arthropoda; class Insecta; order Diptera; family Syrphidae; genus Melanostoma; species Melanostoma mellinum. Next base: position 120,415,706 of record OU612059.1, on the reverse strand, counting down.
ACGAAAGTGAATGCCCAATGTTGGTTTTTTTAAATGTTTATTTTTCCTGTTCTGATTTTAAGCATTCCCTTTACATTTTATGTGGGTGGCGGGATAGAAATGCGGTAATAGGGTCCGTCTCCTTGTCCTAAGCTACCTTAATTTTCAGCCAAATCGGTTCAGCCGTTCTTGAGTTATAAAACTCGAAAGAACTTTTGAAACAAAAAATTTTATAAGGCTTGTGTAGATTCGAAAGAGTTTTTCAAATCGGTCAAGTAGTTTTGAGGTTCATGTTTTCGTTTCCGTAGAAATATAGGGATGAATTATAATCTTAGTTACTGAGGGATAATGTATCATACCAATTCTGAAAGAATTTGTGAAATATTTTTAGTAGTATCTAGGTTTCCATTCCCAATCCCGTTCCCGAATAAAAAAAATATATAGCTGAGCCTTCTGGCTTTGCCCGGGTCCCTAGGGAATGTGAGGATGAAGTAATTTATGTTAATGAGGGATAATGTACCATGTTAGAGTTGAAAACATTTTTGAAATAGGTCATACGGTTTTAAGGTTCCCGTTTCTGTTCCCATGAGAATATATTATGGATGAAATATAATCTATGCTACTCAGGGATAATATAGCATCCTAGAGCAGAAAGAATTTTTGAAATCTTTCCAGTAGTTTCTAAGTTTGCTTTCCCAATCCCGTTCCCGAGGGAATATGGGGATGAATAAAAGTGTATGTTACTCGGTGATAGTGCGGTGCGGCATTCTATTGGTAAAAGAATTTTTGAAATCGGTTCAGTAGTTTCGTCGTTCCCGTTTACGTTCCGATTCCCTGAGGAATACAGGGATAAAAGTATCCTATGTCCGTCCTTTGGTCCTAAGCTACCTCCCCACCAATTTTCAGAAAAATCCGTTCAGCCGTTCTTGAGTTATGAATAGTGTAACTAACACGACTTTGTTTTATATATATAGATTTTACGATTTTTTTCAAAAGTTTTTATGTTATAAATAGTTCCCATTGAAAAAGACCTCCATGATTTTTTTCAATTTCTTTTGCCGAGCCGTTTTTGAGATATCAATTTTTGAAAAAAATCGCTCTTTGTTTCAAAAATCTGTTACTTTGCGAAAAATGGGCCAATCGGGACGTTTTTGTTTTTAAACACACTTTTAGGATACAAAATTAAAAAATAAATTTAAGGTTATATTTCTATAAGATTTTCAAGTTATTACTTTAAGATGTTGATTTCCCAAAAACACGTAGCGATCGATTTTCTTGAAACCCGTAATGGGCAATCGATGGGATCCATTTTTTTATTGATTGAAAAAACTATATGCTCAGTAGAAAAAAGTTTTTTTTAAGTCTTCATTTTTAGACGCCTTGGCACGAGTACGATAACTTTGGCGACAAGAAATAATAACGGTGTTCAATACAATTATTGTTTACTATGGGAGGGGGGTCTATCTCCCCCCTTTTAGGCGGTAGGGGCAATTTTATAAAAATTTACTTAAAAAATATTGTAAAAGAACGGGAATATTTACATATACAAATTATACTTTTTATGAAAGCCAGAAATCTGCACTTCATTATAAATTTTAAATGAAGTGGTTTCAATTTATAGTTTTTGAAATAACTGACTTCAAAGTCAAAATTTACGAAATAAAAGTAAAAAAAATCACTTTGAGTATTATGTTCCTCATGATTACAAATGCCAATAAAAAAATAATTGATGTATTTAGTTGCTTCAGTAAATTTTTTTCAAACGCTGTAAACTACTTTTATCTATGTCTTATAGCTTTTGAGATAATTGAAAAATAGTAAAACTATATTTCTTCTTTAAAACCAAAAGATTTAGTGTTTCTTTTTTCTATGCCCGCAAAGTATAAGATTAGAGTATCTCTAATCTGTGACTGGAATTTGGTGGTAGAAACGTACCAAATCAATCTTCGAATAGATTAAGCATCCGTCCAGGTTAGCGGAGCATTCTTGAGCGTTTGAAATCGGATGTTTATCCGGTATTGTTGCTTGGTTTAATCATCTGTAATACCCACATGGTCTGAAATCAGGTGAGTTCTTTTTTGGCACCATGTGCAGTGGTGAAGCAACGTGTGATTTTGTAACGCGACAAATACCTAAATTGATCATCTGCTCAAACTGACTCTTGGCGATTGCTAGTCGGTCAGGATTGAGTCTTCGGGCGCTGGCTGAAGGGAGTTGACCATTTGTTGTTATCCGATGAACAACGTCATGTTTTACCGGTAAGGTGAAGTCGGTAAGGAAAACTAAATAGGCTGTTGAGGACCTACTATTAACACCTTACCACTGGTGGGGGGATATTAATAGCATGCACTCAATAACTTTATCAAACCGTTCTTTACCGCTGGTGGGGAGAACTTAATGAGAAAAAACACTAGTTTGATTTGCCGTTCTAACTGCAAGTGCCCTTTATTCAAATAATATTCTTCTTTTATACTAATTAAACGCTTACGCTTAACTTAGTTTAGCTTAGGAAATAATATGTACACAAAAATCAAATTGCCTAGTAGACAGAAAGTGCAATTTGAGAGAAATAATAAATTTGATATGACCTGCGTTCGTGCATCGGTGCTGTTGAACTCGTTGTTCAGTTGTTGAAATATGATTCTGGAAATGCGTTTTCATATTTGAGTTGTCATCGTTTATTAGAATTGTGATTCCGAATTCATTCATATTGTTGTCATAACAAAGGCAAACAGCCCAGATGCCTTGTCAGCACAAATTATGTACGTACTTGTACATTCTGCCCGGCCAACGCCTTAGCGTTTCTGCCCCCAACCATAAGAAGCAGAAGTAGGGTTGTTATGACTCTAGTTGAATTCTTATTTGGATGTGTTGTGCTTTGACCTTGCTGGTCCGACGTGTCTGCTTCTGTATTTACTTCTTCGACATTGTTATTATCGATAATTGGTAGAGGACACAGTTTGCCTATAGGTCTCTTATAGATTTTATTTTTTGTCCTTACAGACACAGCTCGTACCAAATCATCGTCTCCCGCATGGGTTTCCTCAATTATACCCAAAGACCACCTTGTTAGTGGAAGGTTGTCATCTTTCAGCAGCACAATGTTACCAGGACTCAGATTCCTAGTCTTCTGCGTCCATTTCTGTCTTTGTTGAAGGATTGTCAAGTAACTTTGGCTCCATTTTTTCCAAAATTGTTGTTGCATCCGTTCCAATAGCTGCCATCTTGTCAGTAACGCTTCCTTTGTTGCTAGGCATATGAAAATTGCAATGTATCCCTTGTATGATTTGTTGCCTCTTCCCTTTGACATTCTGATGTCTATTGGTCCAGCATAGTCGACACCGGTGTGTAGGAAAGGCCTGCTTCGATTTACACTTGGTTGAGGAAGATTTCCCATCAATTGTTTGCTTCTATCTGATTTATATCTGAAACAGATAGTACATCCGTGAAGCCGTTGCTTAACTGCACTGGACCCATTGACAATCCAGTAACGCTGTCGTATATAGGAATGTGTTAACTGGCTTCCTCCATGTAATGTTGATTTGTGAGCGTCGTCAATGAGAAGCGTGGTAAGATCACTTTTGTGTGGAATTATAATAGGATGTTTTTGTAACTCAGAAAGTTTGGCTTCCGTCAGTCTTCCTTTAACTGGAATAATTCCGTCTTCGTCAATAAATGGAACAAGGCATCGTAATTTGCTCTTCTTTTCTACATCTTTTCCAGCTTTAAGACTTTTCATTTCAGAACCAAAATGTGTATTTTGGGTGTTTCTTATTAGAAGTTTGTTCGCACTTTCTATTTCATCACTCGATAAGGGTCCCGATCTCCTGTTTCGGCTGTGCGATTTCACGTTGTACAGAAATCGTTCGCAATATGCAAGAATTCTTGTGAGACGTTTGAGCGAACTGTGTCGTGTTGTCATTTGTCCTATTAAATCTTGCTTATTTTCTTGTACGATCATCATCGCACAAATGTTGACCTTTTTTTTTATAATACTTCTACATGAGAGAGCCACTTCGGACCATTCCACCAAAGAAGATGATCTTTAAGCTGTGATGGGTTTATACCTCTCGAAGCACAATCTGCTGGGTTTTCATTACCACTAACGTGATGCCATTTTGTTGAATCTATTACTTTCAGTATAGTTTCGACTCTATTCGCGACGTAATTTTTCCATTTAAATGGATTTCCATTCAACCATGCAAGAGTAATCTTCGAGTCGGTCCACGCGTGTACTTCTAATTCATCTATTGCAAGCGCCACCACCGTCTTTTTAATCAATTTTGCTAGCAATACTGCTCCACATAGTTCCAGCCTTGGTATTGAAACTTTTTTAATCGGTGCAACTTTTGATTTATCGCACAATACATTTACATGAACAGTTCCAGCCTCTGTTATCACCCTTGTATAAATAACTGCAGCAATCGCTCTCTCTGATGCGTCACAAAACCCGTGCAGTTCAACTCGGTGCTTCCTTTCGAACTGATTCCATCGTGGTATCTTTATGTTTTCTATGCAACTCAACTCGTTTTTGAATTTTTTCCAACTGTTTGTGATTTCTTCAGGTAGTATTTCGTCCCATTCTTTCTCTTCCTTCCAAAGCTCTTGCTGCACTATTTGGCTTTTATGATAATAGGGGTTAGCCAACCCAACGGATCAAAAAGTCTTGCTGTTTCTGATGCAATAATTCTTTTCGTTATTTTTTCGTTGGCTGTTTCTAGATGTGTTTTAAACTCAAATGTATCAGATTCTGGGCGCCAGTATATGCCTAAGGTTTTGACAGGATCGTGTGCATTTAATTTAAATCTCCCTTGGTCTTGGTCTTCGGTTGGATTTACTGAGATAAATCTCTAGCACCATCCTACCGGCTGCGCCATTTGTTGTATTTTTTCCTTACAAGTCTTAACTCATGCGCCAAACATTACGAGACAAAACCTCGAACCTTGAACAAGCAAACAATGGTCTAATAGTTGGTAGGGTGCTCATACTAAAAGCACCTACTACATTAGATCTAGTTTATTAAAAAGGGATGGGAGTGGGGTATGGGGAGCAACATATTCTACGCAGCCTGTTGCGAGGCTAAAATGTAAGGCCCTTGGTGAGGCCGCTTTGTTTTTTATACTTACTTGTATGTGATTTTTTACTCCACACTTCAGAAATTATATTATGTACCAAAAGTTCTTTTTTTAAAAAAATATACTTTTTACTGGGTTCTGAGGAACCGGTTTTATGACAACTTCTTCTGAATTTACTTACTTTGCTAACCTACTCTATTTTATATCTTAATCTACTTACGGAACTTATTCTACTTTGGCATCATGACCGCCAGCTGGTGTCGTCATTCACCAGTCATCGTTTTAGTTCGCAGTCATCATTTTTGTTTTCAAACCACTGTGCCAATTGCATATATGGGCTGCAGGTGTTTCATTTAAACCAATGTGTATTTGGGTCATAGTCGATTGGTTGTTTACTTTTTTGTATTCCCACAATGTCTTTTGTTTGACATGTGGGTCACTCAATCAATCGAACTATGACTATACAACATTCCTCCCCATCGTAAAAAAGTGTCCAATTTCCGTTTTGGAGAGACGGAAATTGTTTCTTTGGGTGGTTGTTAGTGATTTACACTTTTGTTAGACAAGGTTTAATTTGAGAAACTGGCAGGGTTCTTTTGTTTCTATAAACTGGCGATCTCTCATGGAGAGTTTATTAGTGGTTGATGAATACTGGACTTTTGGCTTCTGTATGTTCTTCCTTCTAATTCTTGTCTTTGGCGCGAATTCAGCTTAGGTTGGAATAGGTCTATGAGGTGCCAAATAAAGTTCCCTTATTTTAGTGTTTCATAACATTTAAAAAAAATTTGTAGTTACTTTCCATAATCTATTAATTTATTTATTGCATTGATTTGATTTTTTCAGTACTTAAATTGTTGTTTGTTTTTATTTAATATACATTAGTTTATAACATAAATTTATTCCTTAGATTAATTTGAATATCAACGAATTTATTTTATTAAAGATTTACTATACAATTATATTTCTTTTATTTAATTATCATTAATTTAATAACTAAAATTTTATTTTACATTATTGTAGGTTTATCATTATATTTGTTTCTATTGTTTTACTATTTTTTTTTTTTTTATATATATTTTCATCTTTGTATAAGTGCAAAGATTATCTGTTGAGCTCTTTTTTATAACTCTTGGATTTGTCAATTATGACTTTTAAGAACATTAACTTTAAATTATGTAGTATTTGGGGGTATAATTTGACACTGGAGTTTGGTTTATTTTTTGTTCAAGTTACATTCTCTTATTTTTTTTGTTTTAAGTAAATAAATTTCCTTATTCTTTTTCTCTTTTTTTTTTAATGTACATATATGTATTTATGTTTATTGAATATTTTTGGGTACAATAATTTTACAAGAATTTGGGTTTTTAAATATTGTTATTATTTTTTGAAAAAGTGTAAATTTAGGTACCTATTTGTATTTTGTATCAAAAATATATAAAAATTATTATTTTTTTTTTTTACAAGTGTGTATTCATTTATTAAATTTTCTTTACTATTCTTAACTCTATTGTTACATTTATTAATGAAAGTTTATTTTTTAAATTAACATAACATAATACAAGCTTTAAAATTTCTTTTTGATAGTATGCAGATATGTAACAAAGTATATTTAAATTTAAACTATTTCAAAAAGTTTTATTCTGTTCATTTAAATATAAAGTCTTATGAGATATATTTTTAATTCCTTGCAATTTATTATGAATTTATTTTGTGTTTACTTATAGTGAAAAGGTTAAGAAAAAAAACTTTAACCAACAATTAAAATATTTGTTGATGATTAATAAAAAATTTTTGTATGCATATAATATATGTGCATATGTATGTTTGAAGAATATTAATTTCTTTTAAATTTAACTTTTGTTTTGGAATGTAGTATATTTGTATACAGATATATTTTTAATATATATATTAAATTCAATTTTAATTTTTGATGTTTAGTATAATTGTATACAAATAGAAAATTTTTTTTTTGTCTTCTCTAAAAAAATTTGTTTTTGAAGATGTTACTCTGTGTGTGTTTATTTTGTATGTGTATGTGTTTAATGTGTGTGTGTATTTTTGTTTTAAGTGTATGTTTCTTGGAGCTCTTTAGGTCTCTCTTTTATTTATTATATTTTTTTTTTGTTTTTTTTTTTTTTTTTAATCTGGGGAATATTATAAGATAATGTTTGAGATAAATTTATTTTTCTTACTATTTTTTTTTTTTAATTTGGGGAATATGTTGAACAAAATTAAAACTTTTTTTTTTTTGATCTTGTTAGAATATATTTTTTTTTTTTTTGTTTCCCTCTTTTTTCCCTCTTTTCAAAAAATTTTTATTTCTTACATTTGGAACTTTTTATCTGGTAAAATTTTTTTTATTTTGAACTCTGGGTAGTCTTTTATTCTGGTGAGGTTTTACTATATCTTTATTTCCTTGTTTCTTTGGTAAGTATTACTTCGAATTTTTGTAATTCATCGATTAGTGGACTTTTCGTTTTTTAAATTCCAATTTTCTTCTGCGGACTTTACTATATTCGTTTGTTGGGTTATGTCATCTTTATATATTTCCGTTGTTGGGCTAGTGTCAAGATTGCATTGAATGACTTAACGAGTAGAATAATATTAATATGATTCATACATATCTTAAATGAACAAAATTTGTATCAACGTAAACTGTGTTGAGTCATACACTGCTTCCCTTTTCTTTTTTCTATATCTCTATATCTAATTCATTTCAAAATATTTGTTTGTCGTAACCTTCTCATTGCATTACATAACAACATGAACATAAAAACTGTCAACGTATTTGGCGTGTGCCCTAGTAATCAAAAACCTAAATGCGGTCTTGCATCACATTTCATATGACACCATGACACTCAAATGTCCGACATAAGAAATGTCAATGTTTTTGGCGTGTGCCCTAGTAATCAAAGACCTAAATGCGGTTTCTTTGATAAAAAATGTTCTGGTTACTTGAGCTTCAATATTGTTATGGGTCAAATGAATAGTATTTAGTCAACAATTTTTTTTTTTTGTTTATTTTGTAGTAGGTTGAACAACTTAAGCTTTTTTTTTGTTTTGAACTTGAGCTGCTTCATTCTGAATGAGAAAAAAAAATTACCTTTGGTGATAAATGTCTTGTAATCGTTGAATATGAGTGAATTTTGCTGATTGGAAATTTAACAAGGTGAAGTTCGTTTTTTTTTTTTGTTATTCGTAGAAATGTTTTAAACGGTTATTATGAATGAACAGTCACCTGTTTTTTCTTTATTTGAACTACACTATTGACGTCATTGATGATTTTTACTATTGTGTATGGGCCTTTCCAAACTTCGTCCAACTTGTGGTTTTTATTTGGATTCTTTATTACGATTTTATCTCCTATATGGAAAATATTAGGTCTTAGTTTTGCATCATGGTAGTTTTTGGAAGTTATTTTGCTCTGGAGAAGGTTTTTCCTAGCTATAGCGTAAGTTTTTTGGAGTTTGTGTCTTAGAACATAATAATAGTTTTCGTGGTTGTATAGGGGTTCGGGATCTCTTTTTAGATTAGAAGGTACACTAGAAGTAAAACCGTAAAGGCAATCCATTGGGGTTAGTTTGGTTCCCTCATGTATACTATTATTGTATACGAATGCTGCAGTTCTGAGGTACTGATCCCAAGTTCTTGGACTGTCGTCACATATAGTGCGGAGATATTCCACTAAAGGCCTATGAGCACGTTCAAGCGAACCATTTGATTGTGGGTGGTATGCAGTAGTCTGAAGTTTCTCGATCTGTAGGAGTTTACACACTTTTTTGAATAGTTTCCCTACGAAGTTAGCACCTTGGTCGGTTACTAGCTGCTTAGGTATTCTATATCTTGTAACTATTTGTTCGAAAAATATGTGTGCCACTGTTTCAGCTTCGGCGTTGGGCATAGCATACCAATCGACGAATTTTGTCAGATTATCTTGGAAAGTTAGAATGTACTTGTTTCCGATTTGAGAATCTGGAAGTGGTCCCACAATGTCGAGGTATACCTTGTCAAAAGGTAAATTACAGATGTCTGTAATTACCATTGGCATTTTGGTTTCGAGACTTGACTTCATTTTCTGACATTTTTTGCATTTTTTATGTAGTTGGCTATATCTTTGATCATATTGGGCCATTTATATTTTTCTCGGATTCTCTTGTAGGTCTTAATAACACCTTGGTGTCCGCCGAATGGAGAGTTGTGGTAATCATTGAGAATTGTGGAAATTTCTTCTTGAGATTTTATGGTTTCATATCTTTTCTTTGTTGCTTCTTCTACTGGGTATATTATAGGAGGGGTATCTAAATTGGTTTTTTCCGCTTCTTCATCGTTTTTTCGCGTTTGTGCTCGGGTTACAGCGAGAACAATATTGTTTGATTTTTTGTCTTCACTATTTCTGGATTTAAAAGTTATTTCTGTCTTTTTGTCAACCGTGTGTTCGACCGAATTATTGGGAATTCTACTAAGCGCGTCAGCGTTAGTATTATACTTCCCGGGTTTGTATTCGATTTTATAATCGAACTCGGAAAGTTTGTGATGAAACCTAACCAATCGGGATGTTGGGTCTTTGACGCTGAAAATGCCTTTTAAAGGTTTGTGATCGGTATATATAGTCACTTGTCTCCCTAGCAGGTAGTACCTATAGTTTTTGGTTGCCCAAACGATAGCTAAAAGTTCTTTTTCGATTGTCGAATAATTTCTTTCGGCTTTGTTTAGGGTTCTACTTGCGTATGCGATTGGATGGTCTTTACCAACCTCTCCTTGAGACAGAACCGCACCAATTGCGTCATTACTTGCATCAGTGGTTAGGTTGAATGGTTGATTAAAATCGGGATATATAAGTATAGGGGGTGAAATGAGTAGGTCTTTAACTTTCTGAAACAATTCTTGACATTTTTCTGTCCAGGTGAATTTTACATCTTTTCTTAGCAGATTTGTCAAAGGTTTAACTACTTTTGAGAAATTCGGAATGAACTTTCGATAGTAATTTGCTAGACCCAAAAAGGATTGCATTTGTCGAACCGTTTTTGGTACGGGAAAATCTTGTACACAACTGGTTTTACTGGGGTCGGGCTGTGCTCCGGCTTCGGAACATTTATGTCCCAAGTATACCACTTCTTTGCGCAAGAATTGGCATTTCTCCAGCTGTACCTTTAAATTGTGCTCTCGCAACCTATCGAGAACTAGTTGTAGTTTTCTGTTATGATCTACCAAATTCTTTTCGTAAACCACGATATCATCTAGGTAAACAAAGCATTCCAGACCTTGCAGGCCGGTTAAAATATAGTTCATTAAACGTTGAAATGTTGCAGGAGCACCTTTTAGACCGAACGGCATCCTTTTGAACTCATAGTGCCCGTATGATGTGCTAAAGGCTGTTTTTTCCCTGTCCTTTGGGGTCAACCAGCACTTGATGATATCCACTCGCCAAATCTAGTGTGGAAAAATATCTGGCATGTCCTAATTGGTCGAGAATATCTTCGATTCGGGGTAGAGGAAAAGCATCTCCTATTGTAATTTCGTTTATTTTTCTAAAATCTACAACTACCCTCCATCGTACCTCACCGTTTGGGCCTGCCTTTTTTGGGACTACCAAAAGTGGAGAATTCCAAGGGCTTTTACTCGGTTGTACTATGTCGTTATCAAGCATCTCAGCTAGTTGGTCGTTGATGATATCTCGTTGCTTTTCAGGTAACCTATACATTTTGGTGTTGATAGGTGGTTGACCTTGTTTGGTAGGTATGCTGTGTTTTATAGTAGAAGTATACGTTAGCTTATCACCTGGTAGAAAAAATATGTCGTTATATTCCATGCATAAATTAATGATGGAATTTCTTTCCTCGTCATTTTGTGTTTCATCCAGAATAAGTTGCTCTCTAAGATTCTTTTCTCTGGTATTGTTCGTTGCCACGTTAGTATGGTAACACTTCGGTTCAGGAATACTTGCAATATTATTTGTTGATGTGTTTTCCAAAGGCACGTAATTTTTTAACTCTATTAGATGTAGTACAACTTGTTTGATAGTTGCATTGTGTTCTAGAGTGTTTATGATCGGAACAGATACCTTTTCTCGTCCTCCTGCTACAATACAATTTCCAAGAAGGACTCCTTTTTGGATATGCTTTGATAAGCAAATCATATCTTCGTTGAGTTTAACCGGTAGTTCTACGATCATTTTTGATCTTTCTGGTATCTGAATTTTTTCTTTTAAAATAATTTTTATTTTACTACTCGCTTCTTCAGAGAATTTTTCGTTTTGATTTGTATTAGCCAAGCCTCCTAGGGCTGACTTTTCCGTTTTAATTTTATAATCAGAGCCGCGTTGGGTTGTTTTTATATTATTTATTTTTGAGTCAGATCCGCTTTGGGTTGACTTATCATTAATTTGAATTGTTGAATCAGAGCCGCGAGTTAATACCATTCAATAAACAAAGATAGAATAACAGCAACCCAAGAGTTAATACCATTCAATAAACAAAGATAGAATAACAGCAACCCAAGCCATGCCATACGCCGACCAGATGAAAGCAATAAAACAACAACCCAAAAATAACTCACAAGATGCCATACGATGACCAGATGGGAAACATAGAAAATTCCTAAGGAATCGCTTGGCGTCACCTAGCACATATAAATATAAGTTCAGGACAAAACGAGATTGTCCTTAGTACAGTATTAATATCATAAACAGTAAGATCGAGTATAAACTCAGAACCAGACTTACATGGTTGATGAGTACTAAGTGCCCTGTATCTTTGCTTTAAGAATATAATAAAAATAAATAAAAAAGAAAAAACATTTTTTTGTTCTTTCGCGAATACTACAGTTTAACTGGGGGCTCAACCGGGATACCAATTTAACGTTTTTAAATTAATTGGAAATCGAAAAACAGATATTTTTTTACATATCTGCGGTAGGTAGTTATTTTTTTGAAAAAAAAAAAAAACATTTAAATAATTCAGTGTAAAGTTTAGTCGCGATTAAACCTTTTCACGTCGGCACGAGTATAAGCTAACGGGCTTTTACATCCAACACGGAAAACTGTCGACATTTCGATTTAACCCAGCCAAACAAAAAAGAAGACAACTTTAAAGTCAAAATATCCACAAGGATCCGAAAGAAGGAAAAGTAAGAAGTTTAAATTTAATAAAAAGTGAAGTGTCAAATTATTCAAAAAATCAAGATGTCACAAGAAGATAAAATCAATCAGCTTATTTCCCAAATGGAGGGAATGCAACTTATAATAGACAAAATGCGAAAAGAAGCAGGAGAACGGCTCATGAAACTCGAATCCCACACTAATATAGGGAGCAATGTGACAGTGAACTCAGATATAGTACCGAATTACACATCCCCCAACGGGGTATACTATATTACGTCAAAAATGTTTTGACAAAAATCCTTTCGCGGTGTATCATTTCGCAATTTTTGTTTTGCAAATCATTATTTGGCATATTGTCGATTAGCATTTTACATTTCAGCAGAGCACGTTTTGCATTTTATTGTTTCGTCAAATAATTGCTTGGCAATTTTCATTTAGCAATTTTTATTTAGCAATTGGTCGATAAGACTTCCCTTGATCCGCAATTTCTTATTTGGCATTTCATTGTTTGGCTTTTTTTTATTTGGCATTCGATTTTTTCGCAATTTTTTTTGACTTGCATTAAATAACAAGCTTTAAAATTTCGCGCGAAAGTCAAAAAAAATTATGAAAAAATCGAATGCCAAATAAAAAAAAGCCAAACAATGAGATGCAAAAAAATTTATCACACATTCATACTGTACAAATCGTTATTTGGTTATACTTAGCTTTTTTAACAACCAGTGAGATGTCTTATTTTATGGAAGAAAAGTATTTTCCTAGAACTCTCTGAGGATATTAAATGCTTTCCGATAAATACTGAAATTATAGTCAAAGAATGTAGAAAAACAAATTTCGAAAGTAGCAACTTCACATATGGTTTAATTTACTTTAATGAAATAACTGGAAATAGATTTAAGAATGTACTTTTTGAAGATAACAAGTTCATGCAAAAGTACGGCGAAACAATCTATTCGCGGAACAATGAAACGGCGAAACGATCATTTGCGAAATAAACACTTGACCAAGTAACTTAAAGCGAAGTAAGTGAAGGGCATTCAACAATTTGCCAAATGATGTTTGCGTATTGTCCCAGAATCATTTCAAACTGAGCCGAAAGAATGAAATGCCAAATAATAATTGCGTGATAATAAGAAGACAAAATGAAAGAATGTAAAGTGTTATTTGCCAAACAAGGTTTGCAAAACAAAAAAAAGTCGAAACGACCACGGCAAAACAAAGAAATGGCAAACGTCTTGTGCCGAAATATAGGTGACCCCCCCCCCAACGATATCAAAATGACGTTATTCCAAAGTTTGCCTCAATTCAAAGGAGACATAGATGAGTATAGGAGCTGGAGAAAACAAGTATGGAACGCCATGGACAGCATTAAAGAACATACAGCTCATAACAGCTATTTCGAAGCATTGGGAATAGTTCGGACAAAAATCACTGGACCAGCATCGCACATATTAATAAACAGTGATACTAAAAATAATTTCTATGCAATCATAGACCGCTTGGACTTTACATATGCGGACCAGAGACCATTATATGTTCTTGAAGCGGAAATGTGTGGAATCGAGCAACGTAATTTGTCTTTGTTAGAATATCACGACAAGATTACACAATCCTTGAACTTAGTCATCTCTAAAATAGATATGACTTATAAAAATCATGAAGCAGCAACTGCATTAATTGGTGAAATAAAGACGAAGTCAGTAAGGACATTTATCATGGGAATAAACAACGCATTTACTTACGCTTTAGCTTACTATTTGGGTTTTTTTCTGATATGCTGTATATCAAGCTTTGATGATCTGTTAGGATTGTCAGATCTGCTATACCATATAAATAATTTCTTAGTTTTTGTAAGCTCCATATTACTGCCAAGAGTTCTTTCTCGTTCGTAGCATAATTTTGTTCGGTTTCTGATAAAGTTCTACTGATAAAAGTAATAGGTTTTCTGTTCTGTGATAAAACTGCACCTATCGCAAAATTACTTGCATCTGTAGTGAGCTCTATTGGTTTGCTAAAATCAGGTTGAAATAATTCAACTTCCCCTTGTAGTTTCTTTTTTAATAAATTAAAAGCATTTATTGCTGCTTCATCTAATTCAATCAACATTTTTTCACTTTGGTTCTTTTTGACCATACCGTTTTCACCTCTTAAAAATATTGTTAATGGCTTCGTGATTTGTGCGAAATTTTCTATGAACTTACGATAATAACTAGCTAGCCCTAAGAATGAACGAAGTTCTTTTAGGTTAGTAGGTAAAGGATATTCTCTAATAGTTTCTACTTTATTTGGATCTACTGTTATTCTTTTATGCTTTATAATGTGCCCTAAGTATTCTACAGAATCTTGGAAAAATTTACTTTTTTCACTACTCAATTTCATGTTTGCATTATATAGAGCATCTGCTATTATAGATATATGTGTAATATGTTCTTCTGGTGTATCCGAGTATATCAGAACATCGTCTATATAGACATATGCAAACTTGCCTATAAATTCTCGCAATATATCGTCACCACAACGTTGAAATATAGCAGGAGCATTCTTAAGCCCGAACGGCATTCTAACGAATTCATATTTGGCGCCATTCACACTAAATGCAGTTTTTTCTCTGTCTGACTGTTTTATTTTTATTTGGTGGAATCCGGATTCCAAATCAATAACCGAGAAATATTTAGCATTTCCTAAATTTTGCAAAGTCATGGATACATCAGGTATCGGATATCTATCAGTAATCGTCTGAGCGTTAAGTTTCTGAAAATCGATTACCATTCTACGTTTTGGTTTACCATTTTCGTCTAGTCCTTTTTTGGGCACTGTCCAAATTGGAGAGTTATAAGGACTTCTTGATCTTTGTATAATTCCATCATTTAACAAGTTTTCCAATTCTTTATTGACAAAGTCATTATCCGATATGGGATACGGATATTGTTTCGTCCATATTTGATCTGGATTTGAGGTCCTAATTGTTGCCTCTATGGTTGTAGTGAAGGGTAATCCTTCGGAAGCGTTTTCATTTCTTTGCATTATAAAGTCTATTTTCTTATTATATTCATGTTTACCTTCTGTGTCTCCTGTTATATAATTTATTGATTGAAGATTATGTTTTACTGAATATGTAAATTTATATGCAAAGAAATCTATTTTAGCTTTCATTTGTCTAAGACCTGAATCTCCTAAAATCATATCAAATTCTTTTAAACTATCCATCTCATAAAAGTTCAAAGTATGTCCGTATAATTTAAAGATTTTTTTACTGTTAATAACACTTTCACCGTGTATACTTTTACTAATAACTTGTTTTATTGGAATACTTGTGCCTATCTTACAATTTTTACTTATATAATTGTTTGTACAACCCGAATCAATTAAAATATTAATTTTCTTACCCGTTTTTTTATCATTCGGACTTAGGCAAGGGAGTCCGTTGTATCGTGAAAAAACTGATGTTCCTCGGAATAAACTGTGTTCAGATCTTCTTCTGCTGAGTAGTTTGATACGTTGTCGTCTAAATCTTCCTTCACCTGATGATTCACTCTCTGGAACTTGTTGGGTACATGGTTGTTGTTACTTTGTTGAGTATCATCTCGATTTCGTTTATCTGCTTCTCGTTTCACATCACTTTGATTATTTTGATAGGAATTATTGTTTCTATATTGATTATTTTGATGTCCTCTGAATGGGTTATAATAATTATTTCTCTGATCGTTGTATTGTTGCCTTTGGTTATTATTATTTTGAAAAGGTCTTCTGTATGTACTTGACCCTAACTCCATTGGTTGAGGCGATTCGAATTTCCTTTGTGGCTGCATATGTTGTTGTGGGTATCTCGTAGCATTTGGCACAAAATGCTGAGTATCTCTTTTCATCGTTGGTTTGCTGCTTGTTTCTAGTTTCTGATATTTATTATCATGGTATATTGTGCTTGCGATTGCAAAGGCTTCACTTAGACTCTTCGGATTATGTTGATATAACGTATTCTTGGTAAATGCGTTGTTTATTCCCATGATAAATGTCCTTACTGACTTCGTCTTTATTTCACCAATTAATGCAGTTGCTGCTTCATGATTTTTATAAGTCATATCTATTTTAGAGATGACTAAGTTCAAGGATTGTGTAATCTTGTCGTGATATTCTAACAAAGACAAATTACGTTGCTCGATTCCACACATTTCCGCTTCAAGAACATATAATGGTCTCTGGTCCGCATATG
This sequence comes from Melanostoma mellinum, assembly GCA_914767635.1. NCBI lineage: Eukaryota > Metazoa > Arthropoda > Insecta > Diptera > Syrphidae > Melanostoma > Melanostoma mellinum. The sequence continues at coordinate 120,399,343 of OU612059.1, read as the reverse complement.
TAAAGTCCAAGCGGTCTATGATTGCATAGAAATTATTTTTAGTATCACTGTTTATTAATATGTGCGATGCTGGTCCAGTGATTTTTGTCCGAACTATTCCCAATGCTTCGAAATAGCTGTTATGAGCTGTATGTTCTTTAATGCTGTCCATGGCGTTCCATACTTGTTTTCTCCAGCTCCTATACTCATCTATGTCTCCTTTGAATTGAGGCAAACTTTGGAATAACGTCATTTTGATATCGTTGGGGGGGGTCACCTATATTTCGGCACAAGACGTTTGCCATTTCTTTGTTTTGCCGTGGTCGTTTCGACTTTTTTTTGTTTTGCAAACCTTGTTTGGCAAATAACACTTTACATTCTTTCATTTTGTCTTCTTATTATCACGCAATTATTATTTGGCATTTCATTCTTTCGGCTCAGTTTGAAATGATTCTGGGACAATACGCAAACATCATTTGGCAAATTGTTGAATGCCCTTCACTTACTTCGCTTTAAGTTACTTGGTCAAGTGTTTATTTCGCAAATGATCGTTTCGCCGTTTCATTGTTCCGCGAATAGATTGTTTCGCCGTACTTTTGCATGAACTTGTTATCTTCAAAAAGTACATTCTTAAATCTATTTCCAGTTATTTCATTAAAGTAAATTAAACCATATGTGAAGTTGCTACTTTCGAAATTTGTTTTTCTACATTCTTTGACTATAATTTCAGTATTTATCGGAAAGCATTTAATATCCTCAGAGAGTTCTAGGAAAATACTTTTCTTCCATAAAATAAGACATCTCACTGGTTGTTAAAAAAGCTAAGTATAACCAAATAACGATTTGTACAGTATGAATGTGTGATAAATTTTTTTGCATCTCATTGTTTGGCTTTTTTTTATTTGGCATTCGATTTTTTCGCAATTTTTTTTGACTTGCATTAAATAACAAGCTTTAAAATTTCGCGCGAAAGTCAAAAAAAATTATGAAAAAATCGAATGCCAAATAAAAAAAAGCCAAACAATGAGATGCAAAAAAATTTATCACACATTCATACTGTACAAATCGTTATTTGGTTATACTTAGCTTTTTTAACAACCAGTGAGATGTCTTATTTTATGGAAGAAAAGTATTTTCCTAGAACTCTCTGAGGATATTAAATGCTTTCCGATAAATACTGAAATTATAGTCAAAGAATGTAGAAAAACAAATTTCGAAAGTAGCAACTTCACATATGGTTTAATTTACTTTAATGAAATAACTGGAAATAGATTTAAGAATGTACTTTTTGAAGATAACAAGTTCATGCAAAAGTACGGCGAAACAATCTATTCGCGGAACAATGAAACGGCGAAACGATCATTTGCGAAATAAACACTTGACCAAGTAACTTAAAGCGAAGTAAGTGAAGGGCATTCAACAATTTGCCAAATGATGTTTGCGTATTGTCCCAGAATCATTTCAAACTGAGCCGAAAGAATGAAATGCCAAATAATAATTGCGTGATAATAAGAAGACAAAATGAAAGAATGTAAAGTGTTATTTGCCAAACAAGGTTTGCAAAACAAAAAAAAGTCGAAACGACCACGGCAAAACAAAGAAATGGCAAACGTCTTGTGCCGAAATATAGGTGACCCCCCCCAACGATATCAAAATGACGTTATTCCAAAGTTTGCCTCAATTCAAAGGAGACATAGATGAGTATAGGAGCTGGAGAAAACAAGTATGGAACGCCATGGACAGCATTAAAGAACATACAGCTCATAACAGCTATTTCGAAGCATTGGGAATAGTTCGGACAAAAATCACTGGACCAGCATCGCACATATTAATAAACAGTGATACTAAAAATAATTTCTATGCAATCATAGACCGCTTGGACTTTACATATGCGGACCAGAGACCATTATATGTTCTTGAAGCGGAAATGTGTGGAATCGAGCAACGTAATTTGTCTTTGTTAGAATATCACGACAAGATTACACAATCCTTGAACTTAGTCATCTCTAAAATAGATATGACTTATAAAAATCATGAAGCAGCAACTGCATTAATTGGTGAAATAAAGACGAAGTCAGTAAGGACATTTATCATGGGAATAAACAACGCATTTACCAAGAATACGTTATATCAACATAATCCGAAGAGTCTAAGTGAAGCCTATGCAATCGCAAGCACAATATACCATGATAATAAATATCAGAAACTAGAAACAAGCAGCAAACCAACGATGAAAAGAGATACTCAGCATTTTGTGCCAAATGCTACGAGATACCCACAACAACATATGCAGCCACAAAGGAAATTCGAATCGCCTCAACCAATGGAGTTAGGGTCAAGTACATACAGAAGACCTTTTCAAAATAATAATAACCAAAGGCAACAATACAACGATCAGAGAAATAATTATTATAACCCATTCAGAGGACATCAAAATAATCAATATAGAAACAATAATTCCTATCAAAATAATCAAAGTGATGTGAAACGAGAAGCAGATAAACGAAATCGAGATGATACTCAACAAAGTAACAACAACCATGTACCCAACAAGTTCCAGAGAGTGAATCATCAGGTGAAGGAAGATTTAGACGACAACGTATCAAACTACTCAGCAGAAGAAGATCTGAACACAGTTTATTCCGAGGAACATCAGTTTTTTCACGATACAACGGACTCCCTTGCCTAAGTCCGAATGATAAAAAAACGGGTAAGAAAATTAATATTTTAATTGATTCGGGTTGTACAAACAATTATATAAGTAAAAATTGTAAGATAGGCACAAGTATTCCAATAAAACAAGTTATTAGTAAAAGTATACACGGTGAAAGTGTTATTAACAGTAAAAAAATCTTTAAATTATACGGACATACTTTGAACTTTTATGAGATGGATAGTTTAAAAGAATTTGATATGATTTTAGGAGATTCAGGTCTTAGACAAATGAAAGCTAAAATAGATTTCTTTGCATATAAATTTACATATTCAGTAAAACATAATCTTCAATCAATAAATTATATAACAGGAGACACAGAAGGTAAACATGAATATAATAAGAAAATAGACTTTATAATGCAAAGAAATGAAAACGCTTCCGAAGGATTACCCTTCACTACAACCATAGAGGCAACAATTAGGACCTCAAATCCAGATCAAATATGGACGAAACAATATCCGTATCCCATATCGGATAATGACTTTGTCAATAAAGAATTGGAAAACTTGTTAAATGATGGAATTATACAAAGATCAAGAAGTCCTTATAACTCTCCAATTTGGACAGTGCCCAAAAAAGGACTAGACGAAAATGGTAAACCAAAACGTAGAATGGTAATCGATTTTCAGAAACTTAACGCTCAGACGATTACTGATAGATATCCGATACCTGATGTATCCATGACTTTGCAAAATTTAGGAAATGCTAAATATTTCTCGGTTATTGATTTGGAATCCGGATTCCACCAAATAAAAATAAAACAGTCAGACAGAGAAAAAACTGCATTTAGTGTGAATGGCGCCAAATATGAATTCGTTAGAATGCCGTTCGGGCTTAAGAATGCTCCTGCTATATTTCAACGTTGTGGTGACGATATATTGCGAGAATTTATAGGCAAGTTTGCATATGTCTATATAGACGATGTTCTGATATACTCGGATACACCAGAAGAACATATTACACATATATCTATAATAGCAGATGCTCTATATAATGCAAACATGAAATTGAGTAGTGAAAAAAGTAAATTTTTCCAAGATTCTGTAGAATACTTAGGGCACATTATAAAGCATAAAAGAATAACAGTAGATCCAAATAAAGTAGAAACTATTAGAGAATATCCTTTACCTACTAACCTAAAAGAACTTCGTTCATTCTTAGGGCTAGCTAGTTATTATCGTAAGTTCATAGAAAATTTCGCACAAATCACGAAGCCATTAACAATATTTTTAAGAGGTGAAAACGGTATGGTCAAAAAGAACCAAAGTGAAAAAATGTTGATTGAATTAGATGAAGCAGCAATAAATGCTTTTAATTTATTAAAAAAGAAACTACAAGGGGAAGTTGAATTATTTCAACCTGATTTTAGCAAACCAATAGAGCTCACTACAGATGCAAGTAATTTTGCGATAGGTGCAGTTTTATCACAGAACAGAAAACCTATTACTTTTATCAGTAGAACTTTATCAGAAACCGAACAAAATTATGCTACGAACGAGAAAGAACTCTTGGCAGTAATATGGAGCTTACAAAAACTAAGAAATTATTTATATGGTATAGCAGATCTGACAATCCTAACAGATCATCAAAGCTTGATATACAGCATATCAGAAAAAAACCCAAATAGTAAGCTAAAGCGTTGGAAAAACCTCATCGAAGAATACGGTGCAAGAATAGTATACAAACCAGGCTACCAAAATGTTGTTGCAGATGCATTGTCACGAACAAGTCTAAAAATAAATATGAACACTCAAGAACAAAGTACTTCAGATCATAGTATGAGTAGTAGTCCTGACGATAGATACAGTGTTACAACGAAGCCATTGAACACATATAAAAACCAAGTTATAATAGTTAAACAAAGGAACAGTGTGTACCATACGAAAATAGAAACCTTGTTTGAGACAAATTCTCGGTTTACGATAACATATGGGGACATAAGTACAGTCCCACAAGGACTCAAATCTATATTGAACCCAAATCAGGTAAACGCTATCTATTGTGAAGAGATTGTATCGCATGAGATCATACCGGTCATAAAAACTAATTTTGAAGCATACAAAATAATACACACTCAAACACTTCTGGAGGATATTCAAGACAAAACATTACAAACACAGATAATAAACGATATACACTCAAGAGCTCATAGAAATGCAAGAAATAATATACTAGAAATTCAGGAAAAATACTATTGGCCAAACATGAGCAATGAAGTAGAACGATTTTGCGCCGAATGTTTGAATTGTAATAAAAACAAATACGAACGCAGACCAAAAGAGCAAATAATTGGACAGACCCCAATACCGGGTAAAGCGGGCTTAAGCATAGCCATGGACATATTTTATATAGATAACCATATGTATCTAACAAGTATAGATGGTTGAAACTCCTGTTGGTCTAACTGGAAAGTCGGTGAATGAAACTGAAGGAACAGGTCGCAAGGCTTGCGAATTCGGTCCACGGACACTGGCTGGAAAGGACGAAGCCGGCATGGTCAAAACTCCTGGAGGTCCAACCGAAACGTTGGTGAATGAAACCGAGACTGGTAGTCAGTCTGGTCCACGGACACTGACCGGACGGGATAAAGCCTCGAAAGGAGCAATGATAATAAATCAAATTAACCTTCAACATTCTAAGGCTGCTACTGCACTCCTATGTAGCAGGCTTTCCGTGTTGAATACAAAAACTCGCCTCGTAGCAATCCAAGAGCCATGGGCCTGGAAGGGCCGAGTTCTTGGTCTTGGAGGGCTACGAGGTTTCAATATTCTCTATGACGAACGGGCTGATCCACCCCGGACCTGTCTCATCATACCGAGGTCTTTTGCAGCAACTAAACTTGACCACTTCTGTGGTCAAGACCTGGTTGCGGCTATGATAAACTACGAAACGAACGGTGAGTGGAAAACTTTCGTCGTTGCGTCAGTTTATTTTCCCTGGAACTCCATTCTTCCCCCTCCCTCAAGACAGGTTGTGGATTTGGTGGAGTTTTGTGAAAACCGGAAGTTGGGGCTTATCATGTGTTGTGATGCAAACGCTCAAAACATAGTTTGGGGCAGCGTCAAATGCAACATGAGAGGCAACCATCTTCTTAATTACATTCTGTCTTCTGACTTAGACATTAACAATGTTGGTAATACGCCAACTTTTGTTACGGCTATACGACAGGACGTAATTGACTTGACACTATCTAACAGATATGCCAAGGAGATTACCAACTGGAAAGTATTGCTGGACGTGTCACTCTCAGACCACAGATACATTCAATTCCATGTAGCAAATGTGACTCCCACTCCTTTAGTTACAAGAAATCCCAGAAAAACTAACTGGACACTTTTCAACGATGAGCTCGGTAATTTCGTCAAAACTCTACCTAAGCTCTCAACATCACAAAAAGTGGAAGATGCCGTTCTAGAAGTGAATTGTGCCCTTACAAGTAGCTTCGAGCTGGCATGTCCAGCTAGACAATTACCTAGTAGATCTATGGTTCCGTGGTGGAACAATGAACTACAGAAACTTCGCAGGGAAACCAGAAGTATTTTGAATAGGTCCCTCAAGACCAAATCAGATGTCGACTGGAACCTGTATCGATCTAAGCAGAAGGACTTTAAAAGGTTAATTCGAAGATCAAAGAATGCCTCTTACAAAGAATTCTGTGAAAGTATAGAAACACTCAGTGAAACTAGTCGACTTACTAAAACCCTTAAAAGGAGCAAGGTAAACAAACTAGAAACGCTCAGGAAATCAGACGGTTCCTATACCGAGTCCAAAGCAGAGACACTCAGTCTTATGCTGGAAACTCATTTTCCAGGAAACCAGATATCAATCGGACCACAGCAATCTATTTCCCTTAGATCAGTTGAATCCGATAAATCCACTCGACTTAGCTGGTACACGTCATCGTTAGTTGTTACCGACGAAGCCATCAAATATGCCGTGGCATCTTTTGACAGTTTCAAGTCACCTGGCACTGACGGTGTTTACCCAGCTATGTTGCAGGAAAGTATAAACCTTTTGCTTCCTACTTTGAAAAATATTTTCACTGGTAGTTTAGCCCTAGCGTATATACCAACTCCATGGCAGAGTGTTAGAGTCGCCTTCATACCAAAAATTGGTAAACAAGACTACTCACTCGCCAAGAGCTTTAGACCCATCAGTCTTACCTCCTTTCTGCTTAAGACGCTGGAAAGAATGGTTGAGATTTACATTCGTAAAACCTCACTCCAATTACACCCTCTGTCTCAGATGCAACATGCTTACCAAAGAGGAAAATCTTGCGAGACCGCACTTCAAAATCTTGTTAGCAGGATTGAATGCGCGCTTGACAGGAAAGAATTTGCGGTAGGTATTTTCATCGACATTCAAGGTGCTTTTGACAATGCAAGTTTCGATGGTATGTGTAATGCTGCCAGAGAACACGGTGTGGACGAGTCATTAGTGTTGTGGATTAAAGCAATGCTAGTAAATAGAACCGTAATCGCTGAGGCTGAGTGTGGACAATATGTTGCAACGGGAGTGAATAAGGGCTGCCCACAAGGTGGCGTTTTATCTCCTCTTCTGTGGTGCATGTTGATCGACTCTCTACTCGTAATGCTCAATGGTTCTAACGTTCATGCCCAAGCATATGCAGACGACGTCGCCGTGCTCTCGATTGGCTCCAGCCTCCAAGCTGTCTGTTCCCGAGCACAGGCTGCGCTTTGTATGATTGACACCTGGTGTGTTAGAAACGGTCTCTCCGTCAATCCTCTTAAAACCGAGGTTGTCCTCTTTACGAGACGTAGAAAATTGACTGGTTTGACCCAACTTTCGCTTAAAGGCGTCAACATTCCTTTTTCAAATGAAGTCAAACATCTTGGAGTAATCCTGGATAACAAACTTCTTTGGTCAAAACATGTCGAGTCTAAAACTACTAAAGCACTGTCAGTTTTCTGGCAATGTAAAGGAGCCTTTGGCAAGACATGGGGTCTTTCACCGAAAAGGGTCCTTTGGATCTATACGGCTATGATAAGACCAATCATCTCCTATGCGTCAGTTGTTTGGTGGAATAAGCTCTCGCGTAAATACGTTATTGCCTCGTTTGCCAAACTTCAAAGAACAATTTGTCTGGGTGTTACGGGGGCCTTCCCCAGCACACCGGGAGCTGCTCTCGACGCACTGTTGAATCTTCCTCCCCTTGATACTTACATCATGGGGTGTACTCTCAAGACCATTTCTCGTTTAAAGCGATGTGGTCTCTGGCACAATTCGCACTGGAGCTTTGAGGAACTCGCAAGCAGCATATCTTTTGACTCACGTCTAATGGATATGCCGTCTGACACGATGATCCCAAGGCTCAAACTGCGTCAAAATTACTCAGTCAACTTTTCTTCGGTTCAGGACTGGTTCACCCCAGAATCTGAGCCTGGAAAGAACTGTTATCGTATCTTCACAGATGGCTCCAAAACCGACGAGGGTTCTGGTGCTGGTGCCTTTGTTGAGAACGACGACATACGACTGCACTCATCTTTGGGATCATACGCATCCGTTTTCCAAGCGGAAGCTTATGCTATCCTTATGGCCTTGAGCTACGTAACGAACAATGGATGGACGGGGAGAAGTATCTGTGTTTGCAGCGACAGCCAAGCTGTGCTTAAGGCCCTTCTCAACCCTCTAACCACTTCGAAAGTGATCCAGGAATGCAAGAGCTCTCTGAATGCGATCGGAAGATTAAATTCCTTGAGTCTCATTTGGGTTCCGGGCCATCACGGCATAACTGGAAATGAAGTCGCCGATGAACTTGCTAGGCAGGGATCTCAGACAGCTTTTTCAGGACCTGAACCGTCGCTGGGTCTGCCAGCATCCTCAGTGAGAGCTTCAATCAACGATTGGATCTGTGAAGAGCAAAATCGTAGATGGCATGCCTCCAGTGGATGCAGGCAAACCAAGCGCATGCTCCCCAACGTTAGTAAGAAGACTGCAACATTTTTGCTAGCTCGTAGCAGAAAAGACTGTAGAAAGCTTATTGGCGTTGCCAGCGGGCACTTCTCTTTTGCCAAGCATTTAAACGTGTTAGGCTTAAGCGACACCACACTCTGTGAATCTTGTGGAGAAGATGAGGACACCGCAGAGCACTTCCTCTGTGAATGTCCTGCTTTTTCTCGCATGAGGTTACAGATACTCGGCGCGGACATGGTGAGAGCTGGTAACTTAGGCTCCTTATCATGGCAGCGTCTTTTGGCTTTTCTCCGAACATCTGGAAAGCTATAACAAATAGAAGGTTGCTATCTGGTAGTACAATGGACCGGTATTTAGGTCTGAGTGCTCCAGCTGGTATTTTAAAAACCTCCAACATAAAAAAAAAAAAAAAAAACAAGTATAGATAGATACAGTAAACATCTAAACATCAGAAATATTATAGATAAAAACAATTTCAGTAAAGTATTAGAAGAAGTCATAACACAACTATACCCATACTTAGAAGAAGTCATGACAGATAACGAGAATATCTTTTGCATGCCTACAAGTAAAATAATCTATAATCGCTACTCGATTCAACACAGAACCAGTCCTGTATTGCATTCTCAGAGTAACGCCCAAATAGAGAGGGTACATAGTACAATAATAGAACTAACGAGACTCCTGGCAGAGGAAAATAAAACCAAGGCCAGTGACGAAATCTACAACGCTGTAAAACAATACAATAGTACACTCCACAGTGTCACCGGGAAAAGACCTAACGAATTGTTCTTCGAAAGGCATACACATAGCGAAATAAAAAATTTACTTAAAAACAATCAATCAAATTTACTTAAATACCACAATAAAAATAGAGTGAATAAAATAGTCGAAAAGGGCGACAAAGTGTACGTGAAAACAAAAAACCGGAACAAAAGTAAACCTGTTTACAGAGAAGTGATCGTAGAGGAAAATAAAGAAAACGTCATTGTAACAAAAAATAAAAAAACGTATCATAAAGATGACATCCGTCAAAGAATTACAAAAAATAATAATGTGGTTAATAAAGGTAATATACCTAATAAACCGCATTCAGTGCCAAGTGGTTCAAAACAATAATAATACCTTAGAAATCCTTCCTCTTAAAGACAATAAGTTCGTACTGTTAGAAACTGATCCGGTTTATTTATTTAATTCAACAAAATTCTTTTATCACGTAACAAACATAAGTAAGTTGTTAGGACCAGTCCCCGATCATGTCGAGGTAGTTGAGCTTAATGAGGAGGAAAAATATTTAATAAGCAAAATAGTGCATAATATCGAACAATTAGAAAGCCATCATAAAACGAAAAGAAGTTTAGTTATAAACAAGTAATAGTTAACGAACACTTTCAGGAATTCTTCAAAAATGTCCGTTCTTTGAAAATCATAGAGTTCTTATATTAAGAGAAACGTTGGAACAAATTAATAACCTATTAGAAACTATTAACTTTGCTAAAAAAGGAATATTTGTGTCTAAAAGCATTGACATTAAAGATGTAAGAGAAATTGTACAAAATGAAAAAACAAATGTACCCGTAATCAATATCTTAGAGTACTCAGAAATTCACATGCTAAAATACCAAGATCTATATGTTACGATATTCAAATATCCTATAATATCACACAAATTTAAATTTTTCAAAGTTGTCCCTTTAGAATTCAGACATGGGAAACTTGTTTTAGATTCAAATATTGCACAATGTAAAAACTTCTTAAGAGTAAATAAATGTAAAGAATTTTTGAATTCCAATATATGTAAACTTGTTAAAATCAAAGACAATTGTACAACTAATGTGTTGGAAAATGAAGAATCCAATTGTAAAGTGATTCAGGAACAGAATGAGCAGGTCAGACAATATACTGACGACTCAATAATTGTATCAGGATCAAATAAAATAAATAACGAAACAATTTTTGGAACCCATTTAATTAGAATAAGTAAATCAGTATTTATAAATGATAAAGAATATAGAAATGAAAAAGAAACAATTTTACGATATGCAAAGAATAAAAATCAAGACAACATTTATATAAATGAAATACTAACATCGGAATCGAAACTTAAATTTAATAATATAAAATCACTAAAAAAATTTATATTGCCATTGGAACAACATCCAATATTATACACATTTTATATAATAATCGTAATAAGTATTATAATGTTAATCATATCTATATATTCAAAAATACAAAAACGAATAAGTGAAAAAAGAGCTGTTCAAAATCAAGAAGAGTATTTTAAAATATTAAATAGGTTTGGAATTAACAATAGTGAGGACACTATATTTTAACCAAGGGGGGAGTTAATACCATTCAATAAACAAAGATAGAATAACAGCAACCCAAGAGTTAATACCATTCAATAAACAAAGATAGAATAACAGCAACCCAAGCCATGCCATACGCCGACCAGATGAAAGCAATAAAACAACAACCCAAAAATAACTCACAAGATGCCATACGATGACCAGATGGGAAACATGGAAAATTCCTAAGGAATCGCTTGGCGTCACCTAGCACATATAAATATAAGTTCAGGACAAAACGAGATTGTCCTTAGTACAGTATTAATATCATAAATAGTAAGATCGAGTATAAACTCAGAACCAGACTTACATGGTTGATGAGTACTAAGTGCCCTGTATCTTTGCTTTAAGAATATAATAAAAATAAATAAAAAAGAAAAAACATTTTTTTTGTTCTTTCGCGAATACTACAGTTTAACTCGCGTTGGGTTGATTTATAATTTTTGATTTTTGGATCAGAGCCGCGTTGGGTTGATTTTATTTTATTTATCTTTGAGTCATATCCGCTTTGGGTTGACTTATCATTAGCTTGAATTTTTGAATCAGAGCCGCGTTGGGTTGATTTATAATTTTTGATTTTTTCTCCATTATTCGGTTTGCTATGGATACCAGAGCCTCTACGGGTTGGCATTTGTTCCCTACTAATTATAAATTTTGTTAAGTTTGGTTTACCTTCTGTAACGAATGAGGATGTTTTAGCCATATCAGAAAATCTTTCTGCAAGGTCTATTTTCCTCCTTCCACAAGTGTCTTCTTTACTATGAGAATTGCCATGATTAATACCAGAGCCTCTACGGGTTGGCATTTGTTTCTTTGTTCTGTCGGTTACTAATTTTGTAAAACTTGGTTTACCTTGTGTAGCGATTGAGGAGGTCTTAGCCATATCAGAAAATCTTTCTGCAAGGTCTATTTTCCTCTTTCCACAAGTGTCTTTTTCCTGATGGTTACAATGGGGTCCATAGGAGTTAGCTCCATTTTTTGTACTTGGTAATTCAAGAACCCCTGTTTTTGAATCTAACAATGGAGTTATATATTCTTGCTTATTGGTGATGAATTTTAAAATCTTTTTGGGACCCTCCACATTACAGTGTGGCCCAATGAAATTATATCCCAATATTCCGTCATCTGGAATGGGTAATTCATCTTCAACTACTTGAAAGTTGCAAGAAGGTTCCGTGGGTATTTTGAATTTTCCAGTACATTGTCCAAGTGTTTTACCTGAACCAAATGGAGTATTTATGGATACGTTTCTGGTTTTGTCAATTTTTGTGTTTTGTTTTAACACCTTCCTCCTAATGAGGCTGACTTCAGATCCAGTATCCACTAACAGACGAACGGTTTTATTTTTAGTAAAATCTGTTGGGATTTCAACAGAAGGCAATTCATAGTTTTCGGAAAACTGTTGTGTTTCAGTATACCCTTTAAATTGTTTGCTATTTATCGTCGAGCCGGGGTTTTTTCGGTCGACGATGAAGCGTTTCCCGAAGTTTTGTTTTCCCACCTGAGTTTTAAACTACATTGATTAATGGAGTGTAAGTTTCTTCCGCAAAAATCACATTCAGAATTCATTTGAAAAACCCTCGCCCTAGGATTTAACTCGTTCCTATTTTGGGTTGAGAAATTGGGTTTGAAATTAGGCTCGTTATGAGTATTCCTAAATGGATTTGTGTGGTTTTGCTTTGGAACATACTCGTCTCTATTGTTTCTATTCCAGTTGTGATCTTGGAATTTAGTGCTTTGATAATTTGAATTATTTTTTCTACGGCAGAGTCGGGTCTCATGTCCGTAGGTTTTACAGTTTTTACATACGGGTGTATTTTTCCTTTTTAAACAATCCTCGTATGTGTGACCTTTAAACTTGCAAAAACTGCAAGTAATTTGGGGTTTTGATTTGTGTTCTCTACTTTGGCTTTTCTCGAAGTCTTTATCTATAGGAATCGTTGCCTCGGACAAGTATGGTTGAAACATTTGCTTCTGTGCCGTCCCTTTTTGCAGTTTTTCCATCATGAAAGCTTTTTGTAGAATGCCTTCAAAAGTGGGTTCGGATAGCCTTAATAAATACTGCCCTAGATGGGGATTTAGAACCCCACTAGCGAAAGAGGATATGGCAAAATCTTCTAACTGAGTTTTCACAGTGTCCGCATTTTTAAGATATTTTATTTCTGCTGCTTCGCGGCACTGTGCCAACTTGTGGCGAAGTCTTGAAGCAAACTCTATTGTACTTTCTCGTCTTTCCTGTTTGCACGATATCAATCCCGTTACTAACTCGTTGTAGTTTTCAACAGGGAGGTATGTCCTACTGAGGAGATCCTCGGCTTCCCGAAAAGTTTCGGGTCTGGCTGTTTCTATTAGATCGTATGCTTCACCTCGCAATCTTGTGGTAAATAAACTTGCAAAAGCTTCCTTTTCCTCCTCTGAGAGACAAAACATCACCTGCCTACAACATCCGATGAATGTTTGTAGTTCTTGGGAGATTTTTGGGTGTCTCTCTCCTGAAAATAAAGGAACGACCTGGGCCGTAAGCTTGATAATTTTCGTGTAATCCACCGCCATGTTTAAATTAATGGTCTCACTTTCTGAATCAGAAAAATCTTGGAATTCCAAGTTAGTTTATTCCAGTCAGTTTAGTACTGCTTTGGTTTAGAAGGATTCCCTGGAAAATCAGAGAATCTGTCTTTAACTTTTCTATCTGTTTTAGCCGTTCAAGCCTTTGTTTTTCTGAGGATGCTTCGAGTTGGTCTAAAGCCAGTAGGGATATATTTCCCGTGGATTGAGCCCTTTCATGAAGTGCTTTAACTTGCTCCAATACGGTCTTTTGTTTGCCGGGTTGGAGAGCAGCAGCTGTTGAGGTTGACGCTTTGTAGATTTTGCGTTGCCTCAGATTAAGATAGGTCTCGTTATTTGACTCTTCTGAGTCCGAATTTGATATTTGTTTGGAAAAAACTTTTTGTTTGGTACGGAAATGATGCCTCCTTTTATTTTTTATTGTTTAAACAACATGCGAGTTGCTAAACGAAAATTTAAAATTTGGATTTACTGAGATAAATCTCTAGCACCATCCTACCGGCTGCGCCATTTGTTGTATTTTTTCCTTACAAGTCTTAACTCATGAGCCAAACATTACGAGACAAAACCTCGAACCTTGAACAAGCAAACAATGGTCTTATAGTTGGTAGGATGCTCATACTAAAAGCACCTACTACATTAGATCTAGTTTATTAAAAAGGGATGGGAGTGGGGTGTGGGGAGCAACATATTCTACGCAGCCTGTTGCGAGGCTAAAATGTAAGGCCCTTGGTGAGGCCGCTTTGTTTTTTATACTTACTTGTATGTGATTTTTTACTCCACACTTCAGAAATTATATTATGTACCAAAAGTTCTTTTTTTTTAAAATATACTTTATTTACTGGGTTCTGAGGAACCGGTTTTATGACAACTTCTTCTGAATTTACTTACTTTGCTAACCTACTCTATTTTATATCTTAATCTACTTACGGAACTTATTCTACTTTGGCATCATGACCGCCAGCTGGTGTCGTCATTCACCAGTCATCGTTTTAGTTCGCAGTCATCATTTTTGTTTTCAAACCACTGTGCCAATTGCATATATGGGCTGCAGGTGTTTCATTTAAACCAATGTGTATTTGGGTCATAGTCGATTGGTTGTTTACTTTTTTGTATTCCCACAATGTCTTTTGTTTGACATGTGGGTCACTCAATCAATCGAACTATGACTATACAACATTCCTCCCCATCGTAAAAAAGTGTCCCTATTCCGTTTTGGAGAGACGGAAATTGTTTCTTTGGGTGGTTGTTAGTGATTTACACTTTTGTTAGACAAGGTTTAATTTGAGAAACTGGCAGGGTACTTTTGTTTCTATAAACTGGCGATCTCTCATGGAGAGTTTATTAGTGGTTGATGAATACTGTACTTTTGGCTTCTGTATGTTCTTCCTTCTAATTCTTGTCTTTGGCGCGAATTCAGCTTAGGTTGGAATAGGTCTATGAGGTGCCAAATAAAGTTCCCTTATTTTAGTGTTTCATAACATTTAAAAAAAATTTGTAGTTACTTTCCATAATCTATTAATTTATTTATTGCATTGATTTGATTTTTTCAGTACTAAAATTGTTGTTTGTTTTTATTTAATATACATTAGTTTATAACATAAATTTATTCCTTAGATTAATTTGAATATCAACGAATTTATTTTATTAAAGATTTACTATACAATTATATTTCTTTTATTTAATTATCATTAATTTAATAACTAAAATTTTATTTTACATTATTGTAGGTTTATCATTATATTTGTTTCTATTGTTTTACTATATTTTTTTTTTTTATATATATTTTCATCTTTGTATAAGTGCAAAGATTATCTGTTGAGCTCTTTTTTATAACTCTTGGATTTGTCAATTATGACTTTTAAGAACATTAACTTTAAATTATGTAGTATTTGTGGTATAATTTGACACTGGAGTTTGGTTTATTTTTTGTTCAAGTTACATTCTCTTATTTTTTTTGTTTTAAGTAAATAAATTTCCTTATTCTTCTTCTCTTTTTTTTAATGTACATATATGTATTTATGTTTATTGAATATTTTTGGGTACAATAATTTTACAAGAATTTGGGTTTTTAAATATTGTTATTATTTTTTGAAAAAGTGTAAATTTAGGTACCTATTTGTATTTTGTATCAAAAATATATAAAAATTATTATTTTTTTTTTTTACAAGTGTGTATTCATTTATTAAATTTTCTTTAATATTCTTAACTCTATTGTTACATTTATTAATGAAAGTTTATTTTTTAAATTAACATAACATAATACAAGCTTTAAAATTTCTTTTTGATAGTATGCAGATATGTAACAAAGTATATTTAAATTTAAACTATTTCAAAAAGTTTTATTCTGTTCATTTAAATATAAAGTCTTATGAATGAGATATATTTTTAATTCCTTGCAATTTATTATGAATTTATTTTGTGTTTACTTATAGTGAAAAGGTTAAGAAAAAAAACTTTAACCAACAATTAAAATATTTGTTGATGATTAATAAAAAATTTTTGTATGCATATAATATATGTGCATATGTATGTTTGAAGAATATTAATTTCTTTTAAATTTAACTTTTGTTTTGGAATGTAGTATATTTGTATACAGATATATTTTTAATATATATATTAAATTCAATTTTAATTTTTGATGTTTAGTATAATTGTATACAAATAGAAAATTTTTTTTTTTTGTCTTCTCTAAAAAAATTTGTTTTTGAAGATGTTACTCTGTGTGTGTTTATTTTGTATGTGTATGTGTTTAATGTGTGTGTGTATTTTTGTTTTAAGTGTATGTTTCTTGGAGCTCTTTAGGTCTCTCTTTTATTTATTATATTTTTTTTTTGTTTTTTTTTTTTTAATCTGGGGAATATTATAAGATAATGTTTGAGATAAATTTATTTTTCTTACTATTTTTTTTTTTAATTTGGGGAATATGTTGAACAAAATTAAAACTTTTTTTTTTTGATCTTGTTAGAATATATTTTTTTTTTTTTTTGTTTCCCTCTTTTCAAAAAAATTTTATTTTTTACATTTGGAACTTTTTATCTGGTAAAATTTTTTTTATTTTGAACTCTGGGTAGTCTTTTATTCTGGTGAGGTTTTACTATATCTTTATTTCCTTGTTTCTTTGGTAAGTATTACTTCGAATTTTTGTAATTCATCGATTAGTGGACTTTTCGTTTTTTAAATTCCAATTTTCTTCTGCGGACTTTACTATATTCGTTTGTTGGGTTATGTCATCTTTATATATTTCCGTTGTTGGGCTAGTGTCGAGATTGCATTGAATGAACTAACGAGTAGAATAATATTAATATGATTGATACATATCTTAAATGAACAAAATTTGTATCAACGTAAACTGTGTTGAGTCATACACTGCTTCCCTTTTCTTTTTTCTATATCTCTATATCTAATTCATTTCAAAATATTTGTTTGTCGTAACCTTCTCATTGCATTACATAACAACATGAACATAAAAACTGTCAACGTATTTGGCGTGTGCCCTAGTAATCAAAAACCTAAATGCGGTCTTGCACCACATTTCATATGACACCATGACACTCAAATGTCCGACATAAGAAATGTCAATGTTTTTGGCGTGTGCCCTAGTAATCAAAGACCTAAATGCGGTTTCTTTGATAAAAAATGTTCTGGTTACTTGAGCTTCAATATTGTTATGGGTCAAATGAATAGTATTTAGTCAACAATTTTTTTTTTTTGTTTATTTTGTAGTAGGTTGAACAACTTAAGCTTTTTTTTTGTTTTGAACTTGAGCTGCTTCATTCTGAATGAGAAAAAAAAATTACCTTTGGTGATAAATGTCTTGTAATCGTTGAATATGAGTGAATTTTGCTGATTGGAAATTTAACAAGGTGAAGTTCGTTTTTTTTTTTTGTTATTCGTAGAAATGTTTTAAACGGTTATTATGAACAGTCACCTGTTTTTTCTTTATTTGAACTACACTATTGACGTCATTGATGATTTTTACTATTGTGTATGGGCCTTTCCAAACTTCGTCCAACTTGTGGTTTTTATTTGGATTCTTTATTAGGATTTTATCTCCTTTATGGAAAATATTAGGTCTTAGTTTTGCATCATGGTAGTTTTTGGAAGTTATTTTGCTCTGGAGAAGGTTTTTCCTAGCTATAGCGTAAGTTTTTTGGAGTTTGTGTCTTAGAACATAATAATAGTTTTCGTGGTTGTATAGGGGTTCGGGATCTCTTTTTAGATTAGAAGGTACACTAGAAGTAAAACCGTAAAGGCAATCCATTGGGGTTAGTTTGGTTCCCTCATGTATACTATTATTGTATACGAATGCTGCAGTTCTGAGGTACTGATCCCAAGTTCTTGGACTGTCGTCACATATAGTGCGGAGATATTCCACTAAAGGCCTATGAGCACGTTCAAGCGAACCATTTGATTGTGGGTGGTATGCAGTAGTCTGAAGTTTCTCGATCTGTAGGAGTTTACACACTTTTTTGAATAGTTTCCCTACGAAGTTAGCACCTTGGTCGGTTACTAGCTGCTTAGGTATTCTATATCTTGTAACTATTTGTTCGAAAAATATGTGTGCCACTGTTTCAGCTTCGGCGTTGGGCATAGCATACCAATCGACGAATTTTGTCAGATTATCTTGGAAAGTTAGAATGTACTTGTTTCCGATTTGAGAATCTGGAAGTGGTCCCACAATGTCGAGGTATACCTTGTCAAAAGGTAAATTACAGATGTCTGTAATTACCATTGGCATTTTGGTTTCGAGACTTGACTTCATTTTCTGAAATTTTTTGCATTTTTTATGTAGTTGGCTATATCTTTGATCATATTGGGCCATTTATATTTTTCTCGGATTCTCTTGTAGGTCTTAATAACACCTTGGTGTCCGCCAAATGGAGAGTTATGGTAATCATTGAGAATTGTGGAAATTTCTTCTTGAGATTTTATGGTTTCATATCTTTTCTTTGTTGCTTCTTCTACTGGGTATATTATAGGAGGGGTATCTAAATTGGTTTTTTCCGCTTCTTCATCGTTTTTTCGCGTTTGTGCTCGGGTTACAGCGAGAACAATATTGTTTGATTTTTTGTCTTCACTATTTCTGGATTTAAAAGTTATTTCTGTCTTTTTGTCAACCGTGTGTTCGACCGAATTATTGGGAATTCTACTAAGCGCGTCAGCGTTAGTATTATACTTCCCGGGTTTGTATTCGATTTTATAATCGAACTCGGAAAGTTTGTGATGAAACCTAACCAATCGGGATGTTGGGTCTTTGACGCTGAAAATGCCTTTTAAAGGTTTGTGATCGGTATATATAGTCACTTGTCTTCCTAGCAGGTAGTACCTATAGTTTTTGGTTGCCCAAACGATAGCTAAAAGTTCTTTTTCGATTGTCGAATAATTTCTTTCGGCTTTGTTTAGGGTTCTACTTGCGTATGCGATTGGATGGTCTTTACCAACCTCTCCTTGAGACAAAACCGCACCAATTGCGTCATTACTTGCATCAGTGGTTAGGTTGAATGGTTGATTAAAATCGGGATATATAAGTATAGGGGGTGAAATGAGTAGGTCTTTAACTTTCTGAAACGATTCTTGACATTTTTCTGTCCAGGTGAATTTTACATCTTTTCTTAGCAGATTTGTCAAAGGTTTAACTACTTTTGAGAAATTCGGAATGAACTTTCGATAGTAATTTGCTAGACCCAAAAAGGATTGCATTTGTCGAACCGTTTTTGGTACGGGAAAATCTTGTACACAACTGGTTTTACTGGGGTCGGGCTGTGCTCCGGCTTCGGAACATTTATGTCCCAAGTATACCACTTCTTTGCGCAAGAATTGGCATTTCTCCAGCTGTACCTTTAAATTGTGCTCTCGCAACCTATCGAGAACTAGTTGTAGTTTTCTGTTATGATCTACCAAATTCTTTCCGTAAACCACGATATCATCTAGGTAAACAAAGCATTCCAGACCTTGCAGGCCAGTTAAAATATAGTTCATTAAACGTTGAAATGTTGCAGGAGCACCTTTTAGACCGAACGGCATCCTTTTGAACTCATAGTGCCCGTATGATGTGCTAAAGGCTGTTTTTTCCCTGTCCTTTGGGGTCAACCAGCACTTGATGATATCCACTCGCCAAATCTAGTGTGGAAAAATATCTGGCATGTCCTAATTGGTCGAGAATATCTTCGATTCGGGGTAGAGGAAAAGCATCTCCTATTGTAATTTCGTTTATTTTTCTAAAATCTACAACTACCCTCCATCGTACCTCACCGTTTGGGCCTGCCTTTTTTGGGACTACCAAAAGTGAAGAATTCCAAGGGGTTTTACTCGGTTGTACTATGTCGTTATCAAGCATCTCAGCTAGTTGGTCGTTGATGATATCTCGTTGCTTTTCAGGTAACCTATACATTTTGGTGTTGATAGGTGGTTGATCTTGTTTGGTAGGTATGCTGTGTTTTATAGTAGAAGTATACGTTAGCTTATCACCTGGTAGAAAAAATATGTCGTTATATTCCATGCATAAATTAATGATGGAATTTCTTTCCTCGTCATTTTGTGTTTCATCCAGAATAAGTTGCTCTCTAAGATTCTTTTCTCTGGTATTGTTCGTTGCCACGTTAGTATGGTAACACTTCGGTTCAGGAATACTTGCAATATTATTTGTTGATGTGTTTTCCAAAGGCACGTAATTTTTTAACTCTATTAGATGTAGTACAACTTGTTTGATAGTTGCATTGTGTTCTAGAGTGTTTATGATCGGAACAGATACCTTTTCTCGTCCTCCTGCTACAATACAATTTCCAAGAAGGACTCCTTTTTGGATATGCTTTGATAAGCAAATCATATCTTCGTTGAGTTTAACCGGTAGTTCTACGATCATTTTTGATCTTTCTGGTATCTGAATTTTTTCTTTTAAAATAATTTTTATTTTACTACTCGCTTCTTCAGAGAATTTTTCGTTTTGATTTGTATTAGCCAAGCCTCCTAGGGCTGACTTTTCCGTTTTAATTTTATAATCAGAGCCGCGTTGGGTTGTTTTTATATTATTTATTTTTGAGTCAGTTCCGCTTTGGGTTGACTTATCATTAGCTTGAATTGTTGAATCAGAGCCGCGTTGGGTTGATTTATAATTTTTGATTTTTGGATCAGAGAGTTGACTTATCATTAGCTTGAATTTTTGAATCAGAGCCGCGTTGGGTTGATTTATAATTTTTGATTTTTTCTCCATTATACGGTTTGCTATGGATACCAGAGCCTCTACGGGTTGGCATTTGTTCCCTACTAATTATAAATTTTGTTAAGTTTGGTTTACCTTCTGTAACGAATGAGGATGTTTTAGCCATATCAGAAAATCTTTCTGCAAGGTCTATTTTCCTCCTTCCACAAGTGTCTTCTTTACTATGAGAATTGCCATGATTAATACCAGAGCCTCTACGGGTTGGCATTTGTTTCTTTGTTCTGTCGGTTACTAATTTTGTAAAACTTGGTTTACCTTGTGTAGCGATTGAGGAGGTCTTAGCCATATCAGAAAATCTTTCTGCAAGGTCTATTTTCCTCTTTCCACAAGTGTCTTTTTCCTGATGGTTACAATGGGGTCCATAGGAGTTAGCTCCATTTTTTGTACTTGGTAATTCAAGAACCCCTGTTTTTGAATCTAACAATGGAGTTATATATTCTTGCTTATTGGTGATGAATTTTAAAATCTTTTTGGGACCCTCCACATTACAGTGTGGCCCAATGAAATTATATCCCAATATTCCGTCATCTGGAATGGGTAATTCATCTTCAACTACTTGAAAGTTGCAAGAAGGTTCCGTGGGTATTTTGAATTTTCCAGTACATTGTCCAAGTGTTTTACCTGAACCAAATGGAGTATTTATGGATACGTTTCTGGTTTTGTCAATTTTTGTGTTTTGTTTTAACACCTTCCTCCTAATGAGGCTGACTTCAGATCCAGTATCCACTAACAGACGAACGGTTTTATTTTTAGTAAAATCTGTTGGGATTTCAACAGAAGGCAATTCATAGTTTTCGGAAAACTGTTGTGTTTCAGTATACCCTTTAAATTGTTTGCTATTTATCGTCGAGCCGGGGTTTTTTCGGTCGACGATGAAGCGTTTCCCGAAGTTTTGTTTTCCCACCTGAGTTTTAAACTACATTGATTAATGGAGTGTGAGTTTCTTCCGCAAAAATCACATTCAGAATTCATTTGAAAAACCCTCGCCCTAGGATTTAACTCGTTCCTATTTTGGGTTGAGAAATTGGGTTTGAAATTAGGCTCGTTATGAGTATTCCTAAATGGATTTGTGTGGTTTTGCTTTGGAACATACTCGTCTCTATTGTTTCTATTCC
Organism: Melanostoma mellinum; assembly: GCA_914767635.1. Taxonomy (NCBI): domain Eukaryota; kingdom Metazoa; phylum Arthropoda; class Insecta; order Diptera; family Syrphidae; genus Melanostoma; species Melanostoma mellinum. The sequence goes on along the minus strand of OU612059.1, from coordinate 120,377,461 downwards.
AGTTGTGATCTTGGAATTTAGTGCTTTGATAATTTGAATTATTTTTTCTACGGCAGAGTCGGGTCTCATGTCCGTAGGTTTTACAGTTTTCACATACGGGTGTATTTTTCCTTTTTAAACAATCCTCGTATGTGTGACCTTTAAACTTGCAAAAACTGCAAGTAATTTGGGGTTTTGATTTGTGTTCTCTACTTTGGCTTTTCTCGAAGTCTTTATCTATAGGAATCGTTGCCTCGGACAAGTATGGTTGAAACATTTGCTTCTGTGCCGCCCCTTTTTGCAGTTTTTCCATCATGAAAGCTTTTTGTAGAATGCCTTCAAAAGTGGGTTCGGATAGCCCTAATAAATACTGCCCTAGATGGGGATTTAGAACCCCACTAGCGAAAGAGGATATGGCAAAATCTTCTAACTGAGTTTTCACAGTGTCCGCATTTTTAAGATATTTTATTTCTGCTGCTTCGCGGCACTGTGCCAACTTGTGGCGAAGTCTTGAAGCAAACTCTATTGTACTTTCTCGTCTTTCCTGTTTGCACGATATCAATCCCGTTACTAACTCGTTGTAGTTTTCAACAGGGAGGTATGTCCTACTGAGGAGATCCTCGGCTTCCCGAAAAGTCTGGCTGTATCTATTAGATCGTATGCTTCACCTCGCAATCTTGTGGTAAATAAACTTGCAAAAGCTTCCTTTTCCTCCTCTGAGAGACAAAACATCACCTGCCTACAACATCCGATGAATGTTTGTAGTTCTTGGGAGATTTTTGGGTGTCTCTCTCCTGAAAATAAAGGAACGACCTGGGCCGTAAGCTTGATAATTTTCGTGTAATCCACCGCCATGTTTAAATTAATGGTCTCACTTTCTGAATCAGAAAAATCTTGGAATTCCAAGTTAGTTTGAGACTGATCCGTAAAGGAGATTTGGGGTGGGGTCTTTATTTGAGCTATACGATCAGTCAGTTTAGTACTGCTTTGGTTTAGAAGGATTCCCTGGAAAATCAGAGAATCTGTCTTTAACTTTTCTATCTGTTTTAGCCGTTCAAGCCTTTGTTTTTCTGAGGATGCTTCGAGTTGGTCTAAAGCCAGTAGGGATATATTTCCCGTGGATTGAGCCCTTTCATGAAGTGCTTTAACTTGCTCCAATACGGTCTTTTGTTTGCCGGGTTGGAGAGCAGCAGCTGTTGAGGTTGACGCTTTGTAGATTTTGCGTTGCCTCAGATTAAGATAGGTCTCGTTATTTGACTCTTCTGAGTCCGAATTTGACATTTGTTTGGAAAAAACTTTTTGTTTGGTACGGAAATGATGCCTCCTTTTATTTTTTATTGTTTAAACAACATGCGAGTTGCTAAACGAAAATTTAAAATTTGGATTTACTGAGATAAATCTCTAGCACCATCCTACCGGCTGCGCCATTTGTTGTATTTTTTCCTTACAAGTCTTAACTCAAGAGCCAAACATTACGAGACAAAACCTCGAACCTTGAACAAGCAAACAATGGTCTTATAGTTGGTAGGGTGCTCCTGCTCATACTAAAAGCACCTACTACATTAGATCTAGTTTATTAAAAAGGGATGGGAGTGGGGTATGGGGAGCAACATATTCTACGCAGCCTGTTGCGAGGCTAAAATGTAAGGCCCTTGGTGAGGCCGCTTTGTTTTTTATACTTACTTGTATGTGATTTTTTACTCCACACTTCAGAAATTATATTATGTACCAAAAGTTCTTTTTTTTTAAAATATACTTTATTTACTGGGTTCTGAGGAACCGGTTTTATGACAACTTCTTCTGAATTTACTTACTTTGCTAACCTACTCTATTTTATATCTTAATCTACTTACGGAACTTATTCTACTTTGGCCTCATGACCGCCAGCTGGTGTCGTCATTCACCAGTCATCGTTTTAGTTCGCAGTCATCATTTTTGTTTTCAAACCACTGTGCCAATTGCATATATGGGCTGCAGGTGTTTCATTTAAACCAATTTGTATTTGGGTCATAGTCGATTGGTTGTTTACTTTTTTGTATTCCCACAATGTCTTTTGTTTGACATGTGGGTCACTCAATCAATCGAACTATGACTATACAACAGCAATGTTTTTAAATATAGTTTCTGAATTAGCGGACCATTTTCTAAGTTTAAATCCACCACTTGTCATTAGTTGCGTTAGCTGTGTACAGGCTTTTTGCGCATCTTTTATTGTATCTGCTCCCGATAACAAGTCATCGACATAAAAATCTTCACGAGTAAGTTTTGATGCAAGTTCAAATTTTTTCTATTCATCCAACGCTAATTGATGAAGAACCCTTGTAGCCAAAAACGGAGCGGAGGACGTTCCGTACGTTACGGTTTTCAGTCTGTATTCCTTATTTTTTTGTGTTGGCTTTTCTCTCCATAGTATTCGTTGGTAATCCTGATCTTCTAGAGCAACAAATATTTGCCTGTACATTTTCTCGATGTCTGCCCGGAATACAATTTTATGTTTCCTCCATCTGGTTATTATGCTATACAGATCATTTTGTATTATGGGACCTGTCAGCATTTTATTGTTAAGGCTTAGCCCTGAACTGGTTTTTGAAGATGCGTCAAAAACAACTCTAAGTTTTGTTGTTGAACTTTCCGGTCTTATTACTGCTTGATGTGGTAGATATTATACTTCATTTTTTCTGGTGCTTATAGAGGTATCTACTAATTTCATATGACCGAGCTCAATGTATTCTTGCAAGAAGGCATTGTAATCTTCATGCAACTGTTTATCTCGTGAGAACCTCTTCTCTGTTTGAAGAAAGCGGGCTAAAGCTCTTTTCTTCGATTCACCTAGTTCTCCTGCACCTTCCTTGAATGGCAGTCTAACAACGTATCTTCCAGATGGTTCCCTTTTATGTGTTTCCATGAATATCTCTTCGCATCTCAGTTCTTCCATCGTCAAATTAGTTTTTTCTTGTATCTCCTCTGTTTCCCAAAACAGCTTAAGTTGGTCATTGAGCTCAACATTTGTAATATGACAGGTTGATGATTCGTTGTTGCTAGTTTGATTGATACTTCCAGATAATATCCAACCTAGCTTCGTGTTTTGAGCTATTGGAGAGCCAGGGTTGCCTTTAATTACTCCGTCGATAATTATGTCTTGAAAAACGTCTGCTCCAATTAATACATCTATTGCTGCTGTTTTGTTGTATGACGGGTCGGCTAAAGAAAGATGTTCAATGTGGTCCCATCTTTTCTCAATGAACGACTTGTCCGGTTGTACTTTTGTTAGCTTCGGAAGTACAAGGAATGTTGCCCATGTTTGAAATGTCGAAGGGTATATCGATTTTTATTTGCAGTTCTACTTTACTTGTCGCAGTTCCAGCTTTAGTTGAACCCAAACCAGTCACTGATGCAAATGTTTTCCTCTTCTTCAGTTGCAGCCGTTGCACTGCATCTTCCGTGATAAAAGATGACTGAGAGCCTTGGTCAACTAAAGCTCTCAAAACGCATTCTCCACCATTCCAATTTGTTTTTATTAAGGCTGTGGCCAAAAGCACCGTGTTTTGAATTGTATCCGCAAAGTTTGATTGTTGTGATTGCGTATTTCTTCCTACCTCTGCAGCGTGAAGAAGCGTGTGATGCTGCCCCCTGCAGATTTGGCACGTTTTGAAAGATGTACACATTGCTGTGCTGTGTTCACTCTTAAAACAATTTCTGCACAATTTTTCCCTCTTAACAACTTCTTGTCTCTGTGTGGTCGGCATCGTAACGAATTTGTTGCAGACATGCAACCAGTGAGGTCCTTTGCATAACCTACAACATGGCGTGGCGACAGCATGATAACTTCAGTTCATTGGCTTTCTGTACTGCAATTTTTGAGCGTAATTAGGTTGTTTCAGCTCTTTCGTGTTTTCTCCTTTGTTTTTTCTTCCTTCTAAGTTTTCGAGTGCGTTAAATTTATTTTCTAGGAATTTCAGAAACTCGTCAAGACCCTGTAGATCTTTAGGGTTGCTTAACGATTGCTCGTATGCTTTTCTGGTTTCGTTGTCCAATTTTTGTGAAACTATGAAGACTTGGTCCCAGGTTCCAGTATCAATTGTTAAACCTTTCAATGCATTAACGCATTCTGCTGTAGTATCGTGTAATCGCCTCAGGTGTTCTGCTGACTCGAATGGACAGTCGCGTTGATTAAGTAAAGCCTATATTTGTGCATTTACTAGTAGTCTGGTGTTTTCATACCTATTTATCAGCATGTCGCGCGCCATATTATAGTTGGTGTCAATTATCTGTAGATGTTGAATCATTTTTGCTGCTTCCCCCGTCAGATTCGTTTTAAGGTAATGTAGTTTTTGTACATTACCTTAATTTTCATTTTTGTCGATGGTTTGTTGGAAAAGATCTATAAATGATTTCCATTTTTTGTAATCCCCGTCAAAAGCTGGTATTTTGATGATTGGCAACTTCAGCTCCTTTTGTTTTGGGAAATTGTTGGAGGTTGGTTCACTTTTATCGTTCTTTAGCAAATCGTCAATGTTTTCTTGTAGCTTTACCATTATGTTTTCGTAAATTTGCTCGATTTCTTCATGGTCTCTTAACAGCTCTGCGTAATACGCATCATCATCTGCGTGCTCAATGATGTCGTTATGGGTTTTGGTAATGATCTCCCACAAGTTGCTTATGACTGCCATCTTTTGTGAATAATAGGCTTTGGAAACCTGCCCCGCTTGGTCCATACGTTCCAATGATCGGAAGAACGCTTGCTTTTGTGCTTCTTGCCGTTTGATTCTCTTCTTTTGTTCCTCGTTTGGCTCGTACCTATCGTTTCTTGATTGTCCCTGGCTTGCAGTTGCAATCATTCGTTTTTCTTCTTCATCAAGCTCCTTCATTTTAATGTTGAGCTTATTTTTTATTTCCAGCACTGTCTTTCCACTTGTTCAATATATTTTGATTGGACATATGGATGTGCTTTACTGTAATCTACTGCTACTAACCTTACAATTTTATGCGATTCTGTCATTAATGGGTTTGAAAATGATTTCCAAACTGATATTATTTTTACGGATTTTGCTAAGGCATTCGACAGAGTCAACCACAGTATATTAATTTTCAAACTCTCTAAACTAGGCTTTCATTCAAGCTTTATAAAATGGATTTCTTCCTACTTAGATAAAAGAATTCAATACGTTAAACTAAGTAATCACAGGTCAAGAATGATAAATGAGACCTCTGGAGTACCCCAAGGAAGTCATATTGGTCCCTTGCTATTTATCCTTTTTATTAATGATATTCCAGATTGTTTTAACTTTTCGAGTAACCTGATGTATGCTGACGATGTGAAAATCTTCCGAGTCATACGATCTTCCTCAGACTGTCTCCTTCTTCAAAAAGATATTCAAAATTTGGCTGATTGGTGTGATTATTACCAATTGTTTCTTAATGTTGCTAAATGTCAGAGTTTCACGTGCTATAGGACGAAATCTCCTATTACTTTTGATTATAGTATCAATAACATGACTTTAGAAAGAGTCACTGCCAAAAAATATTTGGGAGTTATGCTGGATGAAAAACTTACGTTTACAAAGCATATAGATTATATAGTAAATAAAGCCAATGGGATGTTAGGGTTTATAATTAGGAACTCTAAAGATTCTTCAGATCCATATGCCCTTAAAACATTATATATAACTCTTGTAAGATCAGTGCTGGAATATTGTAGTACAGTTTGGAATCCTTATTATAATGTACGAGTGTATAAGAATAGAAAGGGTTCAAAAGAGTTTCACAAGGTTCGCTTTCCATAAACTTAATTGGAATATCGAAGTACCATCATACGTTTCTAGATGCTTACTAATAGATATTCAAACGCTTGAGCTAAGAAGGAAGTATTTTGCAATAATGTTTATAAAAGATGTAATTAGCAATAGAATAAACTGTTCTCTCTTATTACAACAAATCAATTTTTACTCTCCGCAAAGAATACTTCGTGCTAGTTTTCATTTTCATGAGAATTTTTCGACACGTAATTATTGTAGAAACAAACCGTTTGCACGTTGTATAAAAGAAACAAATTCTGTAATAGAAGTCATAGATATTTTCTCTGGTAATTCAAGGGATGTTTTCAAAAACAATTTACTGTCCGCTTTACTATTGCGACCTGTCACATAAATTTTTTTGTTATTTATCTTTTGTTATTTTATTTTATTTATATACATTTATTTATAAATTTATAGTAGTCTGTAAGAGATTTACTCTGTTTGATGAATAAATAAACTAAACTAAACTAAACTAATCCGTGTGTTCCGTTATTGCCGTATGCCTTTCTTGGAAGTCCTTCCAATGAAATACCAAATCATCCAGTCGTTCTTGAATGAAATTACGTGTCCGCCTGACTTTTGGTTCTTTCGTATACTTTTCCGATACCTTCTTTATCCATTCAACAGTTTCTTTCTGCTTCTTGATAAGTTCGTCGAAAGTATCCATGCTCACTTTTTGTTATTTCGCCTTTGCTCGTTGTTTTTCGTTCACCTGTCTTCTTTTCTCGTTCTCAACTCGTTATTATCGTTCACTCGTTCTGAACGTCTTCTTTTCTCGTTCTTTTTTTTTAACACTTTTCACTGATTCTAAATTTTTTCTCGAAGGACCATATGTTGAGGACCTACTATTAACACCTTACCACTGGTGGGGGGATATTAATAGCATGCACTCAATAACTTTATCAAGCCGTTCTTTACCGCTGGTGGGGAGAACTTAATGAGAAAAAACACTAGTTTGATTTGCCGTTCTAACTGCAAGTGCCCTTTATTCAAATAATATTCTTCTTTTATACTAATTAAACGCTTACGCGTAACTTAGTTTAGCTTAGGAAATAATATGTACACAAAAATCAAATTGCCTAGTAGACAGAAAGTGCAATTTGTGAGAAATAATAAATTTGATATGACCTGCGTTCGTGCATCGGTGCTGTTGAACTCGTTGTTCAGTTGTTGAAATATGATTCTGGAAATGCGTTTTCATATTTGAGTTGTCATCGTTTATTAGAATTGTGATTCCGAATTCATTCATATTGTTGTCATAACAAAGGCAAACAACCCAGATGCCTTGTCAGCACAAATTATGTACGTACTTGTACATAGGCGAATGTATTTAAATTTCCTTACTTAAAAAATAATAACAGCAAAAAATTCGCGCGAATTTGTTGCTATTATTATTTTTTCAGTAAGGAAATTTAAATACATTAAACATTATACATTCGCCTATTTGGTTTAATGTATTTAAATTTCCTTACTGAAAAGATAATAGTAGCAACAAATTCGCGAGAATTTTTTGCTATTATTATTTTTTCAGTAAGGAAATTTAAATACATTACACATTATACACTCGCTTATTTAGTTTAATGTATTTAAATTTCCTTATTGAAAAAATAATAATAGCAAACAATTCGCGCGAATTTGTTGCTATTATTATTTTTTCAATAAGGAAATTTAAATACATGAAACTAAATAGGTGAGTGTATAATGCTTGATGTATTTAAAGACTTGAAAAGACAATTGACTTGAAGATTGGTTTCTTTATCCACAATTTTACGGCAGCCTAGGTCGAGGATTAAGTTGAACTTGTGTAGAAAATCAGCTCCTATAATAGGGTGATCAATATCAGCCATGACGAAAGTGAAATGGAAAACTCGCCGAAGATTTAAGTCAACTGATAATCGTCTGCAACCGTAGGTGTGGATTTTTCCACCATTGGCCGTCAGTAGGACGAAGTCTTTGGCGCGTTAGTTTTGTGACGTTTTCTTTGCTTTTGATTTAAAAGAACAGGGCTCTTTTGAACAATTTCTCGAATTAACTCCAAATTTTGTGTGAAACCAGCAAATCGAACTACTTTCGTCTGCTTTGCCATTCGACCTGTACTTGTTTCTTGACCTATCCCGGGAAAAGTTTCTAGAAGTCCTGTTAAAATTATTTGATCGAGGATAATTGACTTCGAGTTGCTCGATGCGGTAAATTAGTTTTCGGAGAAGATCGTTGTCCGGATTTATGCTGTGTTGTGTATTTACTTGAGCCACTTGAGGCCCTGAAGAGAAATCATGAAGTCTGTCTGCAAGAGTAAAAAGTTTGTTTTGTGACTGAGAGTTCTCTGCCGCCATAAGACACACGCGGTTTGACGGAGGAAGTCAAAGTTTTTTTTGCTAGAGGTGGATTGACTAAATTGTTTCCACTAGCGAGACTCTCCATGTTTCTATACAGCTCAGACGGTTTTAAATCTCCTACTGCTCGATCTTGTTTAACGGTGCGTCAAGACGACGTTCTTTACGGTCCCTATTCCGCTCTATTAAAAGTTCCTTTAAATTTTCGTATTTTACGCTTGTTGGGGGTGAAACGAGTAAATCTGCCACTGATTCCATTGTCTGGTTATGTAATGAAGCTGCTTAGTAATCGTATTTGGTATTTGACGCGGTTATATTTCTTATTCGAAACTGTATTTCCATTTGCAGAAACCACAAATCTGGTCTGTTATTCCAAAATGATGGAATTTTTATTGATATCAGTGACGCTTGTTGCGTGTTTAACCCCACATGTACAGAACTACTTCCTGTTCCCGATTCGGAGTTCCGAATTATTTTGCGTTTCGTATTTTTCTTCACCCGGAGCCATTTTGTTTAATTAAAACCAACAAAAATATTTTAAAAGAGGTGTGTCACTATCAAAGAAATGTTGGGAAAACCGATTAAGTATTCAATTAATATTTGGAGAAAGTCTGGTATAAATCTTGATTTCCAATCTCAAGTTCTGTAAAATTCTCTAAAATGTGGAAGAAATGCGTGGGAGGAACTGAACCATGATTCTTTATCAACTATACCACCTTTTTGATTCTCGTAAAACACTTGTATTTACAGTAACTAGTACCTCTACGCACGTACATATATATATATATACAACGTTTTTGTTCACCATATAACGTTTTTTACTCACTGTATTTTAAATAAGAAAAATGGGATAATTATTGGTTGACTGTTGCTGGTAATTTTGATGTCTGTATGGTTGTGGAGATTTGCAAAAAAATCTAAGTTGAATGGACGTAGTGCCCTTGAAGTTGGATGGACGTAGTGCTTTTGTTGTTCGCTTGATGTGGTGCTCTTGTTGTTGGATGGATGTGGTGCTTTCATTGTTCTATGAATGTGGTGCTCTCGTCGTTGAATGGACGTGGTGTTTATTGTTGTTCGATGGACGTTGTATTTGCTTTTCCAGAATGGCGAAAATCGGTGCTGGTTTTACGTGGTACGTGTTTCAGCGATTTTCAGAAAGAATGGCGAAAATCGGTGTTGGATTATAAACTTCGTTTGCCGTTCACGTGGTACGTGGCTTTTATAATTTTTTAAAAGAATGGCGAAAACTGGTGTTGGGTAGATTTCGTTTGCCAATAAAAACGTGGTTTATGGCAAATATGCCGGCCGCGTGCTCGATGAATTTGTCTTTTAGTATATATATTTTGCTTCTATTTAGCTTTAAAGTCCACTTTATGAATAAATATATATATTTATTATTGGTACCCGTGGTGTGATGGATAGCATGTCCGCCTGTTAATCCAGAGGTTCGAATCCCAACAGAGGCAAAAATGTTTTTTCCATTCCCTCACAAGTCATGGTTGTGAGAAACGCGCTAGGCCCTGGGGCTCCGCGCTCTGTTGCGCCACCCTATTTATTTATGTATTTATTTATTTTTTATTATTTAATATGCTGACACGTCTTAACTTTGCCATTTTGCAAATCATTGAAACTCTTACATTTACATTTCAGAAGCAATGTCACATTCCGAACAAAGCCAGTTCTTGCCGACTCGACTGAATCAGTTTATTAATGTCGATTTCCTTTGCAAAAACAAAAGCACTCTAAAAAAGTGCTTTTTTCGTGCTCACTGGAACAGAAAAGACAAAATTCTTTTTTTTATCACTGTATGTGTGCTATTTTTGACAGCCAACTTTTCCCGTTTGTTTTGTTCTGCAATTTATATAGAAAGATTGTTTTCGAAACTTTATTAATAAATGCACTAGGAAGAAACCTCCTCATCCGAATAATTGTACACAACACTTTGAACAAAATTATTCACAGAATGCCTTTCGTTTTGTGTAAGGAATTTCAGAATTTTAAACACTTCTTCGTTGGAATCAGAACTATATGAAGACTCATAAATATTTTGATAATTTCAGCTAAAATTGAGCGATCCATTTTCACAAAATAGTTTATTGTTTATTTTTATTATCTCTCTTTCACAGTCCTTTAACCAAAAATGCAAAATAATCAAACTGCAAACTGGTAAACGTCAAATGTTTTGTGTTGGTGTACGTGAAAGTGCGTGTAAATCTTGCCTCTGAATCGAGATTCGTAAAAGTGCTTTTTCGGGGCAAATAAAAAGTGATCTAGTGCCTCAATGTAATGTCGATTTCCTTTGCAAAAACAAAAGCACTCTAAAAAAGTGCTTTTTTTTCGTGCTCACTGGAACAGAAAAGACAAAATTCTTTTTTTATCATTGTATGTGTGCTATTTTTGACAGCCAACTCTTCCCGTTTGTTTTGTTCTGCAATTTATATAAAAAGAATGTTTTCGAAACTTTATTAATAAATGCACTAGGAAGAAACCTCCTCATCCGAATAATTGTACACAACACTTTGAACAAAATTATTCACAGAATGCCTTTCGTTTTGTGTAAGGAATTTCAGAATTTCAAACACTTCTTCGTTGGAATCAGAACTAGATGACGACTCATAAATATTTTGATAATTTCAGCTAAAATTGAGCGATCCATTTTCACAAAATAGTTTATTGTTTAGTCCTTTAACCAAAAATGCAAAATAATCAAACTGCAAACTGGTAAACGTCAAATGTTTTGTGTTGGTGTACGTGAAAGTGCGTGTAAATCTTAGATGAATAAAGAACAAGATGGAAAACCACACTAACACATTGATACCACCCCACAAGCTGCTGCACGCACTCATTCACAAAATTTCACTAGCACCACCTTATATTCGGATCTCAACACTGGGCTTACACAAAATTTCACTAACACCACTTTATATTCGGATCCACACACAGGGCTTACACAAAATTGTACCGTAGTATTGGTATTCTCGTCTGGGAACCGGTTTTTGTTTTTTTTTTTTTACTTTTAGGCCGTGTGTGAATTGCGTTAAAATTTGCGTTAAAACTTCTACCACGATTAAAATTTGACGTCTTGTTTGAGGTGGGATCAAATTTAGCCATTTGCTGTGTGAATTGCGTTAAAACAATTATTTTAACCAAGATTTCTGCTTAGGTTAAAAAAAATTTCCCTCGATAATTTAAGAAATTTCCCTGAACAAAAATTGGTTTTCTTTTTCACGGAAAAATAGTTTCTCTTCCAAAACATATTTTTAAGAAAACAGGGTTAATAAAAAGTCTCTGAAACTGAAAAAAAAATCTTTTTGATTTATTGTTCTCGATTCTAATGTCATATTTTAAAACAACAATAAAAAATATTCAAACAAAGTTCCCATTTTAATTAATTGATTTATTCGGTGTGGTAGCACTGAAAATTAGTTTTCCTGGCTGATATATGTTTCATACATTTCAAAAGAAACAAAACAATAAATTCGTAATTTGGTTTAGAAAAATGACAAATTTAAAGTATTTTGTATTAATTCTTGTTTTTTCATCTAGATTTATCCTAATTTTAATTAGTTTTATTTTTTAAACCCTAGAAAACAAAAGCATTGAATTGATATAAATTAATTGATTTCAAAATAACATTTAATGGATGGTTTTCCAGCCTGCCTTCGTTTTTTTTTCTTGATTCATATTTCGTTGTTTGAATTGAATGCAAAAGCAAGAGCAAATTTCTATCACTAGAAACGTCAAATTTTAACACACTTTAACCTGCTCTGCAGCTCAATAAATTTTAACCCACTTTATTCACCTCATTAGTGTCAAATTTTAACGCGCGTTAAATTTTAACACACATTTTAACGCAATTCACACACGGCCTTAGTCACCTTAAGGCTACGTCTGGCAGAATTTTTGGATTTAAAACTTTTTTTTTGGGTTTTGTAAATAAAATTTATTTGTGATTATATACTTTTTAAAGTATTTGGAAATAAAAATTTAAGCATCAAAATATTAAAATATTTTCTTTTTTGTTAAACATTTCTCTGAGTAGTCTCCTCCCTTCTATTTCTTCTTTTTTAAAAAACGTTTCTTAAGAGAAATAGACAGAAAAGTATGACTGTTAAAAAAATATATACTAAAGCAAAACAGTAACCAATAAATATGAATTCATTTTGCATTTGTTTGATGAAAGAGATTCCAACTTAAGCTTTCGATTCTCTTCTTGAAGCTGAGTTGAAAATTTAAGCAGTTAATTAATTGAATTAAAAAAAAAATCAAAAGTAAAAGAATTGAAAGCGGATATCAAACTATGTAGACATTTTTTTAAAAACTTATCTCAATCAAAATATTGAAATGCAGAAATCTTGTAGATATTATGGAGAGCTCAGAAAGCCTCTGTAGCACAATTACTTACAAAGCACCAACACTTTAATTTTTAATTTTTTTTTGTGTTAAGAAAAATTGAAAACTTAAAGTGTTGGATCTTTGTTAATAATTGTGCTACAGAGATGAATGATGGCTTTCTGAGCTCAACACAACGTGGACAAAAATTCCACATTTAAAGATTTTGATTGAGACAAGTTTTTAAAAAAATGTCTACCGAGCTTTTAGTAAAAACAAAAAATCAAAGCTTAAAGTGTTGGCGCTTTGTAAGTAATTGTGCTACAGAGATGAATGAAGGCTTTCTGAGCTCTCCATAATATCTACAAGATTGCTGCATTTCAATATTTTGAATGAGATAAGTTTTTCAAAAAATGTCTACATAGTTTGATATTTAGGTTTTGGTATTAAAAAAAAGTTAAGACAAATAACCGAGCTGAGGGAGCGAATCAGAATATAATAAGTCCCAATAGAATCAGTATCGTTGCATGTTTATGAGTTTTCACATCTTGCCCAGCTTTACAAAAAAAAAAATTGAGTTTTTAAAAAACTATAACTTTGGTGTTGTTCAAACCCTGCCCTTAAGAATTTTTCAGTAGTATGGTGAAAATTAAATTTCAGGTTATGTTTCAAGGTGCTTTCAAGTTGCCAAGCAAAAAAAAAATAAATTCACCACGCATATACTTCCACAACTTTTTCGCGCCTTTTTTCTGCAGCTCACACGTATTCACAGATGGAGGCTGCGATTACAAAAACAACAATGTAAACAAATGGAAGTTGCGGGGAAGGAGACGTAATGGTTTTCCATCTTGTTCTTTATTCATCTAAGGTGTAAATCTTGCCTCTGAATCGAGATTCGTAAAAGTGCTTTTTCGGGGCAAAAAAAAAGTGATCTAGTGCCTCAATGTAACATATTTCGAGCAAAAAAGCACTTTTAAAAGTGCTTTTGTGTACCACTGGAAATCGACATAACATGTTTCGAGCAAAAAAGCACTTTTTAAAGTGCTTTTGTGTACCACTGGAAATCGACATAAGATTTACATAGTTAATTCTTGCCACTTGGGGCGCTTATCTGTAGCAGGGATGTAGCGAGTAGGTTTATAAGTGTAGTATGTTTTTTTAACCTCGCTTGAACAAGTATAAAAATCTCAGCAATTGGAGTAGTTTTGCAAGAACGTTTTGTTGTCCATTGCTGTCACCAAAGCTCTTGTGAGCTTAATAGTACTTTAAAAATATCTTGTAAGGCCGCGTTTCCATTTGAGAGAAATAGTGCAGTCAATGAAGCATTTTAGGTCCGAATTTTTTTACTGTGAACCGATTTGCATGAAATTTTGGAATTAGGCTCATCTTACCCTTAACTTCAAAAGTGAAAATGATTTGAACACCGCCACCACCCTGGGGGTGGCTGCCACCCCTTTTCGGGGGCGAATTTTTTTTTTCAAAATAACCTCGGATATCGATAAAAGGCCTAATTTTAAACAAAAAATCAATTCTAAAGTTTTTTATTGAGTCCAATACTTTTCGAGTTATTGGCAATTGAAAATTCGCAATTTTTTCACGTTTTTCATCTATTTATTGCAAATATCTCCAAAACTATACGTTTTATCGAAAATTTTATAAAGAACAAAACTGTAGCAGGTAAAACAATGAACAATTTGGTGTTTTATAAATTATTCTAAGAACAATATTAGGCTAGATATAAAAGATCAAAGCCATTTTTTATTTTGTCTGAAATTTTATCGTCGTGGTCAATGCCATTTAGCGGCGAGCAGATGCATTTTATGCATTCTAATACAACAAGATGTTTTGTAGTGCTTGAAATAAGCTTTAAAATGAGCACTATTAAAAGTCTATTGCACGTAAAATAAGTGAGCTGTAGTGCAAATAAGGGGAGCATTTAATGTTTTTTTCTTTTAAATCAATGAGTTTTCTAAGTGCCATTTCCACCAAAATTAAATTAAGTCGTATTCCGCCTAAAATTAAGTTCGTTATGAAGATTTTGATAGATAGTATCAGTTTGGATGCTTCAGGACACATATTTTTCAAAAAAGTCACGATTAAAAAAAAAAACAAATTTTAAAATTTTTAAAAAACCCACTTTTTTCATAATATCTCAAAAATGACGACAGATTTGGTTTTTTAGTTTTTTCTGTCAGACAAAAATTGATGGAGATATGATTGTTTAAAGAGCGCGTGGCAGCGCAATCGCAGCCTCTTTTAAGTCCTTTTACCCTTCACCGTTTTAGCAAAAGGTTGTTTACTACATATTGCAATAAAGCATGTTGTAGCTCTCTTAATTACCTTTACTATGGTGTTTTATAAGTTGTGAAAGCTTGAAAATTGAAGGAGTTATGGTACAAAAACTCATTGATTTAAAAGAAAAAAACATTAGATGCTCTCCTTATTTGCACTACAGCTCACTTATTTTACGTGCAATAGACTTTTAATAGTGCTCATTTTAAAGCTTATTTCAAACACTACAAAACATGTTGTTGTATTAGAATGCATAAAATGCATCTGCTCGCCGCTAAATGGCATTGACCACGACGATAAAATTTAAGACAAAATAAAAAATGGCTTTGATCTTTTATATCTAGCCTAATATTGTTCTTAGAATAATTTATAAAACACCAAATTGTTCATTGTTTTACCTGCTACAATTTTGTTCTGTATAAAATTTTCGATAAAACGTATAGTTTTGGAGATATTTGCAATAAATAGATGAAAAACGTGAAAAAATTGCGAATTTTCAATTGCCAATAACTCGAAAAGTATTGGACTCAATAAAAAACTTTATAATTGATTTTTTGCTTAAAATTAGGCCTTTTATCGATATCCGAGGTTATTTTGAAAAAAAAAATTCGCCCCCGAAAAGGGGTGGCAACCACCCCCAGGGTGGTGGCGGTGTTCAAATCATTTTCACTTTTGAAGTTAAGGGTAAGATGAGCCTAATTCCAAAATTTCATGCAAATCGGTTCACAGTAAAAAAATTCGGAGGTAAGGCCCTATTTTTCGCTTCATTGACTGCACTAAAAACTTCTGCCAGAAATATCTGACAGTCTGTCCGACAGTGGCTTGCAAGTGTAAACTGCGAAGCAAGATGGATCGCGACAGTTCTTGCATAACTTCTTTCTAGTATTTGCTTGTGCAATAAATTGTAGGTTGAAACAGGTTTCCATTGACTCGCGACAGTTCTTGCAGCTTGCCGAAATAGTTTCGTATATATCGCGCTCGCTGCTGGTTGGTCAAAAGAGAGTACGTGAATTGTGTCGCGAAGAAATAATGACGTTACGAGTGTAATTTGTATTTTTGGCTTGTTTATGCATGTTTAAAATCTCAGCGTCAAGAGGGGTCTATCCTTCGTTGATATTGAATCTCGGAATCGAGTGTCCTGCTTTTTTAAAATAGGGCCCACTTTTAATAACACAACTTTTAAATAAACTGGGCTCATCGAAGTGAGGTTCAAATATTGTTGTCTAGTTCGTTTAGTAAATTATAGACGGCATCAGCTTTCCGTCTTCCTAAAATCCAAACGCACACCCAAGTTGATCGCTTTGTTTACCCATAAATTTGTAATTGCAGCTCCTAAACGTTGACGTATATTCTCGTCATGATTTCTTAATTTTAAATAAATGACCGAGTTTCTTGCGACATTAATGACTCTCCTGTATAGATGATACCTATGCAATGAATTGCGACAGTATAATGCGAGAGCTTCTTGCAAGACATTTATTGCTGAAGAAATTACAAGAATTCATACAGCAGTATAAACGCTACTGCAAAAAACTTCTCCAAGACTTCCGCGAATTAACTTGCGGAAGTCTTGTAGAAGTTTCTTGCAGTAGCGTATATAAATGCCATCTTCTGCATCTGCATCTTCTGTTGAGTGCTACGAGTAACGCAACGCAAATCAAACTGGTTGAATTGAAGCAACCAGACTTTTTTTCGTAGCGTCGGTCGCACGAGTATACAGTTTGATTATGAAAAGCTTTAATGATAAAGCTTGAAAGATCATGAAACAAACATTTGCGACCATTCTACCCCATCGAACTATCGCTTATCTGTGTTAATAAGGACACACAATAGGGTTATTGTTGTTCAATATTTTGATCGTCCGATGCAGCGCCCGTCGCTCGTTGTTCGGTCGCGCGATGGCTACCAATTAGGACATTGGGTAAAACTCAAAGCAGTTGCAACAGCTTCTGCGGGCAGACTTAAACTATATCAGTTGGAAAAATACTTATCAAATACCATTAAATAGGTTTGAATTTGACTGACAACCAAGTTGTGTCATGTCTGCCTTAAGCTAAATTTATTTTTATATAACTATGTATAATAAACAAAATTTTTGTATAAATACTACTTCACTGGTCGACAATGGTTTGACCACAGAGAGCAAACTACATATATTTTTTTTTTGGTCTGAACATATATTTTTTTTGCTCTGTCACGACAAGTTTTCGAGATATTAAATTTGAACAAGTCAAGGCTTCGGGATTTTTATTTAAGATTATGCACCACCTCCTGTCCGTTAACTGTCAGTATAAGTAAGTAAAGTTTTTATTCAAGCCAATTTTATACATATTTTTTTTTGATGAGTTTGTATATAAGCTTACAACAATAAACAGGAATTTAAAAAGAAAAATTTACATCGCCAACTTTGATATGCGAAACTCAATTGAATGAAATTCTACTTATACTTCTTAAATATGAACTGAATTTCTAGTTTGCTTAAGTTTTCGTAGTTTCGTTTTAAAAATAAATGTTTTTTTAATTCTTTGACCTTTTATTTATTTAATTCCAGTGCGTTATCCATAAACGAAGTATCGCGGGAAACTTACGAAGATGAAGAGGGAAGCTTATCGGGATCAATGATAAGCCTAGCACATAGTAATAGCTCTACAAGTTTTCTGCCTGGCTCCCTATAGCATATACAAATTTACAATTGCAATGCAAATTGTAACACTAATAATGACCGAAATTCTAGTGATGGTAAAAGCCAATAAAAAGACGAAATTGAAGTTAAACGTATGCAAATGTCGCTTTCTCCAATGTCAAAGTAAAAGAAATAATGCTAAATAAATTTGTTTACCTAAATTGAATTAAGTAAATTATTATTAAAGTGAGAAAAAACATACAAAAATACTATCCAAAAAATTCAAATAAGTAAAACGTAACATTCAGCATCTTAGCATAAAATCATTACATAGAAAAACTCAACAAAGATTAAATCCACTTCTTCAAGATATGCTTTTACTAAAAAAATCTAAATATTGATATCTAAAACATAAGATCATTTCGGTGCCGTAAAATTAAGTCGTGCGTATAAAGGTCGAAGGGGCTTTATTACCTTTTGGAATTGGAAATAACGTCGAATTGTTGTAATTTTCTCATTCGACTTTATTTCGCAAAAAAAATTTTAAGTGGAAATAATGTTGATCTCTGGAATGGAGATATTTGTGAATTGTGATATCCCGAAGCGTAACATAAGCTTTTAGCTATCAATATTAGGTAAAATAAAAAAGTCTTTTTAAGTTAACTGGTTGAAGTTGATGAAATGCGATGCTCATGCAAGTTTTGGTTCATACGTAAGAACACAGCCGTTTACCGATACCAAAAAATCACTGCATTTGCTGAAGTCCCGATCCAATTGCACATCCAAAAACCTGAAAGAGTTTCCTCGCTTAAAAGTTTCCTCCTTGAAAGTATGCTCTTGGATTCCTCCAAAGAGCTGTTTTTTTTTTTTAAACTTCTGCGTATTACAATGCGAGGGGAAAGCAGAGTCAGGTAAAGCATTCCACATCATAGTAGTACGGCTAAAGAATGCATCTCTATATTTCACTGTACAACCAAAATTGGGCTGAAGGTAAAACTGATTTGCATTCCTTGCGAGACGTGTATTGCGGTTAAATTGCTTAAGGGGAGGAATGCAACTGGCTATTTCATCCGAGCATTGTTTGTAAAAAAACCTACAGAAAAGAGAGAGACATGAAACATTACGACGATGATCAAGAGAGCCAATTGATTCAACAATTGAACTATCACCTATCATTCTTAATGCTCTGTTTTGAACCTTATCGAGTAGGCACAATGATGTTTTAGGAGCACCTGACCAGATATGGGAATTGTACTCTAACTTAGGACGGATGTACGCCTTATAAATAGTAGCCAGATCAGAAGGGGTGAAAAATTTCCTGTACCTTTTAAGGAAACCTAAGCATTTAGCAGCGACTTCAAATATGTGATCATTCCAACGAAGATCATCGTTGACACACATACCAAGTACTGACAGCTTTTCGGTTTCTTGGATGCAGGTACCATTCATGGATAATGGTAGAGGGGAATGTTTCGCTTTAACGACAAGTGAAAACATTGAGTTTTGGAAGCATTGAATTCTACTCAGTTTTTTTTATCCCATGTAACAATGCTGTCAAGGTCAGAATTCAATGAGCTTATCATACGCAACCGTTCCATTTCCACGTCCGAAGAGCAGGGACGTGAATTTGGAAAAGAATATGAGAAGCTGAGGGTTGAGTCGTCAGCAAAACAATTAAGAGTATTAGAAGTTTCAGAAAGGAGATCATTTATGAAGACAAAAAAGAGAGTCGGAGACAAAACGGAGCCCTGGGTCACACCAGCATTTATAAAGTGGGTTTCAGACTTAAAACCATCCAATACAACTTGTATTGAACGGTTGGAAAGGTAGTTTCTAATCCAACGAAGAAGAGACTCATCGATGCCAAAAGCACGCATTTTCGATAAAAGAGCCTGATGACAAACTCTATCAAATGCCTTAGAAATATCAAGCGCAATAATCTTACTTTCTCCAAAACAATGTTAAGATTGGTTCCACTTTTCGGTGAGATAAGCCATCAAATCACCAGTGGACTGTTTGCTACGAAAGCCGTACTGACGGTTATTAAGAAGCTTTCGTTCTTCAAGATATTTCATAAGTTGACGGTTTATCAACGTTTCCATGACCTTGAAAAGAAGGGACGTTAGTGCAACTGGGCGGTAATTGGAAGGGGAGGACGATTCGCCTTTTTTAGGGACTGGCCGGAGACCGTTTGCTTTCGACACCTGTTTTCGATAATCTGGATCGCACATCGACTTTGCATGTCTTCCCCCGCAAGCACCGCACTTAAGGTTTTAAACAAAACACCGTTTTGAAGAATGCCCTTTTAAAGTGCAACGATAGCATCGATTGTCTCGTTTAAGTAAATTTTTTCGTTGTGCTACAGTCAACTGGTTATCACATTCTTTTGTATGATGTGCGACCGACTTACAAAAAAAAACATGATGCGGGAGTGTTAGACGTTGTAAGTAAGCCAGCTGCAGTGGATAAATAATTCGTTTGCTTTCTCTGATTATTGGCTTCTTCTTTTTCATCAACCGAATTTTCAAGAGCTATAATTTCTCTTTTGATGAATTTAAGAAGGCCCGTTAACTGTTTGTCACCATCAAACACAAAAGAGCATTCACTTTCTGACGACACATTATTAACGTTTTCTTGATTTAAATCATTTGATTCATCGGTAGAACTATGACCCTGAGTCCTAAAATAATTTGCACGAAGTTCGTTAGGTAAACTACTCAGTAATTTGGTCTTAAGCATTATAGAATAATTACTCGAAGGAATACCGAGAGCCGTCAATGATCGTATTGACGAGGTTACCGTATTATAAATGTTTCTTAGACCACGAATATCAGTTTTTGATTTTAGCAATGCAATAGACATTAGAGCGTGCATATTTTTATCGATTATTTTATCTGCATTCCCGAATTCTTCTTGTAAAAGAGCTAAAGCACCGTCATAGCAATTACCACTCGGTGTAAAACCGGCAATTACATCAGCGGCTTTGCCTTTCAACACTGACTGGAGATAATTAAATTTATCTGTCCCAGATAGAAATTCACTATCATGTACCGTAGTTTTGAACTGCTCCCAAAAAGGAAGCCATTCCTTAAAATCCCCAGAAAATGATTTTAAAGGCAGCTTGGGTAACTTTACTCCGTTAATACGATCGCGTGATAGAGAAGTGTTTGTAACGTTAACGTTAACTGTTTCCGAACCGTTAGGATTTCTTAAACGATTTAACCGTTCGAGCCGTTGATTCAACCGCGTGATAAGGGAGGTGGCTTTATCCTCATACTCGACAACTTGCTCCATATCTCTAGTTGCAGTTTCGAGATTAGAACTAGGAACAAACTCGTTATTAGCCTTTATAAGCCCTTCATGAGCTACTTTTACGCGATTAAGATACACAAGGAGTTCTTCCTCAACGTTCTCTAAATTTTCTTCGTTCGTGGACAAAGGATTTGAGTCAAGAGTTCGGAAGTATTCTGTTGCACTATTAACTACACGAGTTACTTGTCCCTTATACGCTGCAAGACTTGCATTCTCCATATCGATATAAAAAAAAATATTCTTACACAACATTTATTGTCTCTCACGTCTTGAGTCCCGGGTTTCGGCACCATGAAAATAAAGTTCGATCAATAAAAACCCAAAGTTCAATAATTATATTCAAGATTTATTACAAGAGAGGAACTTACTCGAATGGAGGTGGAATCGCAAGTGAAGTTTTAATAGAAAATTGAAAAGTACTTTACAATCAGACTGAACAATATGCTTAGTAAGAAAGAGAAAAATATATAGTAATTAAGTAATAGATTAATGTAAGTTTTCGTTAAGTTACACTGTAAGAAATAATAATTCAAATACTAGAAATTCAACAGATATCAAGGGGACAGGGGAACCCTTTATTGAATATTTTAAGCCTGGATCTAGCTAAGGCAGGGCATTCACATAAAATGTGTTCAGCTGTTTTTATGTGTTCAAGACAGAGACGACAGGTGTCATCTTGGCTGATGCCCATGTTTTTAAGATGATACTTGAGAGAGCAGTGTCCAGTGAAGAAGTCCGTAAGTAACTTAGCGTCACGTTTGCTCATGTCAAGAATTTCTTTCATACGTTTGTGGGATAATTCAATGAATAGTTTTGACTGACGATGGCCATTTGAGTTGTTCCAGGTGCTGATCATGTTCTGTCGTTCCCAGGTAGCTAATTCGTTTTTAAGGCTACTGATTGGGAGACCACAGTAGGGTTCAGGGCCTTTGAATTGGGACTGAGAGCCAAGTCTAGCAAGTCGGTCAGCCTCTTCGTTACCCGGTACGCCTTCATGACCAGGCACCCATGAAAGAGTTATTTTATTGTGAGTAGCTTATTGAACTATACATGTCAGGCAGTTCCAAACTAGTTTGGATTCGATTTTTGTCGAGGACAGAGCCTTTAGTGCTGCCTGACTGTCAGAGCAGATTAGGATGCTTGATCTTCGGAGGTTTCTTCTAATGCATTCCCTAATACAGAATTCTATAGCCATTACCTCTGCCTGAAAGATAGTAGTTGTGTTACCAAGGGATGTAGATGATTTAAAGTTGGGACCGTAAATCCCTGCACCTACACCGTTGTTTGTTTTTGAACCGTCAGTATACCAGATGTATTGGAAGTTATTTGTAAGAATTACAGGGTTCTTCCATGCTGAGCGGTTTGGAAAGATTACTTCAAAGGGGTGGTGTAACATTATGCGTTTAGGCATAAAGTCCGAGGAGTGGGCTGCAGGCGATTTCAGTATTGGGAGCACCTGCAGAATACTCATATGTCCTTGTAAGTTTTCCTTTCTCGAGTAGTTAGTGATATGAAGCTTTAGTCCGCTTAGTGCAGCAGTTTTCTTTACTCTTTGATGTAGCGGAGGAAAATTTAATAAACTTTCTAACGCTAAAGTTGGGCAGGTGCGCATTGCACCTGTGAAACCTACACAGGTTAGTCTTTGTAACTTTTGCAAAGATTTGCGGGCATAAACTTGTTCTGTTTTTTGCCACCAGATCAGCGAAGCATAGGTTATGATGGGTGTGATAATAGTGAGGTAAGTCCAGTAAATCATTTTTGGCCTAAGTCCCCACTTTTTACCAAAGAGTCTAGAACAGGCCCAGAAAGCATTTGTTGCTTTTGCTATGGTTTTGTCTAGATGAGGTTTCCAATTGAGTTATTATCCAGGGTTACTCCTAGATATTTGACCTCTTTGGAAAAATTAATTTGAACACTATTTAGGGATAGTGTTTGGAGATCGATTTTACGTCTCCTGGTGAACGGAATGATGACTGTTTTGGTGGGGTTGACCTTAAGCCCTTCTTTATTGCACCAGTCATTAACTTTGTTCAGGGCACTTTGCATACGGTTTGTGACCTGTGCTTCTTGATTGCCTTGAATAGAGATGACTAGGTCATCAGCGTAGCTTTGTGTATCAAGGCCCAGCTTATTGAGGTCATCCAAGAGCTGATCAATTACAATTGACCAGAGTAGGGGAGATAAAACACCCCCTTGGGGACAGCCTTTGACAGCATTAACTGTTATTGATGTTTGACCTAGTGTGGTGGAGATGATTCTGCCACTTAGGGGCCGATTATAGCTATCATTGAATCGTATCATGGGAAATGTTTGAATAGATTTTTTGGACGTTATCTTTTGGCCAGGAACGTAAATTATGTACCAATCGATCCGAAATCACTCAAAGAATTTTTTTTGACAAAAAAAAGTTCAAACGCACACTAATTTTTTTCTAAAAATGTAAATTTCTATTTCCATGATGAAAATCAATTTTTCGAAACAGCTGACTCGTAGTGTCAAAAAGTGAAACAAATCGTTCCAGTTTGGAGAGTTTCGATTTCTCTCGTTTCACATGATGGAATTCTGTCATGTTTTTTTTTTCGTCATGAAATCAATCAAATGAAATAAATTTCTGTTGGTTGGATGATGGAATTAAAATGATAGCTATAACCGACTTGCCAGAAAATTCCAATGATTTGGTAAAATGATGGGCATTCAATGATAGCTATAATTGGCCCCTTAACATAGAGTCAATCCATTTAATGGTTGGTGTGTCAATTCCTTTGACAGTTGCAGCGGTTTGAATTGACAAGTACGTAGTATTGTCAAAGGCGCCAGAAATATCAAGAAAAGAGCAGAGTATGATGTCTTTCTTAGCAAACGCATTCTCAATTTTGCTGACCAGCTGATGGAGAACTGTAACAGTGGATTTACCAGTTTTGTAAGCGAATTGGTTAGCAATGAGAGGATTTGCTATTAAGGCCGTATTGCGAATGTGTAAATCAATCACTTTTTCCATGACCTTTAGAAAGAAGGATGTGAGACTGATTGGTCTGAAGGATTTTGGGTCTGAGTTTGATCTATTGCCAGCTTTTGGTATGAATACTACTCTCACCTTTCTCCAAGTTTGAGGGATGTAGCTTAATTCAAAACTGGATCTATAGATAAGTATAAGTGAGCAGATTATGGTATCAATTCCATACTGCAAGAGAGCAGGGCGCCTTGAAAGGCTGTTGGGAGGATATTGCCCATTTGATGGAGTCTTCGTTAAAAATTTTTCTAGCTAGATTTCTTGTTGTGCTATTAGATGTAGTGTAACTTAGATTTGTGGTTAGAGATTGATCAGTGGTATGTATACAGTCAGGAAAATGAGTGGCCAAAAGTAGGCTCAGAGTTTCACTGTAACTTTGGGTAAAACTACCATCCGATTTTTTTAAGAGACCAATACCGTTGTTATGATCATTAGCTAAGGCTTTTTGAACTCTAATTGAAGAAGGCAAGTTATCGATACTTTCACAGAAGTTTTTCCAGGTAAGTCGTTTTTGCCTTCTTATCATCGAGTTGTAAGTCGTTAGAGTTGTTCGATATTCGCTCCACGAATTGGTTCGCTTAGCTTTGTTGAACAACTTTCGAAGCTTTCTTTTATACTTCTCCAACTCACTGTTCCACCAGGAAACATCGCGATTTGAGTTGTTCTGTCTAATGTGACAGCTGAACTCGTATGCGCTTGTGATTTGTGAGCTTAAGCGTGTTGCTTCCCTTTCAAGTTGATAAGGAGAGTCAATGTTTGGATAGGATGGTTCAAATTCACAACGAAGTGTCTCTGTGTAGAGATTCCAGTCCGCGTGCCTTGGTATCCTATTGTTTTCTATATTGTTGTGATTCGGCCTTGACAGATCAAATCTGATGTGCCGGTGGTCCGAGAATGATGAATGATATCTCTTTCGAGACATGCCAATTGAGAATGTTGTTGGCTATGGCAAAACTTGCCATTGTCATATCCAACACTTCTTTCCTAGTGGAGGTGACAAAAGTAGGTTCATTTCCCTTGTTTAGAATATCTAAGTTTGAATGCATGAGAAAATCTAAAAGGGACTCACCTCTTTTGTTGATGTCTTTGCTACCCCATATGGTGTGATGGGAGTTGGCATCACAACCAAGCAGTAGCTGTCCCCTTGCGTTGCAGTAGCTAGCAAGTTTTTTAACCTCATCAGGTGGTGCGGAGGAAGTATCACCTGGGTTGTAGGCTGAGGCTATTACAATGTTTTGTAAGCCTCTTGCCGTGGGGATCTCAGCTAGTACCGCAACGAGATCATTTGTGATGAATTCTGGAATGGGAAGAAAGTTAGTTCTTTTATGGATAAGAAGCGCAGCTCGTGGTTGGAGTTGCGTGTTGTCGTATATTAACTTACACGATTGTGTTGGAAGGCCTTTTATTTGGCCTCTTACCACCCATGGTTCCTGGACTAGTAAGCAGTCCAGATCCTGCTTGACAAATTCCCTGCTTGCCGCAGCTGAGGCAGCTTTGGCGTGCATGAGATTTATCTGCAGGAATTTTAGGGTGGTGTAATTAATTTTTATTTTGGGGTTGAGGTAAAGCTCGCTGGTGCTTTTAATAGCCTCTGCCGAGCTTTACCTTTGGGCCTGGGGTCCCGTTTTTGAGCCATGAATTTGGCTGTGCTGCTTTTTGCAGCTGGTGTTGCATTACCGCTTTTTGGTGTTGGTTTGGCAACGGTAGTTGAGCAGGGAGGGGGGGGGGGGGGGAGTTGTTGTTGTATTGCCAGAGGTACCTTTTGGTGAGGAGGGCCTCACGGCTGACTCCTTTGGTAAGGTAGCTGTGGCATTGGCATGGGAGGACCTAGGGTTATTGGAGCTGTCAGCCTGTTTTGTAGATCTGACGTTGGTGAAGGCTGTGGAGCACTATTACCTGTCGTCAGAGTCGTACAGGCTGTCTTGAGAGGGGAGTTAGGTGGGGGTTTGGGGGCACAAGTTCTGTAAGGGGCTTTAGGATGGCGGAGTTGAACATCGCCAAACCTAAAGTCTATTATGTCTTTTTTGGTTTTCAGTAGAGCCGCAGATTTGTGGTCCACCGAAAAGGTAAGAATAGAGACGGCACCTTTGGCTTCTCTTCTTATGACTCTCCATTCAGGAACGGGGAGACCCTCATTCTGGACTTTGATCGCAGTGAGAATCTGTTCGTTCGTGCATGTAGGGCCAACGGGGAAATGGCCTACCAGAATTTGGTTTTTGGGAATTTCTTCCTCTTCGACCGCCTTCAGTGAGGCATTCTCCCAAGGCTTTACTTTTGGAATTTCGACTTTTAGCCAATCAGCCGTGACCATATTTTTGCAGTTGAAGACAAGCCATCCTGGTCTGAAATTAGTGCCAAAGAATTTGGGGCTGATATCCCCTGTCTTTTGGCTGCAAATCAAACCAAAGATGGTGTCTTGCACTGCTGTCATAAGGTCAAGGATACCTATTTTGTAACTCTCCAGCGCTTGCTTGAAATTTTTTTGCTCTATTTTTTGTTGATTTGGAGGCGGATTTAATGTGGAAGGCACATCAACAGACCTCTGCTTGTGAGCAATGTTGGGTTTTGCCATTTTGGCACGATTTGTGTCCCTAGTGAAGGATTCAGAGCGATTCCTTTTTTCTCCCTTTGGAACAGCCGTTCTGGCTCTTTCCCTGGCTTTGGCTTCGTTAAGGCCGCTACCCAGAAGGAATTTAAAGCGTTTGCAAGCAGCTTCATAAAGCTTGACGCGCGCTTTTTGGGTGGTTTCGATCGTTTGATCAGTGTGTGTTGAAGGGGCAGCCTCGTTAAGAAGTTTCGCCTCCTCCAAAGAACCAATAGGTGGAAGGTCGTCAAGACCTGTGTCCATTGGTGTGGATGCACTTAGAGCAGCATCACTCTCTTAAAAATTTTAATTAAAAATATCAATTTTGTACCCACGAGTATTAGGGAAAGGAGGTCACCATTGGCAGAGCCCTATGCCAACGTAAAGGACTTATAATTTAAACTGGATTTGCCTAGGTATCCAGAGTTCGCAACTAGCGACTAAGAACTCCTAAGCCATTCAGCCTTCGGCGTCGCTGTTCAACCACTGGCTTGAGGATTGTTTATGGACCTTTACTGGTCTAGATCCGTTATGTTCGGTTATTGCGTAAGCAAGTTGCAGTGGCACCTCGAGCAGGATGTTATTTGCTAACGCATAACGGTCTTGAAAAGGGAGAGGCTAGAGTTTCATGGAATACCCGACTTTTATTGCGCTTCACCTGTTCCTGGGTCTTATGTCCCTGGCCACCCCATATTTGAGGTTGAGTGGGATCAAACTTGGTGAGCTTCACACGGCGATGGTTTGCTTGAACTGACGACTGGATGATTGGTACGGTTTGTGCGTTTGATGCGAAGTGCTGATGGTTGTGCAATGTTAACAGTCGCACCTGTTCCCTTAGCAGTGCGATTCCGGTGGACTCTGTATCTGCAGCAGACGCAAATCGCGTTGATTCCATTTGGCGTTCAATGTCCTCTTGTTTGATGATTTCAGTGACTTGATGATATTGGCTGTCGATATGATCTCGTTCGCTTTCAGCTTCAGTCCTGGCTTTTGTCTGCTCATCAGGATCCTCTGATTTGTTGATGGTTTCTTCATTTTTCAATCGCTGATTGGACACTGTCGAAATCTTTGTAAAGTTTGTCGAGTTTGGCCTGTTTAATTTCAGCTTGGATAGCTGATCTATTTACAGAAAAAAAATTACAGATTTTTGTAATCTGTTGCTTGATGATTCCTCTGTTTTTTATTAAACTGCTGAGGTCGGCCATTACGGATAATTTTTGTGCTCGATGATTCGTTTTATATCGGGGGGGAGGGGGGAGACGACGCCGATGGCTGTCGCCTCGTTGGCGCCGAAAAATTTTTTAGACAGCGATAACGTGGCAGCTGCTTGTTATCGCCTAGATATTTATTTGGTTTAATAAATAATCGTTTTTCTTGGAACTCGGGGTCACCAATTTAGTGTCTTTGCCAGCTGAAAGAAAATAAGACAAGTTATATCAATTAACAATTTACACAATTTTTATTATAAAAACACTAGATTTCGTAACAAGACTAGACATGAACATAAAGCGAATAGTAATGGAGAAACTGACTAGCTTCGTTTACATACAAAAACTTCTCTTTCTACCAGCACTTGCTTTCTCCTTCCAATATTCTTTTTAGCTTTATGTGGTTGAGTTGGCATTACTGATAGGTGTGTTCCACGATGTATAGTTGGAGCAGCCACATATTTAAGTTCACTATCTTTCCTATACCTACGTTTTTTTTTAGTTCTATTTATTTTCTTTACTACCGCACAACTCACTAGCTATTTAAGTTCACTATTTTTTATTTAATTCTCTTTATTTTCTTCACTTTTAGTTAGCGTGAAAAGTTATTGAAATGTGATCACTAACTTTTCACGCTAACTATTTTTCCTGTTTCCTTTTTTTAATTCTCTTTATTTTCTTTGGAATTCTAAAAAAACTCACTAGCTTTCTTAACAATTGGTAGGTATTTATGTCTTTTCCAATTTATATTATGTTAATAAATTCTAATTTTAGTTTTTGTAACCTTACTGCACTTTTTCACATAAAAATTGATTTTAGAACGAGAGTCTAATAATCAATGGCCAAAATTATACTTTGCCAAAGCTCAAAGAACTTTGTAACCGCCAAAAACTTGTAACGGCCAAATCTTATGTAAAAATACTTCGTTTGATGGAAGTTGGATGGTCTGATGTAGTTTTCGTTCACACCTATCAAGCTTGTCGTCCAACTTTATGTCACATACCCTTCCATCCGTCCAACTTCTAGATTTTCAAAATTTTTTGAAAACCATCCAAAAAGTTGGACAAGCGGTCGTATGAAGGGTTCACACTATCAAGCATTGGTCGTTCAAACCTAAGTCTGTCCAACTAATTGTACAGTGTGAAAAGGATTAATGGTGGAATTTCATGCATCTGCAAGTGCAGATGAAAAACGGAAAAGACACAAGATGTAAAATTCATACTTGTCTGATAGAGAGGGAACACACCATCTGCAGCCATAATCCTATTCGTCTCTCTTTTTAACTTTTGTGCTTTGTAATCTTCATCCGTCTCGCTTTACTTTTCTGCACTTCCGCAGTTGCAGATGCATGTAAACCCAGCATAATGCTATGGCCTACCATAACTCTTACACACTATCCAACATTTCACTCTATTTGACGTCTTGTTTTTAGGTGGGATCAAATTTAGCCATTTGCTGTGTGAATTGCGTTAAAAAAATTATTTTAACCAAGATTTCTGCTTAGGTTAAAAAAATTTCCCTCGATAATTTAAGAAATTTCCCTGAACAAAAATTGGTTTTCTTTTTTACGGAAAAATAACTTCTCTTACAAAACATATTTGTAAGAAAACAGGGTTAATAAAAAGTCTTTGAAACGGAAAAAAAATCTTTTTTATTTATTGTTCTCGATTCTAATGTCATATTTCAAAACAACAATCAAAAATATTCAAACAAAATTCCCATTTTGATTAATTGATTAATTCGGTGTAATAACACTGAAAACTAGAAAAAAAAACTACTACTAGAAAACAAAGCATTGAGTTTATATAAATTAATTGATTTCAAACTAAAATTTATTGTATGGTTTTCCAGCCTGCCTTCGTTTTTTTCTTGATTCATATTTCGTTGTTTGAATTGAATGCATAAGCAAGAGCAAATTTCTCTATCACTAGAAACGTCAAATTTTAACACACTTTAACCTGCAACACAGCTCAATAAATTTTAACCCATTTTATTCACCTCATTTGTGACAAATTTTAACGCGGGTTATACAATTTAACCCACATTTTAACGCAATTGACACACGGCCTAAGAGGAGAAACATTTGTGGTTATTTGTTTCCTGCTCTTACGCATATACCCTTCCTTAAATTGTAGTCAACATGAACTTTCAAAATAAGCACACAAAAACACGAAACATTTGCGATTTGGGGACTTTAAATAATCTTGTCTTTTAAATTAAGTAACTTTAATTACATTATCCCTTCACTGCTTTCAATTTGATAAAAATTGTCGAAAAAATTTCATTTTGCACTTTGTTTCAATTATTCAATTCAATTTTTCAATTCAAAGATTCATTTATTGCAGATTTTTAATTACATATACATATATGAGTATTTATGAACTTGAAGCGTTGGCTATGCCGTCAGCTCGACTGGTAACTTCAGAGTATTGAACTAATAAAAATTGAACAAATGAATGTATAATAAAATAGTTAGTAATCTTGTAAACTGATTTATAGTTATTTGGTATGATGTGTTAGGAATATTCTGACATAAGAAGCATTCTGTATCGGTAGCAAACTCTGACAAAATTGACAAGTCTCACCCAATCTGATCCATTTAAGATTTTAATTGTCTCTTGCATTGAAAGTGTTGCTCTTCCAAAATGTGACTCTCGTTGCCTTCTAAAGATCGGACATAATACTTAAGAAATGAAAACAATCCTTTTTGGCTTTTAAGTTACACAGTTTACAAAACTGGACGAAGCTTCCGTTAAAGATGAGTTCGAAACTAGCTTTAAAA
Source organism: Melanostoma mellinum (assembly GCA_914767635.1). NCBI lineage: Eukaryota > Metazoa > Arthropoda > Insecta > Diptera > Syrphidae > Melanostoma > Melanostoma mellinum. The sequence goes on along the minus strand of OU612059.1, from coordinate 120,347,211 downwards.
ATAAGCGAAATATCTTTGTAGCAATACAATCTTGAAAAAAAATTTTCTCACACAAGTTGAAATTTAGAAGGCTGTTTAAGATTCTGCTTTGTGAATTCTTTGCTTTTTCAATCATCTGCTCTCGATCAGTGTCTTCGACTTTTTGTATTATTTTGTATAGTTTTAGTTTAACCTCGTTAGTGTTGCTATAATCCAACGGCATTTGTTCCCCACAGGAAGCAGCGATGTTATCCTTAATCCTCAACCACCAGTCCTTGTTTCGAGATTCGTATAATAGGTAACATTATTTTGCATAAGCGATAGTTTTGAAGCCCAAGTACTTTTATTATATAGTCGGCTTGTAACTTTAAAGTTGAGGTAAATAGTTTTGGAAGTCCTGTTTCTAGACAGATTGCATAGTTTGGTGTGGTTAATGGGATGCTAAAGATTTTCTTAATGAAATTTCTCTGAAACTTTTCAATGTCGTCGTATTCTTGCATTCCCCATATTTGTGCACCATAGCAAAGCGTAGATTTTATGACTGCATTGAACATTTTATATTTTGTTGACAGGTTTATGTGGTTGTTACGAATGGCAACTTAAAACATTTACCATTCGTGTTTTGAAGTCATAGAATTACGCAGTAGTTATTTATGTCTCTCTTTGAATTATATACTTTAGAATAAGAGACAAGGGTAGTTTTTTAGTCTTGTTCTGTCCAGCAGACAGGCAAGTTGTATATTCTTTTTTGTAAAACCGGAGATAATAAATTGTGTGTTTTTTTTTTATATATTTTTTCACACAACAAAATTCGTACCGTGTTTTGTTTTTTATTGAGAGGATAATATACATTATGGTCCTTTGAGTCGGTAGTGTTTAAAAAAAAAAAAAACCCGAGAGAAAAGTGTAATTAATAATGGAACCAGCGCCAGGAGGTAACTACAAGAAAGAAGTTCTACAAAGGAATCTACATCTACGCAGGAGCAAAACAAATGGAATCACGCAGACTGATGGTTTGTAAGTGGTGAAAAACTGTAACAATAATATTCATTTGATTCTAAATTGGAATCGAAAATGAAACATTAAACATTAATAACATCAATCTTTGAATATTTATTTGATAAAATAGATAAACTTTTCGGTGATTTGCAACCACCACATCTTGCTAGGTAGTTATCTATATGTATATTGGTATTCATTTCTGTATTCATAACCACAGCGTCTCAATAGGCAGTTTTTTTTATGTACTCAGCGGAGCTACATTGGTAACAAAATATTGTTCAACAGGAAAAAAAAGGGGAAAATTAAACCATAAGTATGTACCTACATGGTAAAAAGAAGAGAAAAAGTGAACAAAATATTAAGTGCATTAATTGAGTGGTGTGTGATTGTAGGGTTAAGATGGGAAGTGCGCGAAAAAATACTTTTTGAATATCAAGAGAATGGAAAGTGCTTGAATTGAATTTTATTTTAAAACAATTTACTAGGTAAAATGTGATGATCAGGGCGAGTACAGTGACGCGTCGATTACATAACATACACATACTCTAGGAAGTATTAGGAAATATTCTAAAGGATTAGAAATGGAAGTTCTAGCGCTAGAAAAGGAAGAAAGTGTTGCGTGCGAGCATTTACATATGGTGCCATGACCGCTAGCACAAAGCAAAAATTTAATTTCTTGGGGACAAGTCATAACATTTCCAGGAGGAAATAAGTAAATAAATGAGAATTGCCGAGGACAGCGGAAGAAAAAATTCAGGAGAAATATGACAACTATTTAGCATGTGTATGTAGGTAGGAAGGCAAAGGAAAAGTGTTCAGGTTGAACTCTAGTTGTCATAACAGCTCATTCAGCTTGTTTGTTCTGGGAAGAATAGAAAATTTATTTAAATGAAAATAATGGAACTCAAGTTTCCCGGAGATCAAGTAAAAATCGCAAAGATAAGAGATTTCTTTCATCTTGAGGACAAGATATCTTAACGTTTTTCTCCTTTCTCTTGCGGAAAAGAGAAAATGGATATATGGTTTTTTTTTTTGAAGACAAAATATTTTTTAAGTTATTCCTTTCTCTCTTGAGGACAAGAGAGTAGGAATGTATTGTGTTCAAATTCAAATTTCAAACTCGTTTTTTTCTCTTTCACACACACTCATATTGCACGCCAGTTAACAATCGAGGAGATAGACACAGTGGAAAAATATATTCACAGACGAATATACATACAAATATCAATTGCTAGGAAGCTGAGAAATTCTGTTTCTCTGTCTATACACAGTGGAAAAATATATTCTCATACGGATATTATGATCAATGGCTAGGAAGCTAGGAAAATAGTATTCATACATCGTACAATGGAAAAATATATTCTCATACGAATATATGATCAAGGGCTAGGAGACTAGGAAAATAGTGTTCATAAACACAGTATAAAATTTATTCTCAAACGAATACCTATATATCAATTGCTAGGAAGCTAGGAAGTGTTCATATACACAGTGAAAAATATACTCACAAACCAATATAATATTAATTGCTAAGAAGATAGTGAAACACAGTGAAAAATTTATTCGCAAAAGAATGAATGAATTGTGGCTAGGCGCTAGGCGGCAGAGAGGTGTTCATTAGCACTGGGAAAATATGATAAGAAAACCAAAGGAAATTCAGCTAGGAAGTGAAATGTCCATAAACACAGAGGAAAATATTTATACATATATTAGCAAATCGAATAGAGAGATTTAACAAGGAGGGTTATAAAGAATATTTATAAATATAAATTGGAACTAGGAAGATATACTAGGAAGAATTAAATTTGAAAACATGTTTGGAAACAAAAAATAATATTCTAGGAAGGATAAGGAAATTTTCCCAGAGAATTAGGAGTGGATAGATGTTCAGCGCGCACACAGAGATGCCATGATCGCTAGCATTAATTGAGCAAAAGAAATTTTTTTTTTGCGTTTTCTTTCAACATGAATCTAGAAAGGTTTTGTGCAAAGTGTTCTCTTTTTTCCTTGCAGAGAAGGGTGAATAGTCAGGAGAATATTTTTTTTTTTAAATGGTTTCTAAATTTTCAGGAGAAAATGGAAATAAGATTTATTAGTCAAAGGAAATGTAACTTGATTGATTGATTTCTTTTGTACCCACACAAACACACATACGTTGATTTCTATTAAGTCTTAGGCAGGAAATATTTCAGGTTCAGGTTTTTCGTTCCACAAAAAAGCAAACGGAAAGAAAGAGCAGGCCGCTCACGCAACCAACGATTCAGGAGACAGACAATTGATATCGCTTCAACGGGCAATTAAAAGATCGCTGACATTTGCTGATCGGAGGATTTGATTTCAGTGTCTCAGGAGGGGCTACTGATTCGAACGGATAGACTCCTACAAAATTGGGAGAAGGACAATTAACTTTTCAAAGAAAAAACAGCTAAGGGAATTAAGGACCCGAAAAATAAAATTAATGTCAGCCTGACGCTTCCTGTACAGCAGCACGACATTTAATATTAAAAATACGTGGATGGAGTTTGACGGATCATTATTAAAATGGATAGAAGTTCAGTGCCCTGTATTATATTGCAAGGAGGGAATTTGTGTTACGACATAACATCTGTTTTAATTCTTTGAAAAGCGCCATCGCAAAGAACGATGCACCGCTTTAAAGTGCAGGAACGAGCAATGCCGGAAGGATCCAAACCACAACATCATTCTGTGTTCAAGTAAGCAGCAAACGAGCAACATTCTGGCTCTACTGATGGAGCAAGCTAGAGTAGACAACGTGCAGGGCAAAAGGAGACCCTGACTCATCGAAAGATATATAAAACGCAGGATGCAAGGAGCAGAACCGGAAGACAAAATTTAAGCTAACCTCGGAAAAGGAAGATCTACGGAGGTTGAAATTTGGAAATCATCATTTATTTTTATTACATTGAAAATTATTCCTACTTTTCAATTTTTATTTTTATCATTTCTTTTCCATCCTTTAGGTACAATTGGTATATAGCTAAGTATTATGGCAACTGTTGCAGTAGGTTTTGAGGTAGAGGGAGTGAGATATGACCCAATAAGAGGTTTTTTCGATACTAGGTCAGAACCAATTATTTTAAGTCATAGGATAGTACAGAGGAGTACAAGCTCTCAACGTTGTCCACTAGCAGGAAGGCTGTAGGTATCAGCGGGGGCCTTTTTTAAAATTACGAAAATGATTAAACTAAAGATAATTCCTTCGTATTACTCACAAGGACATGAGGACCTGGAAGAAATTTTTTGGGTTTTACCCAAACATTGTAATTGAGAACTAACTGTACCATATTTTAGATCCCGAGTTGGTTCATAATCCAACTGACATTCCCTGGGCGGATCCAGAATTTTGGAAACCAGATCCGATTTATTTAATATTTGGGTGGAATTTTTTGCGAAGGCGGTATAGTTAGTTATATTGAGGGATATGAGGGGTGTAACGTTAATACAAACTTAGGTAGGGGTTATAATATTTGCAACTAAAACGGATCAGGTGAATGATTTGACTCGACAGTCAATTTCATGTATCCAATATAAAGAGGAGAGCAACTGGATAAACTCGAGGAAAGACTGTTGGAACAGAACCAAATAAATACATGTCCACAATGGACCGAAGAGGAAATGTTAGTTGAAAACCTTTCCAAAAATACTTTCAAACGGGATGAATCAGGAAGTTTTGTCGTACAAATTCCGTTGAGAGAAAGAATCTGAGAGCTAGGAAGTTCTGGGAAATTGCTTTAAGACACTTTTTGTATTTAGAAATACGTCTTGTTAAAAATCAGGAGATAAAAGAAATTTATGTTGACAAAATGAGGGATAGTTTGCAAATCGGACATCTTGTTTTAGCCACGGAAAGGTCAAGATCAATGGAAATAGTATATAACATACCGCATCATTGTAGTCCGAAGGATAATAGGATTGTTTTCGACGCAAATTGGAAAACGGACACAAGTTTGTAACAAATTATTCAAATGCTGGAACCGACGTCGCCGACGCGACCCTTCAAAGAGATTTACACGAAACTATTATGCGATTCCGTAGTCATAAAGTTGCTATAATGGCGGACTTTAGATAGATGTTTAGTCAGGTAGGGCTGGATAGGAGTCAATGGAACTTGTAAAGAATTTTTTGGAGAGAGAACTCTTCACAAATATTACAAGAGTATTGGCTTACAGTAGTCACTTTTGGATTAACGGCATCACCATTCTGTGCCGTCTGGTCGGTCATAGAGACTGCCAGGAGGGCAGAAGAAGAATATACACTTGCAGCTAAAGCAATAAAAGAGGATTTTTACATGGATGATTGTGTGACAGGATCATCGTCAGAAGCAGCTATCAAATTGGCAAAGAAAATCGATTGCATCTTAAAGACTGTAAAATTTTAGTTGCGCAAATGAAAATCAAACAATCAGGAGGGTGTTAAGGCAATGGATGCTACACCTGAAAAATCTTTGATATTTTCAGAGGGGGAAGGTACAACCATTTTAGAACTGAAATGGTTGCGAGATGAGGACATATTTACTTTTGTGGTCAAAACCCCTAAATTTGATGGCAAATAACAACAGAAGGATTGTGAGTCATGTGGTACAATTATAATGACCCAAATGGATATATTTCTCCGTTAACAATTTTGGGAGAATTTGAGTTAAGGATATTAAAAATTGATATAATAGTAAACAGCCTTTGTATCTGGAGAACAGGTGGATGGAACTCTATTGTTGGTTTAGAAAATTTTAAAATAGATAGATGACTGGTGACAGCAAGGAATACCAGGATTCAAACCCACGGATTTTCGGATAGCACCGAGTCTTCATTAGGTGCGGTAATTTATATTAGGAGAACATTAGCCAGGAGGTCTGAAATGAAGTGAAGATAATCTCTATCTCATCTTTTGAGGAAATAGTACACATAAGACTTAACAGTAGTTACTCTAGTAGTTTAGTATATCAATACTGGATTACAGAAATGAATTAGAGAGAATAGTTAACATTCTTAGCTATGTCGGAAAATTTATGGTAAACAGGATTAAATGGAGAAAGGAACGAAATCAAAACTAAAGAAATAGTGAGGAGATCTAAAAGAGGAAGGATTTAACCGGAAGTGTCGCCACTTACTTTAACGAAACAAGCGACAGCTGTGAAATATTCGATCAGGAAAAATCAGCAGGAATGCTATAACCAGGATATTACGGCTTTAAATGCTGGAAGGCGTTTGACAGATAAAAGTTTGTTGATAGGCTTACAAACTATAATGGATGAGCAAGGATGCTGATGTTAGGGGGAAGATTAGGTCGGAATTCGATAACGAGATGAAACATTCAGTAATCATTGCAAATTGATAAAGGTTATCTATCAAAGTTGCTAATTGATTATGAATATTTATATATGTATATTTTAGTGTATTTTAAATTACCTTTTATTTATCTTCAGTTTTACAGAGTAATAATTTCCAACATTTTTGATTTTTAAAAAAAACTTTATAGTATAAAAATAATTTAAGTTGGCAATGGCGTTGTCGTCTGCCTAATCGATTATTTTCATCGGAGCATGGAGGCGTCCAAGTAATAATGCAATTTATTGGACAATTATATTGAATACCGAAATAACGTAGTGGACTACGAGATCACATTCATATATGTGTAGTTTGCGTGCGTTTGAACGCAATGATGGAAGGGAAGCTGATGGCGGGGTTACCATCCAATCGAGTCCAGGTTGGGAAACCAGTTTTTGGCCACAGAAAGAAAGTGTTAGGTGGCAGTATTTGTTTCAGAACTAGGGTGGTTCATATTGACGTTGTATCAGATTTACACTCAATGGCATTTATTGCCTGCTTTGAATGGTTTATCGCCAGGAGGGGTAAATGGGAAAAATGTTTAGCGACAACGGAACAGCTTTCGTTGGAGCTTTGAAAGAACTAACTAAGGCTTTAAGAATATTTTCAGATGTAGAATCAGTACAACATTAATATCTGAAAGGTACGAAATGGCATTTTTTGACCCCTGCGACACCTCACCAGGAAGGGATATATAAGGCTGCTGTCAAATCGATTAAATTTCCTCTGAGAAGAATAGTGGGGCACAGGACGTTGCCCTACGAGGAGTATGGAACATTACTCAACCAGAGAGAGGCTATCTTCAATTTTCGTCCTCTGTACCTATGGAGGGACGATCCTTCGGACGTTCAGGCGCTGACGCCGGGACATTTTTTGGTAGGTGAACCATTAATTTTATCTCTTTCTTTCAGATTTGACGGAAGGTCAGAGAAGACAGGAATTAAACTCTAGAAGGAAACAAGTCAGATGGTCCAGCATTTCCGGGAGCGATGGCAATCCGAATATCTAACTACCCTGCAGGAGCGGAAAAAATGCACAATCCAAATGAAGAATTTAAAAACCGGTCAACTCGTAGTTCTCAGGAACGAGAATTTCCCACCAGCAAGTTGGGCTATGGGCCAAATAAGCGAGCTGCTTCCAGGAAAGAATGGCCTCGTAAGAAATGTCACTGTCCAGACGGCCACATTAACACACTGAGCCGTCCAGTTCAAAAAATCTGTATGTTACCGGCTAGTCAGGAGACACTCAGCTAGAAAACCACCGATCAGGAGATCATCAATTAATATACAGGAGTATAAAAACAGAGGTTTTTAGCTGGGACTGTTACGAATGGCAACTTAAACCATTCGAGTTTTGAAGAGTCATAGAATACCCAGTAGTTATTTATGTCTCTCTTTGAATTATATACTTTAGAATAAGAGACAAGGGTAGTTTTTTAGTCTTGTTCTGTCCAGCAGACAGGCAAGTTGTATATTCTTTTTTGTAAAACCGGAGATAATAAATTGTGTGTTTTTCACACAACAAAAATCGTACTGTGTTTTAGTTTTAAGGAAAGTAATATAGGGTGACGTGGTCATAAATGCACCAGTGGTGCAAAATGCACCACAGCTATATTCACCAAACGGGCAACTGTATTGGTGTATACCTCTTTCAAATGTATCCGTTACTCTCAGTAACTGCGGTAGAATTACGTCTGATTGTGTTTCTCTTTGGTGGTGCACGTGCGCGGAGTGTTTAATAAATTTGTTGTGAAAAAGAAAAAAAACACGGTGAGTTTATTTTTTTAATATCTAAGTGAAAACAAAGTATTTCTTTATTTAAAATCAATAGAATTGTTATTTGGACTTTTCTTTACATATTAAAATACAAAGTTTATAGTTTTGCTACGTTTGTTGTGAACTGTTTTAATTTGTTTCAAAAATTTCTTAGTGGTGCATAATGCACCACATAAGCATGGTGCTAAATGCAATGTGGTCTATACATACGGGTACTCATTTTAACGTTACTTTTACAGCTCTAATGTGGTGCATTGTGCACCTAGACGTTGTTTGTGAACTAAAGCTTTTATATTTTTGTTAAAGATGCCACGGTAGCCAGTATTGCAGCGCAAGAAGGGAGTACACACTAAAGATCAGATGAGTGCAGCACTAAGAAGTATCGAGGATGGAATGTCAATCCTGGTGCATTGTGTACATACGCCTGGTGCATTTAGTACATACCATGGTGCACCATGCACCATTTGACATTTTTCGAAAAATCATTTCTTACACATAGTATTTGGATCATATCGAAAATTAAATAATGTACATATTTTCGGAACTAATCACTTAAAGATATATAAAAATATGAAGCAAAAAGAATTAATTTTGAAAAAGTTATGATGATTTGAAAAAAGGGTGGTGCATCTATGACCACGTCACCCTACAGTGGTAGTTTGAGAAAATTTTTTTCCATGTGAGATTAATCAGACTTTGTGAAGATTTCGCTTTTTCCGCAAGGTGTTTTCTGAAATCCAGGGTTGGGCTTAGCAGTACTCCTAAATATTTGTATTCTTTAGATACTTCTAAATGACATCCATCCAGAGTCCAAGTGTTACTCCCTTCACCTCGAGTTGAGCGTGAGAAGACCATGATTTTCGTTTTGTCAGTGTTGATTAACAAACCCCATCTATTGCAATATTCTACAAGACGGTTTATCATTAGTTGCAGAGTTTCCGCTGATTCAGATAATAAGAGGAGGTCATCAGCATAGAGTAAAACATTAATTGTGATGCCTGCAATTCGAACTCCTCCTAGGATGCACGTTGCGACATCATTTATAAAGAGAGCAAACAGAAGAGCGCTCAGAAGACATCCTTGTTTAACTCCGGTATGTGTTTTAAATGGTTTTGAAAATGTTTTACCATCCCAAACTGCTGCTTACTCGTACAAACATTGAACTATTTTTATGAATTTTTATGACACTCGGATTTGAGAGAGTTTATAAAAAACAGCATTTCGGTTTACTAAATCGAACGCCGATTTAAAATCGATAAACATAGTGTTAACTTTTTTGTTTCTGGCTTGGAATGCTTTAACTATTGATGTTAGAGTAAAAATGTGATCAGCTGTCGAATAATTCTTTCTAAATCCAGCTTGCAGTTCAGTGAGAATATTGTTAATATCCGCCCACTTTTCCAGTCTTTCATTGAGGACTCCACAAAAAATCTTCGCAATGACATTCATAAACGAAATTCCTCTATAATTTTCGACTTCATTTAAATCACCTTTCTTATGGATTGGGAAAATTATAGATTTTTTAAAGGAAGGTGGAACTTCAGCACTTTCAAATATTTTGTTAAAAAAAAGAAAGTAAGTGGTAGTAGAAGGCTGTTGATGCATTTTTGTAGAATTCATAGGGGATTCCGTCTTCACCTGGTGCTTTTCCATCTCTGGCTTTTTGAAGAATAGAATGTATTTCACTAGTTGATGTTTCCGAATCTAATATTTCATCAAAAATGAGCGGCTGTGCATATAAAAATTTTGTTGTTTGATTGTTTTGGAGAAGATTTTTGAAATGGTCTGACAAATCATCTGCAGAAACACTTAGGCCAATAGAGTTGTGTGAACAGTTTATTTCCTTTGTAATCTTCCAGACTCTTTTGTATTTTTGATTTCACTAAGTGATTGGGCTTGGGAATTTTCAAACTTGATTTTCTTTTCACGGCAAATTTTTTTAAACCTATTGTAACGTGCGCTTAGTTCGCAAAAATAAAACTTCACTTTTTATTTAATTCTACCACTTTATTCAGTATCTACTTTCGATATACACTTTATTGAACTCAACTCGACTTTTGGACTATCACTTGTATTTACTCTTAACTCTATCACTCTATAAACAAAACTCCCTCTGGTTGCCTCGGGCGGGCTATTTATATCGAATGACATGCCATCTAGAACTCTCCAGTTACTTCTACATGTTCTCCACATTTGCTGTCAAGCATCGCTACACTCACACACACTGGCTTACAAGCAACGCCTGTCATTTATACCATTCCATTATAGTGCTGCCAGTTGTGTTTTCGGTTGAACGTTTTTCGATTAGGAAATTGGTATAAAATGTTGGGTTCACGTTACACTGCCCCCTCCTTAGGATTGTTCGTCCCGAATAATTCCATCTGCAGCCTCGCCACTATATCGATGCAGCCTGTCACAATGAACTACTTTTAACTTGCCTCTTAGTCCTCTTTGGATGCGGTAAACCACGTCGTTAATCCTCGTGACTACAGTATAAGGACCTTCCCAGTTCTGCTGAAGTTTCGGTGACAATCCCTTTTGACGATGCGGATTATAAAGCCAAACACGATCTCCTGCTTGGAATCCTGCCGTTGTCGCTTTTGTGTCGTACCGTGTCTTCATCCGGTCGCTGTAGGTTTTCATCCGTTCCCTTGTTCTTTTATTTATGTCAGCGAGTCTCTCCTTGAGGTCGTCCACATACTCGTTCGTGTCCTGTGGCTCCTCTGTGGGGCATCCAAATTTAAGTTCGCTGGGCAGCCGCATGGTTTTCCCGAACAGGATGTCAGATGGTGTTTGTCCTGTCGAGCTATGTACTGCACTTCTATAGGCCATCAGGAATAGCGGTACGTGCCTATCCCAGTCTCTTTGGTAGTCGCCTACAACCTTGGTGAGGTGTTCTTTCAAGGTCCGGTTGAATCTTTCAACCATCCCATCAGACTGTTGGTGAAGCGGTGTGGTTCTAGTCTTCTTAATGCCAAGTAGTCCGCACACTCCTTGGAAAATGTTTGACTCAAAGTTTCTCCCTTGGTCGGAATGGAGTTCCATAGGCACGCCAAACCTACTCACCCAGTTAAACACAATCTGGTCGACCACCGTTTTGGCCTCTTGATTTGGGATGGCATACGCTTCAGGCCACTTGCTAAAATAGTCCATTACAACCAGAATGTATTTGTTTCCAGCGTTGGTCTCTGGAAAAGGCCCAGCCACATCTACTGCAATCCTCTCAAAAGGCGATCCAACGTTGTACTGATGCATCTTACCTTGAATCTTCCTACCAGGTCCTTTGGTTGCAGCACACTTGTCACATGTTCGGCACCACTTCTCCACGTCATCTCTAGCATGTAACCAGTAGAACCGATGTCGCACCTTCTCCAGTGTTTTGTTTACCCCCAGGTGGCCTCCAGAAGGTCCGTCGTGCATCTCTCGAAGAACTTCACTGACTTTCGATTGCAGTACGATCAGCTGCATCACATATGACTTACCGTCAGCGGATTCCCATCTTCGCCTGAGGACACCTTCTTGCACATATAGTGAGTCCCACTGTGCCCAATAGGCTTTGAGAACTGGACTCCTGTCAGAAATGTCTCCCCATTCCGGTTTCTCTTCATTTTCTTTCCATGCGAGAATGGGTTCGATATCTGGATCCTCCTGTTGAGCAGTCCTCACTTCCTCATTGCTCCATCCGCTTATGGGGTCAGCTCTTAGTCGCTGAGCGGTAATGATTTCTTTGTCTTCTTGCCGCTTGCAATGCTTGCAATCCACTTTGCAAGGTCTTCGTGATAATGCATCGGCGTTTGAGTGCAGCTTTCCTCTGCGGTGTTGGATCTGGTAGTCATAGGTCTGCAATCTTTCTATCCACCTTGCGACTTGACCTTCTGGATTTTTGAAGTTCAACAGCCAGCTCAGAGCACCGTGGTCTGTCCGCAGAAGGAATTTCTGTCCATAGATGTACTTATGGAAGTGCTTTGTTGCCAAGATAAGAGCTAGCAGTTCCCTTCTGGTCACGCAGTAGTTCCTTTCGGGTTTCGATAGGACCTTGCTGTAGTATGCCACGACTTTCTCTTCGCCATCATGCACTTGGGATAGTACCGCCCCGATTCCAACGTTGCTTGCATCTGCGTCGACGATGAATGTTTTGCCAGGTGTTGGATGTGCCAGCACTGGAGCGTTACAGAGGCGGTATTTGAGTTCCTGGAAAGATTTCTCACACTCACCTGACCATTTAAACTGCTTCCCCTTTTCGGTGAGCTGATGCAAACTCTTTGCAACTCCAGCGAAGTTCTTAACGAAACGTCGGTAATATGTGGCAAGTCCCAGAAAGCTTCGGAGTTGATGTTTGTCCTGCGGTGTTGGCCAATTTTTGACGGAGTCAACTTTTTCAGGATCAGTCTTTACTCCTTGGGATGAGATGATGTGTCCCAAATACTTGACTTCGGTTTTGAAAAGTGCACATTTTTCTGGATTCAGTTTAAGGTTAGCCTCTCGAAGTCTCTGAAACACGGCTTTAAGGTTTTTACAATGTTGGTCAAATGTTTTCCCGTAAACAATGACATCGTCCAAGTAGACTAGGCAAGCTTTCCACGTCAGTCCTTGAAGAACGCACTCCATCAAACGCTCGAATGTTGCCGGAGCGTTGCATAGCCCAAACGGCATAACCTTAAACTGCCAGAGCCCATTACCTGTAGAAAATGCCGTCTTTTCCCGATCTTCAGGGTGGATGTCAACTTGCCAATATCCACTCTTCAAGTCCAGCGTCGAGAACCACTGGGCTCCCTCCATGGCATCCAGGGTATCACTGATTCTGGGCAGGGGATAGCTGTCCTTCTTAGTCACATCATTCAGCCTTCGGTAGTCCACACAAAAACGAGTGCTTCCATCTTTCTTTTTCACTAGCACCACTGGTGACGCCCAAGGACTTTTGGAATTTTCGATAAGACCATCCTTATTCATTGCTGTTATCATGTCCTCAACCTCACCTTGTTTGGCCAGTGGAAGGCGTCTTGCGGGTTGACGAATCGGTCTTGCATCTCCTGTGTTGATGCGATGCTGCACCAACTGTGTCCTACCATATTGTCCCTTTTGCGATGCGAAGATGTCAGTGTACTCTTGTAGGAGATTTTCAGCCATCCTTGTTTGTTGGCGATCAAGTTTGGATGAATTCAGTATTTTAGCTCTGATGGTTTTGAGCTCCTCCGGAGTTATAGTTTTTCTCGGGGCTTCGTCGGTGATCTTCGTAATTGCTGCAACCGATTCGCAACGTCCAACGACTTCTCCTTTCTTTAACCTTACATCGTACGGTCTGGTGTTTAGTAATCGTACGGGGACCATTTTGTTTTTCGGTGCTACCAGTGTTTTCCCAATGATGACGCTTTGGGAGGAACACTCTGAGTCTGGTTCCACCATGAGGTATCGAAGGCTTCCAAACTCACCCTCTAGTTTTGTCCAAACGAACACTTCAGAAGAAGGAGGCAGAATCAGATCTTCCCTGATGACAGTTCTCAGTGTCGACGTACTTTCGTTCGAATAGGTCATTGGAAGTTCCTTATTTTGGTACTTCAAAACCTGATTACCGATATCCAAAATAACTCCGTGCTGTTTCATAAAGTCGATTCCAATGATGCACTCGTCACATATATCTGCCACCAGGAATTGATGAGTAAACACTAGATCGGCCAGTTGGATCTTGAGACACACTTCTCCATATACTCTTGCTGCTTCTCCCGTTGCGGTTCTTAGACGGTAGCTATTGGTGTTATGAAGCCACGTCATCTTTACCAGGTCTCGACGTACTATGGATGCTGTGGCACCGGTGTCAATGGTAGCCACATGTTTGTTCCCGTTAATAGTAGTCTCCACAGTCAGACTTTTGTTGTCTCGTTTGGTCTGGGAGACCTGGATGATGGTTTTGGGGCCATCGATACAAGAAACCAGCCTCTGCCCCTCGAAGTTGGTTCTTACTCGTTTCCCTGATGGGAAACGGGCTGATAGACAACGCTAGTGTTGTTGTTACCTTGCTCTGGGTTGGATCTCTTGCTTCCACAATGTTGACAACCTGCTTTATTTGGTGGTAGTCGGCATTGACGCTGCAAGTGCCCGGTCTTGTTGCAGTTCCAACATCTTGCTAGTCCGCTCCGGTTCTTTTGTATTTCAGCTCTTTGGCACGAGCATTCTTCGATTATGGCCTCTCTAAGTCGATGTACTCCCTGAGAAGCCTGTTCTGCTGCTTCAATTGTCAATGCGAATGCTAAAGTTTCGGAAAGAGTACGTGTTCTAGCAGTTCGCACAGACCTCTGAAGATGTATATCAGCAATGGCACGAACAAAGGACTCAACAGCAAGCTGGTTGATGATTTCTTCTCCAGCATCCGGGTATGCCAGGTGAACCAGTCTTTCGACGTCTGCTTGGAGCTGCTGTAGACTTTCACCCCTTTTCTGGACTCTGTTATTGAGTTGGACTCGGAAGACTTCTTTCAAGTGGCTATCTCCAAAGCGTTTATCTATAGCTGCCACGAGAGAACTGAAATCGCCGCTCTTACCAGCTGGAACTGTTTGAAGTAATTCAGCTGCTGGTCCTCTAAGAGCAAGAGTCAGTGCAATGTACTTGTCTTCGTCATCCCAGCCATTTGTTGTCGCGGCTGCCTCAAATTGTCTCTTGTAGACTGGCCAAGAAGACTGTCCATCAAATGTTGGGGGTTTCATCTCCTTTTTCTTTGCAAACTCCCCAGCAGACTCTCGAATTTTTATTTTCCGGATCTGGTCCAATTCCTTGGTCAGAACAGAGAACTGTTTATCACATCGGGTTTCTACGATTTCGAAACGATTCTCTACAACAGAAAGCTGTTTCTCCACACCTTCAACGCGTTCGTCTAGGGCACATACATTTTTCTCAATGTTACCCAATTTACCTTCTAGAATGTTTTTCTGACCTTCCAAAACATTCTGCTGCGCCTCAAGTCTTTCGAGAATATTCTGTTGTTCTTTCTTTTGTTCGTTTCGTTTTTCTTCAATCAGCTTCTTTTGCTCGTTTCGTTGCTCTTCCAGCTTCTTTTGTTGTACTTCGAGTCGTTCGAGAACATTCTGCTGTTCCTTCTTTTGCTCATTTCGTTGCTCTTGCAGCTTCTTTTGTTGTACTTCTAGTCGTTCGAGAACATTCTGCTGTTCTTTCTTTTGCTCGTTTCGTTGTTCTAACAAAAGTTTCATCATACTAGAAAAATCTACACTTTCACTTACTTCCTCTTCTTCCACTTCTGTTTCAAAAACAAAAGTGTTTACGTCTTCCCCTTGCTGTTCCAAATAGTTACGCAAGCGCAGGACGAGCTCATTTTTCGATCCCGCTCTAGTAAGATTTCGCTTACCTAACTCACTTTTAAGCTCAATGCAGTTGAGCTCTTCTAACAACTTACCCATTTTCACTGTATATAATTATTATTTTTCTTTTTACTTTTTTTTTTTTTTTACACTTTACTAGTCAAATAAGTTTTATTTACACTTCTGACACCAATGTAACGTGCGCTTAGTTCGCAAAAATAAAACTTCACTTTTTAATTAATTCTACCACTTTATTCAGTATCTACTTTCGATATACACTTTATTGAACTCAACTCGACTTTTGGACTATCACTTGTATTTACTCTTAACTCTATCACTCTATAAACAAAACTCCCTCTGGTTGCCTCGGGCGGGCTATTTATATCGAATGACATGCCATCTAGAACTCTCCAGTTACTTCTACATGTTCTCCACATTTGCTGTCAAGCATCGCTACACTCACACACACTGGCTTACAAGCAACGCCTGTCATTTATACCATTCCATTATAGTGTTGCCAGTTGTGTTTTCGGTTGAACGTTTTTCGATTAGGAAATTGGTATAAAATGTTGGGTTCACGTTACACTATCATTTGCTTCAATATACCATATCCCAATTTTGTCGCAAGAGCATCTACG
This sequence comes from Melanostoma mellinum, assembly GCA_914767635.1. NCBI lineage: Eukaryota > Metazoa > Arthropoda > Insecta > Diptera > Syrphidae > Melanostoma > Melanostoma mellinum. Next base: position 120,331,165 of record OU612059.1, on the reverse strand, counting down.
GAAAGCTTTGAGTAATGCAAATAATTTTCTCCTAGCATTGAGGCATTTTCTATAAAACCATTTTTGGGTGAATGAATCAGGGGGTCAATTCCCGATCTGTGAAGCTGTGAAGTGAAAAAAAAATTTCATTTCGGTTTTCACACAGTTTTTTCATTTTATCACTTCACGAACCCACCCCAAGCGATTCCCGATCTCAAAATGAAAAGCAGTTGTCAAACTGTGTTCTAAAAAGTACTAAAACGTTCTAAATGATAAATTCTGACAGTTGTCTGTCATTTTCCAGTTTTATTTTGTGTTTCTGAAAGACAAAAGGTCTGTTCGTTGAACTTTCCCCAGGGTTGACCCAGGTTTTCTAAACAACCCTATAAGTTGTCAAAAAACCTGGGTTTTCCACTCCTCAAAAAACGCTTAACCACAAATCACCACACATCCCTGTCATTAAAAAAAAATACATGCCATTTGACAGCCCTCAAATCGCCACAGCCAAAAGCTAGGGCGAGTTTGGGGAAAACCTATGGCAAACCTATGGCTCAAAAAACACTCAATTTGACATTCAGGGCGAATTTAGGTTTCTCAAAAAACGCTTTGTGGCGACCCTAGTGCAACCCCAGGGCTTCAACGAACAAACCTAAAATACATACTTCTTAAAGTTTTAATATATTTTTTTTTCAATAATGTCCGGAATTATTGTTCAAATAAATGTAAAAAATAGACAACGTTCTGAACAAATGTAAGATTTAGTGGTATAATTGGATTCTGTGTTGTAATTACACTTTATTTCTTTCACAGGATATTAAGACGTTCTCTATGAGATGGGCAGACGGGCACTTCGTGGAGTTACATATATATGTAGGTCTCTTAAATAAAACAAGACGCAGAAATGCGATTCATGCCATGTCATGGACTCATGGTCCTAAGTGCTCTGATTGTTGCCAAAGCCATGGACGCAGCTATGAACGGAATGAATTTGGAAATAAATTCGGGACGCAATTCGAAAACTTAGATGTGCAATGTTCAGTGATGAAGAACACTATGTTAGATACAACTACCACATCACACCCACAGAGCTTGTTACAGCAAGTCGCTTGACAGTGGGTGCATCGACCGCCGCCGTCTGCCAGGAGCAGGACGAGCTTAAACAGCGCTTGGCTCGCCTTCGACAAGCTGAATAATCAATTAACTCGTTTCATGTTCATAAGTGCCTATTTGCGAAGAAAATCCTTGGCGGACACATACAGATTTGTTCTCATATGTATATTGTTTTCAATTTTTGTTTACTTAGTCGTATGCTTACAAGGAAATATTAAACAAAAACACACTTTTTGTCTGCGTAAATACTATTCAGTCGTTGGGCAAATTGTTTTCTGCGGGTGCCGATTGTTGTGCCTTTTGTTTTGCTTCGCAAGTTTTTGTTTCCCGGGACCTCTTCCTCAAGTTTCACCCGGAATTTTTTGGTTTCGGTTTGGGACCGAGTTTAAGTTTTGCGGGTTCGGTGTGGAACATCGGTACATGACGCCAGTTGCCGTTGTACCTATCCAATCTTTTCTTAAGTATTTCTGCATCTCTTGTCCGTATTTTTGATACTTTTTTGGTATTTGTTATTCTGGGAATTAGAAAAATAAATGCAATTTTTGGAAAGAAATAAGGTCTGGCAAGTGCTTACCGGAGAGGTGGAGAACCAAACGTTCGTTTTCTGTTTGGGTGTCTTGGCGCTTACGATACAGCCACTCGACAAGGATTTTATATTTTTGTTGGTCGTCATGATTTATCATTCTCATTTTTCACCAACCGATGTGACAATGATAAAAAGTTTTTCATATGAAAAGAATTTGACATTTGATTTATCATTTTCAATCATCGAGAATCGTATTTAAAGTGAAGCTGTGATAAAATTTTTCACTTCACAGCTTCACAGATCGGGAATTGACCCCCAGGTATGTTTGGACTTGAGTTGATAGATGAGCTTCTTATGCTTTCCGTTAGATGGTGTGAGAGTTCAGCGTTAGACATACCAGTTACTGGAATGTGTGAAAGGTTAGCATCTAAATGTTGGTGGTAGGTTTCTAATTTTGAGTGAATCCATTTTAGTCGGGGTGTCGAGTATAGGGACCTCTGTTGAGGAACGGGGAGAGATTTCCATTCAACTGCAACTGGCATGTGGTCGGAATATGGCTTGCTTAAAACTTCAAATTTATTTATAAGATTTATCCAATCGTTATTTACCTAGCAGTAGTCAATTACCGATTTTCCTTGGCCACCAACAAAAGAAGAGTGACCTGCAGAGTCGCCTTCCGTGCACCCACTTAAAACAAGGCTGTCATACATCTGTAGCATTTCTAAGAATTTCATTCCATTTTGATTGCAGGTGGTATCTTTGGAAGTTCTATTGTTGAAATTTGGCAATGCGGGGATAGAGATAGTCAGTAGTGTCGTAACTTGGTAAGTGCTTATTATTGCGTTGATGTCACCGATTAGCATTACACTCTTGCTTGATAGGATGGACATTAAATAGTTCAGTTTTTCAAAATCTTCCGACCATCTGTTACAGTTTCCATAAAAAGGTAAAATAAACATATCTGGTTTTTTCCAAAACCTTAACGAGGACATTATCTTGTATTACGACAAAGTTGTAGAGTTTCAGCTTAGATGTTTGTATTCCGTACAGGCATCCACCACTTGCACGACCCCTTGAATATGTTTTGATTGCAGGAATCCAGAAAAGCTTATACCCGTTTAAATATTTTGTATACTTATTTGTGTTTTCAGAAGTTACATGTGTGTCAAACATAAAAATATTTCAAAAGTTTTGATAAATCTAAAAAATTCTACGAAAAATATCTTATTATTAAGCACTGATACATTATAAGATAATATTTTACAATTATTAATAATAAATAAGCTGACGGCGGTTAAATCTCAATTTCTTATGTACTAGTACTACTGCCACTACTATCTGTCACAATACAGAATACACTTATGTCACAAAACACATATAACTTGCAAGATGTTCAATACATAATGAACACACATAACACACACATACACTAATACATTGTAACTTGTAACATAACGCAGTTAATAACGCTTTTCATGAATAAGACGTAAAACTGTGCGGTTGCTTTCTTCACGTCGTGTTCTTTGCTGCCATCACATGGTGTCAGATGTAGGGTGATTAAATCTGAAAAATTATAAAATCTTAAAAATTAATGATTAACTACCAAAAAGCATTGTGTTATTCGATTGGTTGAATTAAATTTCTTTTGGTCGAATTTTATTCAATTTGATTTAATCGTAGTCAAAATCCCGTTTGTGCGTGTCTGCCTTCAGTGGAGAGACAGAGAGACTCATATATAAAATATAAGTGGAAAAAAACGCGCAAAAATGTCTGGAATAAAACCACCAAAACCGCTTGTGGTAAATAGCGACATAGATATGTCACAGCAATGGACTGAATGGCTGGAACTATACGAAAATTATTGCATCGCAAATAAATTGTCTGCAGAAACACAAAAAATACAAACAGATAATTTCAATGCTTGTGTCGGCCTCGAAGTATTACGAGTCATAAACAACATGAATCTCACTGCAGCAGAAAAGAAAAATTTGTCAGTCCTTGAAGCTAAACTGACGAGTCACTTTGCACCTTCAAAAAACAAAACATATGAGAGATGCCAAATTCCACCGTATTAAACAGCAATCCCATGAAAGTTTCGAGGATTTCATACAAAAGCTGCAGACGCAGGTCAAGAAGTGTAGTTATGGTGCAAATGCCGATGAATTTGTGATGGACCAAATCGTCGTTGGAATATACTCGGACACAACACGACAGATGCTGTAGACCGAAGATGACTTGTCCTTAGAAAAAGCCAAAAAGATTTGCAGAACCGCAGAGAGAGCATCGAAGCAAATAAACGAGTTGCAACACACTGGCCTAGATCAAAATTTAAATGCACTAAATAACGAAAAGACATTCAACTGTAGGCGTTGCGGAAGAAATCATGGTCCAAAGCAGTGCCCAGCTTATGGACAACACTGCAAGAAATGCAACGGCTTGGGGCATTGGGCTACAGTGTATAGAGCTAAGAAAAACACAACGACATCGAAAAATCAAAAAAACAAAGGGAAGAAACCTTTCAAAAAAGTAAATGAGTTAGAGCAGGACAACAATATAGATTCAGATGAAGAGCAATTCAAAATCAGTGCGATTACCACCAGTGAACGAGTAAATTATATTGAAGCAGCTGATAAATGGTCTGAAAAATTGAAGATTGGAAACAAGACGGTAATTGTCAACCTCGATACCGGTGCCGAGTGCAATGTGCTGCCAAAAAAAGAAGCCTCGAGACTTCATCTTCCAATCGAAAAATCGAATACGAGACGAATCATCACGTACAACAACCACAGTATTCAAGTAGTCGGTGAAGTCAAAGCAAACTGTGCAACAAAAAATAATTCGGAGTTGGTGACGTTCAAAACAGTTGCCGAAAATTTGATACCAATACTGGGGCGTACATCTTGTGAACAACTAGGTCTTATCGCACGCATAAATGAGATCACAACTTAAAATGACGAGAAGATTGGATGTTGCAAAAATTTCTCATATGAAATCGATCTCATCGATAATCCAAAATTCAAAATTATACCACCACGTCGTATTGCTCATTCACTTCGTGACAAAGTCAAAGCTGAATTGAACCCAATGGTTAAAATGAAAGTAATACGCCCAGAAAGTCATCCAACCCCAGCAGTAAGTCCTATTAGACCAAGAGCTAACGACCGATTTGCTTACCTCATTTTAGCAAGGCTCAAACTTTGCTCATAGAATGATTTATTCCCGACAAGTATAAAAGTGCCCGTCTTACACTCCGGTTCCGTCCATGAGGCCTTAAGATTAAGGCTTGAAGTTGTAAAAAATAAGTGCCCATTTACCTCATTTTAGCAAGGCTCATCTTTTAATATATTCTTCATTGATCCAATATATACACGAAAATAGCATTGTAAGACGTTTTAGCTGTCCATGACATGCTGTAAGACGCTCGTATATATGTAAAAAAAATGACCCCATTTACCTCATTTTAGCAAGGCTGGTATTTACACACAACTAAGATGACATAAAAACAAACACACATGTCAAGTGTAAGACGTTTATTCGGTCAATAACCCTCCGTAAGACGCTGAAAATTAAATTAAGATAGAAACAATTATAGTCTATTGATTATGTCACTTCTTTAGAAACTAGACATTGAATGAAGTTTTATTGCATGAATCGATTAATGGGTTAATTTTAGAGAAAAAAAACCAAAGTCCTATTAAATTAGAGGGTGCGAATTGGAGATATGGGTTCTAAACCATCTTCATTCATTTTTTCAATATATCTCGAGAACGAAGCAAAATTTTGATGCAATTGTAAGGACGTTTGTAGAGAACAAGTTTTCCCATAGAAATGCATCTTTTTAAAAATTGTAAAAAAAATTTTTTATCCAAAATAATAAAATTCCCGACACAAAAAAGGCAATTTTTCCAATTTTAGAGTTTTGTCAGTTTTTTTAATCGCATTTCTTTCTGGTTGCAGATAGGTATAAGCAATGCTTCATAAAAAAGAAAGTAAAATAAATTTTCTTTAAAATGCTTTATTAGAGAACTTTCTATGTTTGAAATTCACCGAAATATTGTGACTAAAACATAGACATTTATCGTTGTTTTTCATCATTTTTATACTGACTGCATTTATTATTATTTTTGTTACTCAATGGAAATGTAGTTGTTATACAAAAAAGTGTTTTAAATTCATACTTATTTTAGATTTTTTTTACTTAATGTAATTTTATTATTCTGGTAGTATATATTATAATTCTTCAATGACATTTTGAAGGTCTATATCGACATCAACATCTATACATCTTTAAAAATGTTCTCTTCTGCAATATCGGCTACTTGCACACTATCGTAATGAGCTCCCAAACATTCCTTACAAAATATTGAGCAAGCAATTTGTTGTTTTCTGCAACCAAAGCTTCCATGGCATCCTGTAGTGCAACCACAGCCATTTTTAAAACCAATATCTCTGGTGCAGGAGGTGCAATTAGGCGAATCGGAATCAATCCACAAACTCAGTTCAGAGGATTTACAAAAGTGGTTTCCGTGCTACTGTTGGATTTGGAAAAAAGGGAAACGGGTCGAAATGCTGTATTTTAAAATATGGTAAGGTCAAAATACTGTACTATACTGTATGATACTGCATGCTCATAATGCTGTTAGGTTAATATGTTGTATTTCAAAATACTGTATTTCAAAACACTATGTATGTACAAAATACTGTATGATCAAAATACTGTGGGTCAAAATTCTCTATTCCGAAACTCTTCATCTCAAAATACTGTATGAGCTAAACACTGTATCTTAAAAATCTGTTTTTAAAAATACTGTATTTTTGCATAATTCCGTTCTTAAACTTCCATTAAACATAAAGCAAAGCTCGATTAACGTGTTTTTCTTGTATTGAAAATCTTAACAAAGGTACAGCCTGAATACATTAATAAGTCAAATATAAGTAAAGTATAATAAGTAGAATTTTATCAACAAAAACAAACTAGCGAAAGATCCCAAAAAACGCACATAATGAAATCACATGTACTGTAAGTCAAAATACTGTAGGTATCTCAAAATTCTGTATTTCAAAATACTGTAGGCAGGCTGAAAAGTACAATTTGTTTTGACAATAGGGCTGCTTTTTTGGGAGGAAGTCCGGTACCTTGTATTGTAAATACATGTAAAGCAAAACCAACAAAGATACAGGGGATAAAAGGATGAGTAAATCTTACAAGGGATAGATTAATCGAGTATCGAATTAGTTTTTCGATGTTTCATTTTTAAATGTTGGTGTGACTAGAGACTTAAATATGTACCTCGAACAACAGAAAAAGGAGGTGTTCACAAGTGAATGGAAATGAATTTTGTACAAGAATAGAATAGAAAAGAAAAGAATTTTGGTAACGATTTTTGAATTGTAGAAATTTATTGATTTTGATTATTTAATTTGCAGGTTCATAGGTATATAATAATATATCGTAGAAGAAACGAAAAAAGCTCTGTTAAAATATTTTTTTGTTCTTTTTTGCATAGTTCCTTAACACATTTTTCGGTGAATGTTGACATTTTTTTCCAATAGTATTTACTACGTCTTATCTTAAAATAGATTTATTTATTGATTACTAGCAGACGCGGCCACGCGTTGCTGTAGGTCGCCATCTGTGAGGTGCAAGGTGTAAGGAAATTGTCTTTGTTGACTCGAAAGTGCAACTAAACACTTAAAATAGCTCTCGACATTCGGTCGGAAACTATTATTTTTTTCTCTGTGCGCGCGTATTATTATTATTTCTCCTTTTCTTTTTTTTTTTCAAATATATTTTTCGATTTACACTTTAATTATTTTTATTTCTCGGCGGAACATCTATATAATTTGTCTTCTTTGCTTGTTTTAAGTTCTTTTACTTTCTATCAAGAGGTAGTGTCGGCCCTGTGGCTAAATTAGAAATGGCCGAACGAAATTGAAATTGCACACATGCACCCATACTAAAGCACATGTGCTGACAATCGAGTTATGCGCTTCCGATTCTGCGCGATGTTGCCAGACAAGCAAAAGCGAGGATTCCGCACTTTTCGCGGACTACAATACCCACATTGAATCTGAGGGTGCGGGCACATAAAAAAATAATAGTTTCCGACCGAATATCGAGAGCTATTTTAAGTGATTAGTTGCACTTTCGAGTCAACAAAGACAATTTCCTTACACAGCTTGGGATTTTGACTGAGTCTACTTAGATCAAAAACCCAAGAAAGAGGATACTTGGATTGCTTTCGGGAGTGACGACGATAGTTGGGACCGGTCTGGCTGGCACCAATGGTTAAAAAAAAGGAAAGGGTCTCATGCACAGCTGAGCGCCGGGCATAACTTATCATACGGATACTAGCTCTTAAGTAGAATACTCTCGTGATCGACCTACTTCTTCAAGTCCTTCGTATGCGCGACTACTTTATGGCCTTTTTGATCTTCCACTTCGTACAAGTTATTACCAATGATTTTGAGAACTCTTACTTTGACGAATTTCGGGCATAGCTTGGCACTTAGGTGCTTTGCCGCGTCGCTCAAAACGTGGTTCTTTTTGAAGATTTCGTCTCCTACCTTGAATTCAACTTTCCTGCTGCGAAGGTTATAGGTTTTTTCGTAGGCTTCATGAGTTCTTTCCAGAGCGGATTTCAAATATGAGTGGACAATATTCATTTTCGCTACTTTTGGTAGCCAATCTATTTCCGACTGGTTCAGTCCGTTTAGGTCTCTTAACAGCGATAATCTGCCCCGTGTTCTATCATTCGTTGACCGAATAAGGCCTCATACGGGGACATCGTGAGAGTCGAGAGCGGTTAACGCGCTCACTAGCGTTTGACTGAGGAGCATACACTGCCGTCCGGTAGTGTTTGATTCCGACCGCGTCAACTAACTTCTGAAATTCTTTACCGATAAACTGAGAACCATTGTCGGAGAGGATACTCTCCGGCACTCCATAAATCAAGAACACTTCCTCCCGAAGGAATTTGACTACATTTTCAGCTGTGGCTTTCCGTAGTGGTTTGATCAAAACAAACTTGGTGAGTTGATCCAATACGATAATGATGACAGTATTCCCACTTCTTGACTTGGGGTAAGTTCCGAGGAAATCAACATATAAATGTTGGAATGGCCTTTCTACTTGGAAGCTACTTCCCATTTCTGTTCGTAGCGTCATATTCGATGCTTTAGTCGTTTTGCATGTTTCACACCGGTCAACGAAAGTTTTCACCTGAGCGCACATGTTCGGCCAATAGAATCTCTCTCGTAACCTATACAGTGTTTTAACTACGCCACCATGCGAAGCGCGTGGAGGATTGTGAGCCAGTGAAATTAACGACTCCGTCAATTCTACAGGGACCCACAATTTCCATATCAGATCGTCGGCCAAAGGATTGCCTTTAGCATGCTTAGTGCGTTTATAAATAAACCCTTCTGATACTTTGAGATCAGGAAAACGTTCCTGTTCCCGTTTGATATGACTGATGAGTTCTAGATAACCTTCTGACTTGAACGATGGATCGTCTAGATTAATGTGGAGCACTTCAGCGGTCTCCGCCCCTGACAAACATGAGAGAAAAGCTTCTACCGTTAACTCATCGTCTTCATAAACCCTCGACAGTGCGTCAGGCACGACATTTAGCGTTCCTTTCCGATGTTCTACCACGAAGTCGAAACCTTGGAGACGCATACTCCACCTGGCCAATCTGCCGGTAGGATCTTTAAGACTCATCAGCCATTTCAGACTGTAATGGTCCGTGATTACTCGAAAACGGTATCCCTCAACATAAGATCTAAACTTCTGGATCCCCAGAAAAGCCGCGAGACATTCGCGCTCGGTGACTGAATAATTTCTCTGTGCCGCGTTCAGTTTCTGGGAGAAGTAGTAAATTGGCTGCTCCACCCCTTCTTCGTTCCGCTGACAGAGAACACAACCGATACCAGATGCTGATGCATCGCACAAGATAACAAACTCTTTTGAGAAATCAGGATTTACCAGGACGGGTGCTGACGTTAACGCCTGCTTGATGGATTGGAAAGCTTCAACAGCTTCTGGACTGAGCTTGAACGCTTGACCTTTCTTCAACGTATCGCTCAATGGTGCGGCAAGAGTGGAAAAATTATTTACGAATCTCCGGTACCAACCTGCCATGCCCAAGAAACGTCGGACTTGACGAGTCGTTGTCGGCTCTGGAAATTCTGTGATTGCTGCAATTTTGTCGGGGTCAGCTTTCAAACACCCATGTCCTACCTTATATCCGAGATAGTGGAGTTCGTCGAAACAAAACTTAGAGTTTTCGACGTTAATAGTTAGGCCAGCTTTAGTCAAACATTCACTGACTAATTTCAGAATCTGGAGATGTTCGTCGAAATCCTTGGACACGACCAAGAGATCATCGAGGTAGACGAAAACTCTATCTTGCAACTCTGTTGGGATTACACGACTCATTAGGTAGCTCAGACTTTGCGCGGCGTTGCATAGACCGAATGGCATGACCTTGAACTGGTACAGACGTCGGCCAGGTACCTGAAATGCTGTCTTTTCTCTTGACGATTCCTCCAGCGGTATCTGCCAGAATGCATCTTTCAGATCTATGCTTGAAATAAAACGTGTATCTGAAAGGCGTGCTAACAGTCCCTCTATATGCGGAATCGGTCTCGCATCTTTCTTGGTTACCGAGTTCACCTTTCGAAAGTCCAGACACAGTCGGTTCTTACCAGGCTTGCGCACTAGCACAACTGGGGAACTCCATGCGCTGGAACTCTCTTCGATGACCCCCAACGAAAGCATCCGATCCAATTCCGCGTACATCAGGGATTGTATCGCTGGAGAAACCGCGTAATACCTCTGCTTGATAGGAGTGGCATCACCTGTATCTATACTGTGTTGAACTAAGTTCGTTTTCCCGAGTCCTTGGACTGTGAAAGAAGTAAAACTGCGAATAACCTCTTGAAGCCTACTGTACTCTTCGTCGTGCAGCTTTATTTGGTTGGAAGATCTATCATTTGGGTCACCAAGTATGGTTCCCGAAATTCCTGAGATTATATGTGGCGCGAGATGGAATTCTCGCCAGAAGTCTATGCCTTAAATTAGACGTTGAGTTAGTGAAGGAATGATACATATTGTAACGTGCGCTTAGTTCGCAAAATAAAACTCTACCTTTCAATTTAATTCTATCACTTTATTCAGTATCTACTTTCGATATACACTTTATTGAACTCAACTCGACTTTTGGACTTTCACTTGTATTTACTCTTAACTTTATCACTCTATAAACAAAACTGCCCTCTGGTTGCCTCGGGCGGGTTATTTATATCGAATGACATGCCATCTAGAACTCTCCAGTAACTTCTACATTGTCTCCACTCACACACACTGGTTTACAAGCAACGCCTGTCATTTATACCATTCCATTATAGTGTTGCCAGTTGTGTTTTCGGTTGAACGTTTTTCGATTAGGAAATTGGTATAAAATGTTGGGTTCACGTTACACTGCCCCCTCCTTAGGATTGTTCGTCCCGAATAATTCCATCTGCAGCCTCGCCACTATATCGATGCAGCCTGTCACAATGAACTACTTTTAACTTGCCTCTTAGTCCTCTTTGGATGCGGTAAACCACGTCGTTAATCCTCGTGACTACAGTATAAGGACCTTCCCAGTTTTGCTGAAGTTTCGGTGACAATCCCTTTTGACGATGAGGATTATAAAGCCACACACGATCTCCTGCTTGGAATCCTGACGTTGTCGCTTTTGTGTCGTACCGTGTCTTCATCCGGTCGCTGTAGGTTTTCATCCGTTCCCTTGTTCTTTTATGGATGTCAGCGAGTCTCTCCTTGAGGTCGTCCACATACTCGTTTGTGTCCTGTGGCTCCTCTGTGGGGCATCCAAATTTAAGTTCGCTGGGCAGCCGCATGGTTTTCCCGAACAGGATGTCAGATGGTGTTTGTCCTGTCGAGCTATGTACTGCACTTCTATAGGCCATCAGGAATAGCGGTACGTGCCTATCCCAGTCTCTTTGGTAGTCGCCAACGACCTTCGTGAGGTGTTCTTTCAAGGTCCGGTTGAATCTTTCAACCATCCCATCAGATTGTGGATGAAGCGGTGTGGTTCTCGTCTTCTTAATGCCAAGTAGTCCGCACACTCCTTGGAAGATGTTTGACTCAAAGTTCCTCCCTTGGTCGGAATGGAGTTCCATAGGCACGCCAAACCTACTCACCCAGTTAAACACAATCTGGTCGACCACCGTTTTGGCTTCTTGATTTGGGATGGCATACGCCTCAGGCCACTTGCTAAAATAGTCCATTACAACCAGAATGTATTTGTTTCCAGCGTTGGTCTCTGGAAAAGGCCCAGCCACATCTACTGCAATCCTCTCAAAAGGCGATCCAACGTTGTACTGATGCATCTTACCTTGAATCTTCCTACCAGGTCCTTTGGTTGCAGCACACTTGTCACATGTTCGGCACCACTTCTCCACGTCATCTCTAGCATGTAACCAGTAGAACCGATGTCGCACCTTCTCCAGTGTTTTGTTTACTCCCATATGGTCTCCAGAAGGTCCGTCGTGCATCTCCCGAAGAACTTCACTGACTTTCGATTGCGGTACGATCAGCTGCATCACATGTGACTTACCGTCAGCGGATTCCCATCTTCGCCTGAGGACACCTTCTTGCACATATAGTGAGTCCCACTGTGCCCAATAGGCTTTGAGAACTGGACTCCTGTCAGAAATGTCTCCCCATTCCGGTTTCTCTTCATTTTCTTTCCATGCGAGAATGGGTTCGATATCTGGATCCTCCTGTTGAGCAGTCCTCACTTCCTCCTTGCTCCATCCGCTTATGGGGTCAGCTCTTAGTCGCTGAGCGGTAATGATTTCTTTGTCTTCTTGCCGCTTGCAATGCTTGCAATCCACTTTGCAAGGTCTTCGTGATAATGCATCGGCGTTTGAGTGCAGCTTTCCTCTGCGGTGTTGGATCTGGTAGTCATAGGTCTGCAATCTTTCTATCCACCTTGCGACTTGACCTTCTGGATTTTTGAAGTTCAACAGCCAGCTCAGAGCACCGTGGTCTGTCCGCAGAAGGAATTTCTGTCCATAGATGTACTTATGGAAGTGCCTTGTTGCCAAGATAAGAGCTAGCAGTTCCCTTCTGGTCACGCAGTAGTTCCTTTCGGGTTTCGATAGGACCTTGCTGTAGTATGCCACCACTTTCTCTTCGCCATCATGCACTTGGGATAGTACCGCTCCGATTCCAACGTTGCTTGCATCTGCGTCGACGATGAATGTTTTGCCAGGTGTTGGATGTGCCAGCACTGGAGCGTTACAGAGGCGGTATTTGAGTTCCTGGAAAGATTTCTCACACTCACCTGACCATTTAAACTGCTTCCCCTTTTCGGTGAGCTGATGCAAACTCTTTGCAACTCCAGCAAAGTTCTTAACAAAACGTCGGTAATATGTGGCAAGTCCCAGAAAACTTCGGAGTTGATGTTTGTCCTGTGGTGTTGGCCAATTTTTGACGGAGTCAACTTTTTCAGGATCAGTCTTTACTCCTTGGGATGAGATGATGTGTCCCAAATACTTGACTTCGGTTTTGAAAAGTGCACATTTTTCAGGGTTCAGTTTAAGGTTAGCCTCTCGAAGTCTCTGAAACACGGCTTTAAGGTTCTTACAATGTTGGTCAAATGTTTTCCCGTAAACAATGACATCGTCCAAGTAGACTAGGCAAGCTTTCCACGTCAGTCCTTGAAGAACACACTCCATCAAACGCTCGAATGTTGCCGGGGCGTTGCATAGCCCAAACGGCATAACCTTAAACTGCCAGAGCCCATTACCTGTAGAAAATGCCGTCTTTTCCCGATCATCAGAATCGGTCTTGCATCTCCTGTGTTGATGCGATGCTGCACCAACTATGTCCTACCATATTGTCCCTTTTTCGATGCGAAGATGTCAGTGTACTCTTGTAGGAGATTTTCAGCCATCCTTGTTTGTTGGTGATCAAGGTTGGATGAACTCAGTATTTTAGCTCTGATGGTTATGAGCTCCTCCGGAGTTAACGTTTTTCTCGGGGCCTCGTCTGTGATCTTCGTAATTGCTGCAACCGATTCGCAACGTCCAACGACTTCTCCTTTCTTCAACTTTACATCGTACGGTCTGGTGTTTAGTAATCGTACGGGGACCATTTTGTTTTTCGGTGCTACCAGTGTTTTCCCAATGATGACGCTTTGGGAGGAGCACTCTGGGTCTGGTTCCACCATGAGGTATCGAAGGCTTCCAAACTCACCTTCCAGTTTTGTCCAAACGAACACTTCAGAAGAAGGAGGCAGAATCAGATCTTCCGTGATGACAGTTCTCAATGTCGACGTACTTTCGTTCGAATAGGTCATTGGAAGTTCCTTATTTTGGTACTTCAAAACCTGATTACCGATGTCTAAAATAACTCCGTGCTGTTTCATAAAGTCGATTCCAATGATGCACTCGTCACATATATCTGCCACCAGGAATTGATGAGTAAACACTAGATCGGCCAGTCGGATCTTAAGACACACTTCTCCGTATACTCTTGCTGCTTCTCCCGTTGCGGTTCTTAGACGGTAGCTATTGGTGTTATGAAGCCACGTCATCTTTACCAGGTCTCGACGTACTATGGATGCTGTGGCACCGGTGTCGATGGTAGCCACATGTTTGTTCCCGTTAATAGTAGTGTCCACAGTCAGACTTTTGTTGTCTCGTTTGGTCTGAGAGACCTGGATGGTGGTTCTGGGGCCATCGATACAAGAAACCAGCCTCTGCCCCTCGAAGTTGGTTCTTACTCGTTTCCCTGATGGGAAACGGGCTGATAGGCAACGGTGGTGTTGTTGTTACCTTGCTCTGCGTTGGATCTCTTGCTTCCACAATGTTGACAACTGGCTTTATTTGGTGGTAGTCGGCATTGACGCTGTAAGTGCCCAGTCTTGTTGCAGTTCCAACATCTTGCTAGTCCGCTCCGCTGGTTCTTTTGTATTTCAGCTCTTTGGCACGAGCATTCTTCGACTATGGCTTCTCTAAGTCGATGTACTCCATGAGAAGCCTGTTCTGCTGCTTCAATTGTCAATGCGAATGCTAAGGTTTCAGAAAGAGTACGTGTTCTAGCAGTTCGCACAGACCTCTGAAGATGTATATCGGAAATGGCACGAACGAAGGACTCAACAGCAAGCTGGTTGATGATTTCTTCTCCAGCATCCGGGTATGCCAGGTGAACCAGTCTTTCGACGTCTGCTTGGAGCTGCTGTAGACTTTCACCCCTTTTCTGGACTCTGTTATTGAGTTGGACTCGGAAGACTTCTTTCAAGTGGCTATCTCCAAAGCGCTTATCTATAGCTGCCACGAGAGAACTGAAATCGCCGCTCTTACCAGCTGGAACTGTTTGAAGTAATTCAGCTGCTGGTCCTCTAAGAGCAAGAGTCAGTGCAATGTACTTGTCTTCGTCATCCCAGCCATTTGTTGTCGCGGCTGCCTCAAATTGTCTCTTGTAGACTGGCCAAGAAGACTGTCCATCAAATGTTGGGGGTTTCATCTCCTTTTTCTTCGCAAATTCCCCAGCAGACTCTCGAATTTTTATTTTCCGGATCTGGTCCAATTCCTTGGTCAGAACAGAGAACTGTTTATCACATCGGGTTTCTACGATTTCGAAACGATTCTCTACAACAGAAAGCTGCTTCTCCACACCTTCAACGCGTTCGTCTAGGGCACATACATTTTTCTCAATGTTACCCAATTTACCTTCTAGAATGTTTTTCTGACCTTCCAAAACATTCTGTTGCGCCTCAAGTCTTTCGAGAATATTATTATTATTATTATTATTATTATTATTATTATTTCATTAACTATACTCAGTAAGATACAAAATCTTTTTTAATTGAGTAAGTTTTTTTTTTTACAATTTTTCAAATGTTTAATTAAAAAAAAAAAAAAGACAACTAAGAATTACAATATTTGAACTCATATGATTATAGAATACAATTATTCAAAAAATAAAAAGTGGAGAAAAAAGAAAGAATGAAACAAGAAAAAAAAAGAAACAAAAAAGAAAAAAGGATAGAAGAAAAATTATTTTAAATTATCATCATTATTATCAAACATCATATAATATCATGGCAAACATTACAAACGTGTTACTAAGTATTGCTTGAGTTTCGATTTGAAAAGATTTGTGCAGCTCACCAATCTTATAAATCTTGGTAGGGAATTCCACAGCGCAACAGCACATATGAAGAATTGACGTTTTGAAACTAAGTATGTGTATCGTATTGGCACAAGATCACAGGTTCTGTTGGATCGCGGAAAAGTTATCTTATTAAACAAGTACGAAGGTTGACGTGTCTGCATTACACCATGAAGCAAAATTAAAGTTCTAAATTGTAAAAGGTTGTCGAGAGTAAGTCCATGAATTGATTTGGAAAAAGCAGAAATGTGGTCATACCTTCTTCGTCCATAGACATAGCGGGCGATACTATTATAAGCGACATTGAGTTTCCGTTTGTGCACGTAATCACAATTTGAAAAAATTTCACATCCGTATAAAATAATCGGAATAATCAATGTTTTTGCCAGAATCATTCTTGTTCTTATGGGAGTTATTTTTTGTGTTGTCCATAGCAAACGAAGTCCACCATACACTCTACCAATAGCTAACCTTATATGGTTATCCCAAGTAAGTGTTCTATTAAATACCAAGCCAAGGTTTTTGACAGTGTCAACAAACTCGATGTTGTTGTTGTTAATACATATTTTAGGGAAGTATGAAGTGTCCACATGCTTTCGACTTATTACAAGGCATTTCGATTTTAAAGGATTAATGCAAAGACCAATAGAGCGTGACCAGCATGCTATTCTTTGCAGGTCTTCATTCACTTCACAAGCTCCATTTTCAACGAGTCCTAAAGGAAAGCTTTTTCGCACCTGAACATCATCAGCATACATGTCAATTGAGCAGTGAAGTGAGCACGAAGGGAGGTCATTGATGTACATTGAAAAGAGCAATGGACCCAAAATAGATCCCTGTGGAACACCTCTGCACAAAGGCAGGAAATCAGATATGGTATTGTTAATGACAACTGCCTGATGTCTTCCATGTAAATAAGATGCAATCAAATTAATAGAAAAAGAAGAGAAACCGAACTGATTTTTAAGCTTATTACATAATCTTCCATAGTCGACAGTGTCAAATGCCTTTGAAAAGTCCAATAGTGTAAGAAAAGTAACTTGGTTATCGTCAACAGCTTGTCTGATGTCTTCAACAATTTTTATTAAAGCAGTAGTACAGCTGTGTTGAGGACGAAAGCCTGACTGATTTTCACATAGAAGGTCATTTCTTTTAAGGAAGCTCCGCATTTGGTTGCTCATAATCCGCTCAAGGACTTTCGACAGATATGGCAAAAAAGCTATTGGCCTGAAATCATTATTGGTTTTTGGTATAGGAATGACTTTAGTCTGTTTCCAAGCGCTGGGAAAAATTCCAGTCATAAAAATAGTGTTAAATAAATGCGTAATGTATTTCAATGTGTATGGTAGAGTAGCTTTTATGAATATTGGATGAGTTTCATCAAAACCAACAGCATTAGATTTAATTGAAAGAAAACTCTCTAAGACATCAGAATCTTCAACTGGTTGAAAACAGAAACCATTTCTGGGATTCAAATCAAGAGGTATGGCTAATGGAACATCTACATTCTCAAAGGTCTCATCAGAAGGAAGAGTAGTGAATTTTGAATTCAGTTCATTGCAATCAATAGCGGACAAATTGCTAGTTAATTGTTTCCCTACGCCTATTTCTTTAAGATTTTTCCAAAGCTTATTTTTAGCCAACGATGGTTCCAGCCGAGAGGCATAATACCGTTTCTTTGCAACTCTTATTTCATATGTCACTTTATTCCTTAAAGCTCGATATTCATTAAGCAGCACATCTAGCCGGAAACGCTTCCAGCGTTTGTAAACTTGGTTGCGCTTCTGTATTATATTTATAATTCTGGAGCTAAACCAAGGGCGAACATTTGAACTAGTCGGCATAGTTACGATTGGGACATGATCATTAAAAACATTGTTTAAATTATTCTGTAAAAACATTACTTGCTCATCAACCGATGTCATTTCATAGACTCGATACCACTCGATTGATTTTAAATTCTCTTCAAGACTTTCTTTATTAATATTCTTAAAATCTCTGAAGGAATATGTTGTGTCCAGTGAAATAGGTTCGCATTGGAAAGTTAAATGAATGAGGTCATGATTGGAAAAACAAGAAGCAGAGAGTTGGCTGTAGTGTTAAACTTTTTGCAGATGACTTACGAAGAATATGTCTAAAAGTGTACTATTATCTTTTGTAAAGTGTGTGGGTACGGAAGTGTTTACAGGAGTCAAATTAAGCGTCCCCATAGAGTTTACAAGAGAAGAGTCTACCAGTAGGTTACTATTTAAGTCTCCAGCTATAATAATAAATGGCGTTACATAAGATAATTCATCTAGCACGCTAATCAAAGGTGTTGTATTAACATTACGATTTGGTCTATATACGGAGCCCATAAGAATAACATTATCCTTACATTCTATTTCCACAAATATATACTCAATTGAACTCCCATTTGGTGATTCACGTATTAGTCTACAATTTAAACATTTACGTACATAAATGGCCACACCCCCTCCAACCCGGTCACTTCTATCAGAACGAAAGCAATGATAACCATCCAAACAACACATAGCATCAATTAGATCAGGAGCAAACCAAGTTTCGGAAATACAGATAACGTCAACATTCGAACCTTCGAATAAAAACCTGAATTCATCTAATTTTGGATGTAAGCTCTGTGCATTAATGTGACATACTTGTAGTCCACTACGATAACCACACAAAATGTTTAACATTATACGCATGTTATCCTCATAAACTGCAGTATGATCCGTGAATTCCCTCCTATTCCGAACACGGGGTCTAATCATTGATAATAAATATAAATGATAAGAGCCCCATGAGGCACTCAATAGTCACCGAAAAGGTAAGACACACAAACTGTTCCAGAAACCAAGCAAATAACAACGACACAGAAATAATGATGACAAGATATATAACAGAACTATCAATTATGATACAAAAAATAAGTAAGTACAAGGTAAGAAAATTGAAATGAATAGAAAAAATAAGAATAAAATGATAAAGAATACAATAATATAAGAAAAAAATAGTAAATACGTAATTAAGAATGTGATCAGCTGGGGCGAATTTCATCGAGATCAAAGGCATCATCATCAGTTGTTGTTTTTATTGTTGTCTGTGGTGAAGTGGCAAACTCAGCTAAGCTCCCAATGGTTTTAATAAGAACTGCATTCTGGTTAACAGTTTTCTTCACGTAGACAAGGCCGCGCATAGTAAACACTGAAAACAGTTTATGCTCTCGTTTCATTTTAAGTGCTTGGTTCAGAAGAGATCGATTTTTTACTGTTAGGCATTCATGAATGAAAACATATGCTTTCTTGTTATTGTCGCAGTCATTGAAGCCTAATAAACAAAGGTGAATGTTTTCTTTAGTTGTCTTCCGGTACTTGGCGATCGATCTTAGCACGTAGCTTTTGTCTTGTGGTGAACAAAACTTAATTAATATCGGCGGAGATAAAGTGTTTAATTTTGATTTAAGACGAAACATACTTTTAACAATAGGTGGTTTTATATTAATTTTAGTGCAGAGATTGTTGAAAAAGAGTGAAAGATTTTCCGTCGGTAGAATTGGAACTCCATGTAAAAGTGCGTCACACATAGTTGCTTTGATTTCTTGTTTTTCTTCGTTCAAATCAATACGCATAATAATATTTTTAATTTCCTTCTCTTGCTGTTTTACTTCTATTCTGTTGTTCCTTCTTTTGTTCGCTTCGTTGTGCTTCCAGTTGTTCGAGAGCATTCTGCTGTTCTTTCTTTTGCTCGCTTCGTTGCTCTTCAATCAGCTTCTTTTGCTCGTTTCGTTGTGCTTCAAGTTGTTCGAGAACATTCTGTTGTTCCTTCTTTTGATCGTTTCGTTGTTCTTCCAGACGTCCTAGAACCTTCTGCTGTTCTGTCTTTTGTTCTAATAAAAGCTTCATTATACTAGAAAAATCTACACTTTCACTTGCTTCCTCTTCTTCCACTTCTGTTTCAAAAACAAAAGTGTTTACGTCTTTCCCTTGCTGTTCCAAATAGTTACGCAAGCGCAGGACGAGCTCATTTTTCGATCCCGCTCTAGAAAGATTTCGCTTACCTAAATCACTTTTAAGCTCAATGCAGTTGAGCTCTTCTAACAACTTACCCATTTTCACTGTATAATTATTATTTTTCTTTTTACCTTTTTTTTTACACTTTACTTCAAATAAGTTTTATTTACACTTCTGACACCAATGTAACGTGCGCTTAGTTCGCAAAATAAAACTCTACCTTTCAATTTAATTCTATCACTTTATTCAGTATCTACTTTCGATATACACTTTATTGAACTCAACTCGACTTTTGGACTATCACTTGTATTTACTCTTAACTTTATCACTCTATAAACAAAACTGCCCTCTGGTTGCCTCGGGCGGGCTATTTATATCGAATGACATGCCATCTAGAACTCTCCAGTAACTTCTACATTGTCTCCACTCACACACACTGGTTTACAAGCAACGCCTGTCATTTATACCATTCCATTATAGTGTTGCCAGTTGTGTTTTCGGTTGAACGTTTTTCGATTAGGAAATTGGTATAAAATGTTGGGTTCACGTTACAATATATTCATTCTCTTCCTCATGTCTTTATACCGGATCACGGTCGTGATCATTCCTACAACTTTCTGTTTGGTTCCGTCTGCAGTGGACACAGTAGAACCCATCTTCTTAAAGGCGATGCCTTTTTCTTTAAGGTAGCCTAGCATATCAGTGCCTGGGCAAGTTATGCTGGCTCCTGAATCTAAGAGGCCAAGGAATTTGTCACCAAATATCTCAACAGTCACATAAGGACGTGGGTCGCTAGACTCACTTCTAATGCTAGCGGAAGCTATGGCTTGATATGTAGTCCGCTTCTGACAGAAGCGATCCCTGGTTCTCTCAATACGTTTGGACAACTGTGGAAAGGTTACGATTCTCTTGCGTACTTCATAATAATTTCGTAATCTCTCGTGAAATGGTTTCTTATATAATAAATCTGGTTTTGGATTTTCACTATTCAAAATAGGTTCAGTCATTTTATCGGTAGTAGTTTTGTTTGGCTTAAGGATAATGGTGGTAGTTTCGAGTGGTGCTTTGGGATCAGGCTTTAGAACTCCGGGTAGGTCTATTCGGAGCGAACCCCCCCCGGATGGTGGGTTGTTCCTCTTCGAGTTTCCCACACACCTGGGGCATGACGGACTAAAAGCATCCGCCAATCCACAGCGGTAACAGAAAACATTACGTGTTGGACTGGTGCAGTCGCGGAAATCATGACCCACGCCCTGGCAATTCCAGCACCTCCTCTGGCTAAAGTCTTTGCGGATAGCTTCCACACTTTCTGGCAGCGCGACAGCTAACTCTCCACATGGCTCTACGTCAACTTCGCTAACATAACGCTTTGCCGGTGGTCGGAGCGTGTTCGGCACAAAGTTGGGTCGCGTGTTCTCCTGTCGGTCAAGGAACTTCTCAATCGTGCGGCATACATACACTAATTGCCTCAAACTATGCGTACTAAAGGTAATGAGTAGTTCTCCCATTCGTCTTTTACATTCGTTTTTATGATCTCGATTAGTTCCTTTTCTGATTTCAGAACACGCATCCGTGAATTGATTTGCAGCAAGGCGTCGTAGAAGTCGTTGAACGCTTCGCCGTTCTGCTGCTTTCTATCTGATAGTTTCCGAGCCAGTTCGGTATCCGTCTCCAGACTACAGAACTGTTCGATCAATGCTGTTTGCAACAAGAGCCATGACGTGTGTCTGTTGCTCTTCAAGTACATCCAATACCATGACTCGGCTGGACCCGAAACAAAATGGTGAAAACTCACCGCTATCTCATCCCACGGAACATTGTAGCTATATCTAACCCGTTCTAGTCGGAACAGAAAGTCATCTACAGACATGTTCTTGCCGTCGAATTTGATTCCCCACTTGTGATACTGAGGGTACTTATTAACCGAGTTCGAGTTAGGGAGCGCTGGTGTCCGCGGAGATGAAACGTCAGGTGAATCACCCAAATTAAGCGCGTTCATTCGCGTTAGAAAATCGTCAATATTCGAACCCAGAGCCATATCTATCGGATGTACCATCGGAACATTCGGTACTGCTACTGGTTCTACATGGGGCGTTGGGCGTGTTGCCAAGTCCTGTGCGACTGTAGCTTGCCCTACCCCGTTACTTATCGCAATTGATCCGGAAGGAACATTCGCCGTTCTGCCACGAACAGCATTCTGACTGGTGGTCGGCATGAGGGCCGGAGCACCTGAAGCAGAAGCATGGCGAGGAACCGAAACACTCGAGGAGGTAGGAGGACTAGGGTTGTCTGGGCGGTTTTGGATTAACCTCGATACTTGCTCTAACAGGAGGGCTTGGCTGCGAGCCAATTCTTCCTTCATAAACCGCCTATCATCTAACCTATGCAGCTCAATAGTAGCTGAAACCACCTCTTGTATATAAGCAGACCGATCAGCTGCTTCTTAGAGGAGCCTTAGTTCTTCCGTATTTTGTTCCCCGTCACTCTCTTCATTATAACCTCGCGTATTATTTCCTTAATTTTTGGAAACAGCTCCCTGCGCATTCGTCTGGCCACTCTGGCCTTGACTGCCGCCTGCGGGAGACATTATGATTACGTCTTGTAATTGTGGGTTATAGGCGCTTGTGACAATCACTTTTCGTCCCCTCCCACTCATTTATTGTGTCAAAAAAAAATGTTAATAATCAATATACGACTTTTGCACTGCTCTTACTACGCGGTGAGGAAAATTCAATCCGCCAATCCAATTCTCAATGTCGAAAAAAATATATATATATGTAGCAAAAAAATCTGACGGTATTACAAGATCTAGAAGGTATCTTATTGCCTACTTAGGTTCTGTAAAACTAACGGTCGCCGATTTCTACGAAACAACCGTAACTCCCTACGACTATATGATAAACTTAATTGCTATTAGTACGGTATTTCAAAACTACCTCAATCTTAAAATACCTAAATCTACTTTAACGGCTTTCTAAATTAACAAACTGTGCTCCTGAGAAAATGAAACTCACAACTTCCTATTCTCAAAGCTTTAACTCTCAAATCTGACTTATCAATGGACGGAAAAACTCGCAACTTAACCGCCTCACTGAACTATACTCTCTAGACTTTACTCTCAAAAGAAAACTCTAACTAAAAAAAAAAAACGTTTTCGGATACTTAGATATCCTAATCAAATATAGACTTCTCAGTTCTAATCAGCTAATACTAAAAAAAAAAAAAAATGTATAATGTGGCTTATCATGAAAAGATTCGGAAGTGGGCAACTTCCGCCGGTGCAAATTGTGTAACATGATCAGTTTGGAACCACTGGTCACGTCTTCAAAAAAAAAACAAAAATTTTAGTGTGTATCGATTCTAAGCTATTCGTGCTCAAAAGAACAAATCAGCCAATTAAAGGATCCCTCATCGAAGTGGTTCAGTATCGTTATGCTACTACAGACGTGCGTCAGGATACTCATCCATAACCACCGGTTAGCACTGCACGACACCTCACAGCTTCTTCGAAATGAATTCCTCTAATCGATCCAATCTCATGTCCGTGCGTTGTGGACTGTCATGAACCCGCGAAGGATTGAAAGACAAATTTCAATAGGTTAAGATGAGGAGGAAATCTTCTGGCGAGTGAACAGCTTCTGCAACAGACGTGCGTCAGGACATAAATCACTAACCACCGGTCAAAAGACCTGTTCGCTCGGCCTCCGAGATCCTTTTCTTGCTATCGTTCTGGGACTTTTGCTCCTTTCGCAACTGACAACTAGGCCTACCTTCGCCAAGCTCGGACGAAAGCCAAAACAAAAAAAAATCACCTACAACGAGAGGATGAGGAATCTGAGAGTGAAGCTAATGCAACAGACAAGACTCAGGAACTATATTACTAAATCTCCGGACAAAATAGCCTCCAACCACCAGACCTCGGTGACATACCCCTAGCAAGAAACTTATTCCACCTACCGAAACGGTCTCCAAAAAAAAAACTTCAACAAAAAAAAAATTTCTACCACCAGAAATCCACTCAACTTTTCCTAAAACTCAAAGGTCAACCTAACTCTACGAAAATCTTCCCTTCGGTCGATTGGACAATTCGGGCCCCACGTTGGGCGCCATCTGTAACGTATTAATATCTAATCTTCTTACATATATATATACACATACAAATCATCTGTAACGTATATATATATACATTATGAACGCTACGCTAGAAGGTATACCAAAGTGCAAAGTTGCAATGGATGATATATTTTGTATGCAGAAACTGTAGATGAACTTCTTTCAACAACACAAAAAGTAGTCGATCGTTTAAAAACAGCTGGGTTTACTCTAAACAAGTCCAAATGTGCGTATGAAAAGCAAAAAGCAAAATTTCTTGGTCATATCTTTACAGAGAAAGGTATCGAAGCCGATACCGAAAAAGTTGAAGCAATCAAAAATTTGTGTGAACCAACAAATGTTAATGAACTTCAACGTATTTTGGGCATGGTCACATATCTGGCCAAGTTCATCCCTAATTTGTCGAGTATCACCAAACCATTAAGAAAATTGCTCCACAAAGAAACTGCTTGGTACTGGGATTTCGAACAGAAAAATGCGTTTGAAAATATTGTAACGTGAAACCAACATTTAATACCAATTTCCTAATCGAAAACGTTCAACCGAAAACACAAGCGGCAACACTAGTGTAAGTGTAGAAATATTCTAGGAGAGAAAATGTTTGACAGCCAAAATAGTGGAGAGTGGAGACCATGTGGAGATTACTGGAGAGTTCTAGATGAAATGTCATTCGATATAAATAGCCCGCCCGAGGCAACCAGAGGGCAGTTTTGATTATAGAGTGATAAAGTGAAGAGTAAATTGTTGTGTACAAGTGATAGTCCAAAAGCCGAGTTGAGATTGAATAAAGATAGATACTGAATAAAAGTGGTAGAATTAAATTGAAAAGTGAAGTTTTATTTTGCGAATTAAGCGCACGTTACATTGGTGTCAGAAGTGGGATAAAACTTATTTGACTAGTAAAGTGCAAAAACAAAAAGAAGTAAAAACAAAAATAATAATTACATACAGCGAAAATGGGTAAGTTGTTAGAAGAGCTCAACTGCATTGAGCTTAAAAGTGAGTTAGGTAAGCGAAATCTTTCTAGAGCGGGATCGAAAAATGAGCTCGTCCTGCGCTTGCGTAACTATTTGGAACAGCAAGGGGAAGACGTGAACACTTTTGTTTTTGAAACAGAAGTGGAAGAAGAGGAAGAAAGTGCAAATGTAGATTTTTCTAGTATGATGAAACTTTTGTTAGAACAACGAAACGATCAAAAGAAAGAACAGCAGAATGTTCTCGAACGACTCGAAGTACAACAAAAGAAGCTGGAAGAGCAACGATATGAGCAAAAAAAGGAACAGCAGAATGTTCTGGAACAACTTGAAGCACAACGAAACGAGCAAAAGAAGCTGATTGAAGCACAACGAAACGAGCAAAAGGAGGAACAGCAGAATGTTTTCGAAAGACTCGAAGTACAACAAAAGAATCTGGAAGAGCAACGAAACGAGCAAAAAAAAAACAACAGAATATTCTCGAAAGACTTGAGGCGCAACAGAATGTTTTGGAAGGTCAGAAAAACATTCTAAAAAGCAAATTGGGTAACATTGAGAAAAATGTATGTGGCCTAGAAAAACGCATTGAATGTGTTGAGAAACGATTTTCCAAGCTTGAGAGTCAATGCGAAAGTCAGCTTGCCACTTTGGAGAAACGAATCGAAAACATGGCTAAGGAACTAGACCAGATGCGGAAAATGGAGTTACGAAAAACTTGTGGAGATTATCTAAATCAAAGAGAAGTACAACCACCAACATTCGACGGACAGTTGTCTGTGTCAGTTTACAGGAGACAATTCGAGGCAGCTGCGACAGCAAATAGCTGGAATGACGAAGACAAATACATAGCACTGACTCTTGCTCTTAGAGGACCAGCAGCTGAATTACTTCAAACTGTTACAGCTGATAAGAGCGACGATTTCAGTTCTCTCGTGGCAGCTATAAAGGAACGCTTTGGTGACAGCCACTTGAAAGAAGTCTTCCGAGTCCAACTCAATAACAGAGTCCAGAAAAGGGGTGAAAGTCTACAGCAGCTCCAAGCAGACGTCGAAAGACTGGTTCACCTGGCATACCCGGATGCTGGAGAAGAAATCATCAAGCAGCTTGCTGTTGAGTCCTTCGTTCGTGCCATTTCTGACAAACATCTTCAGAGATCTGTGCGAACTGCTAGAACACGAAATCTTTTTGAAACTCTAGAATTTGCATTAATGATGGAAGCATCTGAGCAAGCTTCTCAAATGGTGCGTTGTCAAAGAGAAGCCATAGTTGAGGCTGGATCATGCCCAGGAGTTAAGCTACAAAGGAACCACAGGAACGGACTTGCCAGATGTTGGAATTGTAATAAGACGGGGCACTTACAGCGACAATGCCGGTTGCCACCAATTAAAACTGCTTGTCGTCGTTGTGAAGTCCAAGAAAATCAATCTACGAGCTGTAGAGAAAGACCGCAGACTTATCATTACCGAATTGGACATCAGGTAGAAAACCCCCAATGGAATTGCTGGCGGAAAGTAGAGACCAAGACTCAGCGGATGAGAATGGAACCCATATTCGGATGGCACAAGGAAGAATTGAGGTCTGCTCAAAAGAAGGATCCAGACATCGGACCGATTCTCAAATGGAAAGAATACAACACAAAACCTGACTGGAACGACATTTCTAACCAAAGCATTGTTGTCAAAGCCTATTGGGCACAGTGGGACTCGCTTCGCGTGCAAGAAGGCGTACTGCAGCGCAAATGGGAATCTCCTGACGGTAAATCTTTTGTAATGCAGCTTATTGTTCCTCAATCGAAAGTCAAGGAGGTTTTACAAAAGATGCATAGGAGCCCAACAGGGAGCCACCTGGGAGTCAACAAGACGCTGGAGAACGTGCGAAAAGGCTTTTACTGGCTGCATGTTAGAGGTGACGTGGAGAAGTGGTTCCGAAATTGTTTTGTCTGTGATTCAAACATAGCGGTGGGTAGACTTACAGATAGACCTAATAGAACAGGGACATGGGCCACAGTGTATAGCGACCGGATGAAGACACGGTACGACACAAAAGCGACAACGACAGGATTCTAAGCAGGAGATCGTGTGTGGCTTTATTATCCTCATCGTCAAATGGGATTATCACCGAAACTTCAGAAAAACTGGGAAGGTCCTTATACAGTTGTCACAAGGATTAACGACGTTGTTTACCGCATCCAAAGAGGATTAAGAGGCAAGTTAAAAGTAGTTCATTGTGACCGGCTGCATCGATATAGTGGCGAGGCTGCAGATGGAATTATTCGGGACGAACAATCTTAAGGAGGGGGCAGTGTAACGTGAAACCAACATTTAATACCAATTTCCTAATCGAAAACGTTCAACCGAAAACACAAGCGGCAACACTAGTGTAAGTGTAGAAATATTCTAGGAGAGAAAATGTTTGACAGCCAAAATAGTGGAGAGTGGAGACTATGTGGAAATTACTGGAGAGTTCTAGATGAAATGTCATTCGATATAAATAGCCCGCACGAGGCAACCAGAGGGCAGTTTTGATTATAGAGTGATAAAGTTAAGAGTAAATTGTTGTGTACAAGTTAAAGTCCAAAAGTCGAGTTGAGATTGAATAAAGATAGATACTGAATAAAAGTGGTGGAATTAAATAGCAAAGTCAAGTTTTATTTTGCGAACTAAGCGCACGTTACAAAATAAAGAAAATCTTAAGTTCTACACCAGTGTTAAAGTTTTACGACGTTAATAAACCCGTTAAACTATCTGAAAACGCAAGTTCAAAAGCGCTTGGAGCATGCTTGTTGCAAGATGACCAACCAGTGGCGTACGCTACACGCGCATTAACACGTACTCAATAAAATTAATTTCGAAACGATTTTTAGAAAACCTCTACAAGACGCAGCACTCAGAAGAAGCAGTAAAAAAGTATTCACATTTCAAAGAACAAATAACGTTTGAGAAAGGTCTACTATTCAAAGGACATAAGGTAATTGTACCAAAATCACGGTTGCCAGTTTGGTCATTTATGTCCAAATCTGGTCATTATTTTTTCACTTGGTCACATGGTCATTTTTTCAACGAAATGAAATAAGAGAAACCCTTCAGTTTATAGGTCCTTAAAATTGAAATGTATACGTAAGGCAGATTTCTTATCGAATTATGTAAAAAGTGCATCATAAGTTCGTTCTTTCAAGCCCAACGATTGCTCTGATGTAGCCGTAATGAGTTCTCTTGAAAAACCTGAGCTTACCTTTAATACCAAGCTAGGTATTTTTTGAGTTCTGCGCTCGCCCTGAATTAGAACTAGGATTTTGCCGGGGAGAATTCAGGAAGCAAACACTGATATCAAATGACACGTGCTTTTCTTCAAATGACCGGCATGTGTGGTAACTTCGTGATTCAATCTGTCTTACGAACTGAAAATCGAGGTTTTTGGCAACTAGACATAATGTTGCACAGCTTGTTTCTGTCAATACTGTCGTACGCATGTTTTTTCCAAGATCTCCCGTGTGCTGTACGAATTCGTTGACGTGGGGGGTTTTCAGGCAGTCAAAAAGACAAGACATCGCATCTGACGTTAAGGAGGAGTATTCCTCTATAATTGGTGCAACTGTAAGATTTTCCATTCATTGAACATGCTTTTTCCCAACTAAACCATGCAGCATGTGCACTCTCCTTTCAAGCTATAATCACTAGCTTCCTTGAAAACTTCGGCGTCGAAACCGTCTGGAAATCCAGTTTTATTTGATTTAAGCTTACATACGAGTTTGCAACCCGAATTCTTCTGATCTATAGAGTATGGCGTCCTTCTAATCGTTTAAGTTGAGGCTGCATAATTAGCTTTTCAAGATCTTCAGCGGTGAATGCGGTTCTACAGCTATGTTTGCTTGGTGGTCTTTACGGGCTTGGTTATTAGTTTTCCACCCTGGCATGATTTTTAACTTTTGGTGCAAACTTTGAAGCTCATACTTTCAAAAAATTTCTGTATTTCCTTAAACAAGCGCCTCATGATGCTTTTTCCGTTTAAGAACTTGGTTTTCTTCCCTTCTTTCTTCATCCGAATCAATCATAGTTTTGGTCATTTCAAGCTACGTTTGGTCATTTTTATTTTCATTTTTGGACACATATTTTTTTGGCAAGTGGCAACCGTGACCAAAATGCGAAATAAATAAGATTGTTCGCGATCTTCACTCAGGACATTCTGGTATTACTAGTTCGTTAGCAAGTGCTCTTCTATCACTATACTGGCCTGGACAAACCAACAACATTCGCGATTATACTGAGAAATGCTCCGTGTGTCAACAAACTCAAAGAAGCAAACAAAGACGACAACAACTAGAACGACATGTCCCAGACTATCCGTTTCAAATTGTCTCAACTGACATATTGAATTTCAAAGGAGACGAATATATTTTGATGGCCGACCATTATTCTGTATTCATGGACTTTAATAATATATACATACATGCGTGTGTATGCTACTACTACTACTACTACTACTACTACTACTACTATTTAAGAAATTGAAATCATCTAATTCCCAAGAGGTAATTGACTACATGCGACAATTATTTTCAGTACATGGAATTAATGAGATTCTAGAATCTGATGGCGGACCACAATATACATCGAAAACATTTGCCCATTTTGCATCAACTTGGCAATTCAAGCATCAAATTTCTAGTCCGTACTATCCCAAATCCAATGGATTTGCGGAACGCAACGTTCAGACGGCGAAAAACTTACTGAGACGATGTCACTTGGATAAATCAGATATATTTCTCGCACTACTGCTACTTCGAAATACACCAAGAAACGGCATTCTAAAATCACCGTGTCACCGTGTCTATATAGCCGGTCCACCAGAACAATTATACCAATACCAAAAGATGAGTTGAAACCTAAGGTCGTTGTCGGCGTTTAAAGGGAATTAAAAAAATAGCGTCTTCAACAAGCAGTTTACGCAGATAGAGGTACTAAACCATCAGAGGAACTCAAAACCGTTGATAAAGTGCGTTTGCAAACTGGACATCGTGAATGGATTGGCGCCAAAATTGTCGGAGAAACACAATATCCAAGATCAGTCATCGTTGAGACAAATGAAGGAAAAAAATATCGGAGGAACACTCATTATCTTCACAAAACAGAGGCCGGTTTTAAATCACCAAATATTGTTTGGCCTTCGCAAGAAACCGAATGTCAACAACAAGAAACACCAAACAATGATACACCTGCGGAGCCAGTTACAACAAAATCTGAAATTGTCAACGAGCCTGCTACACTATCTGGACTTAACCAACCCAACCTACAACAACAGCCTCCACTTCAGACAACACGAAGCGGAAGAATTGTTAAATCACTGAAACGCTTGGACTTATAGTAGTGAAAGTATAAGTTCATTATATTTTTTTTACTTCAATGTAACATTATTTATATCTATATGTATGTTCATTTATAATATTATCTTGCAGCGACCCCAAAACATTTTTTTAAAAACTAATCAAAATTACTATAATATGTAACTATAATTGAAGTATCTAGTTTTTATTTTCAATGAATGCAAGAAGTATTTAGTTTGCAGATATTTCATAAAAATTTTCAAAAGGGGAGATGTCTTAATACCAGAATACACTTATGTCACAATACACATATAACTTGCAAGATGTTCAATACATAATGAACACACATAACACACACATCCACTAATACATTGTAACTTGTAACATAACGCAGTTGATAAAGCTATTCATGACATTGCTATATATTCTAAATGACATGCTTCATGGTAGAACGTTTGTTGTCAAAAGTTGCAATATAACTTCTACCAGAATTATTAAATTACAGAACGGTCTACAACAGGGGGCGGTGAATTCGCCTATTTTGTTTAGCATTTTCACCGGCGATCTAATTGGTTCCCTTCACCATGCTATAGCGTACGTCAACGACCTAATCGCGTACAGAACAGGTCCAAAGATCGAGGTCATCAGATTACTTTTGCAGCGTGACTTCGATAAGATTCAGCAACATTGCGATGAATGGAAGTTGAAAATCAACTTTCAGAAATCGGAAACAATTGTGTTTAGAACCCCGTTGGCTCGGGCCTCATGGGATACGAGAAAGAACTGGCGAAAGCTGGTGATCGTTGATCTACGTGGCCATCCACTGCCAAATAAAGTAGTAGTCAAGTACCTCGGCATCTGGCTAGATCAGTATCTATATTTTAACAAACATATGGATGCGGCTCTGGCCAGAGCTAGAGGAGCTTTTGCTCTGACAAAGCGACTGTTTCACAGCAGTCAACTTGATAATAGAGTGAAGGTGATTTGCTACATGGCCCTCATAAGGCCAATGATTGTCTATGGGTGCCCCGTGTTGTTCAATGTTACAGCGTCTCAAATGGAAAAGGTTCGGGTGTTTGAGAGACAGTAGTCGTGTTTTTTTGCACGCGGATATAAGCTTCGCCCAAAAAAACGTCTTCCCAAAATTATTCAAATATGCAATTTGACATAAATGACAAATTTTTATTTAACAGCTGTTTGAACTAGACTGTAGACTACGATGGCCATGGCAGTTGGAAAACAGCATGAAGGTGTAATCTTAATGTGTACGACGATACCAACAGCCCAGATAGTAAGCGCAGGGGCTCCAAGCATTGAAACTGTCTAAACAGCAAATGCGGAACTTCCCAGTTGAGGTACCATATGCTCAAATAGTGAATCCAGGAGTCCCAGATAAATTGAGTGTTCAGACAACAAATGCTGGTATTTCAAACGTAGCAAGTACCAAGCCAACAAATGCATTGCCACAGATTCTACCAGTTTCAAAACAGTTGGAAAATCCTTCTGTCAATGGACAATCACCACATCCTTCGGGGAATCCAGAATCTGATAAGCAATCCACAAATACCGCACCTACTTTGGCTTCAACATCGCATGTCCTAGACTGCATAGATTCTATTAAAACTCCAGAATCGACGACCGTGCTAAAAGAAATCACACCTGATACTGCAACACCACAAGAACATAACTTAAACAGATGTGAGGGAGTAGGGATTTCACTAATGCTTTTTAGCCTTCAAGCGGATGGCTGTGTCTTTACATAAAAGCGTTTAATTACACCATTGGTCAAGTCCAAACCCCAACGATTGTTTTGACCCCAGTTCGTACCTGATCGGTAAGTACTGTGTGAAACAATCTCAAGGATTCAAAGTGATGGTTTCTTGTGTTCTTAGGCCCCGACGAAGAACAGTCACGAAAGATTTCATGTCACGAGTTTGTGATACATGCTCCCAGCAACTACTATCATGGCAAAACGACACCATTTCCACCGCCGAACTCAATGGACTGCGACACCAAACCTGGTGGTTACATCTGGACAAGCATGCGTGAAGTGGAGCGTAACAAAAACCAGAAGGAAACAGTCGATGTTTAGTTTTTCATTAAATTTATTAGGTTCTACCACAATCATACATACGCTTAACAAACGACTGAAAATAAGCTCGACTTTTAATAGAAATCTTCCTCGGGGTCCTTGGATTTGTGTTACTGGTTTTTGAATTGGTCTTGGTCTTGGTTGGAGTACATGTCAGCCACTTGGGATGCAGAGGTGGCATCTTCGGGTGTTTTGTCATCTCGTATCCGAATGAATCGCGGAAAAAGCAGTGGGATGCCCTTTTGGGGATCCACAATGCCGATGGTTGCCTTGTGAGCAGAGAGGGCTAAGCGAGAGATCGGCACATTTTATTTCCCACACTTGAACGGCGTCAAGCCACTCGTCCGGCTCGTGGGAGCTGTCATAGCGTTAGTATGACTTGGGCGTCTTGATCACGTGCTTTTTGAAGATTTCAGCATGCGTTTGAAGGTCTTCGTCACTGAAACTTTTAAGAGCGGTTTAGAAGTTTTTTGAAATAGAGACACTGTGGTAATCTTACCTGTTCCAATTCTGCAAATGCTCTGGTACTCCTCGTTGTCGGCGTCGTAGCAGGCCAATAGAAAGCCTCCGTAGATCCCAGTTCGCTTTCCTTTGCCAATTTACCCGCCAACTACCACCACGTCCAGGGAGTCTCCAACACCGCTGAGGTAGTCCTTAAGTTTCAGCATTTCAGACATTGACAAATGAGAAAAAAAACATCCGAGTTTGTTTTTATTTACTTTGTCAAACGGATGAATTTTGAATGAATTTTTTGACATTTCCAAAAATTCATCTACACCATCTTGGTAGCACTTGCAGTCTATATTTGCTTCAGAAATAAACGTAGATGTTTATCCTCGCTATTCGCTTATTTTGTTGTTGTTTTTAGCATGCAAAAATTTTAACAAGCACATATACACGTGCAAAAAAACGCACATCGTGTCTGCGTACCTGCCTTGGATTGCACAGAACACCAGAGTCGGAGAACAGAAAATATTATTCTTAAGGGATCCTTTACAACGGGTCTCAAATAAACAGAATCGACAACTTCATGATAAAACTGACTCGTGGTCACACTGCAAGGACGGTGACTTCGAACAATGGCCTGATATTTTGGGCTTACTACCCCAACATAGAATATATGGAGAGAACACATTTTAGTGGATTTGTCCCACCGGAGGCTTTCCTCTATTTTGACATGATAGGTTTGATACAGGACAGATTGGCGGTTCCGTTAATCTACCAAGTCTGCCGTAAGTCCGTAGAACGACGGCTCCTTTATGGCCGGGACGTCGCCGCAGTAGGCGGAGTAGCTGAAGAGCTCCTACGGTTCAGTAGGGCGTTATCAGATCGCGATAGACGGGACATTATTAAAACGTCAAAACTATTCTGGTGGTTGTCTGAGCAACATATAGAAAATGTTACCGATAGCGAGTCGCCAATGGCTGGCTTGCACAGGCTTAGTGTGTAAGACTTAGGGTATAGGGGGTAGGCACAGTGGCAACCAAAAAAAAAAAAATTTTTAAAACGTAACAAAAAAAAAAGTAAAAAACACAAAAATCAAAAAAAAAATTAAATAGGCGTCGAAAACCACAAAAAAAATCGTAAAAAATCAAAATAAAAAAAAAAATGTAAAAAACAAAGCTGCGTCCCAAAATCCAAAGAAAATAGAAAAAATACAAAAACCAAAAAAAAAAAAACAAAGAAAAGCTACTGTGGCTGCTCTAGTTTTAAGTAGTTTTTAAGTAGTTTTAATTAGTTTTAAGCAGTTTTAATTTGTTGTAAGTAATTTTAAGAAAAAGCAAAAAATTGGTCAAAGAAACTAAGTTTTTTAAACTTTCTTAGTTATTAATAATAGTTTTATTTTGAAATAGGTATATGGTATCCTTAGGCCGAAAGGCATTAGAAATAAGTTATTGTGTAACTTAGAGTACCCGCCTAGGGTCAGTAAGTTAATTAAGTTATTATGTAAGCTAGTTTAAACATTTTTGTTAGCAAGTAAGTAGTTATAAGAAAGAAACAATAGGTGCGTTTTTTTGCACGCGTATATACGCTTGTTTAAATTTTTGCAAGTTAAAAACAACAACAAAATAAGTGCTACCAAGGTGTGGAAGATGAATTTTTGGAAATGTCAAAAAATTCATTGAAAATTCATTCGTTTGACAAGTAAATAAAAACAAATTCCTATGTTCTTTTTTCTCATTTGTCAGTGCCTGAAATGCTGAAACATTAAGGACTACCTCAGCGGTGTTGAAGACTCCCTGGACGTGGTGGTAA
Organism: Melanostoma mellinum; assembly: GCA_914767635.1. Classification (NCBI taxonomy): domain Eukaryota; kingdom Metazoa; phylum Arthropoda; class Insecta; order Diptera; family Syrphidae; genus Melanostoma; species Melanostoma mellinum. Next base: position 120,296,591 of record OU612059.1, on the reverse strand, counting down.
TTGCGGCTACATTGGCAAAGGAAAGCTAACTGGGACCTACGGCCACTTTCTATTGGCCTGCTATGACCGACGCCGAAATCGAGGAGTGCCAGAGCATTTGCAAATTTGGAACAGGTAAGATTACCGCAGTGTCTCTACTTTAACGAACTTCTAAGCCCTTCTTAAAGGTTTCAGTGACGAAGACCTTCAAACGCATGCTGAGTTCTTCAAAAAGCACGTGATCAATACACCCAAGTCATACTACCGATACGACAGCTTCAACGAGCCGGATGAGAGGTTTGACGCCGTTCAAGTGTGGGAAATAAAATGTGCTGATCTCTCGCTTAGCCCTCTCTGCTCACAAGGCAGCCATCGGCATTGTGGATCCCAAAAAGGGCATCCCACTGCGTTTCCGTGATTTATTCGGATACGAGATTACAAAACACCCGAAGATGCCACCTCTGCATCCCAAGTGGCTGACATGTACTCCAACCAAGAAGAAACGCTCAATCTGCTTCTGGACACTCACTTTCCAGGTAGCTCCAAGAACTTATGTAACTATGATTTCACAGAATCAGGTAGCATAATAACTAACACAACCGATCTGATTACAGGGGAAAAACTAACTTGGGCCATTAACAGCTTTGACCCATACAAATCCCCTGGTCCTGATGGTATAATTCCAGCCGAACTTCAAAAGGCCGCGGACATTATTATCCCTGTCCTCGAATTAGTTCTTATCGGCTGTATCACCTTGAACTATATCCCCACGCAGTGGCGAGAGGTCAAGGTTGTGTTTATACCCAAGGCTGGGAAATCATCCCACGTAAATCCGAAAGATCTCCGACCAATAAGTCTATCATCTTTCCTTCTTAAATTTTTAGAACGACTGATCGATATCCACCTGCGTATAGCTATAGATCCAAAATTGCTATCTACAGCACAACACGCCTACTGTAAGGGAAAATCTGTAGAAACGGCCTTACACACCTTGGTTCGTACTATAGAATATTCCCTCCATCACAAAGAATTCACTCTGGTCGCTTTCCTCGACATAGAGGGCGCCTTCAATAACGTCAGCAACTCAGCAATTACAAAGGCACTGACGAAGCTCAAAGTAGATGGTTCTTTAGTGGAGTTGATAAATCTAATGCTAAAAAGCAAGAGAATCAACTCTACTCTAGGAAACTTCTCTGCAAAGAGATCTGTCAGTAGAGGAACACCGCAAGGCGGAGTCCTATCCCCTCTTCTATGGAATCTAGTCGTCAATGAACTTCTAGTTGACCTAGCAGCTGAGGGATTCAAAGTGATTGCTTATGCAGATGACGTCTCCATTGCGGTATCCGGCAAATATGCTCACGTCCTTATGGATCTGATGCAAACCGCTCTAAACAAACTAGTAAAATGGGCGAGAAAAAGTGATCTAGGGGTCAACCCTCAGAAAACCGAACTCGTTCTCTTCACCAGGAAATACAAAATTCCTCAACTAACAACTCCATCAATAAATGGAATCCCACTTCAACTCTCCAACGAAGCTAGATATCTAGGTATTATCCTAGACAAAAAGCTAAACTGGAAAGCCAACATAGAGGAAAGAATCAGGAAATCTACCGTAGCCCTGTTTTCCTGCAAAAAAGCCATTGGCACTAAATGGGGTCTCTCCCCCCAAATCACCCACTGGCTCTACACCGCGGTCATCAGACCAATACTCACATACGGAGTAGTGGTATGGTGGACCGCTCTGGATAAAAGGACCTACTGCGATAATTTAAGCAAGGTCCAACGTACAGCTTGTTTATGTATTTGCGGAGCACTGAGATCAACACCCTCAGCTGCCCTAAACATACTCCTTAATCTCATACCACTAGATATCTTCAGCAAACAAATGGCCGCTAGTGCAGCCATTCGTATGAGAGCTATCTCCCAATGGACCGATAACAACATCGGTCACGCTACAATCTTGAGTTTATTCAGATCAATCCCATGCCACTCCGACTACACCGTCCCCCAACTGGTTTTTGATAATAAGTTCCAAGTCTCAATCCCAACAAGAATGGCCTGGGAAGACGAAGAACTTTTGAGAGATGATTCAATTCACTTCTATACAGATGGGTCAAAGACAGAAGAAGGGGTCGGCTACGGAGTGTACTCAAACCGACTTAACGTAAGTCTCTCGTTCCGCCTTCCAAACCATTGTAGCGTGTTCCAAGCGGAAATTCTGGCGATCAAGGAGGTCCTATCATGGCTAAAAGAAAACGTGATTTCCTCAACGAATATCCGGATTTTCTCTGACAGTCAAGCAGCCCTCAAATCATTCGGTGCCGTTTCCACGAACTCAGTTATCGCCCTTAACTGTCGCCTATCTCTTAAGGAGATGGCTGAACAGTTCAATATTCACCTTCTTTGGGTGCCGGGGCACAGAGATATCATGGGAAACTGCAAAGCCGATGAACTCGCCAGAAAAGGAACCGTTCTACCGCTCTCAACCAGCAGGTTGAATATTGGTATACCAATCGCTACATGTAAACTTATGCTAAAGCAAGAGGCAATGGATAGAACAAATCATTGGTGGAACAGCATCACCACGTGTGTGGCAACAAAACAGTTATGGCCAGGACTAGATCCAAAACGCACAAGACATTTGCTATCCATAACCAGATTGCACTTTAGCTCCGTAATCAATGTAATCACCGGACATTGTCTGATAGGAAGACACGCCATAAGACTCGGCGTTCCCTCTAATGACTTCTGCAGAAGTTGCCTAGATGAGGAGGAGGAGGAGACTATTCAACACCTCCTCTGCTCATGTCCTGCACTCTCCTCAAAAAAAAACGGCATCTAGGAAAATATTTCCTCGATGATCTAAACGATCTGGCAAACACAGATATCCTGCAACTTTTTCGCTTTATCAAAAGCTCCAAATGGTTCTGTTAAGCGTGGTTCTTCCTCACTTAACTTATTATGGTATCACAATGGACCTAATACTGGTCTAAGTGTGTCAGTTGTTTTCCTGGCATTCATTTTAACCTAACCTAACCTAACTCCAACCAAGACCAAATCTAAAACCAGCAACACAAATCCAAAGACCCCGAGGAAGATTTCTATTAAAAGTCGAGTTTATTTTTAGTTGTTTGTTAAGCGTATGTATGATTGTGGTAGAACCTAATAAATTTAATGAAAAACTAAACATCGAATGTTTCCGTCTGGTTTTTGTTACGTTCGACTTCGCGCATGCTTGTCCAGATGTAACCACCAAGCTTGGTGTCGCAGTCCATTGAATTCGGCGATGGAAATGGTGTCGTTTTGCCATGATAGTAGTTGCTGGGAGCATGTACCTATCACAAACTCGTGACATGAAATCTTTCGTGACTGTTCTTCGTCGGGGCCTTAGAACACAAGAAACCATCACTTTGAATCCTTGAGATTGTTTCACACAGTACTTACCGATCAGGTACGAACTGGGGTCAAAACAATCGTTGGGACTTGGACTCGACGTATGTTGTATTTAAACGCTTTTGTGTAAAGACACAGCCATCCACTTGACATCACATCTGTTTAAGTTATGTTCTGGTGGTGTTGCAGGTTTAGGTTCGATTTTTGGTAGCACGGTCGTCGATTTTGGAGTTTTAATAGAATCTATGCAGTCTAGGACATGCGACGTTGAAGTCAAAGTAGATGCTGTATTTGCGGATTGCTACGATTCTAATCAGATTCTGGATTCCCCGAGGTCTGTGGTGATTGTCCTTGACAGAAGGATTTTCCAACTGATTTGAAACTGGTTGAATCTGTGGCAATGCATTTGTTGGCTTGCTACTTGCTATCGTACGTTTGAAATACCATCATTTGTTTTCTGAACACTCAGTTTATCTGGGACTCCTGGATTCACTATTTGAGCTTCTGGGCAGCAGGTAAACTGGGAAGTTCCGCATTTGCTGTTTGGATTTGGACAGTGTCTACAGCCTAGTACAAACAGCTGTTAAATAAAAATTTGTCATTCATGTCAAATTGCAGTGCTGCCAAATATTTGAATAATTTGGGGAAGACGTTTTTTTGGGCGAAGCTTATATCCGCGTGCAAAAAAACAACACTACTAATAAAAATGAATTTAAAACTGAAAACTGAAAGCTATTCATGAATAAGACGTAAAACTGTGCGGTTGCTTTCTTCTCGTCGTATTCCTTGCCGCCATCACACTATCGTGAACAAGTGGCATCCTTGGTTGGTAATCAGTTGTTGATGATCTAGTACGATTATTATGATTTTGACGTTCATCAGGTTTATTTGGTTTGTTGACAGCATCAAAGTTAATGTCACCTAGCATTCGTTTTAACTCGTGTTCTCCATCGATATTATTACAAAAAAGATTATTGTTATGATCCAATAAAATGATTTCTGTTCAACTACGATTGTGATATTTTTTAATTGAATTGAGATGTTTGGTTTATATTGTTTGAGTATTTTTTTGTAGTGAAGTAAAATCCTATGTTTGATTTGCATTCTTTTCGATAGATCACGCTGTAGAAACACGCCTGTTGTTACCGAAAGGTGTCGGGAAGGGATTCTAATTTTACTCGGATATTTCCATAGATGGTAGGGTGGAACGCTATTTTTTTGGATAGGAGTGGAAATAAAATCTTTGGGAATTGGGACGTGAATAGGGATCAGTTAGAGGGAACGAATGAAAGCTGGGATCAATCCTGGAATCGACAAAATAAATTAAAAGGAAGGGGAGGAGGGATAGATTACTAGTGGAAACTGGCATGCTTGCATTATGCTCGGCTTGAGCTCGCCGGATGGGGAGGCTCTTGTCTCCACTAGTAGTCTTTTATCTTTTGGACAAAATATAAAACATGCCGGAGAACCAAACAACATAAAAGAAAAATTATTGCCTACAGAAAATACCAATTTCATAGATGGCTGCCGCCACTACACTGATACGCGCTGGTGATGGTTAAAGCGCGCTATTTCCCACCCCACCTGGAATTTCCCTGACACATCCATCGAAAATTCCCCTTTATTTATTACATCTCGGATACCAACTTACCTCATTGCTCCCAAAGAAACGACTTTCCTCCTTTCTCGCCTCCTATTTCTTTATTAGCTTAGCACATCATTAGGGTTTCTCGAATCACTATGGTAATCTTTGAAAAACTGAGATCTTTTCTCATAATACCTTTGGAATTATCATTTACACGCGTCTTGCAGCGACGGAGTAAAGTACAGGCTCATAAATTTAGTCGTACAAAAATATTTCTCATTGCAAGAAAAATTTTCAATACAGGTTTGGGCCTTGCTTCCTTCACGTTCTCGGGTATCTCTTCTATTCGGATAGGTACCCCTATATTTTTCGTTAAAACAATTTACAAAACCCACCTAGATCGAGCTTGGTATAGGGGACAATAATTTCGCTGGCTTTCGCCACGTTTTTACTAAGTTTATACTACGCTCAGGAAACTAAACTTAAACCCTAGAACTATGCAAGGAAAAAAAAAACAATGGACTATGTGAGCAACACACAAAAAAAAAACACTTTTTATAGCATTCCTCAGTCTGACGCTGCAAATTATTATAATATCGAACTACCTTTTTTATTTTAAGCCCACCATATTGGTGTCACGGTTAGTATATATATATATGTTGGTAGTGTATCAAGGGGATACAAAAATCTACCAAGCTAGCACCGAAAAAATACAAGTCTTATGACGCAAAAATGAATGTGAATTTATATATATATTATTGGAAAGCTATGAAATAGTTTGTTCCAGATTTTAATTAAAAGGACTTATTTCGTTGAAGATTGAACAAGATTTGAAATAAAATTTTATTATAAAAACATATACATAAACATAAGATTGCTTGAACAATATTAATAAACAAAAGTAGATTGTATAAACAAGTATATTCCAACACCCCCACTAGAACCTATTTTATTAAACCCATTGATTTTGCGCAAAAGCTTGAATTTTCAGTTGTGAGACACTTTGTCAAACTATCAGCAATCATTTTTGAAGTTTGCAAATATTGAATCTTGACAAGTTTATCATTAATTACATTACGGATAAAATGGTGTCTAACATCAATGTGCTTTGTCCTAGCATGATAAACATTCGTGGAAGATAAACAAATAGCACTTTGGTTATCGCAGAATAAAATTATGTTTTCTCTATCGTCTGGGAGAAATTCACGATGAAGTCCATTGAGCCACAATGCTTCCTGTATTGCCGTACTCATGGCCATATATTCAGCCTCGGTAGTCGATAAAGCTACCGTTGGCTGCTTCCAGGAACACCAGGAAATTGCTCCACCTTGCATTTTAAAAACATATCCTGTGACGGACTTACGTTCATCAACATCGCCAGCATAATCGGCATCACAATATCCGGTGACTAAACTTTTACTTGTTTTTGTTCTTGAATAACACATCTTCAAGTTTGAAGTTCCTTTCAGATAGCGCAATACTCTCTTTGCCGCTATCCAGTGGGCCTTTCCAGGATTTTGGTTGAATCGGCTTAGATAGTTAACCGCATAACTTATGTCCGGTCTTGAAACTTGTGCTGTGAATAAAAGACTGCTAATTAATTCTTGGTAAGGTACACTATACATTTCTTGACATTCAGCTTCAGTCTGAGGTGACATCTTCTTGGTTAATTTTTGATTAATGTCCTTTGGTGTTGGGCATTCATTAGAACTGGTTAATCCAAATTTGTCAATCATTTTCAAAATATAACTTTCTTGGTCAATCCAGATGAAACCATTCTTCTTATCTCTTGTTAATTTTAATCCCAAAAAAGAATTTGAAGGACCAATATCTTTCATTTGGAAATGATTCATCAAATTTAATTTCAATTGTTGTTTCAATTCGGTATGATTATCAAGGATGAGCAAATCATCAACATAAATGGCAACAATCAACATTTTTCCATCGACATGCTGGTAATTAATACATGGATCCAAATTTGATTGCTTCATTCCAAATTCTTTCAGCGCTTTATCCAACTTCAGATTCCATATACGAGAAGACTGCTTCAATCCATAGATTGATTTCTTTAATCGAAGCACTCTCTCTCCCTTCTCGAAACCTTCCGGTTGTTTAATATAAATTTCATCAGTTAAGTCGCCTTGTAAGAACGCAGTTATCGCATCCATTTGCTCTATTTCGAGAACTTTTCTAGCTGCCAAGGCCAGTAAGAATCGGATGGAATCATATCTAACCACGGGAGAAAATTTTTCTTCATAATCAATCCCATAGCGTTGATTACAACCTTTTGCCACAAGTCGAGCCTTGTACCGAATGACATTCCCATCGACATCTGACTTCGTTTTGAAAACCCATTTGGTACTCAGTGTCTTCTTGCCCGGAGGTAAATCAGCTAACTCCCAAGTTTCGTTAGCCAATAAAGAAGCATATTCACTATTGATAGCTTCTTTCCAATATTCTGCTTCTTTGTTTGAAATAGCATCTTCGTATGTAAGAGGTTCGTCATCATTTTTCTTTTTGTTTGCTAGGTTTGTGAAAAATTTTGTCGGTTTCTTGACTCTTTCAGATTTTCTAACAGACTTCGATAAGGTGGCTGGGTCAGTAAAATGTTTTGGATTTTCTTCAAAAACTTCCTCTACATTTCTATCAGGTCTGGTTTGATCTTCATCTCTGCTTTCAATATTTTCACTAGTACTGAAGTTTTCATTGCAGTTGTTATTAGAAAGGGAATCCTGATTCTCTTCAAATGCCCCCACTGAACAATCTTCGAGAGACAAGAAAAAATTATTAGTTTTGTTTTCAGAAATTACCTTTCCAAATGATTGATCTTCCAAAAAAATGACATCACAACATTTGATAAGCTTTTTCTTCTTTGGATCATATACTCGGTATGCCTTTGAATCTTCGCAATAACCAGTCAAAACACATTTAATCGATTTAACATCTAGCTTCTTTCTTTTTTCCTTAGGAACATGTACCATAACTGTCGACCCAAAAACTCGCAAATGAGATAAATCTGGTTTTTTTCCTGACCACATCTCTTCAGGTGTTTTGAAATCTTCAGTCACTTTACTTGGTATCCGATTTACCAAATATGCCGCATAAAACAACGCTTCACCCCAAAAATGTTTTTCAACACCAGCATCAGAAATCATGCACCGAGCTTTTTCTAAGAGAGTACGATTCATTCTTTCGGCTTTGCCATTCTGTTGAGGGTAAACGCAACTGTTGTTTGATGCCTTATCCCACATTTGCTTAAATATCTGGCAAATGCATGATTGCATAATTCACCGCCATTGTCCGTTCGAAATGTTTTTATCTTCTTGTTTGTTTGGTTTTCAACCAAACTCTTGAACGAAATGAACGTTTCCATCACATCAGACTTTGAATTCAAAATATAGACGAAAACTTTATGCGAAAAATCATCCAAAAATGTCAAAAAATAATAGGCTCCACCAAATGACTTCTGTTCCATTGGACCACAGATATCAGAATGAACAAGTTCCAGAACTTCACTTGTTTTCGATTCTGATGAAGGAAAAGATTTTCTTGAGTGCTTACCTTCGATACATTTGACACATTTTTCATTTTTCACATCACTGAAATCTAGACCATTCACACATCCTTTCTTCATCCTGTTCATGGTTTCATAGCTTACATGGCCAAGTCTTCGATGCCATAACTCGTAAGATATTTTCTTCTCCGCAAGCATATTTATTGAATTTTCCATTTGCCTTGGAATATCTAGTCTAAAGAGCTTACCATTACATCTTTATCCAGTTGCAACTAATGTACATTTGTTTGAAATTGTACATTTATCATTTTTAAATTCAACGATCAAACCATTTTTTGTCATTTGGCTGACGGATAATAGATTCGCACATAACTTCGGAATGTATAGAGCATCTTTTACGGTAACTGTCTTCAACTTGCCTTCGACCAAAATTTCCAGATCGATATCTCCTTTTGCTTCTACATTCAAATTGTAAGAATCCGCAACGGTAACTTCTTCCTTCTTGACTATAGTTAAATTCCTTAACCAATCTTTCCGATTCGTCATATGCTCTGAAGCTCCCGAGTCAATAAACCATTCATGTCGATTTTCCAAATTAACACTTGCCATTAGCGATGTAAGAAACACCTGCCTTCCGTGACTGTTTGTAGTCTTACGTTTGTTTGGGCAATTTTTTGCGTAATGTCCTTTCTGTTTACATTCAAAACATTTGAATTCAGTTGTGCGACGTTGCATAGTCTTGCGAAATGGTTCCTTTTTTGAATTTTTACCAAAGAAAACCATTGGATCACCACCAGATTCACAAACATCATCTTTGATATCTTGTAACAGTTTCGTTTTTATTGAGTCTCCCGTTATTGGAACCCCAGAGCTTTCCAAGCCCATGATCATTGGCTTGTATTCATCTCCAAGCCCATTTAATAACAATGATCCTATCCATTCCTCGGATACTTCCATTCCAATTGAACTCAATTTATGGGCTGTTGTGATAATTTTGTTCACATACGATTCCACAGAATCACAAGATTTCAACTTCGTGTTCGTTAAAGTTGATAACAAACCCAATCTTCGTGTAAGACCTCTATCGGCAAAAGCAGCTTCCAAGCGATCCCACACTTCTTTTGCTGTAGTTGCAGTCTTGACATGAACGAAATTTATAGGATCGATCAATAAAATTATCTTCGTTTTCGCTTTCGAAATTTTCTTAGCTTCTTTTTCTGTCCCGAGAACGCTTTCCCAAAGATCCTCATGGTCCAGAAAATTCTGAACAGCGAATTTCCAATCCTCATAATTTTCACGCCCTTTTAATTTTTCAATTGCTGGAATCGACGACATGATTCTTCGAACAAAAATATTATCTTTAATTTACAATTATATTGTCCAGCGATCCTGGGCCCATAACCTATTGGAAAGCTATGAAATAGTTTGTTCCAGATTTTAATTAAAAGGACTTATTTCGTTGAAGATTGAACAAGATTTGAAATAAAATTTTATTATAAAAACATATACATAAACATAAGATTGCTTGAACAATATAAATAAACAAAAGTAGATTCTATAAACAAGTATATTCCAACATATATAATACAAATATGTTACAAAAAAAAAACAAAATTAAGCTTCACAAAAATTGCCTGGATCCTATCCTTAGATGGCTTGGCTGGTCAAGGAGCTCTGGCTGGGAAGACGGAACTTCTGCTCGTTGACTTCTCTAAACGCCTCAGTTCAAAGCGATGTAACACACTTCCTTTTTCTTTTTGGGTTTTGACACTTTATTTATTTTATTTTATTTTATTTGAATTCTAAAAATGTCTTTGAACACGACGCTCATGGGTTTATTTTTGCAACCGTATGTTAGGACAAACCGCATCAAAGAAAACTTGCACCAAATTCGAAGACGACACTCTTATAATTATTTTTGCGACCGTATATTCGCATATATAACCATCAATATCGATTCTAATTTAATTTTAAAACGTTAATGCTTCTCGGCTTAAATATTTAATTACGGCCGGATGATATTCAGACAACTCAGCATGATCGACCGTTTTCTTCAATCAAAAGAAGTTCGGATCTTGATATCCGATCTTTGCTTCAAGAATGCTCATACCCAACTAACTATTCTTTTCCTCTTTATTTCTTTTCCACCCACGATTTCTCTTCTCTAAACCAGGCTAATCCACCTGATCACCCCACAATCATACCATCCTCCAGTTACATTGCACGATCGAATGATGATCATAAGACTTACTCTTCAACCAATTTTCTTTTATTCCCTTATCCTGGAATCACTCTCTCAGTTTCTCTCAACTTCCACTCAAACGATGATTTGGCAACCCTATAGCTATTTTTAGTACCCCTTTATTCGATACTCTGCTACAATAATTTTGAGCAACTTGGGCTAAACGGCTCGATGACATTTCTTTTCCTGACAATTGACAGATCGGGACTTGGTATGTTGTAAGCAAATAAAAACCAAGAAACTTTATTATGGTTGTGAATAAAAAAAATTAACATTTTCCTTTCTATTCCAGGTATACTATTATCCAGAACGTGTAGGAAAGTGAAGGAAGATTCCTGATACTCATCGCATCGTTGAGGACGTGGTTTTGTGGTAGACCGGAGTGGATACACAGGCGAGAGTCTAATAGGTAAGTTTATGCAACAAAAAAAACTCAATTAGCTAACGTAAGTGTTTATATCCTAGGTGTCCATAACAAACCACTGGACTGGAAGGAGGATCATTCAACGACTAGGACAGTGGAAGGACAACGACACCGATATTTATATTTATATCATTAGGTGTGGGTAATGATATATTGTGAATCAAAAAAAAACATGTTGCAATAAATGCTGCGGCTGAACTTTGCTTCTCCGGTACGGGAGTTGGGGGTTGAAACTTTTTTTACAGGTTGGGGGGCATCTAATTAGATTATATTAAAACTCATTATGTGTGAGTTAAGCCCCTAAATTGTAAAATAAATGTTTTAAATTTTCGTTTTTAACCTCACTTTTGATTTCTTTTTCTCCTTAAAATCATAAAAATTGAATGAAAACAAACACTACCGAATAAAACAACACTTCTTATATATACTGTAACGAACGTGGATCCCAGAAAACTCGCCCTTAAGCGATTCTTAGTGCGGCTTTTATAGGAAATGTCTGCTTTCCAACCACCTCCTCATCATTCCAGTCTCCATTGTCATTTTATTGGAAGCTTTCCAAGGCAATCTGTCATTTTAAACCTCATCCAGAATCTCGATTTTTAAAGTTTTCAGGCTTTCTTTAAATCAACTTGAAATCGTTTTATTCAAAATCGCCATCGAATTCCCAGCAATTTCATGTGCCATACTTGGGGAATTCATGTGGAACTCAAGTTTGACGTCTCTTGGCTTTGGGGGTATTAACCTCATTTGCCTATTGCCTTCCTCAGTCCACTGGGGTCACACAAATAAGTTCATATCCTCAAACATTTGGTAAAGACAGGTAAATTATTACTTGAAATCACCTGCGATGCTTCTTATCTTTTTTTTTCTCGGGCAGGTGCATTGTTGGAGAAGGTGCTTTGTTGAAGAAGGCGCATTGCTGGAGAAGGTGACGGATTGTGTCGCAATTGACATCTGGCACTTGACAGAAGTGGGGCGCCGAACAACACAGCAGAGTTGTAAAGAGAATAGAATAAATAAATAATTAAATGAAATTATAATTGTACAAATGTTTCTTGTTCTTTGCATTCTCAGGGGCAGGCTCAATGCAAGTGGGTGGTGCGGAGCGAGCATCACAGGCATAGGCGAGATATTATGGCCTAGGCTTTCGTAGATTCGTCACACTGCCCCCTCTTAAGACTCTGAGCTCCTGCTGAGTCCTTGTCGTGTTTTGAAAAGTGTTAAGCGATCTACGTGAACTACCTTAGTCTTTCGACTGCCCTTGCACTGAATTCTATACACTAGCTCTGAAAGTTTTTCGATGATCCGAACTGGGCCCTCCCAATCACTTTGCAATTTAGGAGATATTCCTCTCCTGCGTTTTGGATTGTGGAACCATGCCTCGTCACCTGGAAGAAACTCAATAGGGTTTTTTTTATGTCGTATCTTGTTTTCATAGAATCGGCTGCAAGGTTAAGGTTATTTCGCACTATTTCATGACCTTTCTGTAGCCTTTGCTTTAGTTCCTGTACGTAAAGAGGAACATTTTCATGTGAGGTATTCACGGATCCAAAAGCTAGATCTGCCGGGAGCCTTACCTCGTGTCCAATATTGAGATAAGCTGGAGAAAACCCTTTTGCTTCGTGCTCTGCCGACCGGTAAGCTAGGAGGGCTGGTTGTAGATGACGGTCCCAATCTGTTTGATGACGATCTACAAATTTGGCAAGGTAGTCTAATAGTGTTCGATTGAACCTTTCCACCATACCATCTGACTGTGGATGCAGAGGAGTGGTTCGTGTTTTCTCGATTCCAAGCAACGAAAGTGATGATCGAAACACCTCGGATTCGAAATTTCGCCCCTGACCGAATGTATCACTTGGGGGACTCCAAACCGACAAAATACTTGTTCAACCAAAGGTCCAAGAACTATTTCAGCAGTTTGGTTGGGAACGGCGAAGCATTCGGGCCATTTTGTGAAGTAATCCATGACCACTACGATATATCTATTTCACTCTATGGTTCTAGGGAGTGGACCTAAGATGTCGATTGCAACGCGTTCAAAAGGACATCCTGGTCGACTGGGTTGGAGTGCTCCTCGGGTTCTTCTTTGGGGTCCACGTCGAGCAGCACAAGTTTCGCAGGTCATGCACCACACCTTAACATCTTCCGTTCGACCTTCCCAAAAGAAACGTTGTTTCACTTTGGATAAAGTTTTCTTTTGGCCTAAATGGCCACCGGAGGGGCTGTCGTGAAGTGATGTGAGAATTTGAGGAACACATGTTTTCGGAACTACGATGAGTTTCCTAGTTTTATCCTCGGTTTCTTCCCAAAGTCGAACTAAGATTCCATCCTCTAAACTAAGCTGTTCGTACAAGGCCCAGTAAGATTTTAACTCCGCACTTTGGTTTGCGATGCTAGTTTTATCGGGGCGATTACCTTCTTCTTTCCATCTTATTAACGTCGCGAGAGAGCTATCCCTTCTCTGTTCTTCATAAAGGTTTCCTGAAATGGAAGTAATAAGAACATTTTTCGATGACTCTTCGGCTCTCGAGCAATGTTTGCAGTCACCACACGCTCTTCGAGACAAAGCGTCAGCGTTTCCGTGTCGTGCGCCTGGTCGGTGTTCAATTTGGAAGCTATATTGCTGCAAGATTTCAAGCCACCTTGCCATTTGTCCTTCGGGGTGTTTGAAGTTGCACAGCCATCTCAAAGAAGCATGATCCGTGCGGATAGTGAACGTGCGGCCAAATAGGTAATGATGAAAATGACGTGTAGCTAGAACGACTGCTAAAAGCTCCCTCCTAGTTACACAGTAGTTTCTTTCTGCACGGCCTAGAGTTTTGCTGAAGTATTCTATGACGACTTCCTGATCTCCTTGTTTTTGGCTTAGTACCGATCCAATACCAAAGTTGGAAGCGTCGGTATCCAAGATAAATTCATCGGTGCAGGTAGGGAAAGCTAAGATTGGTGCGGAGGTTAGTTTTTCTTTTAGCTTTTTGAACGTACCTTCACAGTTAGAGTTCCAAGAAAAACGGCGATTTTCCTCCGTCAGCTCGGAGAGAGGTTTGGCTATAGTTGAGAATCCTTCGATGAATCGACGGTAGTACGAACAAAGTCCGAGGAAGCTTCGCACCTGCTTCTTAGCCTTTGGAATTGGCCACTGTTGTACGGCTTCAATTTTTTTGGGGTCGGTTACTAGCCCATCTTCTGATACGATGTGTCCTAGGTAGTGTACACTCTTTTGTAGGAAGCTACATTTGGATGGGTTAAGCTTCAAGTTGGCAGTTCGGAGGCGTTTAAAGATCTCTGCTAGGATCAGAAAGTGTTCCTCAAAGGTGTGACTATAAGCAATAATGTCATCTAAGTAAATCAAGACAGTCTGCCAGGACATTCCTTGAAATACTTTGTCCATCAATCGTTCAAAAGTAGCGGGGGCGTTGCAAAGCCCGAAAGGCATCACATTAAACTGCCATAGTCCATCTCCCGTCGAGAATGCGGTCTTTTCCTTATCTTTTTCATCCATTTCTACTTGCCAGTATCCACTCTGGAGATCCATTGTGGAAAACTATTTGGCACCGGTCATGTTGGAGAGGATGTCGTCTATTCTCGGTAACGGATAGGAATCTTTTTTTGTGTTGTCATTAAGGAGCCGGTAGTCCACGCAAAATCGGTATGTTCCATCTTTTTTTTTAACCAACACGATGGGGGATGCCCAGGGGCCTTTGCAGGGTTCTATAACATTTCTGTCCTTCATGTCTTGAACGAGTTGTGCCACTTCTTCTCGTTTTGCTAAAGGAATTCTACGTGGTGGAACTTTGATAGGCTTGGTGGTCCCAGTATCTATGGTATGCTTGGCTAGGCGTGTTCTCCCCTGGTCGTCGGGCTGGGATGAGAAAACATCCTGATAACAAAGAAAAAGGTCTTGATATTGAGTTATCTGTTCCTGGTTGATCCCTTCTGGCAGTATTTCCATTAAACCTTGTAGATGTTTTGCATTTAAAGGGGTGCGAGGGGCGGTGTCACACACATCAGCAGCACATGCCTTTCCGACCACCAAATCTTTTGGTAAGATCACTTCTTCATTAGAAGTGTTAATCATCCGTAGCATCAGTTGGGGTTGAGATGTATCGACCAGAGTACGGGCTAGATGAAGTCCTCCAGGTAATTGATTTTCGTCACATGGCTCAACCAAAGCTGACGTATTTCGAAGATTTAATGGCCATGGTATCGGGAAGACTGTTTCTGACCAGGCTGGGAGAACTTCTGAATTTCTTGTCACAAGAAGAAGGTTAAGAGCTGCTCGCGACAGTTGTTAGGGGAATTTTCTTCCGTGAACTCCTAATGATAGTTCTGCGAAATCCAGACTGCATTGATTATCTTGAAGGAAGTCGATACCTAGTATTGTTGGGATCTCGCAATCTACTACGACAAAAGTTTGGTTATATTCTCTTTTACCTAATATCAAAGTGATTTCTGCTGAGCCCAACGACCAAAGAGTACCTCCAGAAATTTCTTCTAATCGCACTCTTTGTCCACATGGTAGCACAGTTTTTGGGAGATGCTTCTCGCTTATGACCGACACATCAGCTCCAGAGTCAATTAGGAAGTAGTGTTTCTTTCCCTGAAGATAGCCTTCCAGCGACAGGCTGGCTCCGTTGGTCACTCCTACGAAGATAGAATTTGAATTCGAATTACAAGCGGAAGCTACGTTGGGTTTGGGGGAAGAAGTATGTGATGAAGCGATTTGATTTGTTTCTGCTGGTGTTCGCTTCTCAACGCCGGCAGATTTTAGTTTTCCGACGAAGTTTTGTCTTTTGTGGCATCGTAGCGCAGAACGCGTTTATGACTGCGTTGATCAATTCGAGATGTTATCTCTTGCGCAACCCTCAGGGCTTCAGACAGATTTTTGGGCCGTGACACTGCGACCAAATTTTGAACTTGATCGTTTTGTATGCCTTCAATGAACTGGCTAAGGACTATCTCTTCGACAACTTTTTCAGCCCCATCAGGAAATGCAGAGGTTGCTAAACGCTGAAGATGAGTAGCGAACTCTGGCAGAGATTCCTTAGGTTTTTGGAGCCGGTTTCGTAGTAAGGTATAACTCGTGCGGTCGTCCAAGCTAAAACGCTGTCGCAGAAGTTCCTTCAGGACTCCGTACAAGAAAGGCTTCCCCCTGGGCATAGCACTAAGCACAGTCAAAGCTTCTCCTCGAAGCTGCATCGCTAGCCCATGGGCTTTTTCATATTCGGTCCAACCATGAAACTTAGATACAATTTCAAACTGGGTCTCGTAATCAGTCCATGAAGCGGTTCCATCGTAGGGTTGTACTAATTTCGGGTTAAAAGGTCGGTATATACCTGTATGGGATGTGGCCGGAGCCAGTGGGATCAAGAAAGGGTTCCCTGCACACTGTACCATTTGAGACACCTGTGGATAAGAGGTCACGTTTGCACTTGCCAGCTCAGCGGCATACAATGTAGGAGGCGGTTGAGTCGTCTGCGAATTTGAGTTTGGTGCCCACGTTGCATCGATCGGAGGAGGTGGGTGCAATATATGTGGTATCCTGGATCCTGGACAACTAGCATGCTGTGGGTTAAAGTCGGTATTTCCAAAGAATCGATCTCCCGACAATGCATTCTTCGTGGACGTAGCGTCGCAGAGTTGATGAGACGATTGCGTTAGTAGCGGTGCGCTTAGTTCCGGTGGTGACGGAAGCGGTTGCTGAATTGGTCTTGGGAGTAGCGGTGGAACTTGTTGTAGTTGATGTTGTGGTTGGTTCAGCGGTTCACCCAATGTGATGTTTGGGCTGGGTATGTGATCGACTTCGCATGGGAGAAAAGGGTTGGTTGATGACCATGGTCGAGGAGAAGAATGGGAGGACACTGCTGCTGCAAAAGTCCTATTGCTAACTGTTCTCTCCAACTCCTCTAGTTTTCTCTCCACGCTTGTCTGCCGGTTGGCTAACTCAGCTTTCCACTGAGTGAGTTTTGCTTCCCAAAACAAAGTCTGGTTGTTCGATTGTTGTTCCAAGAGCGCTTTTATTTCATCCATATTCATTTTGCGGCGGCTTGAATTAACAAATTCTTGATACCCCACACCTGACACCAGTGTAACGAACGTGGATCCCAGAAAACTCGCCCTTAAGCGATTCTTAGTGCGGCTTTTATAGGAAATGCCTGCTTTCCAACCACCTCCTCATCATTCCAGTCTCCATTGTCATTTTATTGGAAGCTTTCCAAGGCAATCTGTCATTTTAAACCTCATCCAGAATCTCGATTTTTAAAGTTTTCAGGCTTTCTTTAAATCAACTTGAAATCGTTTTATTCAGAATCGCCATCGAATTCCCAGCAATTTCATTACATAAAAAAGTTTCATTTTCTAACCACAAAACTAATAATAGCTTAAAATTCGCGCGAATTTTAAGCTATTATTAGTTTTGTGGTTAGATAATGAAACTTTTTTTTGAATTTCTAACCACAGCGCGAATTTAAAGCTATTATTAGTTTTGTGGTTAGAAAATGAAACTTTTTTATGAATTTCTAACCACAAAACTAATGACTATTTTCATATTTAGCATGAGCAGCTTAACCCTGCGGAAAAAGGGTTAAAATAATGAGCCCCGCGAAGCGGGCCATGCGGAAAGCTGTTGCATACGGAAATTAATTGCTATTTTCACATCTAGCATGAGCAGCTTAACCCTGCGGAAAAAGGGTTAAAATAATGAGCCCCGCGAAGCGGGCCATGCGGAAAACTGTTACATACGGAAATTAATTGCAAATAAGCACTTGTCTGATGGATTTTTATACTTTCACTACTCTATTTCCTAACATTATTGTAGATTCGTACGTATTTCCATCTAACGACAAAAATCCCACTTGCCTTTTATGAATTAAAAATTTCCCACTTAAAAATACCGTCTGGTAACACTTAAACAAGTAATGTCAAAGCAAGTCAAAGTAAACATTTATAAATTATTAAAAATTTTAAATTAAGTGATTTCTCCGCAATAAAATAATGAAATGTATATATAAGAAGTGTTGTTTTATTCGATAGTGTTTGTTTTCATTCAATTTTTATGATTTTAAGGAGAAAAAAAAATCAAAAGTGAGGTTAAAACCGAAAAATTAAAACATTTATTTTACAATTTAGGGGGTGAACTCACAAGTAACTTTTGAAATTTATTCTATAGAAACGCCCCCCCAACCTGTAAAAAAAGTTTCAACCCCCTAGTCCCGTACCAGAGAAGCAAAGCGGCCCCAATGCTGCACACTACGCAGACAAAAGGAATACGAATAAAACCCTTTTTTTTTTGCTACGGCATTTGCTGGGGTGTTCAAATTATTTATGGCACAGGAGCATTGGGGTTAGGCTTAATAATCCTAGTTGTTGTGGGGAAGAACGAAGAACCCTCGAAAGCCGGGCTACTGACTTGCGCTCACAAGGAACGTGAACGTATCACCTACAGGTTCAGGTAAGTAGTTATAGGTATCTCGGTTAGACTGAGGTACTCGTATTTAGTCCTAATAATGTCGCTTCAAAAGCGTGAGCGTACGACTTGCATGAGCAATGTGCCTAAGGAACAGAGAATCGATAACACACTAAGACTTAAGAAAATTTACTCGGAGAATTGATCAACATTAATATCTAAGTATGCTCAAGGGAAGTGTGCCTAAATAGGATAATAAAGTTTGTATATAAACTGCCTTAATACCTAATATACTAATGGTGTTATGTCAAAGCAAACGATAGGATTCATAAGGATAGGTAGTTAATAAGTGGTGAATAGATACTGTATGTTGGAAGGTAAGTCAATCATACTATAATAGTCAATAAATAGTAATATAAATATATAATAAAATAATAAATTAACAAAAAAAATATCACAGGGTCTTATGGACATCACTGTTTTAATAAATAGGTAATAAATTAACAAAAATAATATCACAGGGTCTTATGGACATCACTGTTTAATAAATAAGTAATAAATTAACAAAAAAAAAAAATATCACAGGGTCTTATGGACATCACTGTTTTAATAAATAAGTAATAAATTAACATAAACTTAATAAGGCAGGTACATAGGTAAATAAATAAATATGTTAAACGAACAATAGGTCTACGATTGAGATAACTAAAATAGGAATAAATAAAGGTAATAAACCATCAAGCAAGTATGGAAATACATAGAACAGGTAAATATATATAATATTTAAGGAAACAATAAGATACCTAAAGCGAGTGAAGTGTTATGTTATTGTTATACAACAACATGAAATTAACCTACTAGTAATAGCCCGTGTAAGGCGAGAACCCTAGTTCTGGTCAGGGGCACCCGACCACCAATGTACTTTTGGATCCATACACATGGATCCAAGATTGCTAAAAAAAAGGAAAGGGAAAGGGGAAAGCCAGCGGTTAAAGGCACACTGGGGCCAATTAAAATGGGAGGCGACGAAGCCTACTTAGCAGAGATACCATTTGGTATCTCTGAATGCACCTGAGAAATTAAAAATTAGGTTATTTTGTTATAAAAAGAACTTACTTCTTTATTAGCGGCTGATTGATAAAATATATAAAATAAGCTTTTCCAATTACTTGAGTTTACTGCTTTCTATCGATTACTCAAACTTACTGACGACTTATTACTAATTTCTTAAGCCTATTTATACCAAATTAATTGTCAATGAATTGATATCGATGTTATCGACATCAATTCATTTTTTGCTAAGTCAAGAATTTACTTTAATTGTTTTGCAAGAATTTGTTCTCTGCAAAAACGAATTTCGTCACTGCCCGACTTTCGTCACTGCCCGACTTTCATGAGTGCAATTCAACTCGTCAGCATTAGGTCTTTGACCTGTTGTTGCTTTATCATTGTTCTTTTTACCCTTCTGTTTCGGTTTGGCAACAAACCGATGACCGGGCATTTGTGAATTATTAATGGTCTATCAAGCGTGCTCGTTTGTTTGTTTACAAACGAACCGCTTGATGACCTTGATTCGTATATTTTATTTTTGAATCAGTTTGAGGTGGGTTATGGTTTATTTTGTTGTTTGGGTCTTTTATGAAACTCTTAATGCGTTTCCCATACAACACAACACCTCCCCCCTTCAAAACCGCGATTTTTGTTTAGAAGAGACAAAAATTACCAAGCGGGTGTACCGCCCACATGAGAGTCCGACGAATTTATACAAAAATGTTTACAATTATTATGTTAATATTATCATATGCCAAAATATCTACAGAAGGTATTCTTGACTCAGCATTCCAGACAAAAAATTTGAAAATTCTTAAAGTAATCTTATAAATTAACACGGAAGAAAAAAAACTGTAAAATAGTTCTTAATTGTAATCCTCCAGTCAATGTAGTTGTTTCCAGGGGGGTCGACATGTAGTGGTTTCTAGATTTTGTTTTCTTCAGGTGTAATGGTACCTGGACGCCGTCGGTTCCATTGTGTTTTCCTTCGCTTTTAACGTATTGTTAAATTTATAAAATTTCGGACATATCATTATTTATTCCTATTTTACATATATGTATATATTTTTTTTTTTTTGTTCTTAACTTTTATCAAAAATATTCTTTAAATGTATAACTTTTATTTTACATAAATTTGGTAGGTATTGTATCTCTAATAAAATTCGTTTCATCAATGGGAAAAATATCTTTTAAATGTATAGTTTTCGATTTTACATAAATTTCCATTTATTTTATAAATATTGTATATATAAAAGTATTTGTTTTGTGTATTTTTAGCTTAAATATTATAAGTTTTAAAACAATTTTCTTCTTATAGTAGTAGAAGTCTATTATATTCTTTATTCTTTGATTTCTTTTTATTTAATTTTAGTGTATTTGTAGCTTAAATATTATAATTTTTATTTAAATTAGTTTATTGCATACTTTGCTTTTTTATTTCTTACTAAGTTTCTTAATAGAATCTCTTAATATTTATTTATAGTAACTCAAGATTAAGTGCATTTTATCATAAAACATGGTTTCAAAATATTTTTTTTTTTTTTATTTAAACATGGTCTTTTAAGTTTTTTAAATGGGTGTCTCAATATAATTTTAGCAATCTTAATAAATTTTAAATGAGCTTTTATTGTATTATTATTATACTTGTATTTTATGTTTAAAACATTAACGGGGTGTAAGGGTTTGTTTGTGTATGAAATGTTGTGTGTACTTTATGTTGTATATCGGTTGAGTGTGTAAAATTGTTTTGGGGCTCACTATCTCCCATCTTTTAATTTTTTTTTTTTTTTTTTTTTATATATGTGGCGCTTTAATTCTTATCCTTAATTTTTTTTTTTTTTTTTTTTTATATACATATATACCTATATTCTTTTTTTTTTTTTTGATAGCGCTTTAATTATTATTATTATTATTATTATTTTTTTTTTTTTTGTTTTAATATCTATATGTTTTTTTTTTTTTCAAAATTTTGTATCGAAATTCGGGATAATCCCGAATCTCTTCCTTCAGCGTTTCTGTGAATTTCTTCACATCGTCCTCTTTGGCTGACAATTTTATTTTCTTCGTCAAGTAGCTGGCCACCATACATGTAATGGTTCCTCTGTCCCATCCCGATAGTAGGTCCGGCACCTTTACGTTGGAGCATTTATACTGCGGAACTTCCGCCGTTGGGTTGCGTATAGTTCATTCCCTTTTTAGGAATGTTTTTATGGCATTCATTGCCATTAGTCCCGATACTCCTATAGTATTGTACGTTTTTATAGTTCTGTTGACGTTATTTACTACTATCAGGTGCCAATGTAATCCCCGGACCTCTATCGGGAACATCAGTAGTTCATAATTGAGTGGGTTCAATTTGTATTTCAGACCAGTAAAAAATGTTTGCAGATTTTTTTTATTTCTACATTAAATTCCGTAGTGATTCATTACTCCAAAAAAAAATCATTGGGTTAATGGTTGTTATACTCGTACTTTATGTCTGAAAAATATTAAAATAAACAAAAATTTAGCAACCAAGAACTGACACTATTTTTGGTTAACCTTACCTTGTTTTGTTGTCAAAATTGTCTCACCGTCCACTCGTTGGTATTATCCTAATTTAATAGTCTTTTGTTGATGAGGTTCACACTGAAAAACAAAATAAAACAGAGCTAAAATCTAAAAGAATATATTTGTTTAATAAAAGAATAATGAAAATGAAAATTACCTGGCAATTTGTTGATGGCTGGAATGGCTGCTGGTCTGGTTGATAGACGATGGAGTAGTACTCACTCATGCAAGATGCAAGTAAATAGAATTTTTTTATTCATGCCAAAGCATGAATGAAAAAGGGTATGAGTAATACTATACTAGAGTAAAGAGCGCCGACATATAGTTGTGGGGCATTGTTTCTGAACAATGCGTTCCACTTTCGCTTTGTGGTTGGTTGAAACATAAGATGCCACAGGGTGATCAAGAAGACAAAATCTTTTGGGAGAATCCCAAAAGTAGATTACGGAAGTAGGGCTATTAGTGAGCTTTTGTTTTTTTGTTTTTTTGGAAATGGGTGTAGGAGGAGAAAAGGCCAGTTACTGAGAGACGATTAAAACAAAAGTAATGGAAAATGAATTTTCGGGTGGGTGGAATGCCTAAACTTTGAACAGGGAGCCGGCATTCATTTCTGTAAATCAAATTAGTGCGGGAGGCAGCAAAATTGCTCAAGCAAGAAAAAAAAAACTATTAAGAACATTTCAAGTGAAGGTTTTATTATAAAGACCTTTAATAAAGGCAGTGCCCAATTGAAGCAATTGAAAAGTTAAAAGAAAAAAATTTAAATTGTTCGGCATACGATAGGCTACCGCAAAAGAAGTTGGAAAAGAAGCAGAAAATCCACGGGTAAGGGCATTGGTACATTGTGTGGAATTTTGGTGTGTAGTTATTTTAATGATAGTCAGTGTAGTTTTTTTGTGTGGTTGATATTAGGCAATTTGGTAATGTTAGGCTATTTTTTGTTTGTATAGTACTACCTTCCGGCGGTCACATATAGACCAAGGACAAAAAAGGTCGTGGCCGACCTACATCAAACGAACGGGTTGGAGCGGCACCGGCACTTTTGAAAAGAAAGGAAAATCAACGGTTTTGCCGCAAAGTCAAAAGGGCAGAACAGCAACAGCAACAACAGGAGCAGAAAAGAACTAGAGTTTGTGTGAGGGATAAAGAAAGCCCGTGGGAATACCCGGGCTCCCCAAGTAATACGTTTTTTTTATATTGCTATTATTTTTTTGGGTGCAAACCGCAAAGTGCAGAAGGGAGGTAGGCCGTGGAATTATTAAATTCGTACGCGGTTAGGGAAATCTGAGTGGAAGCTAAAAGCAATTAAATTCAATTCGAGACGAGTCACAGCGGCGGCCCGAGAAATCGCCGTCACCATAATAATAGAAGAGAAGGCGAATCCAGGCGGATGCAGTTTTTTATTAAAATTTAATAGCGTGATATGTTTTCTATTTTTGTTTATTATTGATTCTTAATGTTAAATTTTTTTTTGTATAATTTTATTGAAACGTTGGAAGTTTTATTGGGGGTTTGCAAAATACGATACGGCGCGCGAAGGGATTTTGCAATTTGGGTGTACTGGTTCTGTTTTTTTTTTGGTGTGGCTAAGCGGGAGGTACAAAGAAAACCCCGCCTTTTAAAAAGAGCTCTTTTTAGGAGATAATTAAAGTAGGGTAGTGAGGGTGCGAGTTCATCCATGCAATAAGCAGTACACTGGCGTTGGGAAATCCAGTTTAGCGTTGCTTCGTTTTGCAAGAAAAAAAAAAAACCTTAAATTATTTAAAGTTCTTTTGGTTCGGAAGAGGATATTTTGTTTTAGTACTTCCTTGTTTTGCACGAGTGATAAAAAAAAAAAAGGTTTCACTCGTGGATTGTAATTCACAGATGTTTTTTTTTATAATTTTATCGTTTCCATTTGTTTTTAATACCGCTTCAGTTATAGTTTATTTATCATTTATTGGCGTTATGTCGCCACTTGCGAATTTAAATATCCTTTTATGATTTTTTTTTTGTTGTCGTTTTACTTGATAACTTTTCAATTACTATTACCTTTTTGTATTTACCATTCTTTTATATGATAGTTTGTAAGTTTAATTGCCATTTTATGTTTTTTGTTTTACATTTTTATTTCCTTGTTACTTCATTTTTAAGCCATTAATAAATGTAAATCACGCTATCTGTTGAGGAAATTTGCGTGTTTGAAACATTTTTTGTTACGGGTGATCATGCTCGCTGAGGAGTAGAGATCACAAGGGGTGGTGAGAAGGGGGTAGTGATGCAGTGGTAGAGGGTTGACGGTTTTGCAATTGTTGGGGAATCCCAGACCATCGGCCGCCGGGGTTCCAGGTTGGGAGGGTACAGGCCATGCTGCAATAAGACCAGCAGCTCCTGGAGTGTGGAGTTTTTCGGTGGTGGTTGTAAGAGGCATGTATATTTTGTTTTTGGTCGAGGTGAGGTGCGACCGGGAAGTCAAGATCCCCCCCTACATCCGGCGAGCTAAGCCGCGCTAGCCAGCATGCCAGACTTCCCGGCGTACATTCTGTTCCCTTTCCTTACCCTTCCTTTTGTCCACATCCTCTTTTCCTACCCTTCCTTTTCCTAGTGTGAAGTTCCCTTTGTTTACCTTTTATGTTTTGTTTCTTTCCAGTGGTGTTCCTTTTTCCTTATCCCTCCAGTTTCCTATCCTTACCTACCGTTTCCTCCTTTCAAAATTTCCTATCCCAACATACCTACCATATTCATTTCCTTCCGATTCAATTTCCTATTTCCTTCCTGAAATCCAAACCTTCCTTACCCTTTAATCCTCTCCTTTTGCCTCGCATCAAATGGCGCCCAGACGTGTTGTCCGTGTTTAAATCCTATGTGTCGTATATCCTTACCTTTATTCGAAATCCCTAACAACAACAAATCCGATCGTAAGTCATGATAAGGGATAGCTTTTAAGCAGGCCCTATCATTTGCGACGAGACGTTTTGTTGTGGTTAGAGGAATTCATCCTATCCTCGTGTTGTAACGTTATCGGTCGCTGAGTTATGAGAATCTGTTTCAAGTATGTCTTCGAGAGGAAGGTCATAGACGAACCAATCGAAATGCGACTTGATACAAGATCTCATAACACAGCAACTGAACCTTTCCACTCCCATCCCGAAAAATTTCGTCGGGTATTCGAGTCTTAAGAACTATCGTAAGTCATGAACAAGGAAAGCCTGAAAAATAAAACAAAGTTATACATTAGTTAAATTCTAGGATACGTTAGTTAGGTACTTACAGCTGTATGGTTGAAAAGTCTTAGGTGTGATTTTGTAGCGTTTAGACTGGTAGCAGTGCTTAGTTCAGCCGAGGAAGGTAATCTGAAAAACAATAACAAAAATTTTATAGTATCAGATTAGTGTTTTTGTTAGTATATCATTAGTGTTAGATTGTCGTTAGCGTTAGATTAGTGTTAGTATCAGATTATCGTTAGTGTTAGTTTAGCGTTAGGATTGTTAGTTTAGTGTTAGCGTGAAGTTAGTGTTAGATTAGCGTTAGTGAGATTAGTGTTAGTGTTAAATTATCGTTAGTGTTAGAATATCATTAGTGTTGGATTAGTGTTACTGAGTATAGTGTTACGTTAGGTTATTGTTAGAGTGAGATTATTGTTAGCATTAGTGTTAGATTATCGTTAGCATAAGCGTTAGTTTAGTGTAAGGTTATTGTTAGTTTATCGTTGGTGTTAGTTTAGTGGTAGTAGGAGATTATTGTTAGTATAGTATTAGTGTTTTTGTTAGTTTATCGTTAGCGTGAGATTAGTGTCATAAGGTTAGTGTTAGAGTAGTGTTAAATTATTGTAATTTGTAGGTTTTAGTTTTTTTTGGTTGATGTGATGAATGAAAATAAAAAGAAAGAAACAAATAATAAACAAAGTAGAATAGTTACCCGCTCTATAGTTAAAAAGTTATCTGAAGGAAATCCAAAAATGTCGTTCGCTGGTCACTCTCCAAAACAGGCGGTTCTGCCAAAGGAGTCAAGTGGCAGCGGTAGTCAACCACCTCCATTCAAAAGCCATCTTCCACCCGATCTGCAAAACAAAACAAATGAAAGTCAGTCAGGTCAGCCATCCAGTAGAACAGTGAGTTTGGACTCAGTTGAGAGGCCAGACTACAGTCTGATAAGTGCGCTAGATGCAGCCAGAAATACAGGAAGTAGGGGAGAAGAGGGACCCGATTACCAAGCCATTACCGGGGTAGTACGAGAACCAAATCGTCAGGAAGGTAGTGTAGTGTCTGACGAGCTGAGGTCAGTTATAAATTCAGCGGTAGAGAGTGCGTGCGACGCGTACTGCAGTTCAATTGGTGACAAGTTGAGTGCTACCATGCATGAATTGATGAAAGCCAGCTTTCAAGAGTTCAGGAGGGAATTCGATAACCCAGCCCGCTCTAGGTCTCGTCAAACCGATAGGTCCCCACAGGGGCATGATAGGTCGTACCGAAGACCTGAAGAGTATTTGTCCGTTCCGCAAGCAAGACAGACTCAGCTGAACCAGTCAGCGAGACCGTTTGCGCCGACAGCGAACCACGGGTCGAGGGCAGCTTTCCAAGCAAATTATTATGAAGAGCGAGCTCAGTTTTCAGGCAATCCCAACGGTAGGTGGAATCCTCAGGGATCTTATCCGCATTATGAGGGTCCCAGAGCGAAGCCTATTAAAATAGATAAGTGGGGTTTAAAGTTCAACGGCAATCCAGAGGTGCTTACCGTAGAAGACTTCGTTTTCAGGGTGGAGACCTTACAAAGCCAACATGTCTGCTCCTGGGCTGAGGTTTTGCGGGATTTTCATCTGCTTCTCTCAGGTGCTGCCAACGATTGGTACTGGCAGTTCCAACGCGACCATTATCAGCCGGATTGGCAGGTACTAAAAAACGCGATTATGCGGCAGTTTAGGAACGCCAAAACCGATTTTGATATCCTGCGCGAAATAATGGATAGAAGGCAGGGCACCTGGGAGTCTTGCGATGATTTCTTCGCAGCGATTTCCAAGTTGAAGCACCAGCTCAGGATGCAGATACAGGAAGAAGAGCTGGTAAGGATCCTGAAAAGAAACCTCAACGAAAAGTTAGGAAGCCTGGTGTACCCTCAGGCGATTTATACGCTGGATCAGCTGAGGATGTCGTGCAAGGAAGCGGAGTCAGCTTTTCCTGGTCGGGTGAAAGAAGCCCCTAAGCAGTTCAAACCGCCGATTAGGTACAAGGTCAACGAGTTGGAAGTGGAGGATGAATCTCCATACGCGGAAGAGCAGTTAGCTGCTTTCCAACACACGGGTGCTCGACCGAAGCCGAATCAAGTTACGACAGATCCTAGATCGGTGAGGTGCTGGAATTGCAAGTCGACGGGTCATTTTTATAAAGACTGCACAGCAGATCGGACCTTATTCTGTTATAAGTGTGGAAGAGAGGGGGTAATTACACCCAAATGTCCGGTTTGCAATCCGGGAAACCGGAACCGGAACGCGAGGTCACCGGGGGAATCGCGTTCGACCCAGACCATTGTTTAGGACCCCGATTAGAAGAGCCGATAACAAGTAGCAAAGTAAAATTATTAGTAAGGAGTAAAGAAGAGGAGAAGATAGAGAGGAAAAGATTTGAGATAGTGCCTCTACACATTAGATTAAGGAATTATGAAAAGATTAGAGAGAGGATATTTGGAAAAAGAGTGAGCGAAGTATCAAATAGGATAAAGAAAACGAGACAAAGGTATCAGTTAAGAAAACAAGTACGGAAAAACATAGTGGCGACAGTGATCGGAACTGATTCAGATCCTAGGCCGTACGCCAAAGTAGTTATAGGTGAAAAAGAAGTCATGGGGCTTCTTGACAGCGGCGCTAGTGTGAGCATATTAGGTAAAGGTTGTGAAGAGTTTGTGGCCGAACAAAAGATACCCATTTTGCCACACATATCGGGAGTTAAAACTGCCGACGGGAAAACCCAGGCAATAATAGGGAAAATTTGTGTAAATGTAAAGTATAAGTGTTTATCAGAAAAAATCACGTTGTATTTGGTTCCAAATTTGGATCAAAATTTGTATTTAGGTGTTGACTTTTGGAAAGCGTTTCATATCGCTCCAAGTATTGTGAGTTCTATGTCAATTTTGACTGAAGAAGCTGACTTGGACTGTGCCCATCAGCTATCTTTGCCACAAAAAGCGAAATTGGATGCTGTTAAGCAGAGATTTCTCGACCACGAACGTCATGGTTTGGGAAAAACTTCGATGATGGAGCATGTCATAGATACCGGGAATGCTGACCCTGTCAAGCAGCGACACTATCCTGTATCTCCAGCGGTGCAAGCCTTGTTGTACAAGGAAATCGACAGGATGCTGGAGATGGGCGTGATTGAGGAAAGTGAAAGCCCTTGGTGCTCACCCGTCACACTTATCAAAAAGGTTGCGGCAGATAACACTGTCAAGTACAGGTTCTGCTTAGATGCCAGGAAGGTGAACGCGGTGACCAAAAAGGATGCGAATCCTCTCCCCCACATAGAAGGACTCCTTAGCAGACTGCCAGACACGTACTACATAAGCAGTGTCGATTTAAAGGAAGCTTTTTGGCAGATACCGTTGGAGTTACAGAGTAGAGAAAAAACTGCGTTTGCGGTACCGGGGAGACCTTTGTACCAGTTTACGGTCATGCCCTTCGGGTTGTGCAATGCAGCTCAAAGATTGTGCCGTCTAATGGACAAAGTAATCCCTGCACGACTCAGGGACCGTGTTTTCGTGTATCTGGACGATCTCCTCATCATCGCACCTGACTTCGAGACCCATGTCACTCTGCTGGAACAGGTAGCCGATTGCCTTAGGAGGGCAAACCTAACCATTAATTTAGCCAAGTCAAAATTCTGTTTCAAAGAGTTAAAATATTTAGGTTTTATTGTCGGAGGAGGGAAGTTGAAAACCGATCCGGCGAAAGTCGAAGCAGTTGTAGATTTTCCCCTACCTAGAAACACAAGACAGGTTCGTAGGCTACTTGGTCTAGCAGGGTGGTATAGGAGATTCATCAAAGATTTCTCTACCTTAACAGCTCCATTAACCGATATGTTGAAGAAAAAGAATGAAAAGTTTAAGATGTCTGAAGAGGCGATAGTTGCTTTTGAAAACTTGAAGTCAGCATTAACGACAGCACCAGTGCTTACACACCCCGATTTCACTAAACGCTTCTTTATTCAGTGCGATGCATCTGATACTGGAATCGGGGCGGTGTTGTTTCAAAAGAAAGAAGAAGATCAGGAAAGTCCTATCTCGTACTTTTCCCAAAAACTAAACTCATGCCAAAGAAATTACAGCGTTACCGAGAAGGAATGTATGGCAGCGGTCATGGCCATCAAAAAATTTAGGCCTTATGTTGAAGGGATGGACTTCACCGTAATCACCGACCATTCTAGTTTAAAATGGTTGATGACGATGAAGGACCTTAACGGTCGACTAGCTAGGTGGAGTTTGGAGCTGCAGTCATTCACGTTCAACATAGAACATAGAAAGGGAAGCCTTAATGTAGTACCTGATACGCTTTCTCGTATACATGTCGAAAGTATGGAGTTAGTACAAATAGCACCGTTAGTCGATCTGGATTCCGAACATTTCGAATCAGAAGAGTACAAAAATTTAATAACAACTATCGAGCAAAATAGCGAAACATTGCCTGACTTGAAAGTACAAGACAACTTTGTATATAAGAAATCACTTCCCAGTGAAAATGATGTTTTGTCTGAACACACTTGGCGGCTGTGGATACCTTCAGCTATGACCGAGCAACTAATTGCAAATGCCCATGAGCCTCCACAGGCAGCGCACGGTGGCATAGCAAAAACCTTGCATAGAATACGTCAGTATTTCTATTGGCCCAATATGACAGTGCAGATTAGACAATACATCGCTAAATGTTCTATTTGTAAACAATGTAAACCGTCAAATCAAGTACAACGTCCTCCTATTGTTAATAGTTTTTCAACAGACCGTCCTTTTCAAAAGTTATATGTAGACTTCTTGGGTCCGTACCCAAGGTCAAAAAGTGGTAATTCATGTTTATTTGTAGTGTTAGATCATTTTTCTAAGTATGTATTTATCAAGGCTTTAAAAGCTGCCAATGCTTTAAGTATTATTAAGTATTTGAAAAATGAAGTATTTTGCATGTTTGGAGTTCCTCAGATAATCCATTCGGATAACGGGAAACAATTTTTGGCCAAAGAATTCCAAAACTTTTTGCAAGCGTACGGAGTTCGTCATTTCAGAACTGCGAATTATGCACCTCAGTCGAATGCATCTGAAAGAGTCAATAGAACGCTTCTGGCAGCGATAAGGTCCTATTTGAAAGATGACCAACGAGACTGGGATCTCCACTTAGACGAGATAGCGTCTGCATTAAGAAGTTCTGTTCACTCCGCAACGGGGGTGTCACCATACTTTGCACTATTCGGTACAAATATGATGACCCATGGAAGTAACTACGAGTTAGCACAACAACTTAATTCCATGGAAGACGGAGAAATAATGACTCTTCCCAGACACAGTCGACTTCAGTGCATACGCGAAAAAATTAAAAGTTCCATTTTAATGGCAAACGAAAAAAGCGCTAAAACTTACAACACGCGAACCCGAGAAATAAAATATTGCCCAGGACAAGAAGTTTTCAAAAGAAATTTTATCCTGAGTGACACTTCGAAATATTTAAACGCGAAACTTTGTCCTAAATATGTTAAATGCCGTGTGGTTAAAGCCGTAGGGAACAACCTCTACGAATTAGAAAATACCAAAGGTCAACCTATAGGAGTCTTCCATGCAAAAGACTTAAAACAATAAAAGAGATGATTCGAGCCGATCCTATCCCCCATCCATCCTATCACAATAACATCTATTAACCAAACATCCACTAAAATACCCAATCAGCATTAACCAACCCTCAATAAACCATACATCCAAAAACCTTCAGAACATAAACATACCCATTTCCATTTTTCATACCCATTTCCATTTTCCACATCCATTCCCAGTTTTTCACATTCACTTTCCATACTAACAACATCCCAATAACAACATTTCACTTATCCCAACCCATCCTCACGAATCATTCTCAAAAGCAATATTTATCATGCAATAGTTTAATATTAGTATAAAGCCTATGCAGGTTGGTTGCACATACGTACCTTAGGTTAATGTTATGTATTTGTTTATAGAGTATTTATTTATCTAGTTAATTTATTTATAGAGTTATTTATTTATAGAGTTATTTATTTATATAGTTATTTATTTACATAGTTATTTATTTATAGAGTTATATTTATATAGTTATAAAGGGTATTATCTCACCAGCAATATTTAAAATCTGTGATATATACACTTTAAGTGGCTAAGTACTGTGATAGTAGGTAGTAGTTATTTATTATAGTTTAAGTTATTTATTTATTTATTATTCTATGTACTTAGTGATGTCACAGATTTTGTTATGAAAGTGAGTAGGTAGTTATTTATGTTATTTATTTATTCATGTAATACGTATCGATAAGAAATTGTATATATATATGTGCACCTAGGTTCTGTTGACTATAGTATTAAATTACCCTAACCACGATTATATCCTTAACACGATAGTAGAACGAACAAAAAGAAAAATCATCGAAAAATAGAAACAGAATTTTACCTAGGATAGATCTTAAAACTATAAGAAACAAAAGTAACTCACATGCAAATATCCGCTGTGCTCTGATTTTATGTTGTTTGTCTTCATCATTTTGTATTTGTTAAGCTCGCAAGTTTTAGGGTTTCATCCTCGTAACTCACTCTATCGTAATTCGTAATGCATTTTGACTATCCAATTTAACTCCTGAATATCTAGAAAGAAATTTAACATTAGAAACACAATTACCTACATAAGTATTGAAAGGTTAATAAATACCTGTATGCCCGGCTGGTAATCGTGGGTTCTTCCCCACCACATTCCTGAATAGTTTTGCTAAGATGCTCACTTTGGTAAATTAAGACCGAGTACCACCTGTTTTCGTCTGTCGTAGCGACGATCCCCAACCAGGTGTTTTGTTATACTCGTACTTTATGTCTGAAAAATATTAAAATAAACAAAAATTTAGCAACCAAGAACTGACACTATTTTTGGTTAACCTTACCTTGTTTTGTTGTCAAAATTGTCTCACCGTCCACTCGTTGGTATTATCCTAATTTAATAGTCTTTTGTTGATGAGGTTCACACTGAAAAACAAAATAAAACAGAGCTAAAATCTAAAAGAATATATTTGTTTAATAAAAGAATAATGAAAATGAAAATTACCTGGCAATTTGTTGATGGCTGGAATGGCTGCTGGTCTGGTTGAAAGACGATGGAGTAGTACTCACTCATGCAAGATGCAAGTAAATAGAATTTTTTTATTCATGCCAAAGCATGAATGAAAAAGGGTATGAGTAATACTATACTAGAGTAAAGAGCGCCGACATATAGTTGTGGGGCATTGTTTCTGAACAATGCGTTCCACTTTCGCTTTGTGGTTGGTTGAAACATAAGATGCCACAGGGTGATCAAGAAGACAAAATCTTTTGGGAGAATCCCAAAAGTAGATTACGGAAGTAGGGCTATTAGTGAGCTTTTGTTTTTTTGTTTTTTTGGAAATGGGTGTAGGAGGAGAAAAGGCCAGTTACTGAGAGACGATTAAAACAAAAGTAATGGAAAATGAATTTTCGGGTGGGTGGAATGCCTAAACTTTGAACAGGGAGCCGGCATTCATTTCTGTAAATCAAATTAGTGCGGGAGGCAGCAAAATTGCTCAAGCAAGAAAAAAAAAACTATTAAGAACATTTCAAGTGAAGGTTTTATTATAAAGACCTTTAATAAAGGCAGTGCCCAATTGAAGCAATTGAAAAGTTAAAAGAAAAAAATTTAAATTGTTCGGCATACGATAGGCTACCGCAAAAGAAGTTGGAAAAGAAGCAGAAAATCCACGGGTAAGGGCATTGGTACATTGTGTGGAATTTTGGTGTGTAGTTATTTTAATGATAGTCAGTGTAGTTTTTTTGTGTGGTTGATATTAGGCAATTTGGTAATGTTAGGCTATTTTTTGTTTGTATAGTACTACCTTCCGGCGGTCACATATAGACCAAGGACAAAAAAGGTCGTGGCCGACCTACATCAAACGAACGGGTTGGAGCGGCACCGGCACTTTTGAAAAGAAAGGAAAATCAACGGTTTTGCCGCAAAGTCAAAAGGGCAGAACAGCAACAGCAACAACAGGAGCAGAAAAGAACTAGAGTTTGTGTGAGGGATAAAGAAAGCCCGTGGGAATACCCGGGCTCCCCAAGTAATACGTTTTTTTTATATTGCTATTATTTTTTTGGGTGCAAACCGCAAAGTGCAGAAGGGAGGTAGGCCGTGGAATTATTAAATTCGTACGCGGTTAGGGAAATCTGAGTGGAAGCTAAAAGCAATTAAATTCAATTCGAGACGAGTCACAGCGGCGGCCCGAGAAATCGCCGTCACCATAATAATAGAAGAGAAGGCGAATCCAGGCGGATGCAGTTTTTTATTAAAATTTAATAGCGTGATATGTTTTCTATTTTTGTTTATTATTGATTCTTAATGTTAAATTTTTTTTTGTATAATTTTATTGAAACGTTGGAAGTTTTATTGGGGGTTTGCAAAATACGATACGGCGCGCGAAGGGATTTTGCAATTTGGGTGTACTGGTTCTGTTTTTTTTTTGGTGTGGCTAAGCGGGAGGTACAAAGAAAACCCCGCCTTTTAAAAAGAGCTCTTTTTAGGAGATAATTAAAGTAGGGTAGTGAGGGTGCGAGTTCATCCATGCAATAAGCAGTACACTGGCGTTGGGAAATCCAGTTTAGCGTTGCTTCGTTTTGCAAGAAAAAAAAAAAAAACCTTAAATTATTTAAAGTTCTTTTGGTTCGGAAGAGGATATTTTGTTTTAGTACTTCCTTGTTTTGCACGAGTGATAAAAAAAAAAAGGTTTCACTCGTGGATTGTAATTCACAGATGTTTTTTTTTATAATTTTATCGTTTCCATTTGTTTTTAATACCGCTTCATTTATA
The DNA here is from genome assembly GCA_914767635.1 of Melanostoma mellinum. Classification (NCBI taxonomy): domain Eukaryota; kingdom Metazoa; phylum Arthropoda; class Insecta; order Diptera; family Syrphidae; genus Melanostoma; species Melanostoma mellinum. Next base: position 120,262,397 of record OU612059.1, on the reverse strand, counting down.
GTTTATTTATCATTTATTGGCGTTATGTCGCCACTTGCGAATTTAAATATCCTTTTATGATTTTTTTTTTGTTGTCGTTTTACTTGATAACTTTTCAATTACTATTACCTTTTTGTATTTACCATTCTTTTATATGATAGTTTGTAAGTTTAATTGCCATTTTATGTTTTTTGTTTTACATTTTTATTTCCTTGTTACTTCATTTTTAAGCCATTAATAAATGTAAATCACGCTATCTGTTGAGGAAATTTGCGTGTTTGAAACATTTTTTGTTACGGGTGATCATGCTCGCTGAGGAGTAGAGATCACAAGGGGTGGTGAGAAGGGGGTAGTGATGCAGTGGTAGAGGGTTGACGGTTTTGCAATTGTTGGGGAATCCCAGACCATCGGCCGCCGGGGTTCCAGGTTGGGAGGGTACAGGCCATGCTGCAATAAGACCAGCAGCTCCTGGAGTGTGGAGTTTTTCGGTGGTGGTTGTAAGAGGCATGTATATTTTGTTTTTGGTCGAGGTGAGGTGCGACCGGGAAGTCAAGATCCCCCCCTACATCCGGCGAGCTAAGCCGCGCTAGCCAGCATGCCAGACTTCCCGGCGTACATTCTGTTCCCTTTCCTTACCCTTCCTTTTGTCCACATCCTCTTTTCCTACCCTTCCTTTTCCTAGTGTGAAGTTCCCTTTGTTTACCTTTTATGTTTTGTTTCTTTCCAGTGGTGTTCCTTTTTCCTTATCCCTCCAGTTTCCTATCCTTACCTACCGTTTCCTCCTTTCAAAATTTCCTATCCCAACATACCTACCATATTCATTTCCTTCCGATTCAATTTCCTATTTCCTTCCTGAAATCCAAACCTTCCTTACCCTTTAATCCTCTCCTTTTGCCTCGCATCATGGTTACTACTATTACACAGAAAACAGACAGCAATTGCTGATTTATACAAAAGTTTTGTTTCGTATTTTCGGTTTTCGTTCAAGAGGTTTAGTGGTCGTGAATGTAATTTGATCGTTTATTGAAACTGTTTACTGTTGCTCATTTGGCGTGTGCCGTTGATTTTTATCATGTTAATTTCAATGCGGTCTTTCTTTGATGAATTTAAACATGTGTTATTGAATGAATGTGAAATTCAAGAAGTGGTTTTAGGTAGTGACCTCGATATTTATTATTGTTATATATTTTTTTTTTTTTCAAATAGACAGTTCTCGATTTTAAGGAAGGTTCAGTTTCTTTTACTTTTGCCTTGCCATTTTCTCTTTATGAATGAAATGGAAACATGAGTACAGTATATGCATTCGTAGGCATTGTAGTTATATATTTTTGGTTTTAGGGGAGCGTTGCTTAGCAAAAAAAATTTTTTAGTTGGAAAAAGAGTAGCTGTTATTCGTAATAATGTTTGAGACGATTATTATGAATGGTTACCTGTTTTTTCTTAATTAATATTACACTATCTGTGGGGCTCGTAATTTGTACAACAGGATATGGTCCTGTCCATATTTCAGATAATTTGTGTTGTCTATTCTAGTTTTTCAAAAGTACTTTGTCTCCTACGTGAAAAGTGATAGTTCTTATTTTCTTGTCGTAATAATTTTTTGAATTCTTTTTACTAATAATCAAATTTTTCCTAGCTAAAGAATGTATTTTTTGTAACTTATATCGTAAAGTATAATAGTAATTTTCGTGGTCGTATATTGGTTCGGGTTCTTTTTTAAGGTTTGAAGGTATGTCGGAGGTGAAACCAAAAAGACAGTCCATAGGGGTAAACTTAGTCCCCTCATGAATGCTGTTGTTATAAACAAGCGCGGCGGTTCTAAGAAATTGATCCCAAGATCTTGGGTTTTCATCGCAGATCGTTCTTAAATATTCTACTAGTGGTCTATGTGCCCTTTCCAATGAACCATTCGATTGAGGGTGATAGGCGGTAGTTTGCAGTTTTTCAATTTTAAGTTATTTGCATACTTGTTTAAATAACTTGCTTAAGAAATTTGTCCCTTGGTCTGTAACTAGTTTGTTGGGTATTCTGTATCTTGTTATGATTTGTTCAAAAAATATCTGGGCTATTGTTACGGCTTCCTGATTAGGTATTGCGTAGAAATCTACGTATTTAGTCAAGTTGTCTTGAAACGTCAAAATGTACTTGTTTCCTGAGTATGATTCTTGCAGTGGTCCTACTATGTCTAAATAGACTTTGTCAAAAGGAATTTGACTTGTGTCAGTAATTATCATTGGCATTTTTGTTTCTGGACTTGATTTCATTTTTTGGCATTTTGGGCATTTCCTTATGTATTTAGATATGTCCTGAAACATTTTTGGCCAAACGTAATTCTTTCGGATTCTTTTATATGTGTTTATGACACCTTGGTGTCCGCCAAACGGAGAGTCATGATAATCTCTGAGTACATTCAATATTTCTTCGGGCTTATCGATCTTCTGTCTGTTATATTTGAAGTCTTCGATTTCATTTATTGTTGATGTGTTTTGTTGGGTAATGTTCACGTCACTACAAGATTCGTTAGAGTCGTGTCGTTTAATATTAGTGTCTTCTTTATCTAGTAATTGTAAAGCTCTCTGAGCTCTTGTTACGGCTAAACAAGTTTTCTCACGTTCTTGGTTCTTGTCCTCATCAGATACCATTAGTGGTATTCTACTCAGTGCATCTGCATTGACGTTAGTTTTACCTGCTTTATATTTTAAACAACAGTCATACTCGGATAGTTTGTGGTGGAACCTTATTAACCTTGACGTGGGGTCTCTTACTCTAAAATTACCTGTCAATGGTTCGTGATCTGTGTACACTATAAATTTTCTTCCTAACAAGTAACATCTAAAATTTTTAGTCGCCCAAACAACAGCTAACATTTCTTTTTCTATAGTGGAGTAGTTTCTTTCTGCTTTGTTTAATGCACGACTAGCGTATGCAATGGGTTTGTCTTTCCCTACTTCTCCTTGCGAGAGAATTGCCCCTATCGCTTCATTGCTAGCGTCAGTTGTGAGAATGAATGGTTTTTTAAAATCGGGATAGATTAATAACGGGGGTGTTACTAGCAAGTTCTTTATTGTTTGGAATGCTTCTTGGCATCTGTCTGTCCAAGTGAATTTAACGTCCTTTCGAGTAAGATTTGTCAGTGGTCGAACTATTTTCGAAAAGTTTGGAATAAATTTCCGGTAGTAATTGGCCAAACCAAGGAACGATTGTGTTTGCTTTATCGTGCGAGGTACAGGGAAGTTTTGCACACAGCTAGTTTTTCCTGGATCGGGGAGTGCTCCTTCTGCGGAACATTTGTGTCCTAAATATACTACTTCTCGTCTGAGAAATTGACATTTCTCTACGTTCAATTTTAAGTTATGTTCTCGCATTCTCTCGAAAATTAACTCCAATTTTCTGTTATGGTCTACCAGATTTTTTCCATAGACGACTATATCATCTAAATAGACAAAGCATTCTAGTCCTTGTAGACCAGTAAGGATATAGTTCATAAGTCTTTCGAATGTCGCTGGAGCTCCTTTGAGTCCAAAAGGCATTCGCTTAAATTCGTAGTGGCCATAGGCCGTACTGAAAGCTGTTTTTTCCCTATCTTCTGGATGGACAAGAACTTGATGGTAACCACTGGCAAGATCCAGTGTTGTGAAATATCTAGCATGACCAAGTTGGTCAAGTATGTCTTCGATACGAGGTAGCGGGAAAGCATCTCCTATCGTGCATTCGTTCACCTTACGGAAGTCGACTACTACCCTCCAACGTACCTCTCCGTCGGGTCCTGCCTTTTTGGGTACCACTAAAAGTGGTGAGTTCCAAGGACTTTTGCTGGGTTGGACTTTGTCGTTTTCTAACATTTCAGCAAGTTGTTCATTTATTATTCCCCGTTGTTTCTCAGGGAGCCTATACATTTTGGTGTTTATAGGGGCTTGATCTTGGTTAATTGGGATCTTATGCAGCATGGTTGTAGTGTGAGTGAGTCTGTCACCCGGTAGGAAAAATATGTCATTGTATTTTGAACAAAGGTCTACTATAGATTCTTTTTCTTCTTCGTTTAGGCTATCATCTTTGTTCAATTTGGTTGTTAATTCTTGTATTCTATTGTTTACGATATTATTTTGAGTTGTTGTATGATAACATACTACCTCGTCAGTACCAAAATCTTTTTGGTGGGTATTAATATCTACTACATCGAAATCTTTTAGGGGGGCCATTTCCAGCTCGATATGTGTTATCTTGATTTCATGTTGATGTGTATTTATTATGGGTACTACAACGTGTCTTTTATTGTCTCCTATCAAACACCTACCCAAGAACACTCCGTCCTCAATTTGTTTGGATAGACAGATCATGGCTTCTTCACTTCTGTACGGTAGTTCTACAGTCATTCTCGATCTAGAGGGAATTTTCAACCCTTCCTTTAGATTGAGTAGAATTGTTTTATTGCTTATTGGTTGGTTTTTTATTACTAAATTTATTTCAGAATTATTCTTTTCAACTATCCTACTGTTTTCGTCTTTGTTTTCTTGGTCAGACTCCCATCTTGGTAAAGATACAAATTTTTGTGTTGGGCCTAATTTGAACTCTAGATCACCTGAGTTAATAGCTTTAAGAGTTTTTAGTCCTGATTGGAATATTTGTCGACATTTATTATAGTCTGGTGTCTCATTGTACTTCAAAGAAGCGACATATTTTGTGAACTCCAGAATTGCATTTGGTGTTTGATTGTGGTATAGTTTTTTCAAACTTAATGTAACATTACCCATAAAGGTTTCTTTTGACTTTTGGACCCTTAAAGGAATTTTAAGAAGATTTTCTTGCTCCCAAGGCAACATCACTCCTGACCACTCGATAAGGTTATATCCAAGGATCTCGAAATCTCCTCGCATGGTGATTACACCTAGGTGAGCATCTCTAGAGGTGTACTCAATTGTACCATGGTGCATTTTCTTAGGATTTGGTTTGAAATTTTCTTGGGTGTAGTGGCTTGCTAAGCCGAAATCTACCAGATACGCTTGAGTAGTATTGTCTTTTTCACAACCTAATAAGATGTTTGTTCCTTTTAAATCTGTATGGGCATAGGTTCTGCCGTGAATGTATTCGTACACATCTAATATCTGTAACGCTAAACGGTAGATGGTATGTTCTGGAATTTTTCTTCCGTTTTCAAAGAAAAGTTTCCAGATATTATCTCCGTACCGTGGCATGACCAAAAAACGATGTAAAACATTATCATAGTCGTGTGATCCAGTACCTACTAGATAGGGTATTCCTAAAGATTTTATATCGCGAAGTTTTTTGAACTGTGTAATGTCCTCTGAATGAGTATTATTCATATAGAAATGCATCTCCACAAAGAGTGTCCCACTATCGTGTGATTCAATCTTCGCGACGTACTTATAGTCAGATGTTTTCTTTTGTGAGTTTGAGGCTTTACATGCTGAGTATACTTGACCAAAACTTCCTAGACCTATTAGTGGTCCTATTTTCCATGTATTTCTAAATGAAACTGTAATAATTTCTCCATTGGGAATCGGGTTTACCTCCGAGTTCTTGACTTGTAAGCTGTCCTTATTTTTTATTGGGTGTTTCACTATCTTAATTGTATTATCTAAATTTGACCTAACTAGTTTGTATGCTTGTCCTATTGTATTTATTTCAACATTATTTAAATCTAATCTTTTTTGATTAATTGTATTTAGTATTCTGCAAACTATCTCTTTTAATATGTCCGAGAGCATTATCATCATAAGAGTTATGAAGTAGAGTAAATATGCTTTGATTGGGTTGAACATTTGCAATTTCAATTTTTCTTTTGTTTGTATATTTTGCAGGTCTTGCTGCTGTGATTCACTTTCGGAGTTAATTTGTGGGTCTGCAGTGTGCAGTGTCATATTATTTGTTTTGCTTTCGGTTGTATACCGAGTTTTATTTTTATTTTTTGGGTTGTTGATATCGGAGATATCGATAGTCATTATTCTATTTACTTCGTTTTGAAAGTTTCTTCCATCATAAGCCGGCCTTTGTCTGAGAATGTGTTTTTTCCGCTCATGCGAAGATACGTTTTGCACATTTTCAGTCATTCTTCCTTGTTGCTTTTCTTCTCTCGTTTTCACTTTGCGAGGTGAACTTTGAGATTGCAAAGCGGAAGTTGAGTTCCAAACATTTAAATTTTTTGAAGATAAGCCTTCAGAGTCGATGTCTAGGCCGGTCGCGTTACAGCGCCGCAAAATACATTTCTCTTCCGGTGAATTGCTTGCAAAATTTAGTTTGGTTGGTTTTGGCTTCACCTTTTGGTCGTGGTTGTTATGAATCATCTGTTTAATTTCATTCGAGTTGTTCACATGCGAGTGATTCCCCGTGAAACAGCTACCATTGTGTGAAATGGGTAATTCATACTTTTCGGTCATGTTTGAGTATCTCGTGGTACACAATATTCCTTCGAATTTTGTCCAAGAATTGTTGGGAATGTTAATAATCTATTAGGACCTTCTACGTTACAGTATTTTCCTAAGAAATTATACCCTAGAATTCCATCACCAGGGATGGCTAGGTCATTCTCTACGACTTGAAATTGACAAGAGGGGAGCGAGGGAATTTGTATAGTACCAGTGCATTCTCCTAGAGTATAACCGATACCACAAGGTGTGTTGATGGTAAGTTTTTTATTGGTATTTACAAAAGTCTTACTATCTATCATCCTTCTTTTGAGGAGACTGACTTCTGAGCCCGTATCTATTAGTAGTTGGGTCAGTTTGTTTTCTCCTAACTCAATTTCGATTTCGATTGAGGGTAGGGAAATTTTCTTTTTTGGTTGCCATAATTTTTTTGTTTCAATGTTTAAAGTCGAGGGAGGGACTTTTCGCCCGACTAACGGGAGTTTCCCAAATGGTTTGATTGCCACTTATTCCTAAATGTACATTGGTCGATCGAATGGGTGTTCCTTCCACACCATTCGCATAGTGCCCCCATATTGTATACTTTGCGTTCATTATTATTAGTATGAACTGTTGTATTATTTGGAAATTGTTGGTTATTGGTTCTAAATGGGTTGGTTCGATTAGATTCCGAACTCACTCCATTATATTGTCGGGGGTAGTTATTTTTATAATACCCGTTTTGGTTACTACCCCTTTGATTTGGGAAAGTTCTAGGTTCGTTGAGATTATCTCTCCTAGGTGCTTCATTCCTACTAAATCGGGGATTTGTATTTGTTCCACAGGTCGTTGCTTCATGTCCGTACAGTTTACATAATTGACAGACCGGAGTATTCTGTCTTTTAAGGCAATCACTATATGTGTGTCCCCTGTTTTTACAGAAATTACAAGTGATGTTTAATTTAGTTCTATTTTCTGGGTGTACCGATTCACGTTTTTGGTAAGACGGGGAACTACTTTTTTCGTTTGTTGAAAATGTCGAGTTACAAGCCGTTTGCGAAAATGGTATCGTTTCTACTCTTTGAACATGCTTCTCCATACTGAGGGCCGTTCGGACCAGTTCTTCGAAATTTTGAGTTCCCTGGGTGAATAGGTATTGACCCAGCTGTTTGTTTGCAACTCCTGATGCGAGAGCCGATTTTGCAAAATCTGAGAGCTGGGTTTTCACAATCTCAGAGTTATCACCATATTTAATCTCTGCCGCTTCGCGGCATTGGGATAGGGCATGTCTTAGCCTGCTTATAAAAGTATTCAAAGTCTCAAATTGGCTTTGGCGACTAGTTATTAATCCATTTACTAAGTCGTTATAGTCCTCAATGGGTAAGTAAGATACTTGAGTATATTCTCGAAGTCTTTGAAATCTACTGGCTTAGTAGTTTGGATGAGATCGAGCGCATCTTCTCGCAACTTGGTATCGAGAATTTGGAGGAAAAGCTTCTCGTCCTCAGCAGGTATGTGATTTATTATCGGGCGAATGCCGATACTCTAATGGAGAGACAAGAAATTGAAACATTTTTTTTTTTTTTTTTTAAATAGAAAAAGAAAAACAGAATCGTACTAGCGGAACCTTTGGTAAAAGGTAACTAGGTTCGTAGCATAATACGCTGAAACATGGAGGGTGTTTCATTTAACCAGGTTTATTCTCCAACTGGTCGTACTATCCTACCGGCTGCGCCATTGTTATGTTATTGTTATACAACAACATGAAATTAACCTACTAGTAATAGCCCGTGTAAGGCGAGAACCCTAGTTCTGGTCAGGGGCACCCGACCACCAATGTACATTTGGATCCATACACATGGATCCAAGATTGCTAAAAAAAAGGAAAGGGAAAGGGGAAAGCCAGCGGTTAAAGGCACACTGGGGCCAATTAAAATGGGAGGCGACGAGGCCTACTTAGCAGAGATACCATTTGGTATCTCTGAATGCACCTGAGAAATTAAAAATTAGGTTATTTTGTTATAAAAAGAACTTACTTCTTTATTAGCGGCTGATTGATAAAATATATAAAATAAGCTTTTCCAATTACTTGAGTTTACTGCTTTCTATCGATTACTCAAACTTACTGACGACTTATTACTAATTTCTTAAGCCTATTTATACCAAATTAATTGTCAATGAATTGATATCGATGTTATCGACATCAATTCATTTTTTGCTAAGTCAAGAATTTACTTTAATTGTTTTGCAAGAATTTGTTCTTTGCAAAAACGAATTTCGTCACTGCCCGACTTTCGTCACTGCCCGACTTTCATCACTGCCCGACTTTCATGAGTGCAATTCAACTCGTCAGCATTAGGTCTTTGACCTGTTGTTGCTTTATCATTGTTCTTTTTACCCTTCTGTTTCGGTTTGGCAACAAACCGATGACCGGGCATTTGTGAATTATTAATGGTCTAACAAGCGTGCTCGTTTGTTTGTTTACAAACGAACCGCTTGATGACCTTGATTCGTATATTTTATTTTTGAATCAGTTTGAGGTGGGTTATGGTTTATTGTGTTGTTTGGGTCTTTTATGAAACTCTTAATGCGTTTCCCATACAACACAACAGAAGGATACGTATTTTTACTGCTTGATATCTTTTGCATGGAAAACGCCAATAGTTTTTCCAGCTAAATTTTCCAACTCATACAAATTTTTACCGATTGCTTTCACGATTCTACACTTAGCGAATTTTGGACAGAGTTTGGAACCTAGGTATTTTGAACTGTCACTCAAAACAAAGTTTCGCTTATATACTTCCTGTCCAGGTATAAAACGTATATTTCGGGTTCGAGTATTGTATTTCTGAGCGCTCTTTTCGGCAGCCTTTGCTATATTATTTTTGATCTTATCACGTATGCACTGTAGACGTGTGTGTCTAGAGAGAATCAATAATTCACTATCCTCTACAGAATTGAGCTTTTCTGCCAGCTAATAACAAGTTCCATGCGTCATCATGTTTAAACCGAAGAGGGTGTAAAATGGTGACACACCGGTTGAAGCATGAACTGCCGTCCTAAGGGCGCAAGTAATGTCACTTAGATGAAGATCCCAGTCCCTCTGATCATCTTTGAGATAGGATCGAATCACGGCTAAAAGAGTACGATTTACTCTCTCAGATGCATTGGACTGAGGGGAGTAATTTGCTGTTTTGAAATGGCGTATTCCATGTTTTAGCAGGAAGGTCTGGAAATCTTTAGACAGAAACTGTCTTCCATTATCCGAATGGATTATTTGGGGTACGCCAAACGTATTGAAAATGCTTTCATGCAGGAAGTTAATAATGCTCGATGAGTTAGCGTTTCGTAGGGGCTTCAAAAAGACAAATTTAGACAAGTTAGTGATCAAGAACAACAAAAACAAAACTGTTACCGGACTTAGAACGTGGGTATGGACCTAAAAAGTCAACATATAACTTTTGAAACGGACGATCGACGTTATACACGCTTGACATTGGTGGACGTAAGACTTGGTTAGTTGGCTTACATTGAATACAAATGGAACATTTGGAGACATACTCGCGTATCTGGACGGTCATGTTTGGCCAGTAGAAATATTGACGGACTCTGTCCAGCGTTTTTGCGATCCCGCCGTGGGCTGCTTGTGGAGGGTTATGAGCACGAACGATGATGTCATTAGTGATACCTGATGGCACCCATAATCTCCAGGTATGCTCGACGGATGTAATATCATCACTTGAAGGGAAAGTTCGCTTGTAGATGAAATTATCCACTATCTTCAAGTCAGGTAGCCGATCTTGATTTTCTTCTATGGTTTTGATTAAAGCGAGATACTCGTCTGTTTTGAATTCCGTTGATTGCAAATCTATTAGGGGGGTTATTTTGTCAAGGTCGATACTATCTACTTCCATATACACTCTCGACAACACATCAGGGACAACATTTAAATTACCTTTTCGATGCTCGATGTTAAAGGAAAATGCTTGGAGTTGCAAACTCCACCGCGCTAGTCTTCCACTAAGGTCTTTAAGACTCATGAGCCATTTTAGGCTGGAATGGTCAGTTATGACTGTGAATGACATTCCTTCCACCTACGGCCTAAGCCTTTGGATGGCTAATACAGCGGCCAAACATTCCTTTTCGGTTACGCTGTAATTTTTTTTTGGCATTTATTCAATTTCTGTGAGAAGAACGACAGAGGTGTTTCTTCCTCGGTATCATTTTTTGGAAGAGCACCGCACCCACGCCTGTATCTGAAGCATCACATTGTATGAAGAATGGTTTGTCGAAGTTTGGATGCGTTAATACGGGTGCTTCAATGAATGCTTTCTTTAACTTTTCAAAAGCCTCTAGAGCTTCATCGGTCATTTTGAATTTGGAATAAGTTTTTTTCAGGGTATCTGTGATTGGCGCGGTCAGTGACGAGAATTCCCGTATGAACTTACGGTAACACCCTGCTAAACCTAGCAGCCTCCGAACCTGTTTAGCAGTTTTTGGAACTGGGAAGTTCTCGATGGCTTCAACTTTTGCGGGATCGGTTTTAACGTTCCCACCACCAACTATGAAGCCCAAGTACTTCAATTCTCTAAAGCAAAATCTTGACTTCGTGACGTTGATAGTGAGACCGGCTTTGTTGAGGCAGACGGCTACTTCGTCCAGCAGAGCAATATGAGTGTTGAAGTCTGGAGCTATGACGAGCAGATCATCGAGGTACACGAAGACGCGATCCCTTAACCTTGATGGAATGACCTTGTCCATTAACTGACATAACCTTTGGGCCGCATTACACAGACCAAAAGGCATGACAGTAAAATGGTACAAGGGCCGTCCAGGTACCGTGAAAGCAGTCTTTTCCCTGCTCTGTTCTTCCAGCGGTATTTGCCAGAATGCGTCTTTGAGATCGATACTACTTATGAAAATAGTATCACGAAGACGACTGAAGATGCCTTCGAGGTTCGGGAGAGGATACGCATTTTTCTTGGTTAGGGCATTTAATTTACGTGAATCCAGACACAGTCTATTTTTGCCCGGTTTCTGTATCAGGACCACCGGTGAGCTCCAAGGGCTCTCACTCTCCTCGATCACTCCAAGACTCAACATTCTGTCTTTCTCAGCATACATTAAGACTTGTATCGCTGGAGAAACAGGATAATGACGCTGTTTCACTGGGGCCGCTTCTCCGGTTTCGATGACGTGCTCGACTAGTGTCGTCTTTCCAAGACTGTGCTCAGTATAACACCGAAACTTTCGCCTGACCGCGTCTAATTTTGTTTGTTGCTCAGGAGATAGTTGGTGGGTATCTGAAGAAATCTCTACGGGGGGTATCTTAAGTTCACTGATGATTTGAGGTGCAAGATTGAATGACTTCCAAAAATCAACGCCTAGGTATACTTCCTGGTCGAGATTTGGGACCAAATGGAACAAAATATTACTTTTAATGTTCTTATAACTAACATCTAAATTAATTTTTCCAATTATAGATTGGCAATTACCATCAGCGGTTTTAACGCTGGATGCAAAAGGAGAGAATTGAACGTTCAGATTTTTAACGAGGTTTCTACAACCTTTGCCGAGAATGCTGACGCTTGCACCACTATCCAGCAAGCAAAGTACTTCCATGCCAGCTATATTTATCTTGGCATATGGTCTCGGGTCACCAGATACGTCTATAATGGTCGACAAAAGATTGGATCTTAACTCTTTTCTCTTTTTATACCTATCTCTAATTTTAAGAACTTTGGTGCTAACAGGGTTGCTAAAAATCTTTTCCTTAGCCTTATTATATTCTATAATTCTTACATGTAATGGTTTTATAACACTAATTTTCACCTCTCTGTCATTATTTTCTGATTCTTTAGGTCTTTTTAATAAAGTAATTTCCGTTTCTTTCTTTACATTATCTACTTCCTTTTCAGTGCGCCTTACGGATTCGGGTTTTCGGGGTATTGCGTCGAACGCGACTCCCCCGTGAAATTCGCGCTCTTCCGGCGGTTTTCCGATTTGCATTTCGGACAATTTGAACATATTACGTTCACAAAAAGTATTTTGTTTGAGGGATGGACATTCCCAATATAAGTGTCCTTCGACTTTGCAGTTCCAACATACGAGAACTTTATTTCCAGGCTTAGGCCTGTTGTTATTAGCATAGTTTACCGCTGCAACTTGGTCTGTGTGACTATAACCTTCATAATCCAAATATTGAAGTTCGTTTTCGAACAATTTATGAGGTGGTCTAAATTGTCTTGTGGCATTTTTTTGAGGTTCTCTGGAGGGAAAAGCCTTTTCCGCTTCTTTACAAGCATGCCTCAATTCGTCTAACGAAACTATCGCCATGGGATAAACTAATCAATTTATTTTGTCGTTCAGATTTCGTTTTAACATTCTGACTAGCTCAAACTCAGGTATATGGATCTTTAGCTGCGATCTGAGTTTCGAGATGGCATTAAAGAAACTCTCACACGACTCAAAGCAACCTTGTTTACGATCTGTGATCTCTCGCAGTATCTCGTAATCTGATTTTAGATTCCTAAACTGTCTAGTAAGGGCATCACGCAGCATTGGCCAGTCGGGTTGGTAGTTCAACCTCTGAAACTGCCAATACCAGTCTTGGGCCGTTCCTTTAAGCAATATGTGAAACTGCTTCAAGATTTCCTGCCACGGGCAATCATATTGTCGTTGGATGGCTTCCAAGCGAAAAATGAAATCTTCGACGGTCAAGTTTTCAGGTTTGCCGTCGAACGATAGACCCCATCGGTCGATTTTAAAAGGAGCGTGATGTCCTCTGAAGAAGCTTGGGTCATAAAAATTTGTGTTCTGCGAACTTTGAGGGTAGCCATCATAATTCCTATGGTCTGGTGGATGCTGAGAAAAATAGTTTGGTTGGTTGATACCTGGATTTTAAATTAAGTGTTCAATGGGTTTGAAGCTATTTAGGGGTTGGTTTGGTTGAACGGGTATGTTCGAAAGCAAATTGGAAACAGGAGGTTGATGTGGTTGTGATTGTTGTTGAGGGTGAAAATTATTACGTTGCGGTTGTGGTTGCTGTTGGGATTGAGGGTGGCTAGGTTGTTTTGGTTGCCTATGAGGCACTGGCTTTCTGAAAGAGGATGTATTTGAAGGTGGTTTAATTGCATTTTCTAATGGACGTGGTTGTTGTACTAATGGACGTGTGGTTGAGTTGATTTCTCCTAAGAAGTCAACAAAATTATCTTTAATAGCTTTTTTAATGCTCTCTGAAATATCAGATTTCATAGAATCTGCATAAGAGGAAAAAGCGTTCACAATAGCTAAGTTGACGTATACGCTTTTAGTTCGTTTGGTATATTTTCAGCTTGGTTTATGGCGTTGTTACGAACATTGTCGTTGGTCGGTATCTCTTGATTACGAATAGTTAGAATACTATTATCAAGTTTGTCCGACGCTCTGTTTACATGACTGAGACTACTGTATGAAGGAGTGGTAATGGAATCTATTGACCCATACGATCCATCTCCAGTACCTGAAATATTAAGCAGAGGAGATTGATGTTGCGCGCTGCCTGTAGGAGGCAAGTGTTGAACTTGTGGGCTGAACTAATATTTAAGAGATTTAATTCCCTATTTTTTAGAGAACCTTGAATGTTTTGAGCCATTAAACTAGCTGCTCCTTGGGCTGTCACTTGACCTTCTGAAGGCGGGACTACCTCTAATTGGGTTTGGTGCAGCGCGTCTGACTTGGGATGTGGTGTTTTTGTTGTCGATGGAGGACTGTGCTGTACCAATGCATTACGACTATTAAGCGGTCGTTGCTGCTCGTTAGGGTTCAAACGACCTGGCGCCCTGGTAATTTTTTTCTTTGCACCGGTTTGGGTATTCTGACCGTTACTGTTTTTCTCCATTTTAAAGAAAAATGTTAAACCACGTTGAAAGAAAATTCAAAAAAAAAAACAAAACTAAGGTAGGTGGAAAACCGGACAAAGGAAAAGAATGTTTAGTATACAAAAATATTATTAAGCTTTTTTTTTTTTTTTTTTATTAAGGGATAGAAAAACTAATGATTGTTAGAATCAACAAAAAAAACAAGGAATATAAACTTGAAAAGCTTAAGAACGAAATCAGAAACAAAAACAAATGCTTGCGCTTTACCAACTTATCTTCACCTACGATTTAAGGGCTTTGAAGCTTGGAAGGGCAAAAGGTTTGGAAACAAAAAAAAAGTAAATTTTGAAACTTCACCTATGAGGCTTCAAAAGGAACTAACATATGAACTAGTTACGTTCAATAGCTAATTATGAACAAACAAAAAAAAACTAAAGTCTTACTAAAAAAAAAATCAAACAAATGGTATTTGCTATTATTTTAATAAGTATAATTTTTTTGAAAAAAATTAAGGGATACTTACTTAATTTTACTTATAAGTAAAAGAAAAAAAAGTAATTTGCACAAAAACAAAACAAAAAAAATAAGGAACGAAAAAAAATTTTTAAGCAAAAGAGAATACTTCTTGTTGCTAACAAAAAAAAAGTTGATATTAAACTCAACGTTAGTTAAAAAAAAAAACAAGAAAAAAAGTATAAAGAATTTAGCACAAAACGTATGAAACGTATAAATCAACAAAAAATTTTATAGATTGAAAAAACCACAAATCTGGACCTTTTTCAGAAGGACAAGATTTCGAATTGAAATTCAAAAAAAACGATAATTAAGTAGTGATAGAAAAAAAAAACAACGAAAGGAACAAATTAATAAAAAAAAAGGTTATATGTAAACAACGATAGTGAGCTGGATTTGTTTGGGTTTGGTGTATTTTGTATTGTGGAGGCGATCAAGAGGGTTTTCTTGGGCGCTTTTATGTTGGCGATGATGAGGCGGCTGTGTATCCGAGATTTTAGATTTAACAGTGTAGTGGTGGCCAGTGTCATTCTTTCTCTGTAGCAATGGATATTTTATTCCCTGACACATCCATCGAAAATTCCCCTTTATTTATTACATCTCGGATACCAACTTACCTCATTGCTCCCAAAGAAACGACTTTCCTCCTTTCTCGCCTCCTATTTATTTATTAGCTTAGCACATCATTAGGGTTTCTCGAATCACTATGGCAATCTTTGAAAAACTGAGATCTTTTCTCATAATACCTTTGGAATTATCATTTACACGCGTCTTGCAGCGACGGAGTAAAGTACAGGCTCATAAATTTAGTCGTACAAAAATATTTCTCATTGCAAGAAAAATTTTCAATACAGGTTTGGGCCTTGCTTCCTTCACGTTCTCGGGTATCTCTTCTATTCGGATAGGTACCCCTATATTTTTCGTTAAAACAATTTACAAAACCCACCTAGATCGAGCTCGGTATAGGGGACAATAATTTCGCTGGCTTTTGCCACGTCTTTACTAAGTTTATACTACGCGAGGAAAAAAAAACAATGGAATATGTGAGCAACACACAAAAAAAAACACTTTTTATAGCATTCCTCAGTCTGACGCTGCAAATTATTATAATATCGAACTACCTTTTTTATTTTAAGCCCACCATATTGGTGTCACGGTTAGTATATGTATATATGTTGGTAGTGTATCAAGGGGATACAAAAATCTACCAAGTTAGCACCGAAAAAATACAAGTCTAATGACGCAAAAATGAATGTGAATTTATATATATATAATACAAATATGTAACAAAAAAAAACAAAATTAAGCTTCACAAAATTGCCTGGATCCTATCCTTAGATGGCTTGGCTGGTCAAGGAGCTCTGGTTGGGATGACGGAACTTCTGCTCGTTGACTTCTCTAAACGCCTCAGTTCAAAGCGATGTAACACTATTCCTTTTTCTTTTTGGGTTTTGACACTTTATTTATTTTATTTTATTTTATTTGAATTCTAAAAATGTCTTTGAACACGACGCTCATGGGTTTATTTTTGCAACCGTATGTTAGGAGGACAAACCGCATCAAAGAAAACCCGCACCAGATTCGAAGACGACACTCTTATAATTATTTTTGCGACCGTATATTCGCATATATAACCATCAATATCGATTCTAATTTAATTTTAAAACGTTAATGCTTCTCGGCTTAAATATTTAATTACGGCCGGATGATATTCAGACAACTCAGCACGATCGACCGTTTTCTTCAATCAAAAGAAGTTCGGATCTTGATATCCGATCTTTGCTTCAAGAATGCTCGTACCCAACTAACTATTCTTTTCCTCTTTATTTCTTTTCCACCCACGATTTCTCTTCTCTAAACCAGGCTAATCCACCTGATCACCCCACAATCATACCATCCTCCAGTTACATTGCACGATCGAATGATGATCATAAGACTTACTCTTCAACCAATTTTCTTTTATTCCCTTATCCTGGAATCACTCTCTCAGTTTCTCTCAACTTCCACTCAAACGATGATTTGGCAACCCTATAGCTATTTTTAGTACCCCTTTATTCGATACTCTGCTACAATAATTTTGAGCAACTTGGGCTAAACGGCTCGATGACATTTCTTTTCCTGACAATTGACAGATCGGGACTTGGTATGTTGGAAACAAATAAAAACCAAGAAACTTTATTATGGTTGTGCCTAAAAAAAATTAACATTTTCCTTTCTATTCCAGGTATACTATTATCCAGAACGTGTAGGAAAGTGAAAAAAGATTCCTGATACTCATCGCATCGTTGAGGACGTGGTTTTGTGGTAGACCGGAGTGGATGCACAGGCGAGAGTCTAATAGGTAAGTTTATGCAACAAAAAAAAACTCAATTAGCTAACGTAAGTGTTTATATCCTAGCAGTCGTATTTATAATCCCATTCCAAAGTATGTCTAACTTTGGACAGCTCTTAGAACAGTGTCCATGTCCAAATCGTATTTATAAACACTTTCATCGCTGTCTAAGAAATGTCTAACTTTAGACACCGAAATTGGTTGTCTAAACTATGGCTAAAGTGACCATTGATACAGCAAAAAACAATTTTGTTGAACATGTTATGAAACACTGTTGAGAGTGTTAAGATCGAAAAAATTAAGTAGTTTGAGGTGCAAAAATACTACTTTCAACAATTCCATTTATAAATTGCACAAATTTGATAATTTTATGAGACTTGGAAAAGCTGAAACACAAATTCAAATCAGCTGTTTTTTCGGTCAAGTTCAAGTCCTACGCCACTCTCTTTCAGAGCCTTATAGTTGTTGTACTCGTATACCAAAACACAGACAATGATACTGCACGGATACATCATGAACGCTGCCATTTAGTTTTTCATTCGGAGTTGACAGTTTTAGGGGTTGTTTAGACAACTGTTGGAATGCATTTATAAATACAAAATTGGCTAAGACTTGTCCAACTCTTTAGACACCGTCTAGCTGGACAACTGTCTAAGGATGTTCTAAGCAAATTTTATAAATACGACTGCAGGTGTCCATAACACTGTCAGTCGTATTTATAAAATTTGCATAGAACACCCTTAGACAACTGTCCAACTAGACGGTGTCTAAGGAGTTGGACAACCCTTAACCAATTTCGTATTTATAAATGCATTCCAACAGTTGTCTAAACATCCTCTCAAACTGTCAACTCCGAATGAAAAACTAAATGGTGGCGTTCATGATGTATTCGTGCAGTACCATTTTTTGTATTTTGATATACGAGTGCAAAAACAAAATGGCTCTGAAAGAGTGTGGCGTAGCACTTGAACCAGACCAAAAAAGCAGCTGATTTGACTTTGAGTTACAGCTTTTCCAAGTCTCATAAAATGATGAAATTTGTAGGTACAATTTATAAATTAAATTGTTGAAAGTAGTATTTTTGCACCTCAAACTACTTATTTTTTTCGATCTTAGAGCTCTCAACTGTGTTTTATAACATGTTCGACAAAATTGTTTTTTGCTGTAGCAAATGCCGCTTTAGCCATAGTTTAGACAACCAATTTCGGTGTCTAAAGTTAGACGTTCCTTAGACAACGATGAAAGTGTTTATAAATACGATTTGGAGTTGGACACTGTTCTAAGAGCTGTCCAAAGTTAGACATACTTTGGAATGGGATTATAAATACGACTGTGTGTTTTTAAGTTTGTTTGCATTTTTGAACATTTTCAAAGTTGTTTCACTTGAACCTGTGTTAATTTTCATTTTTGTTGTGTTTTCATTTTCAGTTATTTTTACGGAATCTGAAAATTGGTTCATACAATCATTGCCAATAAAAGCCGGGTGACAGTGCGGACTCTCTCTTGTGGATCTGCATGGGGATTCTCCTTTGGAATTGAGATGATAATGTTTTTGTTTCTTATTTCGTGGCTTTGTGATTCTAGTTCTTCTTCCAATGAACTGCATCTTTCTTCGAATTGCATAACTTTTGTTGACAATTCATCATTTTGTAGTCGTAGGACTTTCAATTCATTGTTAAGCTTAAACAGGTCTTGCTTGATGGCTAAGTTTGCAATTGCCGATGCAAGCTCAGTTTTAAATGAAGCATCAACAATTGATTTAATTTTTTGCAAATCTGAATCAGACATGGGCATGATGTTGTGTTTGAAAATTTTATAATTATTACTTAAGGGTGTTTTAGTGTGGGTAATTTCTTCAAGTGAAGTTTCGCTGATTTTTCTTTTGTCATTCATGTGACCTCATATTACTTGAAGGTCAGATCTCAACCGACTTTGTTTTAATTTTATTTAGTTGAATTTAGTGAATTTTACCTTGGCAGTTGTAGATATATGTAGAGTGTACTTTTGGTAATCGAATGGTGCACTTTTTAGTTAAAAAACTATAATTAACACTGCTTTTCAAATTATTTTTATAAGAGCGACATTCAAGTTCAACTTTTAACTTTTACGACAGAGTTGCCAGTCAAACTTGTAATCTTTCGTGTGTTTGCCCAACAGCTGATTCTCAAACGTCAGACTAACTTTTTAGCTGTAATTTTTCAACTACGTCGAAGGGGAAATTTCAACTCGTTTTGTAGTCGATTTTAACCAATCAGAAGAGTTCACTACGCAGTGACTAGATTTCTGAATGCCACCATTGTATATTGACAGTCGTATTTATAAAATTTGCTTTGAACACTCTTACGGCCATATTATTCACTCAATAACCCCGGGTTTAAATTTACATCCGGATGTAAAATCGCATAAACCCAGTTGTCAAACGCAAATCCATATTATTCACTCCAAATAAACCCGATGGATTTAAACCGCATTGCGTCGTCGGGTTCAAATTGTTACATCCGGATGTATTTTGGGTTCGTTCGCTATAGGGAAATCTCAAATATTGCAGCCAAATCCAGCAAACTTACCTAGATTTTGACATAAAAAGTGTGCTTTATATATGTTACGCGAACAAACCTAACCCAATCTGTCAAAAGTAAAAGGTGAAGTAAAAGAAATTATTTGTTGTATTTTGTTCTCAGATTATTTATTGTAATTGTTTTACTTCTTTTAGCTTACAACTGTGACAAAACCGGTGTACAGGTCTCCAGAAATGCTAGACACTTGGAACAATCATGTGATAGGACCGCAGTTAGATGTGTGGGCATTAGGATGCATACTTTACTATCCACCTGCAAAAGTTAGCATCTATAACTTCGGCAATCGCAACTGTCCCCGTCTACCACCACCTGTCCGAACAGTAGAAGCAGGGTCTATTTACACTTGTCCCCAGTCGAAGGCTCCACACTTGCATGGAATGTTTTCAGTGGCCGAAGATATGTATGGTTTCTTGACAGCAGATCCCAAAAGTATTGTGATTGTGGTTTGTAAAACATGACATGATATTTTATCTACGTTAAAACAAATACATTTTTACAGTTACGAAGCCAACAACAGAATCGAAACCACTACGACAACACCAGCCACCATCAACCAGACCGGCGCTCCCGGTACCGGTGCAACGCAGAGAAGCCACCCCTGCAGACGTATCTGAGCAATGGCCTGAATTACCCTTTGTTATGCCAGACATCACAGAAAACAATGGAAGTACTAATAAAAACTTTTCTTCACCTGCGCCCGCAATTGATTTACTAAACCTGGGTAGCCAATCAACACCACGAGAGTCATCATCTCAAAGCCAACCAAGCCTGTAAGGGACATGGATCCAGACAAACTTCGGATAATGGAATGGGTAAAGTTTGTAGGAAACTGAATCATCAAATCAAATGTTATATTTTGTGTTTTTGTTTTCTTTACAGACTGAAGGAAAGAAAAATAACATACGTGCTTTATTGTGCTCAATGCATACGGTGCTGTGGACAGATGCAAAGTGGAAAAAATGCATGCGTGGAAAGATGCATGTCCACACTAGTAACACCGGTAGATGTTAAAAAAGTGCTCATGGCGAATACATCCTTGAAGAGGTCACCATTGCCTGTAATAAAAACACTGTCCCTGGAGAAAAATCCGCCATGTTCCCATCTGGCATTAGACTTGGTACCCCCGCTCTCACAACACGAGGTCTTTTAGAAGAAAACATGGATAATGTTGTCGATTTCACTGACCGTGCTCTGCAATTTGCAAAGGATGCTACCACGTACCACTGCCGCTGTTCCTAAGATTGCCGATTACTACAAAATTTTATACGAAAATTCCGAATTAGCTGGAAGAGTGAAGTCTTTATCAAAAGAAATCGAAACCTTTAGTGCAACATTCCCAATACTACCTGGTATAGAAGATCTGTAAACACAAAAAAAAACTAAAAGACGTAGTAATACGTGTCGAAATATTTATTAATGATTTTTTTTATACATAAACACAAAAATGGATCACAGAATAGTTTTGTTATTTTTTCGCGTAGTTTTATCATCCGCAATGCAGAAACATTTGGGACAATTTCTTGGCCTTTGTTGCCTTTTTAAGGCAAAAACTTGAAGCAGCAATTGGTGGAGTTTCCATTTATTGAACCAGCAACACCCTGGAAAAGATAGTATATAAATTTAATCGATAATGCAAAATATAAATGAAAAGTATTGCTTACAATTTCTTCAAACAAAAATCTATTTACCAGCAGCACTTTCAACGATTTGACGTTTGTCACTTTGACAACTGGGTTTATTTTAAATCCGGGATCAAAATATAAACCTGGGATCAAATTTTGACAACTGGGTTTATTTCTATTGGATTTAAATTTATTGAGTGAATAATATGGCCGTTAGACGGTTGTCCAGCTTGACGGTGTCTAAGAAGTTGGACATACCTTAGTCAAGACGTATTTACAAACCCATTCCAACAGTTGTCTATCTAATCGGAGTTGTTGTCTAAATAAATCCTCAAACCATTCACGTAATAGATATGGACTGCTAGTAACCAACTTTACGAGGGGTCCATTTAAGAGCAGCGCTTTAGTTTTGGGTGGTATTTTTATGAAGCTACCAATTGACATCTATTGGGACTGGCCATCACGACGCGTAGCGGCAAAAATAGAAATGAGCAGGGGCACAACAAGTCACATTTTGTATTGAAATTGCCACTTTTCCAAAAAAATTGTTTAAAAATATAATGTTTTGCCGGTCGAATATTCGAAATTCTTATTGAAATGGATTAATAAAAGTGTAAAGAAAAATATGAAATTAAAGCACAACCAAAAAGTTTACTGGAAGTGTCCAAAATGCAAGTGCAAAAACGAGCTGTGATTTTCAACAAAAATTTAAGTTGAAAAATATGAATTAAAATTTCCACAAAAGCACAAATTAAGCTCTTAATCAAGAATGTGCGTTAGTTAAAATCAATTAAATATCGAAGACCACTCATAATTCAATGAAAATTTAAGTTAAACAAAATTTATCATCCCCTCAACAAAATCTACGTAGAGCTTTGTTTACATTTTTTCCCATACAAAAATGGCATATTCTTAAATTTTTCAAAAGCAAATTAAATACAGTTGAAAGGTAAAAATCACTCGTGTGCACTGTTTTATTCAAGCTTTAACATTTTAAGATGCTAATGCGCTCATAGTTCAATCACTTTTATTTGATTTAATATTTTATTTTATTTATTTAATCCGACACCATTTCTTCTTTTTTCAGTACAATTTGTATGGGCTGTCAAAACAGCATTTCACTTTGTGCCCCCACTTTAGTTCCAAAACAACCGGCAGGTGTTGTGCAAACTCATGTTCCCAGTCCCAATAGCTTAGATGAATAAAGAACAAGATGGAAAACCATTACGTCTCCTTCCCCGCAACTTCCATTTGTTTACATTGTTGTTTTTGTAATCGCAGCCTCCATCTGTGAATACGTGTGAGCTGCAGAAAAAAGGCGCGAAAAAGTTGTGGAAGTATATGCGTGGTGAATTTATTTTTTTTTTGCTTGGCAACTTGAAACCACCTTGAAACATAACCTGAAATTTAATTTTCACCATACTACTGAAAAATTCTTAAGGGCAGGGTTTGAACAACACCAAAGTTATAGTTTTTTAAAAACTCAATTTTTTTTTTTGTAAAGCTGGGGCAAGATGTGAAAACTCATAAACATGCAACGATACTGATTCTATTGGGACTTATTATATTCTGATTCGCTCCCTCAGCTCGGTTATTTGTCTAAACTTTTTTTTAATACCAAAACCTAAATATCAAACTATGTAGACATTTTTTGAAAAACTTATCTCATTCAAAATATTGAAATGCAGCAATCTTGTAGATATTATGGAGAGCTCAGAAAGCCTTCATTCATCTCTGTAGCACAATTACTTACAAAGCGCCAACACTTTAAGCTTTGATTTTTTGTTTTTACTAAAAGCTCGGTAGAAATTTTTTTAAAAACTTGTCTCAATCAAAATCTTTAAATGTAGAATTTTTGTCCACGTTGTGTTGAGCTCAGAAAGCCATCATTCATCTCTGTAGCACAATTATTAACAAAGATCCAACACTTTAAGCTTTCAATTTTTCTTAACACAAAAAAAAATTAAAACTTAAAGTGTTGGTGCTTTGTAAGTAATTGTGCTACAGAGATGAGTGAAGGCTTTCTGAGCTCTCCATAATATCTACAAGATTTCTGCATTTCAATATTTTGATTGAGATAAGTTTTTAAAAAAATGTCTAAATAGTTTGATGTCCGCTTTCAATTCTTTTACTTTTGATTTTTTTTTTTTTTAATTCAATTAATTAACTGCTTAAATTTTCAACTCAGCTTCAAGAAGAGAATCGAAAGCTTAAGTTGGAATCTCTTTCATCAAACAAATGCAAAATGAATTCATATTTATTGGTTACTGTTTTGCTTTAGTATATATTTTTCAAGATGTCATACTTTTCTTTCTATTTCTCTTAAGAAACGTTTTTTAAAAAAGAAGAAATAGAAGGGAGGAGACTACTCAGAGAAATGTTTAACAAAAAAGAAAATATTTTAATATTTTGATGCTTAAATTTTTATTTCCAAATACTTTAAAAAGTATATAATCAGAAATAAATTTTATTTACAAAACCCAAAAAAAAGTTTTAAATCCAAAAATTCTGCCAGACGTAGCCTTAAGGTGACTAAAAGTAAAAAAAAAAAAAAAAAAACCGGTTCCCAGACGAGAATACCAATACTACGGTACAATTTTGTGTAAGCCCTGTGTGTGGATCCGAATATAAAGTGGTGTTAGTGAAATTTTGTGTAAGCCCAGTGTTGAGATCCGAATATAAGGTGGGCTAGTGAAATTTTGTGAATGAGTGCGTGCAGCAGCTTGTGGGGTGGTATCAATGTGTTGGTGTGGTTTTCCATCTTGTTCTTTATTCATCTAAGCCCAATAGCAACAGAATAACCATTGAAGTACTGCAATGAGAAGAACTTTTTGCTTTTCGTATGTCCACTATTCCACGGCGCATTTCTCTCGTGCATGAATGAAGTGCAAGCGAGAAAAAAATCGAGATAGAAATACAGCTGCCCGGACATGCACGGGTAGCATTTGTCGTGTATTTTTTCATGTTTCTCTTTATCTCTATTCGTTGTTTTTCGTAGTTGCTTTATTCTTGATTTGAACTTAGTTGGGAAATCACTTTGTATTATGGCGGATGAATTCAAGTGATCAATGGAATTGACTTGTGCTTGTGAGTTGATAGTTCACTACGAACTAAATTCAATATTATACGATCCCTGCCACCCTGACTATGTATATAAATCGGGTTGAGAAAGCAGATGCTTTTCAAATTATTTAAGATTTATTGAAATTGAATGACCCATTGATTAATATAAACTTTATAAAAAGAAAAATAAACATTTTGCGAACTCAGTTTTCTAAAGAGTTTCGTGAAATGGGAAAATCGAAAAAAGTAGAGCTGGTGCGAAACTCTGGTGCCTTGACCAGTTAATGTTTTTAAGAAACTACTGCAAGAACAGGTGTCCATGTTCAACATATCATTAATTTCTTCTTTATTCATTTTTACAACAGCTTAACAACTGTTTCAATGGAACTTTAAAACTGCAAGACTGAGCGCAGAAATCAATGTGAAAGAAAATTGGCAAAAACATGCGCAACTCGAAAAATGCAGCGTGTAATAATGAGAGCATAACCGAATACAAGTTCAAAACGAAAAAGCGATTAATGTGCATTAAAAACATGCGCCATGTAATAGCCGACTATGCAAGACGCAATAGATGCACTGGTTTCAGTAGAACTGGTATTATATTTTTTCGGCACAACAAACTAAAGCAGCACCGTCGCTGTCGACAAAAGGTCTGCAAGGTTTGTATTGAAAGGACATTTAACAAGCAGTCCATATCTATTACGTCAATGCCTCAAACACTCACTGACGTATCTGAATTCAGTGAATTTCAAGTGAACAAATGAATTTAAGTGAACGAAATCAGCTGATTTGGCGCTTCACTTGTAAACAATAAACAAAAGCAAGCACAAGCAGTCATGGATGATAAGATACGAAAAAGATCCGTGAATTGGGACTCCCATGACAAGGTTATTTAGCTTTAATGTAGTTTGGTTTTGTTTCGTTGCATAAATTCAATGTTACTGAATTTATTTCAGGCACTTTTAGTGAATTTGATCGAGGAAAATATTGGCGTCATTGAAAATAAAAATACGGACAACAATAACTCACACAAAAAAGAGGGAGGCCTGGAATGAGATTCTAGAAACGTAAGTTTTACTTTTTAAACAAATAAAAGAAAAGCGGTAACGCTGGTATATAATCTTTTCAGTTTCAACAACATTAGTCACAACAAAAGAGATGTGGCGCAAATACAGTGCCAGTGGAGGAAAACGAAAATGGGCCTTAAGGAGAAACATTCTTCGTTTAAGAGAAGTCTTGGTGCAACGGGTTGCGGCTCAGCGCCGAAATCTCCAGACGCCGAAGAAGGCCCTCATGAATTTGAGGTTGATTGCAACAGTTTTGACTGTGATGCAGGATTTTTAGAGGTTTGTTGTACTTTTTAAAAAC
This sequence comes from Melanostoma mellinum, assembly GCA_914767635.1. NCBI lineage: Eukaryota > Metazoa > Arthropoda > Insecta > Diptera > Syrphidae > Melanostoma > Melanostoma mellinum. The sequence continues at coordinate 120,236,720 of OU612059.1, read as the reverse complement.
AAAACTGAAACAACAAATTTTATGAACGTTTAAGGAAACCAAAAATATGAATCGGGCCTTTATGTTGAGGAGATATTGCTGTACCCCTACACCAATTATTTCAACGATAATGACGATTCGGTGATGAAGATAGATAGTGCAAAGGAACCATTAGTAAGGACAAAAAACTTTGCTGTTCCAAAAATAAAGTAATTTAAATTTTACAATTCAGATCGAATCTAACGGCAAACCATCTTCATCCAGCATACGAAGAAAGAAAAAAAGGTCTCAAACGATTTAGTAAGTACATATATAATATAAAATGTGTCTTTACCTAGGTTCTATTTCAGAAGAAGTTGAGAATGGAGCAATTTGTGAACATTTTAAGATATTACTTTGATATGATTAGTCACTGTGAGAAGTACATGCAGCATTTGAGTTAAAACTTCCGCGTATTTGGTGCTGTTCATCATTCCCTCAATTGGCTTTAGACTTCCAGGGCCTTCAAATGTAAAACAGCCCCAAACCATGACCTTAGGAGGGTGTTTTGGCGCTTCCAACCATTCAGAGGAGACGTTCTGTAGCAAGTTCAATTTTCCAGCAGGATCTTGCTCTATGCCACACAACAATAAAAATGAAACAGTTTTTTGCGAACCACAAAATTGACGTTCTGGATTGGCCTGGAAACTCCCCCGACCTCAATCCAATTGAGAATCTGTGGGCAATTATCAAAGGAAGGCTCAGGAAGAGAGACTGTACCACAAAAACTCAGCTGATTTCGCCTATTATTGAGGTTTGGTTTCATGACGAAGAAACTAAAAATATATGCGAACGACTTGATTCATCAGTGCCAAAAAGAGTCAAAGCACTCATAAAAGCCAAGGGAGGCCATATAATGTATTAAAATGGACCTGTGTTATTTTTTTCTAATTTTAATTGAAAATAAAGTAAAATATTTTGAAAATTTTTTTTGTCCCAATTAATATGCACACGACTGTAATATATGTATTATTATTAGGGGTATTCATGCATCAGCGTAAAACCCTCGTAAACCGTGTAGTCTGTGTAAGTTTACCAGGATGGTAAAAGAACTGTCAAATTTTGTATGGAAAATGTTTTACACAAATTTGGTAAGACTACGCAACGAATTCGATGCGGAAACGAGATGGTAAAACGTGTAAAACTACACAAACGTCTTTTTTGACATTTCGAAAGAAACGTTTCAGTGTGGCAGTCAAGTTGAAGTAGATCAAACAAAAAATAAAAAAAGGTTACAAATAAATATGGAAATGAGCGGAGTAAGTAAACCCATAACAAATAATTTTACCTCGACGCTATTTCGTTTTTCACAATTCATTTGAATTTGAACAAAAATGTCCAAAAAAAAGAATTTCGATGGTGCGAAAGGTGTATCTTCTCTACAGCCTATACTCACAAACCTCTTTATAGAACCCCAGTCAAGTTCAGACGAAGAAGATCCCGTGGTCGACATGGACTCTTGCACGGACTTCGAGATTGAAACTGCCTTTCCTCTTAAATATAAAATTGCTTCTGAATCAGCAGTATCACTTAAGAAAGTTTACGTTCTCAGCTTAGCTTCTGATAAGTGAGTAAAATTCAGATTCCTTCCTGTTTTTTTTTTAGAATTTTTTTTTTATTGCTTTTAGGTCATTTGGTAGAATAGCTGCTGGATTATCAAACAACTGTGTACAAATTTACGACATCAAAAGCGAAGTCCTCGAACGAACTAACAGCGGAACAGGTTCAGGTGCTGTCTGTGGTCTTCAATTTCTGGACGAAATCAAGATGACATCACTGAAGTTAAATTCCATCCAACAAATTCTAACCTCATATGCACGGGGTCCACTGACGGTTTGATTAACTTCTTCGACATTTCAGAGAGGGACGAAGATGACGCCCTCATCTCCACCATCAACACAGAAAGTAGCGTTCACAAGTTGAATTAGTAATCTGGTACCTATTATTGGAAAGCTCACAAACGAACAAGAAAATGTTTTGTTTCTAAACTTTGCTCAAGAGACACACTTTATATTGCTTTATATACGTACCTATTTGGTGGAATTATGCGCTACTCTAGGTATAAATTCATGGATTGGCACGAGAGGAAAGTGTAACACTCAGAAACCTACCCAGGGCAAAAAATGTGACTTCCATCTTTGCCAGTTGATTCCATCCACATCCAATAAATCATTTTGTTTTTTGTTTTCATGAATTCGTTCCAAAAGTACCACCTGTTAATGTATTTACTTGTAAATAAAATATTCAACTGTATTTTTACCAGGTGAAGAAAGTTTTAATTCTATTCATGAAGGTAGAGGAGGACCTTAGAACGGTGGTGAGGGTGTTGTTTACCTTAAGAAACCAAAGGGCAATGAACCAACTTGTGGCTGGTCGTCACCAAGGTAAACGTGTTGTTTTACTCAAATTTTTGGATTCTGGATGGTTGATGATGGATTGGTTGTCAGTCCCTTCGGTATCAACTCATGCCCTCTACGTCGTGTTTGCTAATGAATGCCAAACACGTATCGACCTGTGAGATATCAAGATCCCAAGACAACATCAACGATAGCAAGGTACTTCAGACGCATTACCACTAAGAAGTCTGGCGAACGATACATATTCGCTCTAAAGAAAGAAGTATGTACCTAACTGAGCAAAGTCGACCAGAGGGAAGTTGACACTGCTAAGAAGTTAGAGTCGAAATAGATTTTGATTTTCTTTACTTGAAACTATAACAAACTTGCGCTAAGTAGGAGCAAGTTTTTAAAGTTTGTTTGCTTGTTTATTTTTCATGCCAATTTTTCCTATACCTAACTTTTGGAATGCAACAAAAATAAAAGCAGAAAAAAACACTATCAATGCCTTGAAAACAACTTTTAGTTTTATTTTCTTTTGTACAACTACACAATTTTCTCCGTCACAAGCAATCACCTCTGAGCTCTGATACATCATATCGTAAGGACAACGACAATAGCAAAACACTGAATAGTGGCTAAATTAAGATTCAGTAAGGCAGGTGGAATCTGTTGATTGAAAACCGAAGCCTGAGGAGATGGAGGCGTGTGAGGCTTCACAATTATAGATGATAATTTAGGAGTTCTCCATGCTAGAAGCAGTAGTGCTGCGGTGGTCTCGCAGAAGGAAGATCCAGTTCAGCATCGGCTTGAATAATAATTATGATTGGCGAGAATAGGTGGTGGAGAAGGTAAGGCACCTGCAACTGTTGACGGTCCGGATTTGGGCAATCGTATTCTGAGCGTTGGTATGGGGCAGCCAGTGATGTACTCGTTTTTTAGTTTCTGTCTTGTAAAAAGCCTGTTGTCTTGCCAAATCCAGTCTTAAAATTTTTTGCTTAGCAAAGATTTTCGGTCAGCAACATTCACTTTTGATATTACACTGCTACTACTGCCATTTCCTGTAAGAACATTTATAATATACGATTCATTCATTTCAAACCAAAACTAAAAACTATGAACATACCTCTGATACAGCTCTAAGCTTCTATATCACATTGTTGTGTTGATGGAGAGCCTGCTGGTACTCCTATATTATTGGTTTTTGATGAATATTCAATGCTCCTACCAGCGGCATTCGCTTCAGTCTCATTTAATTCTGGTTGTTCGTTGAATTTAGATGACGTTGACGGTGAGGCAGTCGCCGATTCCAATGTTTAAAATGACTCATCTGCTTCCATCTGCACTTGTATTAGAATATTGTGTGAACTACCTGGGTTTTCTGACATTTTTGTAGGCTGGCTGCCGCGATTGACTGGTTGGCCAGCGACAAACATGGCCACAATCCAACGAAACAAAGTTGTTACTAAACGTTCCACTGCTCAACTAAGACTGCTTGGAGTCTACGTCGGGTTTTTAATGGGTCTGGAGTTAAGGGAATACTTTCTTCAGAATCCTCAACCATTTGCTCTTCTGGAACTTGAACAACAGAGACTTGAGTTTTTCTATCTTCATCAACTGATGTCTCACTATTGTCACTCGATTCAACCAGAGCCACTTTTAAATGTGTTTGACGACCACGAATTGCAGATGAATAAGGTGTCATGATTTCATCCGATCCTGCTTTGAGACTGAGTGTTGGTTGTTTTTCAGTCATTTCAACAACTTCTTGCGCCAATGCCGCTGGATTAGTAGTTTATTTCTGAATATACTTCTTTAACCAAAGATTCTATTGAATGTCGTTTTACTTCTTCAGCAATGGGCTCAAGTGGAAGCTCTATTCTTTCTTCTGATTTTGCAACAACAGAGCTCTTAGACGCAACTTTTCGAAGTCTCTTGCCGCTAGTTTTTGTTGATTTGAGTTTTGCTTCATCCTCAGAATCGACATCGATTGTATCAATCTGTACAGCAGCAACATGTACTTTTACTTCTTTCATTTTTTCAGGACCATTTGACTCGTTGACGTCAATGGAAGATAAAATGTCTTCACTCGGACAGGTTTTGCTAGAATTGAAAGCGACAACAGCTGGTTCTTCAACATCTGACGAACATCTCCTGGTTTCGAAGCGCTTATTTGCATCCTCACTGAAACGAATTTACATTGGTTAGACAAATATTTCAATATTTATATTTATATTTTTACCGTGCTAGCTGCTTCCACTAGTTTATATTTCAACTCTTTCTTTTTATTTTGTAATTGATAAATTTGACGTTTAACGAACAGCTGTTTTCTTACACCACTTACACAAAGTAGCTTAAAGGGGTACTCATGCAAAGTCTCGCGTAAAGTTACATATTTACACAAAACGTAATCTTACGACGAAGCATGAATACCCTTATTATTATATATTATTATATTCTTTATTTTTTTCCATAAAAAAGAGTTTACATTGGTTAATCCTAAGAATACGGACATGGCTTTTCTGCCGTCTGCCGGAATAAGTAAATATGTATACTCTGTCTGCAAACCAAATTTACCACCATATTGACATTTACATTTGATTCTTCTTCTAGAAATCTTTATTACTTTTATGCATAAAAATACAGTTTAATTTTCCTTTTTTTTGCAGGAGCAGTATTTAAAGAGTGAGCTTCTTGAGGCAGCTCTTGAATAAAAAAAAAAAGAATTTGAATTTTTAGGGCTAGAGCAAGCCAAGAAGCTGGAAATCTTGAACCTTAAGAGAAAGACTGTGGAAGATAAAGTGAAATTCGCCCGGGAAGAGCACATTTTAAATATTGTGGCAATGGAGGAGCAAATTCAGTTCTCTAGAGAGGAGCACGAACTGAAAATGCAAAATTTGAGGGAAAACCGGCAGATGATGATAATTTAACTTTTGTTTTTAGTTCCTTTTTCATAGAATGAGATTATTTGTTAAGTTTTGCAAAAGACTGATATAATAAAGCGAAAAGTTTGAAATTCTTTGTTTTTATTTTCCAGTTTCTATAAAAATAGAAATTCTTTAAACATTTTTGAGTCTTATTTCTATGTGGTTTGACTAAAAGCTATGAGATACATACATGTTTTCTGACTTGTTATTAGGATTGCTACAAAACCACATCATTACATCTCAAATGGAAATGAACATTTTCAAATTCCCGTTCGAAATGGATATGCCAGCTGTGTTTTATTATCCCACCCCTTGATCTGATCCCGGTCAGATTTGAAAATAAAACTGTTCGGATCACATAATGTTGCTATTTTCTGATAGAAATACTTTATCAATAATAGTTCCACATTGGGAAAAGTGAGAAAGAATCATTTAGGTTGCACACAAATAGTGTGAAAATTTGTTGTATCTAGCTTCTTATTTGCCGGACTCCGATTCGTACAGTGTCGATAAGTAGACCAGCAGACTTTCATTTAATGATTTCTGGGGATTGAGGTTGATTGCCCGTCCAAATAAATTGATTGCATCCTTCAATCTACCACCGTTTAGCAGACACACGTCCATATTGTTGAGAATCATTGTGTTTCCAGATTCAATTTGAAGACATTTTTGAAAAAAGAGATAGGCTCCTTGAAAATCATTCTTAGCCACCGCTATCAGGCCTTTGTCTACGAAATCCCGGAGGTCTGGCGAGCAGTTGCTAAAAAAAAAGAAGTGAGTGCTTCCAAAAACGAATAAAAGAGATGTCTTACGTTTCTTTAAGTCGCCCGGCCTCCGCAAGCTTTTGTTCAGCTCCGGAGATATCACCGATTTGGATATACATACATCCGTCCCATGCTGACCCATGAAACAACGACCTGCGCTTTTCCTTAGACAACTAGTATCATCCCACGAATCACATCGCCAATCAAGTTAAACTTACGCATCTGATAAAGAGAATTACTCAATTTGTGGTGTAAAGAAAAGGAGGACCTACCAAGATGGCACAGTTGACTATCGAATGTAGAACTCTCATCTGTCATCGCCTCAACCTCGCAGGCGTTGGTGTCATCACTAAAATATTTGCTTACTTCGTTACAGATTGCTTAAAGTCTTGAGAGTTTATATAGAGCAGCTTGAGTATTTCCAAAGTAAACCGGAAGTTCAGCCAGAAGTAGGCGAGATGAAAATGATGCCATGGATCCTTTCTTTCCACTATACATGTCTGGATGGAACTGCAAAAAAACATTTTCTGTTGAATCTATTTAAAGAAGGTAAGAGACAAACTATACTTTATAGTATACGTCTGGACGAGTAAGATGGTCGAACGATTCGGCTTCTGACTGCAGGAGCTCATACTGGCCAAGTTTGGCAAGAAGTGCCAACCGGGTAAACAACAGCTGCAGAGAATGAGGAGTGTTTTTTGCTGGTTGTCCACCTCTTCCATAACCTTAAGATATTTTTTTGTAACTTGAGTGCAATGAGCCATTTTTATTTCCTTACCTTGTCCGTAGATGGTTAAAAATCTTCCGGTCAGGCTTACAGCCGAGCGATAGCACCCAGCGAATATGAGATTTCTCAAGCCAAGTTCATCTGGTGTCACATCATCAGATCTTAAAATTTTTCTTTGTGAGAGTTCGGTTTCGGCTAGATGTATAAGAACAGCTTCACGAATTGGATCGGACTAAGAAAAGGCTTTGAATTACGGTGATTGAGAAAACTGAAATCAAGATTTACCAAATCATTAGGTGACATCCAGGCATTTTTAGATGTGGCGGAATCCCAGGTTCAGTTATAGGCGGTTCCCAAAAATTACGCACATCGTCAGGCACATTGAGATCATCTTCGGTCTCGCAAGTTTCTATGTATTCTGATTGTGTAAAGGATCCATTGAATGTAGATGACATCTGCATTTTCTGAAATTGCAAAAAATAAGTCGGAATAGTAAACAATATTTTACTTCTTATACCATTATTCTGTTGCTTATCCTTCGCTGCTAATTCATCGAAAAAAAAATTGGCGGAACGTTTGCAAAGTAATGGCTAAGACTTGGTCTTGAATTTTGAGTGTTCTTTGGAATATTGAATTTTTATCACAGAGGGATGGACAATTTTAGTGATTTTCTTTAGCAATTGGCTGCGTTCTGACGCACCATCTTCGAAAATCTTATGTCGTTTTCCATTGGTAATCCGGAAGACTCTCCGATCCGGGATCCCAAAGTAACACTTTTATTTGCTTTGAAGTTTCGTTGCTTGTATTGTGTATCGGTGTGAAATGTCGAGCGCTATTTTTTTTTCATTCACTTTTTTAATTTTTTCATAATTCACTTAAAACGACAGGAATATGTCTTAAAATGTTTTTAGAACTCATCTCACAAAATTTATTGATTAATAATTGTTTTCAGGTCACTTTTTTTCAATTATTAGAGGTGGCAAATCACATTTGTCAATTTTGACGTCAACAGTGTTTCAGTGTGTGAGTGCTTCTGGTTTCGCTTCCTTCTTCAAATCAAGAATCAAATTTCTCTTCTTTCGAGGAGAGGAACTGTCATTTGATGCCAATGGGCGCGTTCGGTGCAATTCAGATTTTCAGATTAACTAACTATTCTCGGCCTCTGATTGGCCAGACGTTAAGTTTTTCAGTTGACAACTCATCAGCTGTTAGTTTTTACCGATTCAGTTTTTCAGTCAAGAAAAGCAGGCTGAAAATCTAGATTTAGTTTATTAAGCTGTCAGATGCGATCAATAGCCTACATGACAATTGAACTTTACTTTGTATTTTTCGGTTAGCTTTTTGTGGAAACATTTTTGTAGTGAACTTTTTCATTAAACTGAACTCTAATTTATTTTTAGGCAATTTGTCATATAATTAAAGATTATTAATGGAAACCCTTACAAAGGAAATAGATTTTTAAGAAAATTATTTGCTACATTTTCACTCGAAGTCTATTCAAATTGTAGTTACACGCATATTTCTAATCACAAATATTGAAGAGAAATGCTTTGGACTATAAGTTAATACTATTTTGAACCAACTACAAGAAATTATTTATTTCTTATCAAATCTTTCCTAGCAGAATTGAAAGGTGAATCCCAATACCATTCAAATCTGACAAAAAATTTAGAAGACCGTTCGACGCAAAACTGAATAAGTTTTTCAGTTAATCTTAAAATCTGAATTGCAACGAACGCGCCCAATGGAATGATTTGAGAAGCGTTCAGAAGGCTTCCGAACGACCAATGGAAAACGACATTAACTTAAGTTGCTGTCAGTTTTCCATACAAAAGTTCAGCTGACATTTTGGGGATTCAACGTTTGACTGTCGACGAGGCAACACGTGTGCGTAAGACTAAAATCGTGAGAAAACTATATAGTAATCCAGTGGTGACAATTTAAGCTTGAGTGTAAAAAATGGATGGAGTAAATCCGCCAAATGTTCCACCCGACAAATTAATGTCGGAAAATACAAATAAAATGAAACTACCTTCTGAGTTACTTAACAGAGAAGATAGAAAAAAAATCTTAACAAACCTAGAGTGGTATAATTTACCAAACTCAAACAATGAAAGTGATTTTGAAAGTGAGAACGAGATGGAAACAGACGCCATCGGAGCGTCTTACAGCAAACCAAAAATAAAACTCGTCAACAGTGATTTACGTCCTGAAAACTGCGTAATTATTGGTAATGCATTGGCACAAAATAAAAATCCTGTTGCTACATCAACAGCAACAGCAAATAGTACAAGCAAAACATTCGCAGCATTAGGAAAAATGCTAGGCAACAGCAAAACGGCATATAAAAACATAATAGCAAGGAAAAGGCGCCAACTTGAGCCAGAAAGAAAGGGAAAGAAGGCTGCAATGGATATAGTGACCAAGACCAACGAAAATAGATTCGCTCTTCTGGACAGCGACACTGATGAAGTGAACCAGAACGAACGTGATACTGGAAATCAAAAAGAGACGACATCAAACCGAAAAACTGAAGAGAAGAAGAGCTGGTGTCCTCCGATATTTGCAAAAGGAGTCTCATCGAGGGATCTGTTAGAATTCATGCGAAAAGCGAACATAAACACCGAAGATATTAAGTTTGATACGAGAGGCTTCGGTAAGTTAAAAAATTTTGTTAAAGATGTGGATTTGCACTCTGTTCTGATGGGGGAATTATTAAACAATCAAATAGATGCTCACTCTTTCCCACCTAAAGAGTTGAAAAAATTTAACATAATTTTGAAGGGGATAGGGGGCGATTTCGAGCCCTCTGAGATCCAGGCTGAGTTAGTCAAACTGTTGCCCTCGGCAAAGGTTTCGGTTAAGAAGTTTGAGATAAAATGGTCGAAGGACAATGACATCCCCCTCGACATGTTTATTTGTACCGTAAATGATAGGGATAGCCTTAAAGAAATAAAGTCAATAAAATTACTGTTAAGACACAGAATTAGGTGGGAGGCAGTAAGAAGTTCCGGCATGCGTCAGTGCTATAGATGCCAAAGATTTGGGCACGTCTCGGCGTACTGCGCTTACGTGACAAGGTGTGTCAAATGTTTAGATAGCCATGAAATAGGAAAATGTAGCCTGGTTACAAAGGACGACAAATCTGTCCCTGCATGTGTGAACTGTGGAGAATCAGGTCATCCTGCGAACTATAAAGGTTGCCCAAAGAGATCGCAATACTTAAAAAAAAAGAAAGAGAACGCTCCCCGTGTAGAAAAAACTAAAGTCAACAACACCAACGTTGTTTTTAATAACCAACCTACAAATAGCGAATTTTACAATTTGCCACAAGCGAATGTGTCTTTTGCAGACGCATTAAAAGGAAATAAGGGAAACAATAAACCCATTCCCTCACAAAGCCCTACTGAGGGCAATGATGTTTCGGATTTTATTAACGAGTCCCAGAAATTATTCGGTTTGCCAATTGGGCAATTAATTTTAAAAATAAGGTCATTCTGGCCAAAATATCAAAAACTTAATGAAAATGAGAAGCCAGGTGCTTATTTATGTTTTATCTCCTCCCTAACACCATGAATTTAAGTCTTCTAACAGCTAACGTAAACTCATTACTTTCTCCCGAAAAAAAAATAGAAGTTGAGCAACTATTAAGCGACACTCGTCCATATGCGCTCCTTTTGCAAGAAACATGTTTAAAAAAAATACCTTAAAAATAGTTTTAATAATAATTACGACTTCTTCGGAAATAACGCGGGAAGAGGCACAGGGGTCTTCATTCGAAACTCCATTAAATGCTCCCAGATACACCATCAAAATCAAACAATTTCAACAACAATAGTTTCCATACCTCTAAAAGTTTACGAGTCAACCAAATCTTTGGCCTTAATTTCAATCAACATACCCTGCAATATTGGTCCAGCCCTTCCTCAGGCTCTCAACGATCTGATGTCATGTGTAAGCTCCTTCGATTATGTCATAATAGGAGGAGACTTTAACTCAAGGCACCCTCTCTGGGGTGACCAAATGAAAAATTTTAACGGCGAACACTTTTACCAATGGTATCTAGATAATTTTATGGATTTCGACATTAGACATTATACCGACCAAGTTCAGGCTCTCACATCGATTTTTTCTTGACAACATCCAACTTCCGATCCTCTTCACAACCAGGGAACAACATAGCTTGCATCACCCTAGATCTCATCTCTGACCACTTCGCGGTCTTCTTAAATATCCAACTTAGTCACACGGAAGTTTTTCCAACCTTACCCCGAACCTTTAAATGTTTTAAGAACACAAACTGGTTAAATTTCAATAGATCTTTGCAATCTACCCTAAACAGACAAGCTCCTCCATTAGACAGAAATCTTTCCAACAACGAAATAGACCGACATATAAATATTCTAACCAGCTCAGTATCAAACTGCATTAATCTCTATAGCAAAAATAAATCATTACAGCCGAACCACCATAGGGTGTCAGAGGCTACACTAGAACTTTTAAAAACTAGGAAAATTTGGAAAAAGAGACTTAAGAGAATATTTCACAGACAAGGGGACCGTATGAATCAAGAGTATAAAGATCTTTCGTCACGCATCAGATGCTTGAGCCAAATTATTAAAGAAAAAATCAGAATTGAAATTAACGCTCAATTTCGGTCCAAACTTAACAGCCTAAAGCCTAATGCGAATGTGTTTAAGGTCATTGACCAAATAACCGGACGAAAAAAGATTCCAGTAGGATCGGAACAGCCTCTCACGTTTGGAGACAGAGTTTACTCTGCACCAACAGAAAAAATTTCAGCCTTTGGCACTTACTACTCCAACCTGTTCTCTCTAAAAGTACCACAGACAGATATGCAAAATACAATGACAGTTAACACATTTAATAGTGTTTTTGACGTCTGGAATGATAATTTAATTCTAAACGATTTTGGGCCCCATAATACTGCTGACCTAACAGTTAACGAAGCCTTCGTGTCAATAGACCTAGTAGAGTCCTTAATTGCCTCCCTTAACAATAAAAAATCCTCCGGTCCAGATGGTATTCCAAATTTCGTAATACGCAAGTCAAGAAAAACAATAGCCAAACACTTAACTCCAATTCTCAACAATTGCATTAACAACTCTTATTTTCCGACAGCCTGGAAAAAGGGTAAACTAGTCCCAATCAAAAAAAATAACAGCTCTTCTGACTTAGATAATTTCAGACCAATCACAATGCTTTCTAGCTTAGGAAAGATTCTAGAAAAAGTTATCCTATACAAAATTCAAGATCACTTCGAGAATACGGAGCTTATACAGGCACAACAATTTGGTTTCAGACGCAGCCACTCAACTGAGCACGCTCTTCTTTCGTTACAAGATCGTATCCTAAATAATCTTAGAGCAAAAAAATGCACAGTCGCTTGTGCACTTGACCTTCACAAAGCATTTGACTCAGTGTGGCATGCTGGTCTCATTTATAAATTAAACGTACTAAACTTTCCCCCATATTTTATAAAAATTGTTAAATCATTCCTCTTCAACCGCTCAACACAAGTGGAATACGAGAACTGTAAGTCGGACCCGATCCCCATTTGAGCGGGTGTCCCGCAAGGGTCCATTTTGGGCCCATTTCTATTCAACATTTACATGCACGATCTACCTATAAGGGTGAACTACTCCGAATCAGTTCTCTATGCAGATGACACAATAATTTTTAGTACACACGAAAGGCCTCATGAAGCCCTTCATGAACTAAAAAACCACTTGCTTCAACTAATTCCCTATTATGAGAAATGGGGAATCAAACTCAATTATAACAAGTGTGAGCTTATATGTTTTAGAAACGCTTCTGGGAGGGGGCACCATCTTGCAGTAAGAGAAAGTCGATATCTAAAACTGGTCATAGAGGAGAACACCATACCAACTAAAAACGTAATCAAATATTTAGGTATACATCTTCACGAACGACTAAAAGTAAACCAGCACGCGAGATTAGCACTACGCAATAGTAAGGCAGCGGCGGCGAAACTCAAGATTCTTATTAACTCAAGCTCAGTTGAGAAAAAAACAAAATTGCTAATGTACAAAACATTGATCAGACCATTGATATCCTATGGGTTTCTGCTTTGGTTCTACATTACGCCCAATGTAGCACAGGAACTCCAAAGATTCGAGAGAAAACTGCTAAGAAAATGTATATCCAAGGGTAGACGCCCCTCGGGTAAATGGCACAGCAATAAAACTTTATATGAGGAGTCAAGAGTTTTGCCCCTGCTGCATTACTTGACTTTACTCGCAAAGAAAAGAATAGCCTCTTTTCAACATCATGACAATGCGATAATTCGAAACACCTATTTGAATAACATCACATATGCAATCAATGACAGGTACTATATATCACCAATAAGTATCCTTAATGTAAACTCCGTCTCGGACCTGGATCTCGAAGGGGGGAATAACCTCTTCCTAGCTCCCTTTTATCAAAAAAGTTCACCCAACACCTACAGAGGATGACAACTCCACATCTCGAAATGATAAAAAAAAAAAAACATGTACAAAACTTGTGATAGAATCGAAGCAGTGCTTGTATGATACTCACCTGATAAAACTATGTGATAAACTTTTGTTCCAGTAAAAAAATATAAATAGGTAGAAATATATATATGCATATAGAATATAGATATTAGCATAAAAAATCGCCTTACAATTACAAGACTTAACTCATCCAATGTAAAGGGAAGGAAAAAAAAAGGGGAAAAAAAAACAAAAAAAAAAACCTTCCAATGCCTACTAATTTAAGAATTTAAAAAATAAGAAACACAAGACCTACCATACAAGAAACTAAAAGAATTTAGCTCGCTAAAGAAAACATTTAAGACTGAACATCACAAATATATAACCCTAGCTCGGAATTTCAACTTAGACTAAGTTCATAGAGTCGTATATTTAATAGTCGTCTGGTAGTAAACTAAGCAACAAACAAAAATAAATATTTATCTAAATACCGGTTGTGATCTCTATTTTTATACTATAAACAAAATCTAAGAATTCCTTTTTTATGAATAAGAATGCATATCATAGTACTTAGGTTGACTGTGAAAGGATTCAATCAATAATAAACCAAAAAGATGTAAATTGATGTAAACACTAGACACTAAAACAAATCGGAATATAAGCTAGCGTGTAAGAGGGATGAAATTAATCTCAAAATTTTCTCACTCGCTTGTAATAAAATGAACCTCGCCTCAAACTGTAAACCATGCATAACATACATGTGTTATGAAGAGTAGATTCGACTAAGTCGTTTCATCTCTCTTTTTTAATTTTTTACTTATTGTTATCTCTTTCTTCTTTCTCTATCCCATTCTTCAAATTTAGGTTAAGTCAAATTCACATAAATGTCGAAAGAAGTATGGTTCAGATTGAGTGAACACATAAGAAAATACGTATAGAATTAATTTCTAGTGATTAAATTGTTGTAACAAAAATAAACATACAAAAAAAAATTATCCTGTATAGCCAGGCCAATCCTAAGCCGGCAAACTATAAGAGATAAGTGACATATTGTAGTAAATATATATAAGATAAAAGTGTAAAAAAAAAAAAAAATCGAATTCTCAATAAAGATTCTACTACTACTACTACTAGTTCAGCTGACAATTCAGATTTTCAGATTTTCGAATTTAGATTTTCAGATTTTCGAACATAGATTTTCAGATGGAAAATCTTGGCTGAAAATCTGAACTTAAGATTTTACTTGTCAAAACAAGGAAAACAACATACATGACAATCGAACTTTACTCGGTATTCTTGGGTTATTTTTTTGTTCTACAAGTTTTCGCTTATTTGTTGAATTGAAATTGATAAATATTGGTGTTTGGATATTCTGTTTTGTAAATTAATTTTAATAGTAGGGGTATTCATGCATCAGCGTAAAACCCTCGTAAACCGTGTAGTCTGTGTAAGTTAACCAGGATGGTAAAAGAACTGTCAAATTTTGTATGGAAAATGTTTTACACAAATTTGGTAAGACTACGCAACGAATTCAATGCGGAAACGAGATGGTAAAACGTGTAAAACTACACAAACGTCTTTTTTGACATTTCGAAAGAAACGTTTCAGTGTGGCAGTCAAGTTGAAGTAAATAATTTTCATCAAACAAAAAATAAAAAACAAATAAATATGGAAATGAGCGGAGTAAGTAAACCCATAACAAATAATTTTACCTCGACGCTATTTCGTTTTTCACAATTCATTTGAACAAAAATGTCCAAAAAAAAGAATTTCGATGGTGCGAAAGGTGTATCTTCTCTACAGCCTATACTCACAAACCTCTTTATAGAACCCCAGTCAAGTTCAGACGAAGAAGATCCCGTGGTCGACATGGACTCTTGCACGGACTTCGAGATTGAAACTGCCTTTCCTCTTAAATATAAAATTGCTTCTGAATCAGCAGTATCACTTAAGAAAGTTTACGTTCTCAGATTAGCTTCTGATAAGTGAGTAAAATTCAGATTCCTTCCTGTTTTTTTTTACAATTTTTTTTTAATTGCTTTTAGGTCATTTGGTAGAATAGCTGCTGGATTATCAAACAACTGGTACAAATTTACGACATCAAAAGCGAAGTCCTCGAACGAACCAACAGCGGAACAAGTTCAGGTGCTGTCTGTGGTCTTCAATTTCTGGACGAAACTGCGAATACCTTGCTCGTAGGTAGCACAAGCGGTGATATTAATCTTTTAGACTTGCGAACAAATAAAGTGGAATACACTTTTGAGGGTAAACTTTCGTATGTTAGTCTGTTCCATCTGCTTAAAGTTTGTTTTATCTTAGACACCGCATCCCCCCTAAGAAGCCCATCACATGTTTTGACATTAGTGCCAATCGACAAGTTCTGTGCTTAGGAACCGATCGTGTACAACACGATGTTTATCTTTTATTTTTCGACATTCGTAAAAAAAAAGCAATGGGTGGTTACTGGGAATGTCATCAAGATGACATAACCGAAGTTAAATTCCATCCAACAAATTCTAACCTCATATGCACAGGGTCCACTGACGGTTTGATTAACTTCTTCGACATTTCAGAGAAGGACGAAGATGACGCCCTCATCTCCACCATCAACACAGAAAGTAGCGTTCACAAGTTGAATTGGTAAGCTGATATTATTGGAAAGCTCACAAACGAACAAGAAAATGTTCTGCTTGTAGGCACAAAAACGTTTATGAGAAGGACATCATCTCTTGCATAACCCACACCAATGCGATGACAATTTCTTAAAGTGGTTTTATTGTTTCAGGGAGGCTGTGAGGTCAGTTCAACTGCAAAACAAGAAACTTTTGCCGCTTGGGAACTTCATTGGAAACAAGCAGATCATCAGGGAGAGTTTATATGACGCAAAGGTAATTTATTGTAATCCGTTTCAAGAGGCAACAATACCTTCAACTCTCCTATTCATCTGTATGTCCATTTTAAATTTCACTCTTACCTCGTTTCCACTTAGAATTGAATCACACTTCAATTCGAATTAGTGCCAGTGTATACCTAGATCGAATTGAAATAGGATTACCCGATCCGATACAGCTCTTGTAGCTGGATCGATTCAAAAGAGTGTGTTGTATACCTATATTACTCGATTCAGTGGGTAAGTAGATACCTGCATTGAAATATGAATCATAATCCGATCCGATTACCCGATTCTAAGTGGAAACGAGGTATCTGATTCAGAAGTAAAGCCCTGCGCAAACCAATGCGGTGAGTGCGTGCGGTGCGGTTGCGTTTAGTCAAGTACATATGCATTAAGTCAAACGTCCATAAGATTACATAGGAATTTGTCTTAATGCATATGGATCTCACGAAGCTGGCTAATGCAAGCAGCTGTCCATAAGGTGACCATGAAATTTCGTCGATGACCATCGGAGGGAATTGTTTTTTGGTCTAATTGTATACTTCCATATTGGTTATCCGATGTTGTTGCATTTTCCAGAATTGATTTCTTGCTATTTCTACTATGAGGTTCTTTTGCTTTGTATATTGAAAGTTGAATATCCTTTGTAGAGAATAATCTATGCATTGTTGTTTCATTGGTTTTTGGAAATATGTAATTAGCTTTTTTAGCACTGATTCCTCCGATTTTTTTTTGAATAACTAATCTATTTGATAACATCCAACAATCATATATTGCTTTTGTAGTAATATATTGTGATTTTTATAGGAGTTTATAAAAATAAATTGGATGTAATAGAAATTATTGTTAAAAGAAATTCGCAAAACGAGTCTGACAAATGACAATTGACATAAGAGAGAAAAAAAAAACATCGGCAGCGACAAAAACGCTGCACGTACGGGACTGTCGCTGCTCTTCGTCGCGTTGGTGTGGATACTCTCATATGCCGCTGTGTAAATTGATTTTGACAACTGCAAATGCCGCTGCCACGACGGCAAAAACGCTTTGGTTTGGGAGAACCTTAATGGTGGATTTACATGCATCTTCAAGTGCGGAAGTGCAGAAAAGAAAAGCAGGACGGATATAGATTGTGTGCTTAAAGGACAGAAAGAGAAAACCGATATCTCCTTTCAAAGTTGCTATAATCAGTTTATATCTTGCTGACAGCTTTCAAAGTCATATGTTTCTCTGTCTTGAATGCCGCTGAAAACAAAACAAAAATCAAATGGCCCCGGCCCATAGAACGCGTTGCGCGCGTGCGGCACCGCTTCCAACTGACAGCTCGATTAAATACACACGATCTTATGAGAGGTGACCCATAAGCACCGCGCGCAACGCGCCGAACGCGCCGAGTAGCCCAACTTTCTACTTTGCCGCGGCTCTCACGCGGTGACAGAAGAGAGACATGCGCAGTCACAACCAATTTGAAGTTTTCTCTTATATGGAAAAAGTGACAATGGGCGCGTTCAAGAACCTATCGGATAGCCTATCTCGGATAGCCGTATCTTAGATACCTTTTTGAACGATCGACAACAGACAACAGCTGTGAAATATTAAAATTCGATTTTTGAAAACAGAAAAACATTCAAAATATCATTGCTAGACGATTATAACTTATTTTTTTCGATTTCCCACACGTAAACAACAACAACAAGCTATCTGGATACGATTCTTGAACGCCCCCATTTTGACTAAATTTATCTGTCAAAACACCGCAACGGATTTATGGGTTCACCCCTATCAGTTGCGCGCGGCAAAACCCACCGCATCAGTTGCCGCGCCGCTTCTACCGCGCGCAACGCGTTCTATGGGCCGGGGCCATAAGTTTCATCGAGAAAAACCCAAACGCTGTGAGGACTTTAAGCGCCATTGCTAGGAAACTCTGGAGTGGAAAAGGTAGATAATTGGATATCCATCAAGTTATGTATTTGCTAATTTTTTCTTGTAGATATACAAATATTCTGCAAAGACATGCGTAAGTTTACTCCTCCCGAAATGGGCGACATTCTCATTTCAGAACTTCTTGTTTTATTTGGAGACAATGATCTTTCCCCCGAATGCCTAGACTGTGCGCAATCTGAATCTACTTAAAGACGACGGTGTTAGCATACCATGCAAATAAACTTCCTACATGAATCCTCCTCGAAACTCTACAACTCTGTGCATTTCATATCGGTGGGGCGTGAAATGCTACCCACGTACAACAACCACGCCGAGAATGGGTTTGTCGTTTTGTTGAAAAATGTCAACCACATTGGTATGCCACAGGCGCTCTTCGAGTTGCACCATCCGATGAGAGATGAATTCATAAATAACACGAGCTTCAAGACGCTTAGCTTAAATGTCGACCTTATGGCAGACGAGGTTGTAGAAGTGAACTTCTGGCACTGTGTTTCGAAGCAAAAAATATGGTACACACATACACAATCTCAGCCGGAGATCGTGTCCATCTACTGCACATAAGCCGAGACGAGCTTCGATTGAAACCCCAGCCAAAGTGATTTAGTTTGTTTCCTCTGTATTGAAACAGCACTTTTGTGTATATTATTATGCATTTTAATAAATAATATTCAATAATTTAAACAATAAACTACATATTTACAATTCAACCTTCTGCAAATCACCCCAGGATTTACCAATTTTCAGCTTCACCTTTAGTGGAAAACTCAATCGAACGCAGTTTTCCATTTTTATACTCAAAACTTTATCAACTTTCTTTGCTTTATCTTCGGGAACTTCAAATATCAGTTCGTCATGCAGATGAAGCTTGATTTGTAGTGTTGCCAACTTTATATTTACCAACCCACCAAATGCGGCAGCGTACACCACCAGAAACCACTAAAACATAAATGGCCTCTCAAACCACCAAAATTCCACTAAATAACTTAAAGACAACAACTACTTACCTACCTGAATATAATTTAAAAATAAAACAACATCAACGTTATTGTTATTGTGAAATAATTATTTTTGTTACTTTAAAAAAGGAAAACATTACATAAAAGTAGGTAAATAATATTTTACATAACAAACAATAGCGAACTATACTTTTTACTAAATTGATTGAATTAGTAAGTAAATAATTATCAAATCAAATCAGCTTTGAAGCAGTACTAACAAGGTTCATATTCGTTCATTCAAGAAATTATAAAACAATTTTCGGGGAATCCTTTACATCCCGACAGGCTTGAGTTCGGTGTTATCTACACAACAAAAAGAAATAAGAAAAATCTGATAGATGTTATTTAGTTTCCCTATTTTGTGCAACTTCAAGGGTTAGAAAAATAATTAAAAAAACCAGTGGTTGAACCCGAAGCTGACCACTAACTCAAATAATCTAATCCGCTAAAAAATCCACCAGCCACTAAAACCAAATTTTTCACGCCGAAAGGCAAGTCTAAACCACCAGATCTAGTGGGAATTCCACTAAGTTGGCAATACTGTTGATTTGTTTAGCCCATCTCTTCGCGATACTTGCCAATGTTCTTTTCCATTCTTAAGATTGCACCTTTCGCAATGTCAGCAGCGGATCCCTAAATAGTTGAGTTGATAGCCTGACGTTCGGCTTGACCTGAAAAGAAAATTCGCATTGAAGGCAACTGACTTTATGTAAAATATAATGGTGGATTTACATGCATATGCAAGTGCGCAGTTTCAGGCTAAACTGGTTCTACTTTGGGGAATAGAAATGTAAAGGAGTTTCACATTTCAACTTTCATGTGTTGATCTTAGATATCGATGCTGAATGTCAGTGTACAGGAGTTGGTTCAAAACAACTCTAGCTCCTACCTATACTTTTTGCTTATGTTTATCCTTATCCCATATCATATGTGGTTAGAAACGATAACTTATGTCGATGCTCCTACTACTACTACATTCTAGAAGTCTCGAAAACAAATCCCAAATCTATCGGCTAGATCCCGCATCGACGATAAGCATAACAATGTTGATTTCTAATCCTTGCACTACACACTACACTAGCATTTGAAAACCCGTGGTCCATGCTGACATAATAATTTAAAAAAAAATTCAAGATTCTTGATAGATTTTGCAGCTTTTTTTTTTTTAATTTAAGGCCAAGTAAGTTTAACTAATTAGGTAGCTATTTACATTTACATTTGCAAAACAAATAGGGGTATCTTATTTTTCCTGTAAATAAACATTAGAGTGTGGTCGTCAGTACTTCTATGAGTTAAGCTCTGAATTATAGTTTGTTGCTTGGTTTTGCTTTAGTAGTTGGGGTCTCTCCTAGAACCATGTACTCTGCTTTGGAGATCTTTGGTGGTAGAACATCAGCCATCAGGTGTGTAAATTATGCCATATGGTTGATTATCTTAATCAAGGAAGTGCATTTGATTCGGTGAGACACAATGAAAGGAAACGGCATTGTCTGAACAGCACTTAAGTCCCTGAAGAAATGAGAATTAAAAAGTGTTACGACTTTTTCTTCAAAACGATTTTTTAACTCACCTCATCCGTTTTATAGAAAATGTACTGCCAGTACCAGAAATTTTGTTCACATGTCCCGGTATCTAATGATGCTCGGGAACGAATAGGAAAAATCTTCTCCGTTCGTGAGTGTCTCGGGAATCACCAGTAAAGACACCAACATTCTGCATACATTTTCCCATTTCAACATCTTCAGCACCGTCAGCATCAGCTCTTCATATTTTCGGACTCATCAAGACCTTCTCAACAAATAATCTCAGGTGTTATTTGCTTAGAACAAATTCAGCACCACCTGACATATACGAAATACATATTCAAAGATGAACAAGCAGATCGGACCTGTTTCACATAAGGCTTGGATTTACAACCAAAGTAGATTGGATCATCTGGTGAATATGGATACAACATTTACCGCAAGTTTTTAACTATCACATACGTGTCATCATCAGACTTCATAAACCAATTAGCTTCATCGAATGATCCTTATAGATGTACTTAAAAGCTTCTTTCGTTTTAGCCCAAAGATTGTGTCTGACTTCGTTTACTGGTAAGGCTCCTAGTTCTGCATCTTCCTTGGAGCCCATGAAAACAACTTTGTTGCATCTTGGACCCCATGTCCGTTGGACATGTTTCGCTTTTTTTTGATAACTATCCGGATTTGTCATGACCCAGCACAAAACCCGATCTTCATTCAACAATAATTGATTAGCAATAGAATTGTTTTCGTTTGAATGGGGAGATGCTGGTAATTCTTATGGAATGTTTTCACCATTCTTTTGACCGCACAGTTGAATGCATCAAGCGGAATTCTCTGGTGTGGAGAGTTCTGAAATTAATTGGAGCAATTAATTAAGTTCGGCAGATGTAAGAAAGTTGGGCAATTGTTTTTTTAATTTTTGGTTGGGCACAATTTTGCTCCCTGCAGAAAAGTATACGACTTTTTAGAGCTAGAAAAAATCCATTGATCGAGTATTTTGCAAGACATTCACTTATACAGTTGATAGAAAAAACAAGAGCTGCAATGCGACTGTAATTCCTATTAATGAAAAATTTATAATGAAAAAGTTAAAAAAGAATTCACATACCGCCATTTTTCCTATCCAAATAAAAATAAAGAAAAAAACCGATGAATGTTGACGTTTCTTGTGTCGTCACTGCAGTTCAGGCGGCTAGTTCTTAGAACAAAAAACTTTTTTTTCCAGAAAATGAAGCACCTGAACGAATAATACTTACTGCGTGAACACAATGGGAGCCGCAGACGCAATACGCAGCCGGTGCTGAAAGAGCTGTCAAACTGTGTCGTACGTGTTTTTTAAAAACTGCACACAATGCAGCTGGACGTCGTACGTGTACTTACAGGGCAAATTCAATTCCTCAGATATGTTTTTCCACTCCTTGGCTTTCATTTTAACATTTTTATAATTTCTGTTACACAAATTCCATAACATCTCTCGGCTTCGCACTGCTTCAATAATTTTTTTCCGACTCGTCCATCTTCTACCGCCTTTAAAACCAAAACATAAAACAACTTTATTGAGTACGCACGTAACTGCGTGAACACAATGCATACGCATACGCAACGGAGCCGGAGCCGCAAGAACTGTCAAAATATTAAAAAGTAGCAAATCCATTGATGTGAACACAATGCATACGCAACGCACTACGCGTCGCAAGCCGCAGACGGAAGAGTTGGCTAACTTTTAACTTTTACGTGCGTACTCAATAAAGTTGTTTTGGTTTTAAAGGCGGTAGAAGATGGACGAGTCGGAAAAAATTATTGAAGCAGTGCGAAGCCGAGAGATGTTATGGAATTTGTGTAACAGAAATTATAAAAATGTTAAAATGAAAGCCAAGGAGTGGAAAAACATATCGGAGGAATTGAATTTCGGTTTTTCTGTTTTGGTACAATGGTCGTACCCACCATCTTCGCTTTTTTTCTTTGAAATATTGTAAAGCCAGATAACAAATCTGGATTACACCCATCAAAAAAACCATCTCTTCATTCTCTCTTTCCATTCTAGCTTTTATTTTATTTTCACACACTCAAATTTGATATACTCGTAAATTAGATTTCATGCAGTCAGCTGACATCAATACAGACCTTATGTCAAAAAACACGTACGACGTCCAGCTGCATTGTGTGCAGTTTTTAAAAAACACGTACGACACAGTTTGACAGCTCTTTCAGCACCGGCTGCGTATTGCGTCTGCGGCTCCCATTGTGTTCACGCAGTAAAAGTTAAAAGTTAGCCAACTCTTCCGGCTGCGGCTTGCGGCGCGTAGTTCGTTGCGTATGCATTGTGTTCACATCAATGGATTTGCTACTTTTTAATATTTTGACAGTTCTTGCGGCTCCGGCTCCGTATGCGTATGCGTATGCATTGTGTTCACGCAGTTAACCCCGGGGCTACACGGTCAAGATATGGTAAGCCATTTACAATACATTCGAACTTTCTTACATACACAACCAAACTTTTCCAAATTGAAACCCAACTGGTATGGAATATTGAAAGCCACCCGAGAAGCAGTTTCAGTAGCCATGAATTTGACAGCTTCGACAAATACCCTCAAAAAGAGAAAAGAGTGCCTGGAAAAAAACTTTGAATTTCAAATTTCTTGTGGGTGCCATTTTGAAAATATATAATGACATTTCGATTGAAAGCCATTTGCCTGGCAAGTTGTAAGTCGCCTACGTCACAGCCGAAACACGAACAGGAATTTGACATAGTGTATATGTAGGCTGATGGCTTACCATATCTTGATCGTGTAGCTGCAGGGTTTAGTATTAAGGCTATGGCCCAATCACTCCGTCACGCGTTCGACTTCAGCGGCCACAACTGACAACTCGATTAAAACACATGTATTCTTATGGGGAATGGCCCATAAGCAACGTACGTGACGTCCGTGGCGGCGTTGAGATTAAAACATTTTTAATATCAACGCACTTAACGACTTTGACATTTGCTATTGGTATTTTTTGTTGGTTGGTAGACACACATGCTCACACACATGGTGCTCTGTGTAACAAAAGCGCATTAACGCGACGGATTCATTGGGCCATCCAAAATTTTTACATATTTTAAAGTTGAAGTTGAAGTTGAAGTCGAAGTCTGACGGAGTCATTGGGCCATAGCCCAATTTGACTTATCGCAATCGCATCGTACGATCTCACCGCGTTGGTTTGGCCAAGGCTTTATTCACATGAGAACGAACAACGAACGACGAATGAACGAATATTCGTTAATTTTGACATTTCCTTCACATGAGTGTTTTACATTCGTCACGAATAACGAACACAATTTACATGCAAAACAAAAATAGGGAATGCTTTTGAGGTTAAGCACGCGCGAAAAATTTATTCGTTGGAGTGTGGATTGTATGTGGAACGAGAATAAAGTCTGACAGTTCGTACCTACTAGATGTTTATTCGTAACGAATAAACTTTTTTTCTCAATTTTTTAAATTTTAGGCACAAAAATAAAAGTTTGTCCACCTAAAAATAAGTATAAACTATTTTTCCATCGTTTCCAAAAAAATTCGTGAGGAATTTATGCTAGTAAAGTACTTAAAATCTCATTTCTTGATTTATTCGTCGTTCGTTGGTCGTGCTCATGTGAATAGTCCTTAAGAGCTGTCCAAATTTAGACATACTTTGGAATGGGATTATAAATACGACTGTGAGAATCTATATTATCTATATTAGATTCCATATACAATGGTTTTCTGGAATTACAATTGCCACTTTGTCACCGGAACGGGGCAAATATTGACATAATAGATATGGACTGCCAGTACGAAACTTCACGTCCGTCCCACTTGATGCCCAGCGCCTGTGAAAGGATAGCGGCATTTGTGGTTACTAAAATTTGACATTACGCTGTCATCTTTTTGTCACTTTTTTTCATTAAAAAAAACAGAGCGAGTATTCTGATTTGAATTTCTAAACATGATAAATTTGTTGCCAGTCTTGTCTTGGAGCTTAGCTTGAAGCTGTTATAGTTTAAAAGAACCAGTCTAAGTTACAAGAAGACATCGATAAACTAAGGGTACGTATCAAGGGGCGTTCTGAAATTTAGGCCATTAATAAGTGTTTTATTTTGTAGGTGCGTTTTAGCTAAGCCACATCCATACATTAGTGGAGGGTATGTGCAAGTTGGAACTACGATTTCACCATTAACACAGTCTTTGAATTCTGGAGGTGGTGGTGGATATGTTTCAATGTACATTAGAGAGGTGGTTGACTCTGGATCAACGTACAGAATAACTCTATTTCCATGACTCTCGATCAGCAACACAGACCTTAGCAACATCAACACGGAATTAAAAAAGCGCGTGAATATTGGGGCACAATTGATGAGTTTCAAATCACTCAACAGCCAACACCGACTACGCAGCCAGCGAAGATTTTGCCAACCAATCCAGCAGAGGCAGTTGAGATCCTACTTGTTTTCTCCTCATTGGCTCCGTCAACTGCGTCATTAAATGTTTTGGTAAAAACACATTTTTGTACTTTCTTTTTGTTAGATTATAAAAAAATTTTGTTTCTCTTGTAAAGATGTAGAGCCATAAACTGTCACAAACAATTTTGGTCAGTGCGTTGATGAAATTCTACACAGACATCGAAACGACTGGTCAAAGTACTGAATTTTACGATAAGGCGAGTTACAAGCTTCAGGTTACTCCTTTTTATTTTTTCTTGAAACTACTACGATTCTGTTTTCAGGTATCATACAAGTCATTTTTTAAAATCTATGTGGGGCAGGTGATGATAACTGAATCTAAGTCCGGCAAACAATTTGTAAAGTCCTTTAACATGTTAGATGTTAGTTAGTTAGTTAAGAGTTTATTTAGCTAAAATTTTGCTATTTTACAATTTTACAGTTTTAAATATTTTAAATTAGTTCTTATAAATAAATATGTTTTAACATTGGCATTGGCATTGGCTTTTATTAATTATTTGCGTTTAAATATTTTGTTTTATAAATTCTTTAATTGCTCTTTTGTAATCGTAAATATTGATCATTTGCTTAACATTACTTGGCAAGTTATTAAACAGTTTAAATCCTTTATAAATCAGGCTATTTTGTGATCTTGCATTTCTGAATGTTTGCAGTCTTAAATCATCTCCATTTCTTAACAAATATGGTTGAACTTCTCTAACATACTGAACATATCTTGACAAATAACAGGGTAGTAAATTATTTTTAACTTTGAAAACGAATAACAAAACATTAAAATAAATACGTTGTTTGACACTCATCCACATTAAAGTATTTAACATCATTACTATTGGGGTATATATATTACATCTTATTATTGCACGCATAGCTTTATTTTGCAGTTTTTGAAGACATTGCATAGATCTTTCACTTATTAAATACAAAACTGTTGTTGTTGTTCAAAATGAGGTTTTATCGTGACGTTATAAATATTTACAGCCGTTATGGTATCAATTTTACTTCGTATTCTTTTAAGGAAGCCAACTTTCTTAGAAACTTTCTTGGAAATATATTGCACATGTGATTCAAAGCTTAATTTGCAATCAATAATCATTCCTAAATATTTGATTTCTTGGACTTGTTCTACAACTTCTTGGTCAATCATTACATTCAGGTTACAGTTATCATTCAAAAGAATACATTTTGTTTTTGAAACATTTAGTTTAAGTTTGTTAGCTTTTAGCCAATTGATTAAAACATTCAAATCCTCTTTCATCAGTCTTTCGCATTCCTGAGTGGTTTCAGCTTCAACATACAAAAGTGAATCATCCGCAAATAGAGCAAGCTTGCTGTTTTTTATTGATTTATTCATATCATTGATGTAACAGTTGAAAAGAAGGGGTCCAAGTATTGAACCTTGAGGTACTCCAAGATCAATCGGTTCAGGATCAGACAAAACATCATTAATTTTGGTTTGTTGTGTACGCGCAGACAAATAACTTTCAAACCAATCAAGAGCTGTGCCACTCACACCATACATTAACAACTTTTGTAGCAATATATTTGGATCAATTGTCTCAAAAGCTCGTTTAAGATCAAGGAACACACAAACAACTTTTTTTCCTTTTGATAAGGCTTCTTTCCACCCGATTAGCACCAAGTTAATTGCGGTTTCACAGGAGTGTGATTGACGAAATCCCGATTGATTTTCAACAATTATACTATTATCGTTCAAGTTTTTTAAGAATTGATTGTGAACAACTTTTTCAAGAACTTTTTCATAGACTGGCAACGAATTAATAGGTCTATATTCTTCACACTTTAAGGTATTTTTTACTTTCTCAATAGGTGAGACAACTGAGTTTTTCCATGTACTTGGAAACTGTCCTTCAAGTAATGATGAATTAATAACTTGTAATAAAGGGGGACCAACTTTTTCAAATGCATCAATAAGTACTTTTGGGCTTAATAAATCAGTATCACGTTTATTGTTAAGACTTTTGATAGTTATGTTTAGATCGCTTAGTGTTATTAATTCAAATTGGAAGGGGGTCTCCGTAACAAAATCAATTTGGTTAAAATAAGGAACACTCTCGATTGAATCATTTATTAGTTTAACACTTTGAATAAAAAATGCATTAAACCGATTAGCTAGTTGCTTGTCTTCAGTAACAAATACGCCATCAAACATAACCTTCTTGATCTCACTCTTTTTCTCACACAGCACTAAAGACTTAATGGTTTTCCACATCGACTTTTGATCTGTACAATCACATATAGCACTTTTTGTAAAATTATTTTTTGCTCGGGTAAGTTCACTACTATAGAGGTTACGGGCTAGTCTAAAGTCATACCAATCATTCACATTATTTGTAAAAACAGCTCTAAGTTTACTTATCTGCTTTTGTTTTTTTAATTCTAATAAATGTTCGTTGAACCATGAGTTTTCCCTTTCTCGTATAATTTTCACTTTTTTAAATTGATTTAGAACACAGTTTATTTTATTTTGAAAAATGTTTGCACAATTATGAACATTACCTAAGCGAAATCTATCAATACCAATTTGCTGGAATGCTGATAATAGACTAGAACTCGAATATCTAAAAATCACTTTCCTAATCGTTCGTTTTGGAGGTAATTTTGCTTTGATTTCAATTTTCGCACATATTGCTTCATGATCTGCTATGCTGAAATTACAATCAACATAAGCCTTCAATTGATTGCAGTTCGTTACAACATAATCAATTAAAGATCTTGAGGTACTTGTTATCCTAGTTGGTTGAGTAATCAACTGCTTACATCCATTTTGGTTTATTATGTTGTTACACTCACGTCTATAAATATTAGCTATATCAAACCAGTTAATGTTGAAGTCTCCGATGATAACCAGGTTACTATTATCTTCAACCACATATTCCATCAAATCTCTAAAATTTTCACAAAATTGTCTACATGACGATGAGGGAGATCTATATAGTCCAGCAAGCACAAAACACAAAGAGTCACAACGTACCTTGACAGTGAGACACCACATATCCAAATTAACATCAAACGTACTAAGTTTCTCACATTGTAGAATTTCTTTCACATAAATCGCAACACCACCTGTATGCCTTGATGAGCTATCACAGCGTAGAATCTTATAATTTTCTATATTTATTTCATTATCATCAATATTCTCTGTTAAGCAAGTTTCACTCAATACAACAATATCAAATTTTTCTTTCAACACTATTTCCTCTAGCACATCGAAATTCTTTGTTAAACTTTGGACATTAAAGTACACTAATGAAATATTATTTGGTTGCTAATATTTTATTTTATTCTTTTCAATTAGAATTTTCTTTTTAAAAACCGGACATTCGTTACTTCTACTATCATGATCAATATCAAAACTTAGCTTAAGGTTTTTGTTATACTGGACACAATTAATACACTTCAGAGATTTTTCACAATGCCGGTCATCATGAGAATCACCACAACGTGGACAGACTTTTTCATTTTTGCATGTTTTCGCTTCATGATGATATCCCCAACATTGATAACATCTTTTGAGGTTTACATACTCATACACGGCACATTGGTCCCAACCGACGTTGACCACTTGCATTTCAATCATTTTTTTATATACATCACAATCAACTTCAAAAATCGCATTAAAATTATTTCTCCGATGGTTTTTAAATAACCTTAAACATTTAATGTTATTAGAAATATCGTTTTGAGATTTTAATGCTTTACTCAATGTTTCCTTTTCCCACTCTTCATTTAAACCACAAATTATCACATTTGGTTTTTTTAATTTTGTAGTGATTACATTGTAATCGTTTCCCATTTTAGCCGAAACCTCACGCTCAATAGTTTCCCTCGAATTGGTATCTGCACACTTAATTGCTATTGCACCATCTTTACGGTTGGATACACTCTTCACTTTTAAAGATAACGATTGAGGATCAATATTTTCTTTAACCGCTTTTTTTGTTTTTTCACTGTTTTGTGTACCTTTGGGTGCAATAATAACTTGGGGCTCATTTACCAAGACATTTGAAACAGATGGTTTATGATTCCGGGAATCAGACATTGAGGTGCACGGGACAAAATTATCAATTTTTTTTTCAATATTTTTTACCATTTCACTATTATTACACATTAGATTTTTTATTTCATTTAAACTTTTCAACAGATCTCTAGAAAATTTTTGACATTCAACACATTGAAAAAGCATACACTCATTTTGCACTGTTGCGCGTTTCTCATATTCGCTAATGTTAAAGCAAGACAAGTGGAATACACCATTACACACACCACTGCATGAAATGCCATCCTTTTCTTTTTTTATATGCTTATTGCACATTTTGCACTCAATGGAACTCATTATGTATGTAAATAAGTAAATAAGATTTTTTTTTGTTTCTTTGTTTAATTTTCCACTCAAGATCAGTAATTTTTTACGTTTTATTTTAAGTTTTAACACTTGAAAACAATGATTTGCTTTTGAAACAATCAATTAATTAGTGTAATTGTCCACTTATAGTCACTTTGCACTATTTTTTATAGTTGCCAATGCCTTAAAACAACTTTAAAAATAATAAATACGTAGAGCACTTAATTCGCACAGCTGTCGCGACGAAATTCTCTCTCTCGTTAATGAATGACACAACTTTCTTGTTGAGCGAGTGCTTGGAAAATCCTTAAGCGAATTTAACACAGATTGGTTTAGTATATAATTATTTACTTATCTTGCTGTTTGTGAAAAATCAAAAATACTTACAGATTCTCATGATAAACGAGGCTGCTTGGGCTGGACTGGGATCAGAACAACAACAGAGTCTGTTATCACAGTTTTCTACGACGAAAAGTGAAGTTTAAAAAACTTAAAGAGTTGAACCTGTTGATCCTGATCATCTTCAGCATCGCTTGCAAAAACATCAAAGTCTTCGTCTTCTGTTAGTGCTATTCGCTGTTTACTTGTTAAGTTCATCAAAGGATTTACAACGAATACACTTTCTTCCTGGAAAAGAAACCAACTTTTGTCAACTTTACTATCAAGTAAGTAATAAATATACAACAAACGCCTGAAAGTTAGTTTCAATTGAATCTTTTTTTTTCAGAAATGTAGAAAAGGAACTTCAAGAAATGGAATCAGACTGGGAATCATTCAAAACACTAAATGCAAGCTTACTGTTGGTATAAGCAACAAGAAACTCTTCACAAAATACAACATCCAAACTTGCTCCTGTGAGTTTGTTTAACTTTACAATTTTCATATTTCTTTGATTTAAAAGTGCTTTTTCTAGAAACTAATGCAATAAAACACTTTCAAACACAGTTATACCGTGGCCACAACAGGAGACATCACGCCAGAGGTGGAATATCTGGCAAAAAAAATGTATAGACTTCGAGCTTAAGCAATAACAAGTTAGAGCGTAGCAAGAGGAAAAAGATAGAGCAGACTTATAAACAACAACGCTGCACTTACGGCGTTCAGTCATCTCCGAAAATCAAGAAACAGTGGGCGACGAAAATGTTGCAAAGAATCAGGTTAGTATTTTTTGTTTGTTAGTAAGTCAAGTTGATTCACTGCTAAATCTCTATTTAGATTGCCCTTGGTATGCTATAGCTACTAAACGAGGCGAATACGGCTGGAGGGAAGTTGTTCATAGAATCTCGATTCTTCTTTACTTCATCAACTCGTCTTCAACAGCTCCTGTGACGGCATGCAAGAAGGTCCAAGTTCCTGTCAATGCTATATCGCGTGTAATTGGCACAGCGGGTAGCAACATCAAGAGGAACAACTGGAGCCCACATCTCAAAACACTGTCCTGTCCAATTGGCACATTTAATGTTGCCGATGCTGCTGTTAGCATCATGACAGTTGCAGGGAGTGTGTCACATGCAAGTCAGTAGGCGCTATTGCAACCACAAGGACGTCCAGCAACACCTACTTCAAAGCAGCAATTCAAAACCCTAACAACAAATGTTTGCATTATTTATATGAATCAAATAGAACAGAGTCCAGTTGCTAAAACTTCAAATAAAAAACAAAGAAAATGGTAAAATTTTGCTGCAAAACAAATAAAATGTTCTGTATTTAATATTCAATAAACATTTCTATACAATCATTAAAGCATTTCTCCATAATTTATTATTATTTTATTCTTGTAACTTAAAATTAGCCTAGTAACGTTGGTTAAGAGGTGGTGGAGGTAATAGTGGTGGCAGGCGCGATGGTGTCGATGAAGAAGACGCTGACGACATTGGTAACGATGTCGGTGATGGAATTGCGTAGTTTGTTGGAGAATAAAGTGGCCGATTGATGTTGTGTGACATCATATTGTAACGTGAACCCAACATTTAATACCAATTTCCTAATCGAAAACGTTCAACCGAAAACACAAGCGGCAGCACTAGTGTAAGTGTAGAAATATTCTAGGAGAGAAAATGTTTGACAGCCAAAATAGTGGAGAGTGGAGACCATGTGGAAATTACTGGAGAGTTCTAGATGAAATGCCATTCGATATAAATAGCCCGCCCGAGGCAACCAGATGGCAGTTTTGATTATAGAGTGATAACGTTAAGAGTAAAATGTTGTATACAAGTGATAGTCCAAAAGTCGAGCTGAGATCAAATAAAGATAGAAACTGAATAAAAGTGGTAGAAATAAAGTGAAAGGTGAAGTTTTATTTTGCGAACTAAACGCACGTTACATTGGTGTCAGAAGTGTAAGTAAAACTTATTTGACTAGTAAAGTGTAAAAAAAAAAGTAAAAAGATAAATAATAATTATATACAGCGAAAATGGGTAAGTTGTTAGAATAGCTCAACTGCATTGAGCTTAAAAGTGAGTAAGGTAAGCGAAATCTTTCTAGAGCGGGATCGAAAAATGAGCTCGTCCTGCGCTTGCGTAACTATTTGGAACAGCAATTGGAAGACGTGAACACTTTTGATTTTGAAACAGAAGTGGAAGAAGAGGAAGTAAGTGAAAATGTAGATTTTTCTAGTATGATGAAACTTTTGTTAGAACAACGAAACGAGCAAAAGAAAGAACAGCAGAATGTCCTCGAACGACTCGAAGAACAACAAAAGAAGCTAGAAGAGCAACGAAACGAACAAAAGATGGAACAACAGAATATTCTCGAAAGACTTGAGGCGCAACAGAATGTTTTGGAAGGTCAGAAAAACATTCTAGAATATAAATTGGGTAACATTGAAAAAAATTTATGTGCCCTAGACGAACGCGTTGAAGGTGTGGAGAAACAGCTTTCTGTTGTAGAGAATCGTTTCGAAATCGTGGAAACCCGATGTGATAAACAGTTCTCTGTTCTGACCAAGGAATTGGACCTGATTCGGAAAATCAAAATTCGAGAGTCTGCTGGGGAGTTTGCAAAGAAAAAGGAGATGAAACCCCCAACATTTGATGGACAGTATTCTTGGCCAGTCTACAAGAGACAATTTGAGGCAGCCACGACAACAAATGGCTGGGACGACGAAGACAACTACATTGCAATGACTCTTGCTCTTAGAGGACCAGCAGCTGAATTACTTCAAACAGTTCCAGCTGGTAAGAGCGGTGAATTCAGTTCTCTCGTGGCAGCTATAGAGAAACGTTTTGGAGATAGCCACTTGAAAGAAGTCTTCCGAGTCCAACTCAATAACAGAGTCCAGAAAAGGGGTGAAAGTCTACAGCAGCTCCAAGCAGACGTCGAAAGACTGGTTCACCTGGCATACCCGGATGCTGGAGAAAAAATCATCAACCAGCTTGCTGGTGAGTCCTTCGTTCGTGTCATTTGCGATATACATCTTCAGAGGTCTGTGCGAACTGCTAGAACACGTACTCTTTCTGAAACTTTAGCATTCGCATTGACAACTATTGGCAACCTTGGCTGCGAAATCTTGCCTTTATTTTCGAGTCCTCACCCAAAAGTTTTTCATTTCTTTATTAAACATTGTTAGTGTACTTATTAAATCTTCAAACCTGTGCAAAAGTTCATTCTAATACCTTTGTACACGAAACAATCAAAATCTTAGAAGTGCATTCGCTTAATTTTAATTAATTCATAATTTAATTTCGCGTTAATCGAAATTTTCTCTATCGTCAATTTTTTCTTGACATTCAGTTGTGTATTTGTGGTTCCTGAGTGTTAATTATTCAGCCATCTCCCTCATCACCAGGCAGCATATCTGACTTAATAGTGTCTATCTCACTTCTCTCAGGTTAGTGCTGATTTTAGTATATGCTTCTGCCAATTTGAAGCAATTTCGTGGAAACTACACACAACCATATCATTATTTCATGTTTCTACGATTCTTAACTGCTGAACCAGAGGAAGATTCTACACAACTTATATAACAACTTTAAATCGATGCTCCTCGCCCAATTGCATCTGTATCAAATCAACAAACGATAAGCCTTTGCTGCATTCACATGATCTGCATTTTATGTTCAGTCTCAGCTGTACATACCTTATCGTTCTGCCCCCCTTCTTGCTGCCGATCGTGACTGAATAGGAATCAACCATCACCTAAATCCCATCATCAAACTCTGCTCCAATTCATCATTCTTACCTTACGGGTGAGTTCAGTTTAGTATTGTTCTGCCAAGCAATCTACTTTTGGTATTACATCTAAATCTTTTTTTGGTTTTTTTTTTGTTTTTTTATTTCATAAACAAAAATCATCACCAAAAATTCCTCTTCACGCAACGTAAACAAAACAACCTTACCCAGTGTCCGCACTACTATACCGATTGTGGTTTGTGGCTACGATAAGTTTGTTTAGCAATTAATTCCACCCACATAACCTCGGGTCGGTACACTACGAACAAACACTTTCACCCAAAAAAAGAGAAAAAATAATAAAACTAAAAGAAAAGTAAAAAAAAAAAAAAAAAACAGAATCCAATAAAAAAACAAATTAATTAATTAAACTAAAAACTCTGGTTTATCAAAAAAATAAAAAAACAGTAAATAATATATAAATTTAATGATGGAGAATAGTCCTTGTGATTCAAACAACTGTCTTCTTGATAGTAAATTCACCCAACGTGTTACGTGCAGTGGTCTTTGCGGTAAATCGTATCATCCCCTCTGTATCGGGTTAACTAAAAAATCATGCCCATATTTAAAAGAATATCTTTGCTATTTTACGTATCTCTGTGACGAGTGTAACAAAATATCGCTCTCCCATGTTCTCCTTGCCATTAAATGTTTAAGTGATCAAACAAATTCTATTATAACGGATAATAATCGTTTTCATAAAAATGTCCTCGCGCAATTTCACCACTTCGACGATTTTTTGAAGTCAATTGAAGTCCTGGAAAGCTCTATCGAGACTCTTGTTAGTCGTTTGTTTTCAAAGCAATCCGCTCTTGAAAAACAAATTTCATCTATAGTGGACATTCTTAACTCGCGTGTTGACTACTTTGACTCCCGTCTTAAAAATATTAGTAGCGAAATACTATCTACTCTCAATTCAGCCCCTAAATCATACCCACTCGATTCAATAACTGATCTTATCAAAAACATTCGTTCCCATCTCGAAACATGTCACCAATCAACTTCTTCATCAGCCTCAACAGCTTCCTGCCATCTAAATGCAGTCCACCATGACTTAATATCAAAAATGAATGACATTAGCAGTGAATTAACAATAACTCGGTCTACTTTTGAGGATGCAACCAATGAATTGAAAATTAATTTGGATAAACTTAATGATATTCCTTTGAACATCCAACCAGTTAATGTGCACTACAACACATCTATTCTTGCTGAAGTTAACGAGTCTATTCAAAATCAACCTTTCTCTTCTTCACTCACTCCAGCCATCGACAATGTTACCAGGGCAACTTCCTCCACCCAGACTGAATGTTCTGCTTCTCCTGAACCCACCATCATGCGGCTTAACAACACTTGGACCGTAAGAGACTGGAATGATAGGCTTAACAATTTGAAAGAACTTAACGAATGCGACCCTTATTTTATAAACAATTTACCCCCCAATGTCGACAGTTCCTGGGTTCAAAATCTCATTAAACGTAAATATAAAATTAACATTGGAAAATGCCACAAAATTAGCTCGTCAAGTTTTAAAATCTATATACAACATAAATATCAATGGTTATTTCACTCACCACACAAACCCATATGTATTGAAGATAACATCACTATTTCTAAATGCTTAAAAGAGATTACTAAAGAACTCCCCAATAAAAACTTTAAGAGTGCATCCAATACTAAAGAAAAAATTGTAATTAGATCTAAGCTTAACCTTCCTAGTTCCAACTCTATCCAACCCACAAGCTCATCCACTTCGAAAAAAATAAAGAAAACTTTCTCCCAACGTAAAATTGCCCCTATTAAAACCAAATCTAAAATTCCCTACTCCAATTTTGTTCACTCCCATACTATTAACCCAGCGCCTCACTCTTTTACTCCCTCTTCCACCTTAAGAATCCACAACCTTCCGGACCCTGTCCCCAACCACTTACACCCACCAGTCCTTGACCCAATGTTCTCTCCCACAGCTAAATTAACCTCAAAATTTGCGGCCTCGTTGTCTACCGGTGATGCATTTGATGGTCGTTATTTAATGGCTAGACTACGCGACAGCAAATTGTATGAGAATGTCCGTCTTTACCTCTCTTACCTTTACAATAAGTCGGAAGCGGTTTGCATCAATGGAAAAACCAAAATGAACGTATTAGTATCGATACAAAAAGAAGGCCTTCCAACCGATCCTATCGCTCTCAAAAAAATCTACTTTCACTTCCATGAAACTTTAAATATTCCCCCATCCACTGTTTCAAATGATCTTACCACATACGCTTCCCACCTGAATTTAAAACGCTTACCTTTCCCCCGTTCCAATAACAAGCCTAGCCTTTAACTCTAATCCATCTTTACGCCCTGTCTCTTTTCTTTCCTTATATTATCAGAATGTTAGAGGCCTTCGTACTAAAACTTCTGACGTGTACATGAACTCCCAATGCCTCCCATATGACATTTTTGCCCTCACTGAAACAAATCTGTGCTCTGATTTTCTAGATAGTGAATTATTTACATCTGATTTTGCTGTTTTTCGTGCGGATGGTCAAATAAGTGACATTGCTCCTACTGGGCGTTGTGTTCTTTTTGCCGTACATACATGTTTCAACGCGTGTCTAGTCGAAACATCTAAATCTCCTCTGTTTGAATTTGTGTGTATTAAATTGTCTTTACCCAAACGCTGCCTTTACCTTCTTTGCTGTTATATTCGCCCATCACAACCCTGTCTTGTCTATCAACAATTTGTTGATTCAATTGGTCCTTTAATTGAGAGTATAGACTCCAATGATGACTTTATAGTACTTGGGGACTTCAACTTGCCCGATTTGAAATGGACTCCTTCCGAGGACGAATCTTGTTTTGTTCCCTCTAATCCGTCTTCTGATAAAGAATTCATTTTCACTGACAGATTTCTTGAATCAGGCCTCTTTCAAATGAGTTGCATCTTAAACAATCTTGGGAGACAACTTGACCTTGCTTTCTCCTCTGATCCTTTCAACTCCGCCGTCCTAAAAAGCTCACATCTTTTATCCACCCTTGATCATTTTCATCCTCCCCTGTCTTTCAATTATTGTCTTGATCATAGCACTCCAACTATGGAGTCTGAGAACACTTCCAGCTTTAACTTCCGTAAAGCCGATTTCACTATGCTTAGTCATCTTCTAAGCGGAATCGACTTTAATCTCTTTATTAACCTCTCTACACCCATTAATATAGCTCTCTCCTTTTTCTATTCTTCAATTTTTGCATGCTTCATGCAATGTGTTCCCTATACGTTTCAAAAAACCTGTGTATCATCTCCTCCCTGGTACACAACTGAGTTAAAAAATATACGTAACATTAGAAATAGGCTATGGAAAGCCTATTTAAAATCCCAGACCCCTTCCAACTACTATTATTACCAACAGGCCTCTTCTAACTTTTCAACTTTATGCCATTCTCTTTACTTAGCCTATCTTGATAAAATGCAACTCTCTCTAATCACTGATCCAAAGCGTTTTTATCAATTTATTAACGTCAAGAGAAAATCTGACGGTCTTCCTTCAACGCTTAATTTCCTTGACAAATCTTCCGATGACCCCAAAGTAATCGTTAATCTCTTTGCTACCTTCTTCAGACAATCATATGCCAATGATCAAAATGATCCTGACCTTGAATATCACAGGTTTCTGATGAATAGCCCGCAAACATCTCTTGTCTTTATTGATGTTAGTCCCCAGACTGTTTTTGATAAATTAAGGTTACTAGATGACGATTTTTCACCTGGTCCCGACGGTGTTCCAGCAATTTTCCTTAAAAAGTGCGCATCAGTGCTCTATCAACCCCTTGCTAATATTTTTCAACTTTCTCTTTCCCAGGCAGTTTTCCCCTCTCTCTGGAAAGAATCTTTTATCTTCCCAATTTTCAAAAAGGGCTGTAAAAACCAAATCTCGAACTATCGACCCATAGCTAAGCTTTCCGCCATCCCTAAACTTTTCGAAAGTATTGTGTACGACTCTCTGTATTTTCAATGTAAACCAATTGTCTCTTCACTTCAACATGGTTTCCTAAAAGGAAGGTCTACTACGACTAACCTTACCCAATTCGTATCAAAGACTCTTTTGGCCATGGAAGGAGGCAACGAGATCGATGTTATTACTACTGACTTTAGTAAAGCATTCGACAAAATTAACCATCAAATTATCTATCTCAAACTCAATGCCCTTGGCTTCCCACCCTTAATTATCCAATGGGTCAAATCATACCTAGAGAACCGAGTGTATAGAGTAGTTTTCAGAAAAGCAGTTTCTTACCCAATATTTGCCTCTTCTGGCGTTCCCCAAGGTAGCCATCTAGGTCCACTCCTGTTTGTGCTTGCAATAAATGACGTCGCTAGTATTATTTCTTTTTCTGATCTGTCTATTTATGCTGATGACATTAAAATTATAAAAGTCATATCCTCTTCTCTTGAGTCCTCTCTTCTTCAAAAAGACCTAAATGCTTTTCTTACTTGGTGTAATAAGAACTTTCTTGAGCTAAACGTTAATAAATGTCAATCTATGACTTTCTCACGTAAACGCTTACCTTCTAGTCTTCGAACGTACTACTTCAGTAACGTGCCTATCCCCAGAGTTTCGTCTATTCGTGATCTTGGGGTTATTTGTGATAAAGAGCTGAATTTCCACTCTCACATAAACTATATTATTGCGAAAGCAAACTCCTCCCTTGGATTTATCAAACGGTGGTCTAGGGAATTTTCCGACCCCTACGTCACTAAATCATTATTTAACACTTATGTTAGACCAATTCTCGAATATGCTAGTCAAGTTTGGTCTCCCTACCAAATAACTCAATCTCGTAGAATTGAAGCTGTGCAACGAAGATTTTTAAGATTCGCTTTGCGTAGATTGCCTTGGTCTGATCCGTTCATTTTACCTCCATATGAAAGCCGTTTGCAACTAATTGACATGGTCACCCTTTCTAAACGTCGTCGTGTCGCCGACATAATTTTCGTCCATCAGATCATGACCGGTACCATAGACTCCCCGGAATTACTTGAGCTTATTTACATGAACACTAATCCACGTAACCTACGCTCTGTTCCCTTCTTCCACCTCCCTACTCTCCGCACAAATTACGCTTATTTCAACCCCATATGCAGAATGCTACGTTCAGCCAATGCAGCAGGAAATACATTTGACTTTTCCCTAAGTTCCTCTTCTCTCAGAAAAAATCTATACTCCTCTTCCCCTTTCAACATCTAACCCTTTCACTTCAAATTAGAATTAAGCACTGTATATTTGTACATATATTTATTTGTTTATATTTTTTTATAAGTTTAAATATTTTTAAGTTCAAATTTATGTTCTAATCGCTTGTAGTAAGCTAAATAAATTATAAACGAATTATAGACAATTGAAGCAGCAGAACAGGCTTTTCAGGGAGTACATCGACTTAGAGAGGCCATAGTCGAAGAATGCTCGTGCCAAAGAGCTGAGATACAAAAGAACCAGCGGAGCGGACTAGCAAGATGTTGGAACTGCAACAAGACCAGGCACTTACAGCGTCAATGCCGACTACCACCAAATAAAACCGCTTGTCAACATTGTGGAAGCAAAAGACCAAACCCAGAGCAAGGTAACAACAACACCAGTGTTGCTTATCAACCCCTTTCCCGTCAGGGAAACGAGTAAGAACCAACTTCGAGGGGCAGAGGCTGGTTTCTTGTATCGATGGCCCCAAAACCACCATCCAGATTTCACAGACCAAACGAGACAACAAAAGTCTGACTGTGGAGACTACTATCAACGGGAACAAACATGTGGCTACCATCGACACCGGTGCCACAGCATCCATAGTACGTCGAGACCTGGTAAAGATGACGTGGCTTCATAAAACCAATAGCTACCGTCTAAGAAACGCAACGGGAGAAGCAGCAAGAGTATATGGAGAAGTGTGTCTTAAGATCCGACTGGCCTATCTAGTGTTTACTCATCAATTCCTGGTGGCAGATATATGTGACGAGTGCATCATTAGAATCGACTTTATGAAACAGCACGGAGTTATTTTGGATATCGGTAGTCAAGTTCTGAAATACCAAAATAAAGAAATTCTAATTCGAATGAAAATACGTCAACACTGAGGACTGTCATCACGGAAGATCTGATTCTGCCTCCTTCTTCTGAAGTGTTCGTTTGGACAAAACTGGAAGGTGAGTTTGGGAGCCTTCAATACCTCATGGTGGAACCAGGCCCAGAGTGTTCCTCCCAAAGCGTCATCATTGGGAAAACACTGGTTGCACCGAAAAACAAAATGGTCCCCGTACGATTACTAAACATCAGACCGTACGATGTAAAGTTGAAGAAAGGAGAAGTCGTTGGACGTTGCGAATCGGTTGCAGCCATTACGAAAATCACAGATGAAACCCCGAGAAGAACTACAACTCCTGAGGAGCTCAAGACTGTCACAATACAGAATACACTTATGTCACAGTACACATATAACTTGAAAGATGTTCAATACATAATGAACACACATAATACACACCGGCACTAATACATTGTAACTTGTAACATAATGCAGTTTGTAGTTAATAAAGCCATTCATGTATCAGACGTAAAACAGTGCGGTTGTCTTTTCTTGTCGTGTTTCTTTTGCTGCTATCACATGGTGTCAGAAGTGGGATAAATAAAATCTGAAAAATTAAAATCTTAAAATTAATGATTAGCTACCAAAGTGTTTTTCGATTGTTTAAGCTAAATTTTCTTTTGGTCGAGTTTTATTCGATTTGGTTAAATCGAAGTCAAAAGTTGTGCGTGTCTGCCTTCGGTAAGTCGTAGAAACTCTTATATATATATAAAAAGCGACGAAAAATTTAAAAAAAAAAGGGGAAAAATGTCTGGAATAAAACCACCAAAGCCGCTTGTGGTAAATAGCGACATAGATATGTCACAGCAATGGACTGAATGGCTGGAACTATATGGAAATTATTACATCGCAAATAAATTGTCTGCAGAAACACAAGAAATACAGACAGCTAATTTCAAGGCTTGTGTCGGCCTCGAAGTATTACGAGTCATAAACAACATGAATCTCACTGAAGCAGAAAAGAAAAATTTTTCAGTCCTTGAAGCTAAACTGACGAGTCACTTTGCACCTTCAAAAAACAAAACATATGAGAGATGCCAATTCCACCGTATTAAACAGCAATCCAATGAAAATTTCGAGGATTTCATGCAAAAGCTGCAGACGCAGGTCAAAAAGTGTACTTATGGTGCAAATGCCGATGAATTTGTGATGGACCAAATCGTCGTTGGTATATACTCGGACACAACACGACAGAAGCTGTGGACCGAAGATGACTTGTCCTTAGAAAAAGCTAAAAAGATTTGCAGAACCGCAGAGAGAGCATCGAAGCAAATAAACGAGTTGCAACACACTGGGTTAGATAAAAACGTTAATGCACTAAATAAAGAAAAGACATTCAACTGTAGGCGTTGCGGAAGAAATCATGGTCCAAAGCAGTGCCCAGCGTATGGACAACACTGCAAGAACTGCAACGGCTTGGGGCATTGGGCTACAGTGTGTAGAGCTAAGAAAAACACAACGACATCGAAAAATCAAAAAAACAAAGGGAAGAAACCTTTCAAAAAAGTAAATGCGTTAGAGCAGAACAACAATACCGACTCAGATGAAGAACAATTCAAAATCAGTGCGATTAACACCAGTGAACGAGTAAATTACATTGAAGCAGCTGATAAATGGTCTGAAAAATTGAAGATCGGAAACAAGACGGTAATTTTCAAACTCGATACCGGTGCCGAATGCAATGTCCTACCAAAAAAAGAAGCCTCGAGACTTAATCTTCCAATCGAAAAATCAAACACGAGACGAATCATCACGTACAACAACCACAGTATTCAAGTAGTCGGTGAAGTCAAAGCAAACTGTGCAACAAAAAATAATTCGGAATTGGTGACGTTCAAAATAGTTGCCGAAGACTTGATACCAATACTGGGGCGTACCTCTTGTGAAAAACTAGGTCTTGTCGCACGCATAAATGAGATCAGAACTAAAAATGACGAGAAGATTGGATGTTGCAAAAATTTCTCATATGAAATCGATCTCATCGATAATCCAAAATTCAAAATTATACCACCACGTCGTATTGCTCATTCACTTCGTGACAAAGTCAAAGCTGAATTGAACCAAATGGTCAAAATGAAAGTAATACGCCCAGTAAGTCATCCAACCCCGGCAGTAAGTCCTATAGTAATCGTGACAAAAAAGGACAAAATAAGAATATGTATGGACCTGACCGACCTTAACAAAAATATAAAACGTCGGCATTATCCACTACAAACAGTTGAAGAAATAGCTGCAAGTGTACAAAACGCAAAAGTATTCACCAAATTAGACTGTCAAAAGGGATTCTGGCAAATACCCGCGACAGAGAAGACATCAGACTATCTAACATTCTCAACACCGTGGGGCAGATACCAATTTTTGCGACTTCCATTTGGTATATCATCAGCTCCGGAGGTTTTTTCTGAAATTATGAACGCTACGCTGGAAGGCATACCAAAGTGCAAAGTTGCAATGGATGATATATTTTTGTATGCAGAAACTGTAGATGAACTTCGTTCAACAACACAAAAAGTAATCGATCGTTTGAAAACAGCTGGGTTCACTCTAAACAAGTCCAAATGTGAGTATGAAAAACAAAAAGTTAAATTTCTTGGTCATATCTTTACAGAGAAAGGTATCGAAGCCGATACCGAAAAAGTTGAAGCAATCAAAAATTTGTGTGAACCAACAAATGTTAAAGAACTTCAACGTATTTTGGGCATGGTCACATATCTAGCCAAATTCATACCTAATTTATCTAGTATCACCGAACCATTAAGAAAATTGCTCCACAAAGAAACTGCCTGGTACTGGGATTTCGAACAGAGAAGTGCGTTTGAAAATATAAAGAAAATCTTAAGTTCTACACCAGTGTTAAAGTTTTACGACGTTAATAAACCCGTTAAACTATCTGTAGACGCAAGTTCAAAAGCACTTGGAGCATGCTTGTTGCAAAATGACCAACCAGTGGCATACGCTACACGCGCATTAAAACCTACTCAACAAAATTACCCTCAAATTGAGAAGGAGGCGATGGCAATCAAGTTCGCATGCACCAAATTTCATGAGTACGTCTACGGAAAACGAATCGAAGTAGAGTCTGATCATAAACCGCTCGAAACGATTTTCAAAAAACCTCTACAAGACGCACCACTCAGATTACAACGCATTCTATGGGATGTCATCCAATATTCACCAATAGTCACATATAAAAAAGGTAGTCAAATCCCGATAGCAGATACTCTCAGTCGTGATTGCAAACCACTAGACGCAGGCAATGATGAAGAGTACTCAGTACACATAGTACTTTCGTTCACCGATGAGGCACGTAATAGATTTGTGAAATCAACATCGGAAGATCTCGAGCTGCAGTTACTGAAACAAGTCGTACTACGAGGATGGCCTTCAAACGACAAAAGACTACCTGAAGCAGTAAAAAAATATTCGAATTTCAAAGAACAAATAACGTTTGAGAAAGGTCTATTATTCAAAGGACATAAGGTAATTGTACCAAAATGCGAAATAAATAAGATTGTTTGCGATCTTCACTCAGGACATTCTGGAGTTACTAGTTCGTTAGCAAGAGCTCGTCAATCACTGTACTGGCCTGGACAAACCAACAACATACGCGACTATATTGAGAAATGCTCCGTGTGTCAACAAACTCAAAGAAGCAAACAAAGAGAACCACAACTAGAACGACATGTCCCAGACTATCCATTTCAAATTGTCTCAACTGACATATTCAATTTCAAAGGAGACGAATACATTCTGATGGCCGACCATTATTCTGGATTCATGGACTTTAAGAAATTGAAATCATCTAATTCCCAAGAGGTAATTAACTACATGCGACAATTATTTTCAGTACATGGAATTCCTGAGATACTAGAATCTGATGGCGGACCACAATATACATCAAAAACATTTGCCCATTTTGCATCAACTTGGCAATTCAAGCATCAAATCTCTAGTCCGTACTATCCCAAATCCAATGGATTTGCGGAACGCAACGTTCAAACGGCAAAAAACTTACTGAGACGATGTCACCTTGATAAATCAGATATATTTCTCGCACTACTGCTACTTCGAAATACACCAAGAAACAACATTCTAAAATCACCGTGTCAACGACTATATAGCCGGTCCACCAGAACAATTATACCAATACCAAAAGATGAGTTGAAACCTAAGGTCGTTGTCGGCGTTCAAAACGAATTAAAAAAATTACGTCTTCAACAAGCAGTCTACGCAGACAGAGGTACTAAAATATCAGAGGAACTCAAAACCGGCGATAAAGTGCGTTTGCAAACTGGACATCGTGAATGGATTGGCGCAAAAATTGTCGAAGAAACACAATATCCAAGATCAGTCATCGTTGAGACAAATGAAGGAAAAAAATATCGGAGGAACACTCATCATCTTCACAAAACAGAGGCCGATTTTAAATCACCAAATATTGTTTGGCCTTCGCAAGAAACCGAATGTCAACAACAAGAAACACCAACCAATGATACACCTACGGAGCCAGTTACAACAAAATCTGAAATTGTCAACGAGCCTGCTACAACATCTGGACTTAACCAACCCAACCAACAACAACAACACTACCAACAACAACAGTCTCCACTTCAGACAACACGAAGCGGAAGAATTGTTAAACCACTGAAACGCTTGGACTTATAGTAGTGCAAAT
This sequence comes from Melanostoma mellinum, assembly GCA_914767635.1. Classification (NCBI taxonomy): domain Eukaryota; kingdom Metazoa; phylum Arthropoda; class Insecta; order Diptera; family Syrphidae; genus Melanostoma; species Melanostoma mellinum. The sequence goes on along the minus strand of OU612059.1, from coordinate 120,192,285 downwards.
ATAAATTCATTATATTTTCTTTTACTTCAATGGACCCCAAACATTTTTCTTAAAAGCTAATCAAAATTAGTATAATATGTAACTATAATTGAAGTATCTAGTTTTTTTTTATTTTCAATGAATTCAAGAAGTACTTAGTTTGCAGATATTTCATTAAATTTTTCAAAAGGGGAGATGTCACAATACAGAATACACTTATGTCACAATACACATATAACTTGAAAGATGTTCAATACATAATGAACACACATAATACACACCGGCACTAATACATTGTAACTTGTAACATAATGCAGTTTGTAGTTAATAAAGCCATTCATGTATCAGAAGTAAAACAGTGCGGTTGTCTTTTCTTGTCGTGTTTCTTTTGCTGCTATCACAAAGACCATCAAAGCTAGAATATTGAATTCATCCAACCTTGATCACCAACAAACAAGGATGGCTGAAAATCTACTACAAGAGTACACTGACATCTTCGCATCGTCAAAAGGGCAATATGGTAAAACACAGTTGGTGCAGCAGCACATCAACACAGGAGATGCAAGACCGATTCGTCAACCTGTAAGACGCCTTCCACTAGCCAAACAAGGTGAGGTTGAGGAAATGATAACAACAATGAAGAAGGACGGTCTTATCGAAAATTCCAAAAGTCCTTGGGCGTCACCAGTGGTTCTAGTGAAAAAGAAAGACGGAAGCACTCGTTTTTGTGTGGACTACCGAAGGCTGAACGATGTGACTAAGAAGGACAGCTATCCCCTGCCGAGGATCAGTGATACCCTGGATGCCATGGAGGGAGCCCAGTGGTTTTCGACGCTGGACTTGAAGAGTGGATATTGGCAAGTTGACATCCACCCTGATGATTGGGAAAAGACGGAGTTTTCTACAGGTAATGGGCACTGGCAGTTTAAAGTTATGCCGTTTGGGCTATACAACGCTCCAGCAACATTCGAGCGTTTGATGGAGTGCGTTCTTCAAGGACTGACATGGAAAGCTTGCCTAGTCTACTTGGACGATGTCATTGTTTACGGGAAAACATTTGACCAACATTGCAGGAACCTAAAAGCCGTGTTTCAGAGACTTCGAGAGGCTAACCTTAAACTGAATCCAGAAAAATGTGCACTTTTCAAAACCGAAGTCAAGTATTTGGGACACATCATCTCTTCCCAAGGAGTGAAAACTGATCCTGAAAAAGTTGACTCCGTCAAAAATTGGCCAACACCGCAGGACAAACATCAACTCCGAAGCTTTCTGGGACTTGCCACATATTACCGACGTTTCGTTAAGAACTTCGCTGGAGTTGCAAAGAGTTTGCATCAGCTCACCGAAAAGGGGAAGCAGTTTAAATGGTCAGGTGAGTGTGAGAAATCTTTCCAGGAACTCAAATACCGCCTCTGTAATGCTCCAGTGTTGGCACATCCAACACCTGGCAAAACATTTATCATCGACGCAGATGCAAGCAACGTTGGAATCGGGGCGGTACTATCCCAAGTGCATGATGGCGAAGAGAAAGTGGTGGCATATTACAGCAAGGTCCTCTCGAAGCCCGAAAGAAACTACTGCGTGACCAGAAAGGAACTGCTAGCTCTTATCTTGGCAACAAAGCACTTCTATAAGTACATCTATGGACAGAAATTCCTTCTGCGGACAGACCATGGTGCTCTGAACTGGCTGTTGAACTTCAAAAATCCAGAAGGTCAAGTCGCAAGGTGGATAGAAAGACTGCAGACTTATGATTACCAGATTCAACATCGCAGAGGAAAGTTGCACTCAAACGCTGACGCATTTTCCCGAAGACCTTGCAAAGTGGATTGCAAGCATTGTAGGCGGCAAGCAGAAAAAGAAAATATTACCGCTCAGCGACTAAGAGCTGACCCAATATGCGCATGGAGCAATGAGGAAGTGCGGACTGCTCAACAGGAGGATCCAGATATCGAACCCATTCTCGCATGGAAAGAAAATGAAGAGAAACCTGAATGGGGAGACATTTTTGACAGGAGTCCAGTTCTCAAAGCCTATTGGGCACAGTGGGACTCAATATATGTGCAAGAGGGTGTCTTCAGGCGAAGATGGGAATCCGCTGACGGTAGGTCATATGTGATGCAGCTGATCGTACCGCAATCGAAAATCAGTGAAGTTCTTCGGGAGATGCACGACGGACCTTCTAGAGGCCACCTGGGAGTAAACAAAACACTGGAGAAGGTGCGACATCGGTTCTACTGGTTACATGCTAGAGATGACGTGGAGAAGTGGTGCCGAACATGTGACAGGTGTGCTGCAACCAAAGGACCTGGTAGGAAGATTCAAGGTAAAATGCTATTGCAGGTCAGGACTAGGAAACATCAGTAATAGGAAAAGGAAACGAGGAAAAGGAAAAGGAAACCCACAGGAACGGAAACGACGGATCGGAATCGGGAGCTGTGAGAAACAGGATGATCTGCATCGAGAGGAAATGGCACGCTCGTTAAGCTCGGCTAAGCTCGCAGGATGTGGGGGGATCTTACCTCTCCATGCAGAAAACGCCTACAACAAATTACATAAATCGTGCCAAGACAAAACATACATTTTTTTTCCCACCACCTGAGTTCGACTCACCACACGCTTGGGCTGCAGATGTAGCGTAGCATGGCCTGGTTCGCCCTCCCAGCCTAGGAATTCGATTGCCAGTGTTTCGAACTCCCCCTTCTCCGTTGGATCCTGAAAGAAAAACTTCAACCCCCTTCACTGAAAGACATCTTCAGTCCACCATCTTCCACCCCCTCGGTATCTCCTCAGCACGCCATGTAGCGGCTTACATGCCACACAATGAAATGCACTATCGGTTTCTCTTCACAGGACGTGATTTACAATGACTTTTCTTTATTCAATCATATTTTAAATTTATTTTATTCAGATGGCAAAACAAATGGGTCACCGGCCTTAAAGTACAACAAAAACCTAACCTACACTTAAACAAATAAACTTATTAACCCTTACGTTAATCATTAAGGTTTAACAAATGACCCAAAAAAATTAAAGAAAATAATCAAAAAAAAAACGAGATTATCCTAAACGATAACTTGCTTTGATTAATGCTTCTTTAACAAACTTTATTAACCTATAGCGGCAACCCTGGAAGTAGACAAGGCGTATGCTTACTTAAATTTTTTTTTAATATTCAGCTTCTCTTTTCTTTGTGTTTTTTTTTGTTTTTTTTTATATTAATGTACCAATAAGGGTGGTTTTGAGGCCTTAACTCCCTTCGGACCACTCCCTTTACTGCCCTCTAACTCTGCCCCTTTCTGGGCTTAATAGCAAAATCACTATTAACCTACCTATAAAAAGCTCTTTGTAGGGGTACGTAGCGTATGGCGTGGTATAAATCTCCTCACGCACCAACACAAGGACACAAAAAAAAAAACACAATAGATGGCACTAAGGGAACCGGTTCTACGAAGCGATGCTAGTTCTTTAACTCCCACTATTCCGAAATACCAATTTTTCAAGGAATCTTACCATTCAAGTGAATTTACGCCCTACCAAACTTATACTACAAAAAAAAAACGCAAGGAGAATAAGAATATACAAAAAAAAAAGGTAATTTAGATAACTACAACAAAAATATCACGCCTGGGTTTTGTCCTTAGGGCTATTTCAGGCTTAAGCGGTCACTGCCTGGGCAGCCTAGTTTTAGTGGCCCAACCCTGGTCTGGTCTGTAACCGCCGCCTTGTTTGGTCTTCGCTTCCAGCTCCTCTTTGGTTTTTATTAGTGGCGCTAAATATGTATGTAATAAAAAAAAAATGTGACTTACATTATGTGGCGGTTTCATGGGGTGTCGATTACCACTCACCACCTTCTCATCTATCCTCCAGAAACTAATCGGCTACCAAGTAACTCCTTCAAAAAGGTAGCGCCTCACTAACACTGAAATAATTTGCACCTTTTAACACCTTGTTTTATTTATTTTCTTTTAAGAAAACCTACACTTTATAAGTAGACAAAAAAATTTTCTTTTTTTTTCCGAGGTTTCAATTTCACTTTTTTTTTCCTTCAACCTTTTCTTCTATCTTTCTTCCTTTCAGCTATTTTTTTTTCTAGCCTTTTTTTCGCGAATCTTAAAGCTTGATTTCTTTGACCGCACTTTCGTATACTTAACTCGCCCTTCGATTTACAAAAAAAAAACAAGGAAACGTACTAAGATTTGAACTTATGCTTTTTACTACCGCTTCCGATTTGGCCGCGATTCGAAATTTTGCCTTTTTTCTCTGTTCGAGCACTGATTCTACTCGGCACCGATACTGAGGTTTGTTTGAAGATCCCCCTCGATCAGCTGGTATTTATCACCTCAGTCTAATCTCTTTTTCCCGCTAATCGATGAGCCCACTCGATCCCCGTTGGAGTTCAATCCACCTGATCACGCAATTTTGCCGTATTCCTCCTTATCCGTTTTTCCTTATTTTCTCTCTTTCCATTGGCTATCCCTCTTTCAGTTCCCCGACCGCTTCACTTGGCATTTCCCCCGCCTCTACCTTACCCCTTAATGGCCCAATACCACAGAGTATACCACTGCTCTGTGCCCAATACCCTTGTCCCAAATTTCAAAAACCTACCCTACCGACCACCTGGTTATTCATCTGTCGGTACCTAATTTCTTCTTGAAGTTAGATTTTTTCTGAGATCACAACCGGTTTGTGTCTTTACTTTTCAAATTTTTGGTTGGGGTAACGTGGTGCTATGCAACAGCCGTAACAATGCATCAGTACAACGTTGGATCGCCTTTTGAGAGGATTGCAGTAGATGTGGCTGGGCCTTTTCCAGAGACCAACGCTGGAAACAAGTATATTCTGGTTGTAATGGACTATTTTAGCAAGTAGCCTGAGGTGTATGCCATCCCAAATCAAGAGGCCAAAACGGTGGTCGACCAGATTGTGTTTAACTGGGTGAGTAGGTTTGGTGTTCCTATGGAACTCCATCCCGACCAAGGGAGGAACTTTGAGTCAAACATCTTCCAAGGAGTGTGCAGACTACTTGGCATTAAGAAAACGAGAACCACACCGCTTCATCTACAATCTAATGGGATGGTTGAAAGATTCACCGGACCTTGAAAGAACACCTCACCAAGGTCGTAGGCGACTACCAAAGAGACTGGGATAGGCACGTACCGCTATTCCTGATGGCCTATAGAAGTGCAGTACATAGCTCGACAGGACAAACACCATCTGACATCCTGTTCGGGAAAACCATGCGGCTGCCCAGCGAACTTAAATTTGGATGCCCCACAGAGGAGCCAAAGGACACGAACGAGTATGTGGACGACCTCAAGGAGAGGCTCGCTGACATCCATAAAAGAACAAGGGAACGATTGAAAACCTACAGCGACCGGATGAAGACACGGTACGACACAAAAGCGACAACGTCAGGATTCCAAGCAGGAGATCGTGTGTGGCTTTATAATCCTCATCGTCAAAAGAGATGGTCACCGAAACTTCAGCAAAACTGGGAAGATCCTTATACTGTTGTCACGAGGATTAACGACGTGGTTTACCGCAACCAAAGAGGACTAAGAGGCAAGTAAAAAGTAGTTCATTGTGACCGGCTGCATCGATATAGTGGTGAGGCTGCAGATGGAATTATTCGGGACGAACAACCTTAAGGAGGGGGCAGTGTAACGTGAAACCAACATTTAATACCAATTTCCTAATCGAAAACGATCAACCGAAAACACAAGCGGCAACACTAGTGTAAGTGTAGAAATATTTTAGGAGAGAAAATGTTTGACAGCCAAAAAAGTGGAGAGTGGAGACCATGTGGAAATTGAAATGTCATTCGATATAAATAGGCCGCCCGAGGCAACCAGATGGCAGTTTTGATTATAGAGTGATAAAGTGAAGAGTAAATTGTTGTATACAAGTGATAGTCCAAAAGTCGAGTTGAGATCAAATAAAGATAGATACTGAATAAAAGTGGTACAAATAAAGTGAAAGGTGAAGTTTTATTTTGCGAACTAAGCGCACTTTACAATATTTTGGCTATTTTGAAATCGAAGTTGGCTTAAGGCGGCGCCATAGGCAGGTGGCGGTTGCAATGGTTTAGGTGGTTGTTTATAGGAGAACAGCTGTAATAATAAATTTATAAACTAGCTTCAATATCATAGGTTACTATTTTAAGGCAAACTTACTCGCATTGGAGGCTGTGCTAGCCCAGAGCCCATTAGATTGTTATTTCCACCTTGCGGGAAACGAGGATACGATTGATAGTTTTGTAAATGTTGTTGCTGCTGTGATTGTGACTGTTGTTTTTGATGATGATGATGATGATTGTGTTGTTGGTGTTGTTGTTGATGATAATATGTGTTCGGTAGTCCAAGGAACGTATTGCTACTGCTGCTGCTGCTGTTACTATTGTTCTCAAACACATACCCAACTTGTGCATTTGATATCACATTCGGAGGCATCGGAGTATGCGGTGCGTAGTTATCCCTTCCATCATCAAGTTTTGAATTTATTTCCTCACGAATCGGTGCACCACTGCTGCTGCTCATACAGCCTTTCACTTTCGAATTCGGAGAGTCCCTTTCATTTTCTTTACCCTAATTGGTGTAATTGTCTTCAGGAACTGCAATTTTGTTGACTTTTTTGGGTGTTTCTGGTGTTGCCGGTTCAGATGACTCAGATTTAAGACTCATCTGTACCAGGGCTTTCATGACCTGCTCCTTTGGATGAGTCTCCAAATGATAGGATGAATTCATACCCAGAATAATGTACATACTGGACATTGTATGTTCCCAGCCATTTTGTTTATTTTTATATCTTTTATAGTATGCGCAACTCTTTTTAATATCGAGTTGGTAGTGCAATTGCAAAAAGAACCAAAAGTTTTAAAACGTTCTGTGTTGTTCTCTTCTATTGCATCTGAAAGCTTTGTCTTTTTTGAAGGATCTATTGAATGCGACACTTTGGTATAAGATGTCGTTGAAGTTCTCCATAGGCTATAGGTGGAGTCCATGCTGCCGGGTTAGGATTAATAGCATATGGAGAGGTGATATACCTACAGCACGAATTAACAGAAATATCATGTCGGTCGGGGGACTTATTTTGATCTTCCATTTAGTCATTTTCCAGTGAAACATTCCCATCTTTGTTTGGGGTTGGACTTGATGAATAAGCCTTACAAGATCTGTAAATAAAGCAAAATTTAATGATTTATTAAGTAAATATTAAACGATTTATTTACTTGAGAAACAATTTTCCAAAAATATTTATACTTTTCTGACACAACAACACGTCAGCAACTAAACTGTTCGATTTCTATAGTAAAATAAAAAAATTTCGATGACAAGTGTCAAGTTTCTTATGCATTGTTGTTGCTTTTAGTGATATGTCACTTTCGTTCGCTGTTCTGAGGTTCGTTCCATTTCACCATTTGTTAGTTTTACTACATTTTAGGGGAGATTTTGTGGAAATCCGAAAAAAATGGACCAGAAAAAATGTTAAATTTGTATGGAGAAACAAGTCGATTTTTTTGAGATTTCGGCTTTTTACTACTTTTTCGCTCGAAATCCTGATTTCGGCGCAGTGTGAAACCCGTATTAGCTCAACGAAGAATTTCAATCTTTAACAACTACTATGTATCTACGTATTATAGTTTTACTTTATACTTTCCAAGAAGCAGACACTGAAAGTTTGTAAAAATCATTTCTTCAATTAAGCATCATTGAATCAATTTCAATCAAATCAAAAATAGTTTTGGTGATTCAACTGATTGCTTGCCAGCTATCAGTCGGTTTTGCACTTTACTCCCAACTAGTGTTCGTTGCAGAATGGTGGTCCCAAAGCAGATTAGTACTTTTTATGGATGAAAAGGATAAAAAAAAATACGCTGGCAAGTAACATGTTTTGATGAATCATTCCTATGAAATTGATTGGCTGGGTAGCTGGATGTGTGCAGACAAGTTTCAGGCATTGGGAAGTTGCAGAGCCTACGTCAATAAAGGTATTTCTTATATACCATGTATGGACTGGGCATGAACATTCTCAGATTTTGTGTTCCTCGATCGTTCATTCGATAAGGATAAAGAAATTATTGCAAGAAAACTCGATGCGAACTAATTAAATGGAAATAGTATTAAAGCCTAACTGTTTGTGCTTCGCATTCCATTGGATATGGTTCCTGAGGAAGAAGCAAAGGCAGCTGAATGGCTTCATGAACATTTCCGTGAAAAGGACCGGATCCAAGACAGTTTTCACACGACAGGAAGTAACTTTAAGACATCCGGTTTCAAAAAAGTTAGAGGCGAAGTAAGACAACCAAGTTTGCAAGTTGTTAACTATATTTGCTGGGCGACACTTTCAATATCGACAATTATTTGCTACCTGATTTCTTCGTTACTATCACAAAACTGGATTAGACTTTTGATAGATCTAAGGGTACTTCTAACATTCTATATTCTAATGTGCAAAGCAATTGGTATGTCCGAAATAAGCAGAGGTTCGTCATATGGAGCTCTGAACGAAGAAAATATAAATGGTTTTACATCATCATCTGTAGTTTTTCGTATATACGATTATATAAGGACTGAAGATAAATGAAACCACGACTACGTTCAGTTGAAGAATGACTTTATTCTTAAACTACGTATACTACATATATACCGTAGTTGAAAAGTGTACTTTTTCATAAGATGTCTTTGTTCAATGTAGACTAGTTTAGAAGAATTTAATTTAACTAAAAGTTTGAAATGTAATTCAATTATGCATTATGTAATGTAACATAACAATTAATTAACATAATATTAAGCGTACAAAATTCCATACAATGTAACTATGATCAATAAATTAAATCGCCAGTTGTTTGTTCAAATCTATTCCATAAAATACTTTACTTTTACACCAGGGTCGATAATTTTTAAAATGTTTGATATGAAGGCAATAGGAGAGGATTTGGGAAGTTGGATTTTTGGAAAGGAAACGGAAGGACTAAACGGGATGTGGATAAGGTAAGGAATATGCCGGCAGAAGAAAAAGAATAGGAAAGTAAGTATAGAAAGGAAAGGAAGAATGAAAGAAGGAAGGTAAGGGAAAGAGGAAGAGGATAAGGAAATAGAACAGAATAGAAAATAAAAGCAAAGAAAACGGAAATAGAAAAGAAAAGGAAGCCGACGGGAAAGGGATGTAGAATGGGAACAGCGAAGATCTGGCACGCTTATGACGCGTGGCTTAGCTCGTCGGATTTAGGGGGGTCTTGTCCCCGCTGTTACCCCTCGCCTCACTCAAAACTCATATCGTGCCAAAACCGACCACCACAACACTCCACACTCCAGGTACTGCAGATGGTTACGCAGTGTGGCCTCTAACCCACCCTACCTGGAACCCTTTCGGCCAATGTGGTAGGATTCCCCTGACGCCATTCCGCTGCTAACACCACTTACCTAGTCACTTCACCATCCTCTTGCTTCCCCCCTGAAAATTTCAAATTAAGCTTCCATTGAGCCGGTTAGCTCATTCAAAACGCAAAATTTTTCATATTAATTTGGCGTAAGCACATTTATTTAACTTTAAAAGCATTTAGCGAATTAAAATCATTTTAAAAATGGTGGCTCATGAAAAATTTAAATAAAAGGAATATTACAAAAAAACAATAAATATAAAAAATTTTTAGAAAAAATGTATTAGGGATGGGTTAATCACTACCCTTGAATAAAATTTATAAAATAATGAAATAAATAAATAAATAACAAAAATATAGCAAAAATAAAAAATTAACTTAATACTAAAAATATCAAACAAAAAGAAATAAACGAAAACGAGGAAAATATGGCCCTCAAGGACATAGCCAAAACTCAACACAAGGAAAAATCGAATTATATTGCACTTCACCCTGGCAAACAAAAAACAGAAAATCCCTTGACTCGCACTTAACCTTTGGCGGATTTAATCTCACGCCCTCTACTCTAACGCTACCTAAAAAGAGCTCTCTTTATGTAGTGGGCCTTCAGAATATTTTGACCCCTAAAATTATATCAAGGTCAGTCAATGGCTCGAGAAATTTCGGTTTCCACAAGTGGTTTTGATTGATTGATTGATCTTTATTTAGCTTTGAAAAATAAGCTATTTAGTTTACAATTTTATATAAATTCATAAAATTTACAAAATTTAAAATCTTACATACGGTTTATTTGTTTAGCTAAGAATTCTTGTTATACTTATACATTTTTATTATTATACCACATTTTCTGGAATGTACTGAATGAGTTTCCTTTTAAACTCTATTAAGTTGTTTGCATTTTTAATTTCACTTGGTAAATTTTTAAAACCATGGAATCCCATATAATATATTGTTCTTTGACCCCTCACAGTTCTTGATCTTTCAATTCTAAGGTCATTATTGTTTCTCAGGTTGTATTCCAAACCAACATTTGTACGTACATTTTCACATAAATATTCTGGATACATATTATTTTTTATTTTAAACACAAATATCATAGATAACATAAACAGTCTTTGATTTACATTTAACCATTTCAGCGAATTTAACATCTGCCTTATTGGTGTGTATCTATTACATTTTAAAACACATCGCATAATCTTATTTTGTTGCAATTGTAGTCTATCTTTATAGCTTTGAGGACACATATACAAAAGGCTAGCACAATAATCAAAATGAGGTTTAATCAACACATTACATAAATTTACAGCTGTATTTTTCGATATATTTTTTCTTATTTTTCTGAGCACACCGACTTTCTTTGATATTTTTTTACATAAATAACTAACATGTTCATTGAAGTTAAGCTGTTCATCTAGAATTATCCCAAGATATTTTATTTGTTTAACACTTTCAACTTTTTCACTGTTTATATATACATCAAAATTAATAGGCGAACTTACTGGACTACATTTAAACATTATACATTTGGTTTTAGCAACATTGATAAAAAGCTTATTCATTTTTAACCAAGTGCTTACTCTCTCAAGATCTTGGTTTATACCTTGTATACAGTCTTCCACATTTTTTCCAGAGATGTACAGCAAGCTATCATCCGCAAACAGCACTAATTTAGAATGCTGAATCACCTTGCTCATATCATTAATGAAGATCAGGAACAGCCACACTCCCAGTATTGTACCTTGTGGTACTCCAACATTCACCCCTACTGGCGATGATACTTTCCCATTTACCGAAGTCCGTTGGGTTCTTCCCGATATAAAGGACTTAAACCACTTCAATTCCACACCCTTTATGCCATAATGTTTTTACTGTTTTAAAAATATTTCGTGATTCACTGTTTAGAAAGCACGTTTCAGGTCCAGAAAAACAGCAATCAGTTGGATTTTCTCTATTCCATCAAAGGTTTCTGGCCATCTGATTTGCAACGATGTAAGTACAGCTATTAATTTATATGGAAACGGTGTTCTGGAGTTCAAGAAAACTTGTGTTCTTCAACTGCCCAATGTAATCATCAAAGCTGGAACATAACTATAAGCCAAGGAAAAACAGCAAATACAACAGATATGAAAATACAGGATCGCATTGACCAATCCGAGTTTGAGAGCTTGAAGTCCAAAATCAGAGAAGTAATTGAACATTCTAAGAAACTGCCTGCCCCCACTACTGACATCAACGCCCATGACTATCATCACTATGGAAGCAGTTTGCTGTTATTGGCATGCATGATTGGGATCTTCATCATTTTTTTTCGTCGCACAAGAAGACCAACCCCTCGGCCAAGAAACTTCGAGGTCAACATTTAAGATTAAGCTATATTTATTTTAAAGTTCAAATTTAGAGAGTTAAGAACCCTCAAAAGGGGGGAGTATGTTTAAGTTTCATTTATTATTTTATTTCAACAACTTGTACGTCCAAGAGTTTAATACTTTAATTTTTCATTCATAGTTTCATCTTGCAACTTGCATGTGCAAGAATTCAATACTTTTGTTTGTTCACCTAGTAATGAGAGCCACTGTGTGAACCATTGCTCCTACAACTTGCCAGACGCAATAAGAAACTTGCGTATTTTTGTTGGCACGTTTTGTTTAGTTTAGTTTAACAATCACATTTTTATTGTCTATTTCTTACGATGCTTCTATCGTAATGAATTCTAGTTAGATAACCTTTTCTTTACAAGTGTGACGGCCAGACCACAGTTCTTGTACTGTGACTGAGTAAGGTGGCTACAGTGAAACATTATAACACCTTGTTCACTTGTAATATAATTGAAAACAGCTTCCAGCAGACTCACTGGAAAAAACGAAAAGGTGATTCACGGGACATGTCCGGGTTGCAGAAGTTCGAACAAAATCTGGAGTACTATGTCGTCCCATACATAAGCTAGCTCCACTAGTAGAAGGCAGCCAAAGCTCACTGGGCTTTCAACCTGATGCATCTCTAACAAGTCGAAAACGCAAACTAGATGAACATCTTGTCTGAAAACATCAGCCGCCTTACAGCTCTCAAGTATTATTCATCAAACATGAGTTCATTCCACACAGATCTGCTAGAACTTCAAAAGCAGATTAAGGGGGATAGCCACTGTGATCGGCCAAAAAATTTTTTTTGTTTTAAATCAAAGTTTATACGTTCAAAAATATGTGTATAAAATTGCAAGTCAAAATTCCAAAAATTGACTAAGTTACAATCATTTAAAGATTGATATAAGGGGGTTTAGGGGAGGTAGGAAAGGAGAGGATGGGAAATTTGGATGGGATATGGGAAAGGAAACGGAAAGTAGGAAAAGGAGATGGAAGGTAGGATGAGGATAAGGTAAGGAAACAGAACCAACACAGGAAACAGGAAGGTAGGTATGTAGGAAAGGAAAGTGAAATGAAGGGAAGGAAGGATGTGAAGGGAAAGGATGCTCTACTTGGAGGCCTGGCACGCTTGCGAGGCACGGCTTAGCTCGCCAGATATGGGGGGGTCTTGCCTCCTCGCAAAGCGGAACCTCATACCAAAAACATAAATCGTGCCGAAAAGGAAATCTACCACCACCACAAAAAAAAACCTCACCTCACCCTAGGCACTATAGCTGGAGTGTAGTGCGGCCTTTTCCCACCCCACCTGGGATCCCGTCGGCCAACGATGGTGGGATCCCCCTTATGCGATTGGGCTGTCAGGCACCACTCACCATTGCCACATCGTCACACTCTCACCCCCTGAAATTTCAAAATTACGGCTCCATTAGGCTTAGCTCAGGCCCATTAAAAATCGGTAATTTCCACATATAGGCGTGATGTACAAAATTCCATGTATTTCAATCAAAATTTTACATTAAAACATCAGAAAAATAACGAAGATTAACATAAAAAGGTAAAAAAAAATTCTCAAAGAAAAACAAAGATCAGTAAAACAACCAAAAAGAAAATGAACCCTTACACTAAAACTTCGAATAAAACAAAACTTATTTGAAAACAACTTAAAACTATGAAGAATTTAAAACTGACTTTGGTTTTGAATTTTGAATTTTTAAATAGAAAAAAAAACTTCAATTGGTCTTGACGGTAAAGGGTTCGCGAGGTTAGGTACTGCCGACCTTGACCTGGGTGCTCAAGGGCGCTTGTTTTAGCCAGCCCACGCTACTGTAAGTCCTACCTACTTAGAGCTCTAAACAGGGGTTGTCCAATGGGACTACAAAAAAAAAACCTCAACCCAGTTCGAGGAGAGTCGAGTCATTCTCTTAACTTGGTCGTGAGAGGACGTGTTTTCTAATATCGTGCGTGGGGTGCGTGCTTTGTTTAAATTAACGTTTTCTCTAACTGAACAATAAAAGTCTTTAATAATGATCTGTTTGATATGCAATGGTAAAATTGAACGGGCTGATAAGTGTAAGATTACGTGTGCGGGGTGTTCTTCTACATTTCACTATTCATGTGCGAATGTTGTGGCTTCTGACGTTGAATACCTGAACGCAAATAACATAGACTATCAATGCTCTAAGTGCCATGCGCAACGGCGTAAGTCTCAACATCACAATCAACAGCCAGTTACGCCACTTCAGTCTCGGGTTACAGCAGATGATCCAAACCAAAAATCTGATGATAATATCGATGAACCTAAGCTTCAACATCAACATCAGCATGCAAAACAAACCCGTAAAAATATGACACAACACGAACAACAACAGCAAGAAACATCCAAGCAACCGCTGCCGCTGCTAATTGATGAGGCAAAATTACAAAAACGTACAGCTACTAAGCAACGGACCGGGCAAGCAGATTTAAATAAAAAAAAACAAACAACACCTCCACGAAATGGTATTTCAACTGCTCAACAGCTAAATGCACCAACATCAAACGCATCTCCGCAGCCAGATTTGCATTCACCGTCATCACTGCCCAACGATCAAAATTCGATTACTCTTCAGATGCTTTACAAGGAAATAATAAGCCTAAAACAAATAAATAGTGAATTCCTTTCTTCTCTTCATGAGCTTAAAGAGGAAAATGTTGATCTAAGGCGAAAGCTAATTGGACTAGAGAGCAAGCTGAACTGGAGGGAACAAAAGCTGAAAGAGAGTACAATTGAGATAGTGGGCATACCAAAAGTCAATAAGAACAACGCAGCAACGTGTGTGCAAACAATTTTTAATAATGCACTGAATGTTAAGGTCGAAGAAGAGGAAATTGAAAATATTTACGTTAAGCCGATAAAAAAATCTAGCTCTGGTATAGAGGAAAATATCGTTTGCGTTCAACTCTCCTCGCGTGCTCTTAAAGAAAAAATAATGTTGCGGAAAAAAAATGAGAAGGGGAAGCTGAATACATCTTTATTCACCGGCAACAAAAAAAGTAGTATTTTTATTAATGATTCTTTTACCAAATACACTAGAGTCTTATATATGGAAACTAAAAAAGTTAAAATAGAAAGAAAATACAAATTTTTATGGTTTAGGATTTATTGGCATGTAATCTTGAAAGTTTTGTGTGTTTGCCTGACATAATTTTTGTATCCGAAATTTGGATTTTTTCACATGAAATTAATCAATTTAAATTGCGAAATTATAATTTTTATGGGAATCCTAATAATGTGTATTCTGCAGGTGGAGTCGGAGTTTTTGTGCGCGATTCGTATGAGTGTGAGGTAAAAAACTATAGTTTGAATAGTGCAGATATCATAAAGATTTCTTTTTCTTTTCGCGAGGAAAATTTTAGTTTTATCTGTGTTTATCGTTTTAATTTTATATCGGTTCAAGTGTTTGTTGAAGAATTTTCAATTTTCTTAAATCAAGAACGAGCAGCCAATCTTGTCATTTTGGGTGATCTAAACATAGATCTCTTGGCTCCAAGTACTGCCTTAGATGTATATAATACTCTGTTGTCTGATCATGGACTTTCATCTTTTGTTAACGAGGTCACTAGACCAATCTCAGGCACCTGCCTTGATCTTGTTTTTGCGCGTTTCACTAAGATACCTTTGGACGACTGTGCTGGCATTGTATTTGATCTGCAAATTACAGATCACTGCATGACGGGTCTCATTTTCAAAAGTCTGAAATACTTTGAGCAAAACAAAACGAACATTGAACGTAGACTAACTAAAGTTGATTTTAAAAAGCTAAATCGTAAATTGCTTTATGAGGACTGGGAGGAAGTTTATGCTGAAGAAAATACATCTAGAGCATATGATTTATTTTTAGAATGTTTAAAGAACCATATAACCAATTCCACATACTCCTTCAGACAAAACAGATCCAATATAAGGTTAAAACCTTGGATAAATCGTTCTCTTCTGACTAAAATCAAACTTAAACACAAAATTCGCAAGAAATGCCTTAAGCATCCATTAAACACAAACTTAAAAATTCGTTATAAAAAATTGTGTCGCAAAATAAACAAAGATATACGTTATAGTCGCGACGTCTACTATCGTAATAAATTTATACATGCGAAAGGTAACTCAAAAGAAGAGTGGTAGGTCGTAAACGATGTAATGAATAAAACGGGTAAAAATCTGTCTGGCTTAATGAAGATACAAAATGATAGCAAAGATGTTTCTGATCCCAAAGATATTGCTAATATCTTCAATAACTATTTTGCTGCAGTAGGTCAAAATTCATTTCAAAATGATCTACCTTCTCTCTGTAGTTGCTGCTCAAGTTTTAGCACTTTGAGCGAGGGCTATAATAGAAATAGTTTCTTTTTTGAAAATATCTCTGCCTTGGAAATTTTGAAGACCATTAACGCTTTGAAAAACTCAAATTCTTGTGGAAGTGATGGCATTTCCAACGATGTACTGAAACAAACAAGGTTCAATATAGTAGACATTCTTGCACACATTTTTAATTTGAGTGTTTTCTCTGGATGCTTCCCAGATAGTTTAAAATGTGCTCATGTTGTTCCAATATTTAAAAAAGGAGTAAAAACAGACATAAGAAACTATCGACCGATTTCCTTACTGTCTTCCATTTCAAAAGTTTTTGAAAAAGTCATAAAAACAAGGATCCTGCGCTTTTTGACTAATCAAAATTTCTTTAGCCCTCTTCAATTTGGTTTCAGGACGGGTCTATCCACAGAAGATGCACTTTTGGACTTCTGTTGTTTTATACAAAAAGGTCTGGATAGCAAAAAATTTTGTGGTTCACTCTTCGTTGATATTACCAAAGCATTCGATATGGTAAACCACAGTATACTTCTAAACAAGTTAAATGACATCGGGTTCCGTGGTTTTTTTCACCGTTGGGTTGAATCTTATTTGAGCAAACGTAGTCAAAAAGTTAAAGTTAGCAATGTCGTAAGTGAATCCCAGAATATCAATGTAGGTGTTCCTCAAGGATCTGTTTTGGGCCCCATTCTGTTCTTAATATACATTAACTCTCTTTTCGAACAACCTTTTGTGGGATCAGTAAAAGCGTTTGCTGACGACCTTGCCATTGGATATGATGCAGATAGTCCTCTCAATATAGTTACAGACATTAATCATGATTTACATTATTTATTAAGGTTGTGGTTTGCGAATCATAAGCTTATTATAAGTAACAAAACAAAACTTATGTTTTCTAGTCATGAGTCTAATGAACCGCTTGATGTTAATGTTATGTTTCATGACCCTTGCTGTGTAAAATACAAATTGAATAACAACAATTGCTTAAGGTTAGATTCTATGCCCCTTTATGATTCGCACGCCGTTTGCAATGGAAATTGCTTTTATATAGAAACTGTAAAGCATTTTAAGTATCTAGGTGTGACAATAGATCAACATCTTAAATGGAACGAACACTTCAATAATTTGAAGCAGTACTTTTTATCAAGTATTAGATGTTTCTATCGTTTAAGGAAATTTTGTTCAAACACTACCCTAACTACAGTGTATTATGGATTTTTCCATTCAAGGCTACAATATGGAATTTGCTGTTGGGGAGGTGCTTATCTCAACAAATTACAACAGTTAGTTCTGCTTCAAAAGTGTGCAATAAGAAAAATATGCAACTCATCGCGTTTGGCTCACTCCATGGATTTATTTCGACAAACAAACAATTTACCCGTTCGCCACCTATTTTACTATAAAGTTTTAAAAATATTTTTTATAAGAGGTGGATATAGGCAAAGTCCTACTAGTGATCTTTATAACTTAAGAAGCAACACTCGCTCTGTGCCCACCCTGGCTTTTCGAACTACACTTTTTAGAAACTCTTATACGATAGTGTCCCGCAAATTGTTCAATAAACTCCCTGAAGATATACGTAGCATAAGGATTGTATCATTATTTCTTAAACGAATTAAGTCATGGCTCCTTAATTACAATATTGATGAAATCGAAATTCTGCTGCAGTACGTTGTTTGATATAATGTTTTCTAGTTTTGATAAAATTTTGTTCTTGTTTTGCTAAATTTTGTTTCAACATAAATTTCTATTTACAGCTTTGTTGAGTCAATGTATCTTTGAAGACTCTAAATTTTAAATTTGATTGTTAAATATCAAATCATGTTTGTTAAATCTAAAGCGTAAATTTCATTTTGTCACCCCACATTGTAATTGTTATAATATTATATTGCAGTCTATTTATTGCTTATGAAATGTAGCATTACCTCTATTTTTATTTCAAATATAAATGCTACAAACTATTCTCTAACACTAAAAATAATGTAAAGTTATAAAACTAAGAAATTATAAAAATTGTAAAAGGGAATATGAATAAATACAAATACAAATACAAAATACAAAAAATACACACGGCTCTTCGTTCCCCTTAATCCGCACTCAGACTTTTCTCAAAAAGAAAGGAATTGAAATTTTTCACCAAAAAAAAAAGAACCAAAAATAAATCAATTTAAACTACAAAAAAAAATCTTAACTCTAATAATATGAAAACTACAATAAAAATACAAAAAAAAATCATAAAAAAAATCACGCCTAGATATAATGTAAAACAGCCAAACTGTCTCAGGTGCCTCTTACTGGCGGTCCGCCAGCCAATTCGAATTCTGGGGCTCCGCCCCTGGAATGTCTTTCGCCGCAGATTATTGTATGCGCTTGACACCTTTTATTGTTATCTTTCTATGGTTTATCGGAATATTAGGGAATTTTGGATAATTTTGATCCACGGTCGCAGAGATCGTATGGCTTTCACTACTGCTTCACTGTTCACTGTTCAGTTTATTTATATATATATATATATGCATGTAGGTACCCGAACTTTTCGCTATGCTTATCATGAGTTTGTACGATTTACTTGTGGGGTCCGGAGATTCCCACGGACCCAAATGTTGATTGTGGATGACTTTCGTAATTTTTCTGCTTCTTCGGGAATACTTTGCAGTCTCAATCTGCTCGCCAGCGAGTGGAATGTCTTGCCGGGTATCTCACCTTAGCCGCCAGCGAATTTCCCTACAACTGAACAAAAAAAAACACCATTTAACATATACTACACTAATTAAACAGATTTACGGCACAAGTCACGATTAGCCAGACACTTACCCGTGGATAAAATATTTCCTTATTTGGGTGTCTTTGCTAGGGCAATTCTCGCTGAATTTTTCCTTTTAATTTTCTACCGACGTCTACTAAAAACAACACATTAAAATTACTTAACACGACAAAAAAAAATTACCGACTTCACGCACTTTACCTTAAATTACAATCTGACCATGACACACACGATTTAAAGCCCAACTTGAAATGTTTCCGTGGTCTTCAAAAATTTTCATTCGACCCACAAACGGACTCGTTGCACAGTTTGACCAATGCAACTTTTGGCCGTTGTAACCGTTCGCCCAGTTACTTGGTCATCGACCCTATTTACCACTTGACATTGAAAATCAAATTTTAATTCAAACATTCAAACACTCAACAAATACACAAACCATTCCAAACCTTACAACAGATGTCTTTACAGCGCTCTACTTTACCCGTTTTTTTCTTTGACAGCTGTGGAATACAATCCACAGACTGACATTTCGCCAATTTTTGACTTTTAAGCAAAACTAAAATTGCCGGATAGCGTGGTCGGAGTCGAAGAATATAACATTAAAACAAAATAAACCAACCAAAATCATCAAATAAACCAAACCAATCATGCTTTTTCAGGAAAACACAATTCACTCCTCATAAATAACATAAAAAACCCAAACGTTCGCACACTCAACGCTGGACAAACATTCCCAGGTAAGTACCTAACCTTCTTTTGTTTTGTTCGAGGGTGGCTGGTGCAAACCGCCTTCTACTCTGTCACCTTAAGTGACGGAGCGAAGGAAAACTTGCAGCAACCAACCCCCGTGGCCAGTGGTACTGCTGCACCTCCCTTGAGTCTCAGCTCACAGCTGATCAAGAAGAGGTCAACAACCCTGGTCGCGTAATACAGCCATCTATTAAAGGCTCTTCTCTTTTAAGGTATCCCTACCTGCCCACGAATCAGCAACACAACAACAACCAAAACATACAGCATCACTTTCAACACATGACCTCAGATCAAAACACTCCTCATCCATACGACATTCTTACAGAAACATTCATCCGCAGACAACCCTAGGATGACATCAATACAAATCAAAACAATGGACAAAATAACAGAGGACATCAAACTAATAGTATACTAAAACCAAACCATATACAAAACAAACACGGTAAGCAAAAGGTTATATTTTTGTTGTCTGTTTATTCTAAGTCCCAATTCATTTTTCTTTTTCAGGTGCCTGCAACAAAACACATGACTTGGGAGTTGCTAGACTCACCAAGGTATGTGGAAAGGAGGGACATAAGCGAAAACTAACGAATATGGGCAACACTCACGTGGGGAAGAACCCGCGTTAAACTTAGCCGGGCAATAAGGATTCGCTATGTACAAATTTCCTATTTGCAACCAACCGCTGTCTTAAATTCTTTCTTTTTTCTTATTTAGGTTTGTTGAACCGTGGTGTTGGTGATTATAGGGATCTGCCCAATGTCAACGACCTGTAGTTGTGGTGTATCACCTATCGGTCCTGTTTCGTCGTGCTTTTCGGGGATTCACACTGGAATTACCGTGAGTTTAAATTAGTAGACTTTAAGACAATTATAGCATTTATGATTCCTATTGGCTATATACATATATTAAGTTATGTTGATATTGCTTTTGAATCCCTACATATATACAAACATCAAAACATGTATTAATATATTAAATTTCTTAACATATAAACAAAGATACAAATTGGTAACACGAATATCACAGATTTGAACATATAAAGTACGTAAATAAATAAATAACATAAATCTCTGATATTGCGTGTTAGCATAAACTTAATATACTTATTAGCTAATATCACCATTGAATAAATACTTAACCTAGGGTTGTAAATATCACATAAGCTAAGAATACTTAATACTACTAAATAAATAAACTATACTTAAGACTAGGTTTAATAAATACTTACTAACTACTCTATAGGTGTAAATAAAAATATATATATATATAAATACTCTATAACAGACTGAATA
The DNA here is from genome assembly GCA_914767635.1 of Melanostoma mellinum. NCBI lineage: Eukaryota > Metazoa > Arthropoda > Insecta > Diptera > Syrphidae > Melanostoma > Melanostoma mellinum. Next base: position 120,171,404 of record OU612059.1, on the reverse strand, counting down.
ATTTAACATAAATATAAATATAGATTATTTGGACGGACTGAATAAATTAACATATATATATAGGTAAATTATATAAATCTCTGGACGGACTAAAATAAATTAACATATATAAGTAAATAGTATAAATATCTGGAAGGACTATTAAATTAACATAGATGTAAAAGTAAATAGCATAAATATACCTCTAAACAGACTAAAATAAATTTACATAGATATACATATACATACATGAATACTTATTATATATATAGCCATTTGTCTCCCTGCCTGAGTATTAAAGGTCCATTGCACCTGAGAGATTAGAGACGGTTTCTATTGCACTACCCTTCTTTCGCATGTCTCATTCGTGATGTATATTATCACAGGTGTTGTATGATTTTATATGACTGGGGTCAATATCACAGATGTTTTGTGTATAGTGACTAGGTCATATCACAGGTGGTAATTATATTGCATGCTTACATTAAAATATCACAGAAGGGGGTCGTTATCGTGACGTTGTATCACAGGTTGTATTTAAAGCCTTTTCACGGAGAATTGAATCGTAATGTTATATCACAGATAGGAAAATTTGTTTAATCGTGATCAGGTGTCGTATCACAGATTGTTTTTTTTAAAGCTTGTGTGGTCCGATCATATTGCACAGAAGTATATGGAGGTATCGTGTGATAGGGTGGTCTTATCACAGATATGTTTTTAATGGTGTTATGTTTTAACCGCGTCGCTTATATTGCACATTATTGTTTGAGGTCTTTCGCATGAAAGACCCCTAACGGTTTACCATTTAGGTTTTCTAGTTCATACATACATTTACCTACGGGCTTAACGATACGACATTTAGTGAACTTAGGACACAATTTTGCGTTGAGGTACTTTGATGAGTCGCTCAAAATAAAATTTCTGCGATAAACCTCCTGACCCGGCTGGTACCTAACATCTCGTGCTCTTACATTGGATGCTTTGGCGCTTTTTTCATTAGATTCTAATATGGAATCCCGAACCTTTTCGTGCAGGCATCGCAACTTGCAATGCCTCGGTAGAGTCACCAACTCGCCGTCTTCTAGCGCAGTCAGTTTTCGAGCCAGTTCATAGCTACTGCCATGAGTCATCATGTTAGTTCCGAATAGGGCAAAATACGGTGACACACCAGTAGATGAATGCACTGAGCTCCTGAGCGCTACCGCGATTTCATGGAGATGAACATCCCAATCTCGCTGGTCGTCTTTAATGTAAGACCGTATCGCTGCAAGCAAGGTTCGGTTGACTCTTTCCGAGGCATTCGATTGCGGCGCATAATAAGCGGTTTTAAAATGGCGAATTCCATACTTCTTTAAGAAAGTTTGGAATTCTTTCCCAACAAATTGTTTACCGTTATCTGAGTGAACGATTTCGGGCACTCCAAATGTATTGAATACTTCTTTCTCTAGATAGCTAATAATGCTAGTGGCATTTGCAATTTTTAGGGCTTTCAAAAACACAAACTTGGAAAAATGGTCTAACACTACAAAAATGTGGATATTTCCTGTTTTGGATCTGGGGTAAGGTCCAAGGAAATCAACATAAAGTTTCTGAAAAGGACGATCGGGGGTATAACTATTAGTTATGGGTGGACGTTGTACTTGGTTCGAAGACTTACACTGTTTACAGACACTACAGTTAGACACATATTGACGTATTTGCACGGTCATATTCGGCCAATAAAAGTATTGTCGGATACGGTCTAATGTTTTGGCGATTCCGCCATGAGCCGCTTGAGGTGGTTCATGGGCTTTTACTATTAATTCGTGTGTGAGACCAGATGGTATCCACAACAACCAAGAATGTTCTCTGGTGTACTCTTCGTTGGTACCAATCGGTAATGCTCTCTTGTACACAAACTTATCTTAAACTTTTAGATCAGGTAACTGGTCTTTATTTTCTTCTATTGTTTTTATCAACGCCGTATACTCTTCTTCGAGGAACTGCTCTGACTCAAGGTCCACAAGGGGCACAACTTCTTCCAGCTCTAAACTCTCCAAGTGTGCCCGAGAAAGTGTGTCTGGCACGACGTTAAGAGTTCCTTTGCGGTGCTCTATGTCGAAAGCATAGGATTGCAACTCCAGGCTCCACCTGGCCAAACGACCGTTGAGATCCTTCATTGTCATCAGCCATTTAAGGCTGGAATGGTCGGTGATGATGGTGAAATCCATGCCTTCGACATAGGGCCTGAACTTCTTGACAGCCATGACCGCAGCCATACACTCCTTCTCGGTCACACTATAGTTTCGCTGGCAAGAGTTGAGCTTTTGCGAGAAGTAAGAAATTGGAAATTCCTCACCTTCACTCTTCTTTTGAAACAGGACAGCACCAATACCGGACTCGGACGCATCACACTGAACATAAAAACGTTTTGTGAAGTCTGGGTGAGTCAAGACCGGAGCAGTTGTCAACGCTTTCTTTAAGGCTTCAAACGCACCTAAAGCTTCCTCTGTCATTTCGAACTTCGCGTTTTTCTTGAGGGTGTCTGTCAATGGGGCTGTTAGGGTTGAAAAATCTTTAATGAAGCGTCGATACCAACCTGCTAGTCCAAGTAGCCGACGTACCTGTCTCGGATTTTTCGGTAGTGGAAAGTCAACAACTGCCTCGACCTTAGCCGGGTCAGTTTTTAACTTTCCGCCACCTACTATGAACCCTAGATATTTAAGTTCCTTGAAGCAGAACTTCAATTTCTTCAAGTTAATCGTAAGGTTGGCTTTCCTGAGGCAGTTGAATTCAGAAATCCAGTTTCGATTTTTGTTCGAAAGACAGAAGGTGCGCGTTGGACAAATCTGCCGGGTCTTGAATAAGTGAGACTTCACTCACAACACTTGGAGCGATCTGGAACGCCTTCCAAAAATCGATACCAAGATATAACTCTTGCTCCAGGTTAGGTACAACATAAAATTTTATCATATGTTTCATTCCTCTGTACGCAACTTCCGCCTCTACTGTGCTTACTATTTGTTGCGCTTTACCATCGGCAGTTTTGACCGCTGATCTATGAGGCTGTAGTGTGAGCTTAAATTCTTCGATAAAACTTTGGCTATTTCTTCCCAGGATGCTAATACTAGCTCCACTATCTAACAATCCCATTAGCTCTTTCTTGGCGACAGTAACCTTAGCGTATGGCCTAGGATCATTATCACTTACTACTACAGTTGCTAAAATGTTTTTCCTAACTTGTTTTCTAACTCTGTATCTTTCCCTAGTTTTAAGTATCCTTTTTGAAATCTCAGTCGATTTTGTTCCAAAAATCCTCTCTCTCGCTATATAATAATCTCTTATTCTCTGGTGCAATGGCTTAATCTCTATTCTTTTTATGTTATTGTTTGGTTTTACGTTCTCATCTCTTTTTAAAATGGTAATTGTGGAATTCTGTGGAGTAGGACTTCGGGGTTCAGCTACTGAGTTTGGGTCGAACGTGACTCCCCCGCAAATGTCACGTTCCTCGCCCAGTTTTCCGGGTTGCACGTTTGACACTTGGGAGTTATCACGCCCGGCTTCCCACACCTGTAGCAGAAAATGTTACGCGCCTCTGCACAGTCCTGGTATAAGTGACCTGGCAATCTGCAGTTCCAGCAGGTAACATTTTTAGGGTCACTACCTACACGACCTTCCTTAGGGCGCGCACCCGTGTATTGGAACGCCGCTACTTCTTCCTCACAATTATTGTCTTCCTCGTAGTCTACCTCATGCACTGCAAACTTCTTTTGTGGTCTGACCTGACCAAAACATTCTCGTTCCCTAACTGGAAACGCATATTCGGCTTCCTTGCAAGCCACTCTCAACTGATCCAAAGAGTATATACTCTGTGGATATACCAGCCGCGTGACCCGCTCATTCAGGTTTTTCTTAAGGATCCGTACCAGCTCGTCCTCTGGGATCTGCATCTTGAGCTGAGATCTCAGCTTGTTGACGGAGGCGAAGAACTCGTCGCTCGACTCCCAGGTGCCTTGCCTGCGATCCATAATCTCGCGCACAATATCGAAATCCGATTTCGAATTCCGAAATTGGCGCGCGATGGCGTTTTTCAACATTGGCCAATCCGGCCGCCCTGAATGCCCTGCCTTAGCTAGATCCAGGCTTAAAATATTCAATAAAGGGTTCCCCTGTCCCCTTGATATCAGAAACACCTCTTCCTCGAAGATTCTTAGGTTCTTACATGACCTCAGCTTCGAATGAACAAACCTATACACTACGTGTAATTAAACCTAAGGGAACAGCACAAAAGATCTTTCAGGTCGACGTGCTTGAAAAGGTAATTTTCACCTTCACCCTATAAATTAAAAAAAAAAAAAAAAAAAAAAAAAAAAATCCGGCCGCCCGTTGGATCGCTGGTACTGCCAAAACCAATCGTAGGCAGCACCCGAGAGGAGGAGATGAAAATCTCGCAAGACCTCAGCCCAAGAGCAATCGTGCTGGCACTGCAGAGATTCCAGCCTAAAGATAAAATCCTCCACCGTGAGTTCTTCAGGCTTGCCGCTAAATTTAATGCCCCACTTGTCGATCCTAACGGGTTTGAATCGGCCGCTTCCCTGTGGACCGTACGCTGCCTGTGGACGAAATCCCGATGGAGGATTTCTCTGAAACTCCACGTGTTGTTGCACAAAGTGAGCCTGGTACGTCCCAAAATCTGACATCGGAGCTGAGTTGGTTGCATGCTGGGCCACCGGAACGAACGTCCTAGACGACGGGTTCAGTTGAGAGTGACTGTGCTGCGTTCTGTTGTTCGAGTTATTGTTGTTGTTGTTGGTGTTGTTGTTGCTGGAGGGACGACTTTCCTGCCTGACCTCGGGAGGAGTCTGCCCCTGCAACATGGTTGCGGTGAATCGGTTTAGCAACTCTGCAAACCTATCATCCAGTGATTTGGCCAACTGCTCTTTCAACTCGCGAGCGAGTGACTCGTGTGCCGACTCTACCGCGGAGCTAATAGCCGAACTCATTTCTGCCGAAATTGTTCCCCTGCTTCCGCACTCGTTACCTTCACTAAATCATCCCTCTTCAGGCCCAACTTCTGTACTAACTCCTTTATTTTTCCTTACAGCTCCCTTAGAGGCTGCCCCTGCACCGCTCACAGGACTATATGTCGGTGCCTCTAAGGAAGTGTCGCTGAATTCACGACCCAAATCGACTGAAGGAGGGGGTATTGAGACATCTACCAGCTCCTGAATTCCCTCTGGACCAGCGTTAGATGGAGGTAGCTTGGAAGCAGGAGAACGTCCGCCGAAAGACATTGTTTTGGCCTCTGCAGCTGCACGGGTAACTATTGTGCTCTTTATTTGTTTCTTATATGGACTAAACCTACTCCCTTCTTTCCCAGTGTTCATGCCAGGAATCTAACGCTCGACGACTAATATCTGAGGACCGATAAGGATTCGCAGCAGTTGGGACCGAATGTATTTAAAAAAACAACAAAACTAAACCGTATGACAATTTAAGAAAACTACAAAATATGGCTTTGAAAATAAACACTAACAATATTTTAAAACTACAACTAAACCCTATGATCAAAAGAAAAAAAAACTAATCTAAACTATTCAAAAAAAAAGAAACAACAAAAACTATTCTAACACCTATGAATGAAAACCTAAAAAGAACAATAAGGAAACTAATGTATCAAAAACCTAAAAGAACAACGTAAATACGAAACTTAACACTAGAAAAAAAACTAATATTCAACCAAGACACAACCTGTAACCAAAAAAAACGATACAAATAAAACATTCAATTAAGTTATAAGTTAACCAAAAGTATATTTTTTTCGATTTTATATGTTTGTATCGTATATGTAGATGTAATGTATTTAATGTGCTATTGGATGTATATATGTATGATGTAATATTTGTATAATTATCTATTTGTGATATTTATGATTGTTTTATGTGTATGTAATATGGGGGTTGTTGTGTGACGATTTTCAGTGGCTTACGGTGATACTTTTTTTTGGCGTTGAGGTAACACCTGACAGCTTTAATTTTTCTTGTATTGATCTCTTTTAACTAGAGTGAGGTGAAATATAACGTTTTATACAACATAGAAACAGTTTACTAGGAAGGATCTTGTTGTCATCTTCAGTCTCAACATCTTCGTCGCGATTGATTCGGCTTGCTAAAGAGCTATCCAAATCACGACTTACGAAGTGTTGACACCTAGGATGACAACGTATTAGGGATTGATTGGGAAGGGGATTGCTTATACTGATAAAACCCGAATTCAGATCGCTATTCATGTGGTTCGTCATGGACCTTCCATTTGAAGACATATCTGAATTCCGATCTCACAGTACAAACAACAACATAAAAACATATGGAGTAGCAACAACGTAACACCCGTCGCAAATGTTCTGGCATGCTAAAAAGCTCTCCAGAACATGACTTACGGTTCGTTACGTCACTGCTAGGGAAATGGGAATTTAACTAACAAAAACAAAAACTAAAACTAGGACAACACGTCTGGGCGCCATTTGATATAAGGGGGTTTAGGGGAGGTAGGAAAGGAGAGGATGGGAAATTTGGATGGGATATGGGAAAGGAAACGGAAAGTAGGAAAAGGATATGGAAGGTAGGATGAGGATAAGGTAAGGAAACAGAACCAACACAGGAAACAGGAAGGTAGGTATGTAGGAAAGGAAAGTGAAATGAAGGGAAGGAAGGATGTGAAGGGAAAGGATGCTCTACTTGGAGGCCTGGCACGCTTGCGAGGCACGGCTTAGCTCGCCGGATATGGGGGGTCTTGCCTCCTCGCAGAGCGGAACCTCATACCAAAAACATAAATCGTGCCGAAAAGGAAATCTACCACCACCACAAAAAAAAACCTCACCTCACCCTAGGCACTATAGCTGGAGTGTAGTGCGGCCTTTTCCCACCCCACCTGGGATCCCGTCGGCCAACGATGGTGGGATCCCCCTTATGCGATTGGGCTGTCAGGCACCACTCACCATTGCCACATCGTCACACTCTCACCCCCTGAAATTTCAAAATTACGCCTCCATTAGGCTTAGCTCAGGCCCATTAAAAATCGGTAATTTCCACATATAGGCGTGATGTACAAAATTCCATGTATTTCAATCAAAATTTTACATTAAAACATCAGAAAAATAACGAAGATTAACATAAAAAGGTAAAAAAAAATTCTCAAAGAAAAACAAAGATCAGTAAAACAACCAAAAAGAAAATGAACCCTTACACTAAAACTTCGAATAAAACAAAACTTATTTGAAAACAACTTAAAACTATGAAGAATTTAAAACTGACTTTGGTTTTGAATTTTGAATTTTTAAATAGAAAAAAAAACTTCAATTGGTCTTGACGGTAAAGGGTTCGCGAGGTTAGGTACTGCCGACCTTGACCTGGGTGCTCAAGGGCGCTTGTTTTAGCCAGCCCACGCTACTGTAAGTCCTACCTACTTAGAGCTCTAAACAGGGGTTGTCCAATGGGACTACAAAAAAAAAACCTCAACCCAGTTCGAGGAGACACACGGCTCTTCGTTCCCCTTAATCCGCACTCAGACTTTTCTCAAAAAGAAAGGAATTGAAATTTTTCACCAAAAAAAAAAAGAACCAAAAATAAATCAATTTAAACTACAAAAAAAATCTTAACTCTAATAATATGAAAACTACAATAAAAATACAAAAAAAAATCATAAAAAAAATCACGCCTAGATATAATGTAAAACAGCCAAACTGTCTCAGGTGCCTCTTACTGGCGGTCCGCCAGCCAATTCGAATTCTGGGGCTCCGCCCCTGGAATGTCTTTCGCCGCAGATTATTGTATGCGCTTGACACCTTTTATTGTTATCTTTCTATGGTTTATCGGAATATTAGGGAATTTTGGATAATTTTGATCCACGGTCGCAGAGATCGTATGGCTTTCACTACTGCTTCACTGTTCACTGTTCAGTTTATTTATATATATATATATGCATGTAGGTACCCGAACTTTTCGCTATGCTTATCATGAGTTTGTACGATTTACTTGTGGGGTCCGGAGATTCCCACGGACCCAAATGTTGATTGTGGATGACTTTCGTAATTTTTCTGCTTCTTCGGGAATACTTTGCAGTCTCAATCTGCTCGCCAGCAAGTGGAATGTCTTGCCGGGTATCTCACCTTAGCCGCCAGCGAATTTCCCTACAACTGAACAAAAAAAAACACCATTTAACATATACTACACTAATTAAACAGATTTACGGCACAAGTCACGATTAGCCAGACACTTACCCGTGGATAAAATATTTCCTTATTTGGGTGTCTTTGCTAGGGCAATTCTCGCTGAATTTTTCCTTTTAATTTTCTACCGACGTCTACTAAAAACAACACATTAAAATTACTTAACACGACAAAAAAAAATTACCGACTTCACGCACTTTACCTTAAATTACAATCTGACCATGACACACACGATTTAAAGCCCAACTTGAAATGTTTCCGTGGTCTTCAAAAATTTTCATTCGACCCACAAACGGACTCGTTGCACAGTTTGACCAATGCAACTTTTGGCCGTTGTAACCGTTCGCCCAGTTACTTGGTCATCGACCCTATTTACCACTTGACATTGAAAATCAAATTTTAATTCAAACATTCAAACACTCAACAAATACACAAACCATTCCAAACCTTACAACAGATGTCTTTACAGCGCTCTAATTTTCCCCTTTTTTTTCTTTGACAGCTGTGGAATACAATCCACAGACTGACATTTCGCCAATTTTTGACTTTTAAGCAAAACTAAAATTGCCGGATAGCGTGGTCGGAGTCGAAGAATTTAACATTAAAACAAAATAAACCAACCAAAATCATCAAATAAACCAAACCAATCATGCTTTTTCAGGAAAACACAATTCACTCCTCATAAATAACATAAAAAACCAGGCAACCAAACGTTCGCACACTCAACGCTGGACAAACATTCCCAGGTAAGTACCTAACCTTCTTTTGTTTTGTTCGAGGGTGGCTGGTGCAAACCGCCTTCTACTCTGTCACCTTAAGTGACGGAGCGAAGGAAAACTTGCAGCAACCAACCCCCGTGGCCAGTGGTACTGCTGCACCTCCCTTGAGTCTCAGCTCACAGCTGATCAAGAAGAGGTCAACAACCCTGGTCGCGTAATACAGCCATCTATTAAAGGCTCTTCTCTTTTTAGGTATCCCTACCTGCCCACGAATCAGCAACACAACAACAACCAAAACATACAGCATCACTTTCAACACATGACCTCAGATCAAAACACTCCTCATCCATACGACATTCTTACAGAAACATTCATCCGCAGACAACCCTAGGACGACATCAATACAAATCAAAACAATGGACAAAATAACAGAGGACATCAAACTAATAGTATTGTAATGTACACCCAACATTTAATACCAATTTCCTAATCGAAAACGTTCCACCGAAAAACACATCTGGGAGCACTATAATGGAGTGGTTTAAAAGAAGACGTCTTTTGTGAGTGAGTGTGTATGTGTGCAGAAATACCGGGAGGGGAACTTGTCTAGACATCATGGTTCATAGAAAAACTACTAGAAATCTCTCGATGGTTCACTTTCCTATATAAAGAGGGAGCTGACGCAACCAGAAGTCAGTTTTATTTAGAAAGTGATAGTGTGAATATTGGATAAACGTAATTGAGTTGAGTTCGAATAAAGTGTATATCGAAAGTAGATACTGAATAAAGTGGTAGAATTAAATTGAAAGGTAGAGTTTTATTTTGCGAACTAAGCGCACGTTACATTGGTGTCAGAAGTGTAAATAAAACTTATTTGACTAGTAAAGTGTAAAAAAAAAAAAAAAAGTAAAAAGAAAATAATAATTATATACAGTGAAAATGGGTAAGTTGTTAGAAGAGCTCACTTGCATTGAGCTTAAAAGTGAGTTAGGTAAGCGAAATCTTTCTAGAGCGGGATCGAAAAATGAGCTCGTCCTGCGCTTGCGTAACTATTTGGAACAGCAAGGGGAAGACGTAAACACTTTTGTTTTTGAAACAGAAGTGGAAGAAGAGGAAGTAAGTGAAAATATAGATTTTTCTAGTATGATGAAACTTTTGTTAGAACAACGAAATGAGCAAAAGAAGGAACAGCAGAATGTTCTCGAACAACTTGAAGCACAACGAAACGAGCAAAAGAAGCTGATTGAAGAGCAACGAAGCGAGCAAAGGAAAGAACAGCAGAATGTTCTCGAACAACTTGAAGCACAACGAAACGAGCAAAAGAAGCTGATTGAAGAACAACGAAACGAACAAAAGAAGCTGATTGAAGAACAACGAAACGAACAAAAGAAGGAACAGCAGAATGTTCTCGAAAGACTCGAAGTACAACAAAAGAATCTGGAAGAGCAACGAAACGAACAAAAGAAAGAACAACAGAATATTCTCGAAAGACTTGAGGCGCAACAGAATGTTTTGGAAGGTCAGAAAAACATTCTAGAAGGAAAATTGGGTAATATTGAGAAAAATGTATGTGCCCTTGACGAACGAGTTGAAGGTGTGGAAAAACAGCTTTCTGTTGTAGAGAATCGTTTCGAAGGCGTAGAAAGTCGATGTGATGTTCTCACCAAGGAATTAGACCAGATCCGGAAAATAAAAATTCGAGAATCTGCTGGAGAGTTTGCAAGGAAAAAGGAGATGAAACCCCCAACATTTGATGGACAGTCTTCTTGGCCAGTCTATAAGAGACAATTTGAGGCAGCCGCGACAACAAATGGCTGGGATGACGAAGACAAGTACATTGCACTGACTCTTGCTCTTAGAGGACCAGCAGCTGAACTACTTCAAACAGTTCCAGCTGGTAAGAGCGGCGATTTCAGTTCTCTCGTGGCAGCTATAGATAAACGCTTTGGAGATAGCCACTTGAAAGAAGTCTTCCGAGTCCAACTCAATAACAGAGTCCAGAAAAGGGGTGAAAGTCTACAGCAGCTCCAAGCAGACGTCGAAAGACTGGTTCACCTGGCATACCCGGATGCTGGAGAAGAAATCATCAACCAGCTCGCTGTTGAGTCCTTCGTTCGTGCCATTTCCGATATACATCTTCAGAGGTCTGTGCGAACTGCTAGAACACGTACTCTTTCCGAAACTTTAGCATTCGCATTGACAATTGAAGCAGCAGAACAGGCTTCTCAGGGAGTACATCGACTTAGAGAGGCCATAGTCGAAGAATGCTCGTGCCAAAGAGCTGAAATACAAAAGAACCGGAGCGGACTAGCAAGATGTTGGAACTGCAACAAGACCGGGCACTTACAGCGTCAATGCCGACTACCACCAAACAAAGCAGGTTGTCAACATTGTGGAAGCAAGAGATCCAACCCAGAGCAAGGTAACAACAACACCAGCGTTGCCTATCAGCCCGTAAGAACCAACTTCGAGGGGCAGAGGCTGGTTTCTTGTATCGATGGCCCCAGAACCACCATCCAGGTCTCTCAGACCAAACGAGACAACAAAAGTCTGACTGTGGAGACTACTATTAACGGGAACAAACATGTGGCTACCATCGACACCGGTGCCACAGCCTCCATAGTACGTCGAGACCTGGTAAAGACGACGTGGCTTCATAACACCAATAGCTACCGTCTAAGAACCGCAACGGGAGAAGCAGCAAGAGTATATGGAGAAGTGTGTCTTAAGATCCGACTGGCCGACCTAGTGTTTACTCATCAATTCCTGGTGGCAGATATATGTGACGAGTGCATCATTGGAATCGACTTTATGAAACAGCACGGAGTTATTTTGGACATCGGTAATCAGGTTTTGAAGTACCAAAATAAGGAACTTCCAATGACTTATTCGAACGAAAGTACGTCGACACTGAGAACTGTCATCAGGGAAGATCTTATTCTGCCTCCTTCTTCTAAGGTGTTCGTTTGGACAAAACTGGAAGGTGAGTTTGGAAGCCTTCGATACCTCATGGTGGAACCAGACCCAGAGTGTTCCTCCCAAAGCGTCATCATTGGGAAAACACTGGTAGCACCGAAGAACAAAATGGTCCCCGTACGATTACTAAACACCAGACCGTACGATGTAAGGTTGAAGAAAGGAGAAGTCGTTGGACGTTGCGAATCGGTTGCAGCAACTACGAAGATCGCAGACGAAGCTCCGAGAAAACCTATAACTCCGGAGGAGCTCGAAACCATCAGAGCTAAAATACTGAATTCATCCAACCTTGATCACCAACAAACAAGGATGGCTGAAAGTCTCCTACAAGAGTACACTGATATCTTCGCATCGAAAAAGGGACAATATGGTAGGACACAGTTGGTGCAGCATCGCATCAACACAGGAGATGCAAGACCGATTCGTCAACCCGCAAGACGCCTTCCACTGGCCAAACAAGGTGAGGTTGAGGAAATGATAACAGCAATGAAAAAGGACGGTCTTATCGAAAATTCCAAAAGTCCTTGGGCGTCACCAGTGGTGCTAGTGAAAAAGAAAGACGGAAGCACTCGTTTTTGTGTGGACTACCGAAGGCTGAATGATGTAACTAAGAAGGACAGCTATCCCCTGCCGAGAATCAGTGATACCCTGGATGCCATGGAGGGAGCGCAGTGGTTCTCGACGCTGGACTTGAAGAGCGGATATTGGCAAGTTGACATCCACCCTGATGATCGGGAAAAGACGGCATTTTCTACAGGTAATGGGCTCTGGCAGTTTAAGGTTATGCCGTTTGGGCTATGCAACGCCCCGGCAACATTCGAGCGTTTGATGGAGTGTGTTCTTCAAGGACTGACGTGGAAAGCTTGCCTAGTCTACTTGGACGATGTCATTGTTTACGGGAAAACATTTGACCAACATTGTAAGAACCTTAAAGCCGTGTTTCAGAGACTTCGAGAGGCTAACCTTAAACTGAATCCTGAAAAATGTGCACTTTTCAAAACCGAAGTCAAGTATTTGGGACACATCATCTCATCCCAAGGAGTAAAGACTGATCCTGAAAAAGTTGACTCCGTCAAAAATTGGCCAACACCACAGGACAAACATCAACTCCGAAGTTTTCTGGGACTTGCCACATATTACCGACGTTTTGTTAAGAACTTTGCTGGAGTTGCAAAGAGTTTGCATCAGCTCACCGAAAAGGGGAAGCAGTTTAAATGGTCAGGTGAGTGTGAGAAATCTTTCCAGGAACTCAAATACCGCCTCTGTAACGCTCCAGTGCTGGCACATCCAACACCTGGCAAAACATTCATCGTCGACGCAGATGCAAGCAACGTTGGAATCGGAGCGGTACTATCCCAAGTGCATGATGGCGAAGAGAAAGTGGTGGCATACTACAGCAAGGTCCTATCGAAACCCGAAAGGAACTACTGCGTGACCAGAAGGGAACTGCTAGCTCTTATCTTGGCAACAAGGCACTTCCATAAGTACATCTATGGACAGAAATTCCTTCTGCGGACAGACCACGGTGCTCTGAGCTGGCTGTTGAACTTCAAAAATCCAGAAGGTCAAGTCGCAAGGTGGATAGAAAGATTGCAGACCTATGACTACCAGATCCAACACCGCAGAGGAAAGCTGCACTCAAACGCCGATGCATTATCACGAAGACCTTGCAAAGTGGATTGCAAGCATTGCAAGCGGCAAGAAGACAAAGAAATCATTACCGCTCAGCGACTAAGAGCTGACCCCATAAGCGGATGGAGCAAAGAGGAAGCAATCGAAAGTCAGTGAAGTTCTTCAGGAGATGCACGACGGACCTTCTGGAGGCCACCTGGGGGTAAACAAAACACTGGAGAAGGTGCGACATCGGTTCTACTGGTTACATGCTAGAGATGACGTGGAGAAGTGGTGCCGAACATGTGACAAGTGTGCTGCAACCAAAGGACCTGGTAGGAAGATTCAAGGTAAGATGCATCAGTACAACGTTGGATCGCCTTTTGAGAGGATTGCAGTAGATGTGGCTGGGCCTTTTCCAGAGACCAACGCTGGAAACAAATACATTCTGGTTGTAATGGACTATTTTAGCAAGTGGCCTGAGGCGTATGCCATCCCAAATCAAGAAGCCAAAACGGTGGTCGACCAGATTGTGTTTAACTGGGTGAGTAGGTTTGGCGTGCCTATGGAACTCCATTCCGACCAAGGGAGGAACTTTGAGTCAAACATCTTCCAAGGAGTGTGCGGACTACTTGGCATTAAGAAGACAAGAACCACACCACTTCATCCACAATCTGATGGGATGGTTGAAAGATTCAACCGGACCTTGAAAGAACACCTCACCAAGGTCGTAGGCGACTACCAAAGAGACTGGGATAGGCACGTAGCGCTATTCCTGATGGCCTATAGAAGTGCAGTACATAGCTCGACAGGACAAACACCATCTGACATCCTGTTCGGGAAAACCATGCGGCTGCCCATCGAACTTAAATTTGGATGCCCCACAGAGGAGCCACAGGACACAAACGAGTATGTGGACGACCTCAAGGAGAGACTCGCTGACATCCATAAAAGAACAAGGGAACGGATGCAAGCCTACAGCGACCGGATGAAGACACGGTACGACACAAAAGCGACAACGTCAGGATTCCAAGCAGGAGATCGTGTGTGGCTTTATAATCCTCATCGTCAAAAGGGATTGTCACCGAAACTTCAGCAGAACTGGGAAGGTCCTTATACTGTTGTCACGAGGATTAACGACGTGGTCTACCGCATCCAAAGAGGACTAAGAGGCAAGTTAAAAGTAGTGCATTGTGACCGGCTGCATCGATATAGTGGGGAGGCCGCAAATGAAATTATTCGGGACGAACAATCTTAAGGAGGGGGCAGTGTAATGTACACCCAACATTTAATACCAATTTCCTAATCGAAAACGTTCCACCGAAAAACACATCTGGGAGCACTATAATGGAGTGGTTTAAAAGAAGACGTCTTTTGTGAGTGAGTGTGTATGTGTGCAGAAATACCAGGAGGGGAACTTGTCTAGACATCATGGTTCATAGAAAAACTACTAGAAATCTCTCGATGGTTCACTTTCCTATATAAAGAGGGAGCTGACGCAACCAGAAGTCAGTTTTATTTAGAAAGTGATAGTGTGAATATTGGATAAACGTAATTGAGTTGAGTTCGAATAAAGTGTATATCGAAAGTAGATACTGAATAAAGTGGTCGAATTAAATTGAAAAGAAGAGTTTTATTTTGCGAACTAAGCGCACGTTACAGTATACTAAAACCAAACCATATACAAAACAAACACGGTAAGCAAAAGGTTATATTTTTGTTGTCTGTTTATTCTAAGTCCCAATTCATTTTTCTTTTTCAGGTGCCTGCAACAAGATACATGATTTCATTATGAGAGATATGGACTAAAATCTTTGAACGCATTTTTCTCGTAAAGACTTTTTTTGAACTGGTCGCATCAACAACTCGAACAATTACTAACCGATGTCTATTATTTTTTTTTTATTTTGTTTGTCTTAGTAGTGGTTAAGGTTAAGCGTAGCCGATTTAAAAAAATTTGTTTTTTACTATTTTTTAAACTGTCTGAAACCCAAAAAAAAAATGTCGAAAAAAGAAAATATTTTTAAACAGTCACCATTTTGTGAAAAATCAAAATAAAAAAAACCGCTACGTACAACGATAACTACATTCATACAGATTACAATAATTTTTATTTTCATTTTATCAGAGTACCGGTTTTTGAAAAATCGATGCGACCATGGAGTGCGAAATTTTTTTTAAGGCGCTACGGCATCGCTAATATTGTTAAAGCTATTAGATATTTTTTAATAAAAATTTGTAGAAAAATTATTCGATGTGTACTTAATAAAATAAAAAAAAACCCGATCCAAAAATTCTTCTATTTACTCGGTCAAAATTTGTTTTAAAAAATCATTAATTTTTCAGCCGTCACAGTGGCTATCCCCCTTAAGTCACAACAGCTAGAACTCCCAAATCACATATATCAACATAACATCCCGCACACCATCATGAGCTCTCTTGGTTTTCTCAGGTTGAAAGCCCAGTGAGCTTTGGCTGCCTTCTACTAGTGGAGCTAGCTTGTGTATGGGACGACATAGTACTCCAGATTTTGTTCGAACTTCTGCAACCTGGACATGTCCGTCGTTTCCGTGAATCACCTTTTCGATTCTTCCTAGTGGCCATTTCATTACTGGAGTGTTGTCTTCCTTGATAATCACGACTGTTCCTGGTTGAACGTTTTTCGACTGTGTTTTCCACTTTGTTCGTTGTTGGAGTTCGTTCAGGTATTCTTGGGACCATCGTTTCCAGAACTCCTTCTTGATGGTTGACACAAGCTTCCACCTAGTGACTAGTGTCCCACTTTGTGGTTCTGCATGTTGATCAACAACTGCTTTTAATGGCTCGCCTATTAAAAAGTTACCCGGCGTTAGTACAGTCAGGTCATGCAGATGGTACTGCAGATGGTTACGCAGTGTGGCCTCTAACCCACCCTACCCGGAACCCTTTCGGCCAATGTGGTAGGATTCCCCTGACGCCATTCCGCTGCTAACACCACTTACCTAGTCACTTCACCATCCTCTCGCTTCCCCCCTGAAAATTTCAAATTAAGCTTCCATTGAGCCGGTTAGTTCATTCAAAACGCAAAATTTTTCATATTAATTTGGCGTGAGCACATTTATTTAACTTTAAAAGCATTTAGCGAATTAAAATCATTTTAAAAATGGTGGCTCATGAAAAATTTAAATAAAAGGAATATTACAAAAAAACAATAAATATAAAAAATTTTTAGAAAAAATGTATTAGGGATGGGTTAATCACTACCCTTGAATAAAATTTATAAAATAATGAAATAAATAAATAAATAACAAAAATATAGCAAAAATAAAAAATTTACTTAATACTAAAAATATCAAACAAAAAGAAATAAACGAAAACGAGGAAAATGTGGCCCTCAAGGACATAGCCAAAACTCAACACAAGGAAAAATCGAATTATATTGCACTTCACCCTGGCAAAAAACAGAAAATCCCGCGACTCGCACTTAACCTTTGGCGGATTTAATCTCACGCCCTCTACTCTAACGCTACCTAAAAAGAGCTCTCTTTATGTAGTGGGCCTTCAGAATACTTTGACCCCTAAAATTATATCAAGGTCAGTCAATGGCTCGATAAATTTCGGTTTCCACAAGTGGTTTTGATTGATTGATTGATTTTTATTTAGCTTTGAAAAATAAGCTATTTAGTTTACAATTTTATATAAATTCATAAAATTTACAAAATTTAAAATCTTACAAACGGTTTATTTGTTTAGCTAAGAATTCTTGTTATACTTATACATTTTTATTATTATACCACATTTTCTGGAATGTACTGAATGAGTTTCCTTTTAAACTCTATTAAGTTGTTTGCATTTTTAATTTCACTTGGTAAATTTTTAAAACCATGGAATCCCATATAATATATTGTTCTTTGACCCCTCACAGTTCTTGATCTTTCAATTCTAAGGTCATTATTGTTTCTCAGGTTGTATTCCAAACCAACATTTGTACGTACATTTTGACATAAATATTCTGGATACATATTATTTTTTATTTTAAACACAAATATCATAGATAACATAAACAGTCTTTGATTAACATTTAACCATTTCAGCGAATTTAACATCTGCCTTATTGGTGTGTATCTATTACATTTTAAAACACATCGCATAATCTTATTTTGTTGCAATTGTAGTCTATCTTTATAGCTTTGAGGACACATATACAAAAGGCTAGCACAATAATCAAAATGAGGTTTAATCAACACATTACATAAATTTACAGCTGTATTTTTCGATATATTTTTTCTTATTTTTCTGAGCACACCGACTTTCTTTGATATTTTTTTACATAAATAACTAACATGTTCATTGAAGTTAAGCTGTTCATCTAGAATTATCCCAAGATATTTTATTTGTTTAACACTTTCAACTTTTTCACTGTTTATATATACATCAAAATTAATAGGCGAACTTACTGGACTACATTTAAACATTATACATTTGGTTTTAGCAACATTGATAATAAGCTTATTCATTTTTAACCAAGTGCTTACTCTCTCAAATTCTTGGTTTATACCTTGTATACAGTCTTCCACATTTTTTCCAGAGATGTACAGCAAGCTATCATCCGCAAACAGCACTAATTTAGAATGCTGAATCACCTTGCTCATATCATTAATGAAGATCAGGAACAGCCACACTCCCAGTATTGTACCTTGTGGTACTCCCACATTCACCCCTACTGGCGATGATACTTTCCCATTTACCGAAGTCCGTTGGGTTCTTCCCGATATAAAGGACTTAAACCACTTCAATTCCACACCCTTTATGCCATAATGTTTTAACTTTTTTTAAAAATATTTCGTGATTCACTGTTTCGAAAGCACGTTTCAGGTCCAAAAAAACAGCAATCACCACATTTTTATTGTCTATTTCTTACGATGCTTCTATCGTAATGAATTCTAGTTAGAAAACCTTTTCTTTACAAGTGAATTGACGGCCAGACCACAGTTCTTGTACTTTGACTGAGTAAGGTGGCTACAGTGAAAGATTATAACACCTTGTTCACTTGTAATATAATTGAAAACAGCTTCCAGCAGACTCACTGGAAAAATCGAAAAGGTGATTCACGGAAACGACGGACATGTCCAGGTTGCAGAAGTTCGAACAAAATCTGGAGTACTATGTCGTCCCATACATAAGCTAGCTCCACTAGTAGAAGGCAGCCAAAGCTCACTGGGCTTATTTGTATTTCAGTATTTTCCGATAGAAAAAAAATACTACCTAGTATTACCTACTACTACTGAATTGCCGAGTATTAATTTCCAACACCACGACTGGGTTGCAAAAGGTACACAAAGCTTGTAACATTTTAGAGCTTGGGTTGATTTGGGTCGCCACCATATTAACTGGAAGTGTTGGTCTTCTTCTCTTACGCGTATTTGCCGATACATTTTTCGAATGTCGGCCTTAATGAGGAATTTTGGCAATCTAAAACGCAATAGTATGGTGAACAACTCATCTTGAATAGTTGGACCGGCATACAGAATGTCATTAAGCGAAAGATTGGACGATGTTTTGCCGAGGCATCAAAAACAACTCTTAGTTTTGTGCTGCTGCTTTCTGGTTTGAGGACGCAAAAGTGAGGCAGGAAGTAGTTTGGCGTTTGAATGGTTTCGAGGTTGATCTCTACCATATGCCCCAATTTGATGTACTCGTCCATGAAGCCAATGTATTGCTTGTATAATTCGTGATCTCGCTCCAATTTGTGCTCCAAAGCATGAAATCTTCTCAATGCTATGTCACTAGAGCACCCTAGCTTTTCAGGGCCATCAGAAAATGACAAATGGGCCACAAATCTTCCTGTACTGTCTCTGGTAATCGTTTGGTTGAAAAGTTCTTCGCATTTTTCTTCGGCCAGCGTGCGGTTTGATGTGGAGCTAGATACGTCCTCGGTTTCCCAAAATTTGCTAATTGCCTTTTCAAGAGATTTCTCTTCTGCATAAACTCCGCAGATGTTTGTTGATGAAGACGGTTCCCCACATATTTTGCCTGTGACTACCCATCCCAGCAATGTATTTTGTAGAAGCGGGAGCTGCTCTCCTAGTTTGATTTGGCCAACGCAGAGAAGTTGGTGGAAGAACTCTGCTCCAATAAGTAGGTCAACCGGCTTTGGCGTATTGAACAAGGGGTCTGCTAGTTTTATGTTTCTTGGTATTTTCCATTTGGAGATGTCGAAAGTCTGTGATGGTTGAGGAGACACAATCTGACGTAGAACAATTGCTTCTAGTCTTGTGTTGAAGTTGGTCACATTTGATTTGATGCTGATGTTGGTGACCCCGACGTGATCTTTTGCTTCCCCTCATCAGCAGTAAGGAGCAATTGTCACTACCAAACGCGTTGCCAAGGCTATAACATTGGCATCTACATTGAACGTATCTTAAAGCGTTGCTAAGGCTATAACATTGGCATCAACAAAAAACATAACGATTTATATCATCTTTAAAATCTATATACATCATAAACACACCGGATTTTTTGGAAACCATGGAAGAAATAGACGTATATAAAGTTGTGGCCAGGCAAAAGGCCATCACGGATGAGCTGCTACGTTTGCAGAGCAACATTTCTAAAGATGGACCTGGACGGAAGACAGCAGAATACGCGAGGAAGCGGCTGGATTTGATTGAAGCTCTTTGGAGTGAGTTCGAAATGAACCACAAAGACATCGAGGAGGTCGTAAAACACGATACACCATACATCCAGGGCGACACAGCTGGAAGGTTAAGCAAATCTACCAATCGCTAACACAACACAAGTCGTGCACTCTATTCAAATATATATTTTGGTTTGGCTTAGTTCTACCACAGGTTCACCCTTTCGAACGTTTAAGATTTAAAAAAAAAATCACTAAAAAAAATAAAGCCACGAAAAATTATAAAAAAAATCGAGAAAAAAAAACAAAATCAACAAAAAAAAATCACGCCAAAAATCTCTTAAACTAAAACGGTCTCGTTACGGGCTCTAATAGACCCTTGAAAATATAGCGGTGCTTCTGAGAGCCCCCACTGTCGCCTCAAGTACGGTTTTACTGTCGTCCGGTATTTTTTCCTGTTCCGGCACTTTTTATTTCCCCAGGCACCAAAAAGAATTTTCATCCCTAAGCACCGGACTATTAAAATGTTTGCACAAAAAAAAGCATTACAAAAATAACTTTGATGCCTGGGACTCTCAAAGGCTCTTAGTTAAGCCAACGACCTTCGGCTTCTTGACCTCTTCAGTACCAGTACAATCGGGATTTTCTTTCCTGTATATCAGTATAAGTCTTTGGCTTTTTTGTTGTTTTTTTGCCTCTATAACATATGTCGTCTTTGGCTCCTATAACAATATTTTTCTTTTCTCAATCACACATTTTTCTATCTAATATCTTTTCCCTACTTTACTCTAAAATCCTAACTACAACTAGCTAGAAAAAAAAATTAAACCAAAAAAAAACTCACCGCTTCAAATTGTTCTGTCTTTCTTATTTTCTGTTTTCCTTAACGTTTCTAATTGTCTTTTCTCCACTTTGTTTTGGAAGTTTTAAAATGCCTTTTCTTTCTTTATACTTCTAGCACTTCTATACATATGTCTTTATGATTAATATTCATCACTTTATAATTAGCATATGAACACACTATGGCACACTTTTAACATAATTTTTTTTTCTGCTTTAGACAAGCTCTCTATGAACTTAACTCTAGGTGTTAAAGGTAATGAACTGCTGCTAACTAACTAATGAAACTTCTTATGCTTGCACATTAACGTACCCTCTTCGTACGTAATTTTCCAAAGCTGTTGCTGTTTCATCGCTTTGATTGCCGTTTACCGGCTCACCGTAAGAGTAAATGCGTACATCGTTTTACCTATCCAAGTTCACAACCTGTTTGTACCTTTTGGGTTTCGAATATGAAACTATCTATCAGCTGTGTTCTGTCCACTCCAGTCACAACTCGCAATTAGCCAATCATTTTCCTAAATGTGTTCGACAACAACACACGTTTTACCTTTTCCAAACCTAATTTCTCTATTTCAACAAATGAGAATTGTAGCCTAGCTCTTCGGTTTGTTTTGCACTGATGTTTAATATGTTTTCCTTTTGCCTAATTCCTTTCAGCCTACCTTATCTTTTTGTTTATATTTCTTTTTCTTTAAGGGAAATCTTCGGTTACCAGGAAGCCGCGATCAACTTAAGGGTGCCGTGCATCTGGTCGGACCTACAGTGGTCGTAACAAAACACAGGATTTGGTGTGTACCGGGACTCGCCAAATTCTGTGGACACGACAAAATACGCTCAGGTGGGGAAGAACCCACGTACTCAAGCCGGGCTTGCTACTTAAGCGATTTCTCTTTTCTATTGGTGTACCTACTCAAATCAAATTATGTATCGCACATCATGTTCCTTTTCCTTTTTACAACTGTTTCCTTTTGGTTTCAGATGATCGAGAGCCACATTGAGTTTGAGTATCCCTATATCTACCTGCATCTTATCTTATGATTTTCATCTTTAACCACCGTCCTTTAGTATTACTTCGTAACGATGTCAACAATCGTAAGTGGTCTGTGTTCTAGATTTGCTTATTCCTGATATATACAATTTCAAGACTCTGTGCGTAGGTAGGTGTAGGGAATAATGGTAATTATATTGTTGATGTACATACATATATACATAGAGTTAAAGGATACATACATGATGACTACGAAAGCAATTTTTCATATACGATATGATACGTAACATAGCACACGTATTTCATTTTCTGATTGGTTGCTGTTCATAGGATGAAGAAACAAGATAGAATTATAAGAAAGAATAACTAGCATAGTTGAACAACGATTAGTATAGATACATAGCTAATAAGAATATACAATAATTACTGATAAGATGAACTAGACTATTTTACGAACATACATACAGTTGATAACTAGTTTTGAACGTAAACAAAAAATAATAACATATGAATTAATAATAACTGCTAGGTAGATATACAACAATATTAATAAATAACAATAAGTAAATAAATAACAATAAATAAATAAATAAGCTATAAATACTCTATAAATTATTAAACAATATGATAAATAAACTATGAAACTTAGGAACAATAAAGTAAATAAATAAACTATGAATAACTCTATACATTAAATAACAATCAAATAAATAAATAAACTATGAATAGTAATAAATAAATTCTAATATAGGTCTATATACGTAAATATTGCACTAAGTATGAGGTAGAAGAATGTATGTACGGTTGGATGTTATCGGAATGGTTAGGTGTTGGGTTTGGGTTAGCGTTAGTTGAATGGAATTGGTTGGTTATTGTGTTAATGGGTTGGTGGGTTGTTGGGATTTTGGTTAGTTGGGCTGTCGGGATTTTTATTAGTTGGGTTGGTGAGATATTGGTTAGTGGGTTGTTAGGTTGGTGGGTTGGTGTATTATGGAATTGTTGGGTTATTGTCTCACGTACAACGGTCCAAAGCAGTCTACTCCTACATGAGTAAAAGGCGGCAAGCTAAAGGCTAATCTTTCCTCCGGCAACTGACCCATGAGCGGCATCTCTGGCTTAGCTTTCAATCTCCTGCACATAAAACATCGCGCCTTCACTCGGTCAACCGCAACTCGGATGGATATAATCCAGGCCCTTTCTCTGATGTCCGAAATCGTTGTAGCGGTTCCCATATGATAATTCGCGTTATGGTGGTGTTCGATTAGCAAGGTGACCAACGGATATTTTTTCGGTAAAATTGCTGGGTTTCGGGCTGCATATGAAATGTTTGCCTTTTGCACTCGTGAGCTTAATCTCAAAGTTCCCTCCGCATCCATTATCGGTGACAAACTTAACAGAGAACTTGAAGAATTTAAACAACGTTTCGATCGTAGCATTTCTACCTCCACTGGAAAAGCCTCCTGTTGAATCTTCCTAAAAAGCCAGTTTTCAGCTCGAACGATCTCAGCTGGAGTTGCGAAAGCCTCCTTGTCCGTTTCTCTTTTCCGGATTCTGTCTGTGAATCGAAGCACTAGGGCTATGACTCTTACTCCTGAAAACCATCTCGCCCGAAACCTGGCCCCTAACTCCTCGTAAATTCCGTAAGATATCGTACGCTGGTGCGCGTTCACAGAACATATAAGATTTGTAGTCTCGCCTGCCTTGCTAGCGACAGATTCCCCTGGCGATATTGGCCACTCCGTCTGGGGTTGTTTAAGGAACTCTGGACCTCTAAACCATCTTCCTTTATCGGCTCCTTCTGAAGAATCGCACCATCTAGTACCATCGTCAGCGACGTTGTCTGCAGTACCGATGAACCACCACTGTTGAGCGTTTGTAGACTCCAAAATTTCTCCCACACGGACAGCAACAAACATCGGAAATTTAAACGTCGAAGAATGTACCCAGGCGAGAACTGTCTTAGAGTCAGAAAGGAAGATTACCTCGTTTGCCTGAATGGAGTGTGATTTTGTCACCGTGTCAGCCAAACGCACGCCTAATACCGCTGCCTGAAGCTCTAACCGGGGAACTGAGAGTTTTTTAACTGGAGCTACCTTCGCCTTTGCCATCGCCAACGCAACCTCTACCGATCCGTTCTGTTCGAAACGCCAATAACACACCGCAGCGAAAGCCTTCTCTGACGCGTCGACAAAAACGACGAGAGTCTTCCTTGAAGTGCCTGGCGAAAATGAACTGTACGCTCGCGGAATTCTTAACTCCTCGATCTGCCTCAGACCTCTTAAGAAATCTTCCCATTGAGCTCTCAAACCACCACTTATTGGCTCGTCCCAGCCGAAGCCCTCTCGCCAAATCTCCTGTAAAATGGCCCTTCCATGAATAACGAAACAAGACACTAGTCCAAGGGGATCAAAAATTCTCATTATAGTTCTTAGTATCTCTCGTTTTGAAATCTCGGAGTTTGGATCGAGCGTTTTCTTCCAACATTCATCCTCATTAAGCTTGTAAATCAAATGATCTGACGAAGGATGCCAAAACATTCCCAGAACCTTGGAGACGTTACTTTCAGACTCGTTCGGGTCGATGCTCACTAGACCAGCCTTAATATTTGCTTCCGGGATTTGATGTAAAAACTCACGACTGTTTGATTGAAATCCTACTAAATCAAAGTTCATCGTCTTACAGATCTTAATAGCGTCTCTGCTTACCGCGACCGCTTCCTCTACCGAATCGTGACTATTGAAGTAGTCGTCGACATACGTACGATTTACTAAGCCGTCTACTGCCTCCGGATGTTGTTCTCGAAAAAGATTAGCATGATGATTCTTCACAAACTGGGCGCTGGCTGGGGAGCAATAAGGACCGAACATCATTACCGTCATGATGTAGAATGACGGCTTGCGTGTAACTTCACCATCCCTCCAAAGCACTCTCTGGCACTGCTGATCTTCTTCTCTGATTGCGATACGATGAAACATCTCCCTCACGTCTGCGTTCACCCCTACTTTCCGTTCCCGAAATTTAAAAAGTCCTGAGTGCAGCGGTACAAGGTTGTCTGGACCCTTCAACAGATGTGAGTTCAACGAAACTCCATGTACCTTTGCAGCGACGTCTGTAACAACTCTGGGCTTTGGCGGTAACTTGTTCCTGTTCAGCACGATAAATGTCGGAGCATACCAAACTCTTGGCCAATTTCTTTGCAACTCATCCTCTGAGGCTATCCTTGCGTACCCCTTCTCAATCAGCTCTCGCATATGTTGATTTTTCCACTTTAGCAGATCCGGTTTCTTGGCCAACGATTTCTCTAAGCTTATAAGACGTTTCTCAGCCATGGGGTAGCTGTCCGGTAGCTTTACTTCGTCTGACTCCCAAAGCAGACCTATTTCATACCCATCATTAACGTGGCGCAGAGTACGCGTCATAACTTCCATTGCCCGACTATCCTCCTGACTCACGAACTTTCCACTGGGTGGACGAACTCCAAATTCCTCGACTGTGAAGTGTTTCTTAAACAGATCGTGTAGCTCTTCATCCTGTTTCGAAATGCCATGGAAGTACGAAATCGAAACTCTGCTCGGAGCTTTAACGCACGCCACCTTACCCTCCCGAAGACGGTCCATGGCAACGCCCGACTAGAAGTTTCGCCTGATCTAAACCCAACAGGATCTTTGGTTTCGCATTGTTCAAATCTGTCAACGGTAGACCTTGAAGGTATGGGAACGACTGTCGTAGGGAGGCCAGATCGATATTCTGACAAGGCAGCTCTAAGCCCTTCACCGTGTAAATGTCCTTTAGTATGTGTCGTTTCCGTTTGCCCACTCCAGAGAGCCATAGACTTGTACGCATCGAATCCAACGCCGCATAATTTCTTCGGCAAACAGCTGTGCCATCTATGAGGTGCTGGGTTTAAACACCTAAAACAAACTTTTTTATCCTTAGCGAAGGCACACCTCTCTTCTACACTCAAAGCTCTGAAAACCGGACAAGCAAATAAAGCGTGTTCACTTTTGCCACATTTTATACAAGTGGCATCACTAGCTGGAGGGATGGGCTGATGCGTTAAAACTCTACGCGAAGGGGTGCGCTGCTCGTTTTCTCATTACCCGACAACTTCGATAACTTTGTCAGTTCAGGAGGCAGATCATAAAGTTTCTCCGTAAGAAAGATCGAAAATTCCTCTAAATTAGTATTCAGCTTCTTTAATCTACGCTTCTGCCAATCGTGATACAAACCCGAAGACAATTTGCTTGTGAGGTCGGTCAAAACGAAATTATTATCGAGCTCCTTATTTAAACTCATCGACTTAATGTCGGCGACAAACCCGCTCACTACCACAGCCCATTGACGAAGTTTCGGATCGCTGCCAGAATTCAGAGCTGGTAACCGTAGCAAATTCGATGTCAGACTGTGTACTAAGACGTCTGGTCTACCATAAATCGCACGCAATGAGTTTATAATATCGCTTGCATCCGAAGAATACCGTAGCCGATCGCTCACGAGATTATAAGCTTCGCCTGTCTCATTATATCTCCCCTCTTCAGTAGTTGACCGAAACACAGACTCAAAATAAGGCCACTCTTTCCTATCGTGTCCCGAAAAAGACGGCAGATCCTGTACCTGGCTTCGATTTAAAATAGTCAATAAGCTCGCCATATCCCCAAGCTTCTGGCCGGAATCGTTTTGAGCATCTTGTTGAGCACTAGAGTTCTGACGTTTTTGATAACTCTCCACGTGTGCTGACAAAGGTGTAGAGTGAGAAGCCGAAGGCCCTACCAACATTTCCCTGTGTTTGCAATCGATCTTACGAATTGCTTCTAACCTGTCTCTTGAAAGCCCTATTGATTTTTCCGTAGGACGTACAACCGGAGGGGCTGGCACCGCTAAGGAATCTAACTGAGCTTTAAGCTTATCCATTTCTATCTTTAAGTTACAAATTTCCCTATCTCTTTCCTCGACTGTCGACTGAGCAGTCTTTGCTGCCTCGATCAATACGTCGCGTCGACCGAATTTAAAACATCAATTTCTTTATCAAAATTCTTTTCTTTACCTGATTCTCTGTCACCATTTTTGCTTACATCACAAATTTCACTGCATTCTTTGGTTTTACAAAACCAGGGGATCTCTGTATCGAACATGGACGGATTAAATTTCGCACACCCATAGTGCCACCACCGTTTGCAGGTTTCACAGGACACCATCTCGTCGTCATCGGGTAAACGGCATTCTGTCGCAACGCAACTATGCTCCGTGACTGCTGAAGACTGCATCCTGAATTCCTGTATATCAGTATAAGTCTTTGGCTTTTTTGTTGTTTTTTGCCTCTATAACATATGTCGTCTTCGGCTCCTATAACAATATTTTTCTTTTCTCAATCACACATTTCTCTATCTAATATCTTTTCCCTACTTTACTCTAAAATCCTAACTACAACTAGCTACAAAAAAAATTTAAACCAAAAAAAAACTCACCGCTTCAAATTGTTCTGTCTTTCTTATTTTCTGTTTTCCTTAACGTTTCTAATTGTCTTTTCTCCACTTTGTTTTGGAAGTTTTAAAATGCCTTTTCTTTCTTTATACTTCTAGCACTTCTATATGTCTTTATGATTAATATTCATCACTTTATAATTAGCACATGAACACACTATGGCACACTTTTAATATAATTTTTTTTTTTCTGCTTTAGACAAGCTCTCTATGAACTTAACTCTAGGTGTTAAAGGTAATGAACTGCTGCTAACTAACTAATGAAACTTCTTATGCTTGCACATTAACGTACCCTCTTCGTACGTAATTTTCCAAAGCTGTTGCTGTTTCATCGCTTTGATTGCCGTTTACCGGCTCACCGTAAGAGTAAATGCGTACATCGTTTTACCTATCCAAGTTCACAACCTGTTTGTACCTTTTGGGTTTCGAATATGAAACTACCCATCAGCTGTGTTCTGTCCACTCCAGTCACAACTCGCAATTCGCCAATCATTTTCCTAAATGTGTTCTACAACAACACACGTTTTACCTTTTCCAAACTTAATTTCTCTATTTCAACAAATGAAAATTGTAGCCTAGCTCTTCGGTTTGTTTTGCACTGATGTTTAATATGTTTTCCTTTTGCCTAATTCCTTTCAGCCTACCTTATCTTTTTGTTTATATTTCTTTTTCTTTAAGGGCAATCTTCGGTTACCAGGAAGCCGCGATCAACTTAAGGGTGCCGTGCATCTGGTCGGACCTACAGTGGTCGTAACAAAACACAGGATTTGGTGTGTACCGGGACTCGCCAAATTCTGTGGACACGACAAAATACGCTCAGGTGGGGAAGAACCCACGTACTCAAGCCGGGCTTGCTACTTAAGCGATTTCTCTATTGGTGTACCTACTCAAATCAAATTATGTATCGCACATCATGTTCCTTTTCCTTTTTACATTGTTTCCTTTTGGTTTCAGATGATCGAGAGCCACATTGAGTTTGAGTATCCCTATATCTACCTGCATCTTATCTTATGATTTTCATCTTTAACCACCGTCCTTTAGTATTACTTCGTAATGATGTCAACAATCGTAAGTGGTGAGTGTTCTAGATTTGCTTATTCCTGATATATACAATTTCAAGACTCTGTGCGTAGGTAGGTGTAGGGAATAATGGTAAGGTATATATTTGAATGGAAATTATATGTTGATGTACATACATATATACATAGAGTTAAAGGATACATACATGATGACTACGAAAGCAATTTTTCATATACGATATGATACGTAACATTGCACACGTATTTCATTTTCTGATTGGTTGCTGTTCATAGGATGAAGAAACAAGATAGAATTATAAGAAAGAATAACTAACATAGTTGAACAACGATTAGTATAGATACATAGCTAATAAAAATATACAATAATTACTGATAAGATGAACTAGACTATTTTACGAACATACATACAGTTGATAACTAGTTTTGAACGTAAAAAAAAAATAATAACATATGAATTAATAATAACTGCTAGGTAGATATACAACAATATTAATAAATAACAATAGTAAATAAATAACAATAAATAAATAAATAAGCTATAAATACTCTATAAATTATTAAACAATATGATAAATAAACTATGAAACTTAGGAACAATAAAGTAAATAAATAAACTATGAATAACTCTATATATTAAATAACAATCAAATAAATAAATAAACTATGAATAGTAATAAATAAATTCTAATATAGGTCTATATACGTAAATATTGCACTAACGGCCATATTATTCACTCAATAAATTTAAATCCAATAGAAATAAACCCAGTTGTCAAAATTTGATCCCAGGTTTATATTTTGATCCCGGATTTAAAATATACCCAGTTGTCAAAGTGACAAACGTCAAATCGTTGAAAGTGCTGCTGGTAAATAGATTTTTGTTTGAAGAAATTGTAAGCAATACTTTTCATTGATATCTTGCATTGTCGATTAAATTAAATTTATATTCTATCTTTTTCATGATGTTGCAGGTTCAACCAACAACCAACCAACAACCAACCAACAACCAACCAACCACCAACCAACCAACAACCAGCCAAGATTTAAATTTGAAGAAATTGTAAGTAATAATTTTCATTTATATTTTGCATTGTCGATTAAATTTATATACTATCTTTTCCAGGGTGTTGCTGGTTCAATAAATGGAAACTCCACCAATTGCTGCTTCAAGTTTTTGCCTAAAAAAGGCAACAAAGGCCAATAAATTGTCCCAAATGTTTCTGCATTGCGGATGATAAAACTACGCAAAAAAATAACAAAACTATTCTGTGATCCGTTTTTGTGTTTATGTATAAAAAAAATCATTAATAAATATTTCGACACGTATTACTACGTCTTTTAGTTTTTTTTTGTGTTTACAGATCTTCTATACCAGGTAGTATTGGGAATATTGCACTAAAGGTTTCGATTTCTTTTGATAAAGACTTCACTCTTCCAGCTAATTCGGAATTTTCGTATAAAATTTTGTAGTAATCGGCAATCTTAGGACCAGCGGCAGTGGTATGTGGTAGCATCCTTTGCAAATTGCAGAGCACGGTCAGTGAAATCGACAACATTATCCATGTTTTCTTCTAAAAGACCTCGTGTTGTGAGAGCGGGGGTACCAAGTCTAATGCCAGATGGGAACATGGCGGATTTGTCTCCGGGGACAGTGTTTTTATTACAGGCAATGGTGACCTCTTCAAGGATGTATTCGCCATGAGCACTTTTTTAACATCTACCGGTGTTACTAGTGTGGACATGCATCTTTCCAGTTGCGATTGCCGAAGTTATAGATGCTAACTTTTGCAGGTGGATAGTAAAGTATGCATCCTAATGCCCACACATCTAACTGCGGTCCTATCACATGATTGTTCCAAGTGTCTAGCATTTCTGGAGACCTGTACATCGGTTTTGTCACAGTTGTAAGCTAAAAGATGTAAAACAATTACAATAAATAATCTGAGAACAAAATACAACAAATAATTTCTTTTACTTCACCTTTTACTTTTGACAGATTGGGTTAGGTTTGTTCGCGTAACATATATAAAGCACACTTTTTATGTCAAAATCTAGGTAAGTTTGCTTGATTTGGCTGCAATATTTGAAATTTCCCTATAGTATGCGAACGAACCCAAAATACATCCGGATGTAAAAATTTGAACCCGACGACGCAATGCGGTTTAAATCCATCGGGTTTATTTGGAGTGAATAATATGGATTTGCGTTTGACAACTGGGTTTATGCGATTTTACATCCGGATGTAAATTTAAACCCGGGGTTATTGAGTGAATAATATGGCCGTAAGTATGAGGTAGAAGAATGTATGTACGGTTGGATGTTATCGGAATAGTTAGGTGTTGGGTTTGGGTCAGTGTTAGTTGAATGGAATTGGTTGGTTATTGTGTGAATGGGTTGGTGGGTTGTTGGGATCGTTGGTTATTTGGGTTGTTGGTTTGGTGAGTGGTTGTTGTGATTTTGGTTAGTTGGGTTGTTGGAATTTTGGTTAGTTGGGTTGTTGGAATTTTGTTTAGTTGGGTCAGTTGGGTTGTTGAGATGGTTGGGTTATGGAATTATTGGGTTTTTGGGCTGGTGGGATTTCGGGTAATGGGATTGGTGGGATTTAAGGTAATGGGACTGGTGGGATTTCGGGTAATGGGATTGGTGGGATTTAAGGTAATGGGGCTGGTGGGATTTCGGGTAATGGGATTGGTGGGATTTCGGGTAATGGGATTGGTGGGATTTCGGGTAATGGGATTGGTGGGATTTCGGGTAATGGGATTGGTGGGATTTCGGGTAATGGGATTGGTGGGATTTCGGGTAATGGGATTGGTTATCACAGTTGTCTATTGCTTAAGGTCCTTGCAGTGGAATATACAATTTTCGAGACAACTCATAATTACTACCGTGGGTCATCATATTCATACCGAACAGTGCGAAATATGGTGATACCCCAGTAGCTGAATGTACTGAACTTCTCAATGAAGCCGCGATTTTGCTAAGATGGGTATCCCAATTCCGTTGATCTTCTTTCAAGTAAGAACGAATAGCTGCTAACAGCGTTCTGTTCACTCTCTCAGAGGCGTTTGATTGAGGAGCGTAGTTGGCTGTTCTGAAATGACGGATTCCGTACTTTTGGAGAAAGCTTTGAAAATCTTTCGAAACAAACTGTTTTCCATTATCTGAATGGATAATTTCAGGCACTCCAAAGGCATTAAAAACTTCTTGGCTTAAAAATCGAATAACACTACACGAAATGGCTGACTTTAAAGGTTTTAAAAACACATATTTCGAAAAATGGTCTAACACGACAAAAATAATAGTGTTTCCACTCTTCGATCTTGGATAAGGACCCAAGAAATCGACATAAAACTTCTGAAATGGACGATCGGTACAAAAACTATGGGAAATGGGTGGACGCTGAATCTGGCTAGACGGTTTACACTGTTTACAGATATCACATTTACTAACATAGTTTCGAATTTGAATGGTCATATTTGGCCAGTAGAAATACTGTCGAATTCTATGTAATGTCTTGGCGACTCCACCATGAGCAGATTCAGGTGGCTCATGGGCATTTGCTATAATACTTTCTGTTAAGCTCGATGGAATCCAGAGTCTCCAAGAGTGTTCAGATGTGAGCTCATTTCCCCCGTTTGGAATAGACTTCTTATATACATAATTTTCGATTACCTTAAGGTCTGGCAATTCTTCTAGGTGTTCTTTTATCGTTTGTATCAGACTCGTATATTCTTCCGACAAGAATTGTTCTGATTCCAAATCTACCCATGGAGCTACTTCTTCTATTTCTAAACTCTCCAAGTGTGCCTGAGTAAGAGTGTCCGGCACGACGTTTAAAGCTCCTTTTCGGTGCTCTATGTTCAAGTTGTATGACTGCAGGTCTAAGCTCCACCTGGCTAATCTACCGTTAAGGTCTTTCATGTTCATCAACCATTTCAAACTGGAATGGTCGGTGATGACGGTGAAATCCATACCTTCAACATAGGGCCTGAACTTTTTAATAGCCATGACCGCAGCCATGCACTCCTTCTCGGTTACACTGTAATTCCTTTGGCAGGAATTCAGTTTTTGGGAGAAGTATGAAATCGGACATTCTTGATCTTCATCCTTTCTTTGAAAAAGAACAGCTCCGATACCAGAGTCGGAAGCGTCACACTGTACGAAAAATCTTTTGTTGAAGTCTGGATGGGTGAGAACAGGTGCAGTCGTTAGTGCAGTTTTCAACTCTTCGAACGCAGCAATTGCTTCCTCACTCATCTTAAATTTTACATTTGTCTTTTTGAGCATGTCAGTTAGTGGTGCTGTCAAGCCTAAAAAATCCTTTATAAAACGTCTATACCACCCTGCTAGACCAAGTAGCCGGCGAACTTGTCTTGGGTTACTAGGCAAAGGAAAATCGACGATCGCTTCGACCTTGGCCGAATCAGTCTTTAGTTTCCCTCCCCCGACGATAAAACCCAAATATTTTAACTCTTTGAAGCAAAATTTTGATTTAACTAAATTGATCGTCAGGTTGGCTTTTCTGAGACAGTCGGCTACTTGTTCCAGCAGTGCGATATGTGTCTCAAAATCAGGAGCAATAATGAGCAGGTCATCGAGATACACGAAAACCCGATCCCTGAGTCGTGCAGGAATAACTTTATCCATCAAACGGCACAACCTTTGCGCTGCATTACACAGTCCGAAGGGCATGACCGTGAATTGGTATAAAGGTCTCCCCGGAACCGCAAACGCAGTTTTCTCCTTACTCTGCTTTTCCAGCGGTATTTGCCAGAATGCTTCTTTTAAGTCTACGCTGCTTATAAAATAGGTGTCAGGCAATCTGCTGAGTAGTCCTTCGATGTGCGGTAGAGGGTTGGCGTCTTTTTTCGTAACCGCGTTCATTTTTCGAGCGTCTAAGCAAAACCTATACTTAATGACGTTATTCTCACCTACTTTCTTTACGAGTGCCACTGGTGAACACCAAGGACTCTCGCTTTCTTCTATGACCCCAATTTTCAACATCCTATCTATCTCCTGGTAGAGTAATGCTTGTACCGCTGGTGAGACAGGGTTATGACGCTGCTTGACAGCATCCAACTTTGCGCGCTGTTCTAAAGATAAGACATGAGCATTTATCATATCAGCCGGTTCTTCCTAAATTGAAACTCCACTAACGACGCTTGGTGCTATGTGGAACAATTTCCAAAAATCACAAAATTTTTTACTGTCCAAGCCCTTATTAACAATGGTACAAAAGTCAAGCAAAGCATCTTCTGTAGAAAGCCCACTTCTAAAACCGTACTGTGAAGGACTAAAATTACTCTTTTTAAGAAAACCCAACATCCTGTGTTTTATGGCTTTTTCAAAGATTTTAGAAATCGAGGAGAAATTGAAATTGGTCGATAGTTGTTAGCTACCTTATTATCGCCTTTCTTAAAGATCGGAATCACAATAGCACTTTTTAGGCTCGTTGGGAAAATACCATTTTCAACACTTTGATTAAACAAATGAGATAGAATATCCGATACATTAAGTGCAATCATTTTTAAAATAAGATTCGATAAACCATCTTCACCACATGCATTTGACTTATTAAGTGTGTTGATTAGAGAATCCACTGATGGGAGCAAAGTAGAAGCTACCTTGAGATATTTGTTCAATAGAACCAAAATCATCATTACACACATTGCAAAAAGAGTGTGATTCACCCAATTGACCAAAGGAACCAAAAAGTTGTTAAGAGTATTAGCAACCGCAGTAGAATCATTGATTTCTAAGCCGTTACTATTAAGTACGATATGGTTAGAAGTATTCTTAGAATTCGGATTAATGATACTATTTATAGCTCTCCATTCATTTTTTGGGTTACCCATAGACTTAATCAGCAGAGAATTATAATAACTATCGCGACATGACTTGATTTCAATGTTGATATTTTCTACACAAAGTTTTAAATCTTCGTTTCAGGTCGATGTTGGAAGGATGCTTATAACATTTCAAACGTATTTTACTTTTTTGTTTAATTTTCTTAAGTAGTTTTGGATTGATCCACGGCTTTAGTCTTTTATTGGTTTTTTTAATCAGCCTTTCATAACTGCAGCAATCAATGTAAGATTGTAGTGTTTTGATAAATATGTCATACGCATTTGAAGCATTATTTTCTGCTAGCACAGCTTCCCAGTTCTCAAAGCGAAGGGCATTATTCAAAACATTAAAATTAATCTTTTTTATAAATGAAGAAGATGTACTTTGCTTAGGTTCCAAGATTTTTAAGGATTTGAACAACATACCAGTCATGTTATGATCGGTAATATGTAACTCAAAATTGATGCCAAAACAGTGATCTAGACATATGTCTTTAAATCGACCAAGAACATGATCAAGACAAGACTGCGATATTGGTCGAGTAGGTTCATTTACGAAGGAGGACAACCCATGCTCTGCTATCAAAGCAAGGTATAACTCGCTATTAGAATTTTTTGCTAGTAAATCTATATTGAAATCGCCAATAACAGTGAGATTGGGAGCTTTAGTACTGCTCAAGAACGAAGAAAATTCATTAAGAAACATCTCCACATTAAACGAGTGTAATCTATAGACACAAACAAAGTTGAGGACTTTATTACATATATGACAGCATAAGTGTAAAACATCAACAGAAGACAAACTAGGACATACAACATGATAATTCAATGACTCACGTACAAAAACTCCTACTCCACCTGCAGAATACGTTTCATTTGCATTTAAATGAAGGTTATAACCGGGAATCGAGTAATTATCGCATTCGTTCTTAAAAATCCAAATCTCAGTTAAGAATATTAGATCCGGTAAATAAGAAAGAGCTTCCAGATTGCATACAAGCAAATCAAAATTTGATCGAAGACTGCGTATATTTTGTTGAACAATAAAGAATGGAATATTAACTTCATCAAGATTATTATTAAAGAAAATTTCGTCTCTTATGGAATTGATAATGGTAATGGAAGGGTTGCTATTTGTAAGATCGATGTTTATAAATGAATTTAACATTCTAGATTTGATTTTAATCTTTAATTAGTGATAAGTCATCGAACGACCTTATTACAACAACACTTCCATTATCTGTTTTTTCATTAAAATTTTTGAACTATTAAACCATAGGTATTTGTAATTATTATTAATCTTAAGTTTTTTAGCTTCATTGTAGAGAGCCCGTGTGTAAAGAGCCCGACCCATAGAATCCGTTGCGTTCGTTCGCTGCCGGATTCACCTGACAGCTCGATTAAATACACACGATCTTATGAGAGGTGACCCATAAGCATCGGATGCAACGGACGCAACGCAAAAAGTAGCCCAACTTTTAACTTTTTGCGTCCGGCAAAAGAGAGACATGCGCAGTCACAACTAATTTGAAGTTTTCTTGTATATGGAAAAAGTGACAATGGGCGCGTTCAAGAACCTATCAGATAGCCTACCTCGGATAGCCGTATCTTGGATACCTTTTTTTTTTGCTGCAGACAACAGCTGTGAAATATTAAAATTCGACTTTTGAAAACAGAAAAACATTCAAAATATCATTGCTAGACGATTATAACTTATTTTTTTAGATTTCCCACACGTAAACAACAACAACAAGCTATCCGGATACGATTCTTGAACGCCCCCTTTTTGACTAAATCTATCTGTCAAAACACCGCAACGGATTCTATGGGTCACCCCTATCCGTTGTGTCCGGCAAAACTCACAGCTGTCAGGTGAATCCGGCAGCGAACGGACGCAACGGATTCTATGGGTCGGGCTCTTAACTTGTAAAACAGTCGTTTATATATATGGGTTGTTTTCCATTGGCGACGAATAGCGATGAGTTCAGCTTTCCCTTTTGTGTTCTCTTGTTCTTCATAATGTTTTGTTTAGCTTGGTGAGAGGCCATATGAACACGAATGACTTCGGTGATCTTCGGTAAGCTTTTATTTTTATTCTTAATGCGCTTAACATAGCATTTTTGTATATCTGTTGTAGGTACGGAGATATTCAAACCGCATTGTAAAATTTTTTCGACGCAATCAATTGCATTGTTATTGTTTGCACCAGGTACTCCAATTATTTCGAAATTCGATGATGTTCTCCAATTCTCTTTGTTCTCTTGAATTAATTTTACTCTCAAGAGTGTTGATTTTTTTCTTAAGAGAACTATTTTCATCTTGGAGTTGGTGTAG
Organism: Melanostoma mellinum; assembly: GCA_914767635.1. Lineage (NCBI taxonomy): Eukaryota > Metazoa > Arthropoda > Insecta > Diptera > Syrphidae > Melanostoma > Melanostoma mellinum. The sequence continues at coordinate 120,134,766 of OU612059.1, read as the reverse complement.
TGTGGTGAGAAAGTTACTGTTGATTTTTTTCAAGCACAGTATTTCATCATATAACAGATCTAACGTGATTAATTTTTTTAACGGGGGGGGATTGATGTTGTTGCTTATGTGTTGAAATCTGCTGCTGCTGCTGTCTTGCGAAAGTAGACTCATTTTCTCTTGTCTCGACGACACCATCTGTATTTGGATGTGTTTCTTCATTAACAAGCGTTGGCTGTTGTATTTGTTGCTGATAAGGAGGAACTGAAGGTTTCTTAGTCGTTTTCCCATCTGTTATTATTTTCTTAACTGGGAATGTTTTTGCGTCAGGAGCTTCAATTGATCTCGAGCCAGCGGCTGTGATGGGAGTATCGCATGTATGTAGAGTTTTCCGACGGCGAAAAGAGCATATATCACATCGGTAAAAAGAGTCATTAGTTTTAAGCAAATAATCTAGATCAGCGGAAGTTAATTTAGCACATGATCCGTGTGAATATAAAGCACAATCACTGCATTTAATTTTTTCGACAACGCTGCGGTCAATCTTTTTGTTACAAACTAGGCAGAACATTTTCAAGAATATATATTTTAAACTTTTCTTGCAAACAGAAGAGCGCACCCCACGACACGTCCGTTCACATGCAAAGTCAATCACAAAACTTCTGGTATTTGTTTTTCGTTGAGGTTTTATTAGCAGTGGTATATGGCGTTTTTATTTTCTCGATGTACCCTGGAATGTGGTGCACAAAAAAAACGACAGAGGAAATTTACGAACACTAATTGTTGTTGTTGGTATCAATCCACTCGTCGCAAATGTTCAGGCTTGCTCAAAGCTATCCTGATCATGACATACGAAGTTTCTTGAACCATCAACAACAACGGAGAGGTTTTTGGGAAAGGTTGAGTTGTTCTGGTTGTTAAGTTTTTAAAATTTGTGTCGCAATCCGAATGGTAGGTCTGAAACCTTCCAGTCGAAGACATACACGCCTTTATGTAACTCAACAACCATTACAACAGAAGACAAAACAACAATTGGAAAGGATAACCAAGAAACTAGTCGTCGCAAATGTTACGGCATGCTCACGAGCTATCCAAAACATGACTTACGACTTGTTCCAAGGTTGTGAAGGATAGGTAGGTATAACAACATTCGGGACTAGGACAACACATTTGACAACACGTCTGGCAGCCATTTGATATGAAGGCAATAGGAGAGGATTTGGGAAGTTGGATTTTTGGAAAGGAAACGGAAGGACTAAACGGGATGTGGATAAGGTAAGGAATATGCCGGCAGAAGAAAAAGAATAGGAAAGTAAGTATAGAAAGGAAAGGAAGAATGAAAGAAGGAAGGTAAAGGAAAGAGGAAGAGGATAAGGAAATAGAACAGAATAGAAAATAAAAGCAAAGAAAACGGAAATAGAAAAGAAAAGGAAGCCGACGGGAAAGGGATGTAGAATGGGAACAGCGAAGACCTGGCACGCCAGCGACGCGCGGCTTAGCTCGTCGGATTTAGGGGGGTCTTGTCCCCGCTGTTACCCCTCGCCTCACTCAAAACACATATCGTGCCAAAACCGACCACCACAACACTCCACACTCCAGGTACTGCAGATGGTTACGCAGTGTGGCCTCTAACCCACCCTACCTGGAACCCTTTCGGCCAATGTGGTAGGATTCCCCTGACGCCATTCCACTGCTAGCACCACTTACCTAGTCACTTCACCATCCTCTCGCTTCCCCCCTGAAAATGTCAAATTAAGCTTCCATTGAGCCGGTTAGCTCATTCAAAACGCAAATTTTTTCATATTAATTTGGCGTGAGCACATTTATTTAACTTTAAAAGCATTTAGCGAATAAAAATCATTTTAAAAATGGTGGCTCATGAAAAATTTAAATAAAAGGAATATTACAAAAAAACAATAAATTTAAAAAAATTTTAGAAAAAATGTATTAGGGATGGGTTAATCACTACCCTTGAATAAAATTTATAAAATAATGAAATAAATAAATAAATAACAAAAATATAGCAAAAACAAAAAATTAACTTAATACTAAAAATATCAAACAAAAAGAAATAAACGAAAACGAGGAAAATATGGCCCTCAAGGACATAGCCAAAACTCAACACAAAGAAAAATCGAATTATATTGCACTTCACCCTGGCAAACAAAAAACAGAAAATCCCTCGACTCGCACTTAACCTTTGGCGGATTTAATCTCACGCCCTCTACTCTAACGCTACCTAAAAAGAGCTCTCTTTATGTAGTGGGCCTTCAGAATACTTTGACCCCTAAAATTATATCAAGGTCAGTCAATGGCTCGAGAAATTTCGGTTTTCACAAGTGGTGCACTCTATTCAAATATATATTTTGGTTTGGCTTAGTTCGACCACAGGTTCCCCTTTCGAACGTTTAAGATTTAAAAAAAATCACTTAAACTAAAAAATGAGAAAAAAAAAACAAAATTAACAAAAAAAACACAATCAGAAAAAAAATCACGCCAAAAATCTCTTAAACTAAAACGGTCTCGTTACGGGCTTCAATAGACCCTTGAAAATATAGCGGTGCTTCTGAGAGCCCCCACTGTCACCTCAAGTACGGTTTTACTGTCGTCCGGTATTTTTTCCTGTTCCGGCACTTTTTATTTCCCCAGGCACCAAAAAGAATTTTCATCCCTAAGCACAAAAAAAAAAACATTACAAAAATTACTTGGATGCCTGGGACTCTCAAAGGCTCTTAGTTTAGCCAACGACCTTCGGCTTCTTGACCTCTTCAGTACCAGTACAATCGGGATTTTCTTTCCTGTATATCAGTATAAGTCTTTGGCTTTTTTGTTGTTTTTTTGCCTCTATAACATAAATATGTCGTCTTCGGCTCCTATAACAATATTTTTCTTTTCTCAATCACACATTTCTCTATCTAATATCTTTTCCCTACTTTACTCTAAAATCCTAACTACAACTAGCTACAATAATAAAAATCAAACCAAAATAAAACTCACCGCTTCAAATTGTTCTGTCTTTCTTATTTTCTGTTTTCCTTAACGTTTCTAATTGTCTTTTCTCCACTTTGCTTTGGAATTTTTAAAATGTTTTTTCTTTCTTTATACTTCTAGCACTTCTATATGTCTTTATGATTAAAATTCATCACTTTATAATTGGCACACTTTTAACATTTTTTTTTTTTCTGCTTTCGACAAGCTCTCTATGAACTTAACTCTAGGTGTTAAAGGTAATGAACTGCTGCTAATAAACTATAAACTAATAAACGCTTTGATTGCCGTTTACGACCGTTTACTATCTCGTCATTTCCCACCAATAGGATTTCAGATAACGTTTATAAATACCACATACTTTTAGGCTCACCGTAAGAGTAAATGCGTACATCGTTTTACCTATCCAAGCTCACAACCTGTTTGTACCTTTTGGGTTTCGAATATGAAACTACCCATCAGCTGTATTCTTTCAACTCCAGTCACAACTCGCAATTCGCCAATCATTTTCCTAAATGTGTTCGACAACGACACACGTTTTACCATTGTATATAGAAACTATAGTAAGTTCATGAATCGATTTAACAGTGCTTTGGACCGGACGAGCATGGTGGCGCAGCATTCGTTTCTCTACACACAATGGTAAAACAAATTGCTTGGAACGGAGACTGCTAAGTTGGCACGGAGACCACCAGCCAAAAAGTCTACATAATAATACTATAGTTTCTGTATACAATGGTTTTACCTTTTCCAAACCTAATTTCTCTATTTCAACAAATGAGAATTATAGCCTAGCTCTTCGGTTTGTTTTGTACTGATGTAATATGTTTTCCTTTTGCCTAATTCCTTTCAGCCTACCTTATCTTTTTGTTTATATTTCTTTTTCTTTATGGGCAATCTTCGGTTACCAGGAAGCCGCAATCAACTTAAGGGTGCCGTGCATCTGGTCGGACCTACAGTGGTCGTAACATGGTAAAAAGTGAAAAAAATATATAGTAGGATGAAACAAATTATAAGCGGTAGAAAATAAACAAAAAAAAAAGGAAAAATAAATTACGGGCGATCTGGGGTCGGGAAGGGGGAGGGGGAGAGTATTTAAGGGTAAAAAACGGTTAATCTCGATTTCCGGTAAAACTGCAAGTCTTAGGAAAAAAAGAAATGGCAAAGTTGTAGGTAATAAAAAGATCTACAACTTTTGTAAAGACACTTTTTTCACATAACATCAAAATGTATGTGAAAAATTCTAATAACTGAGTTTTTGTTTTTTTATTTTTATGTTTTGCAAAAAACTTATTTTTTCACGAAATTTGGTGAAAACATACCTTTGTATGTTCCAAACATACAGTAATTTTTTTGATTCGAAATAATAATTTTGTTCACCTTATTTTGACAAAATATCGAAAAATCACCCTAATTTTGAATCGAAAATTCTCACGTCAAAATATCTGATTTTTTTAAAAAATTGGTGTGTTTCTTGTTCGTTGAAATCTCTACTTTCAGATGGTTAAAAAAAATTTACATTACTATGGTAAATGTTCTCAGAAAATGCAAATAATGAAAAATACACAAATCCGATTTTTTTTTTTTTAATTCAAAATTTACACTTTAATTACTAGAAAAACGTAAGATTTCATGTTATACCGATAAACAAAGAAATTGCTTGTCGAAATATGCTAAATATACTATCTTACGTTTTTCTAGTAATTAAAATGTAAATTTTGAATTTTTTAAAAATAAAAAAAAATCGGATTTGGGTATTTTTCATTATTTGCATTTTCTGAGAACATTTACCATAGTAATGTACAGCTTGACAAACAGAACAACTGGTTGCAAGGGCTTCTAGCAACAACTTTTGGAGAGCAACGACCATTTCGACCCCCCCCCCCCCCAGCAGGTGCTTGGGGAGTACCTTTTAAAGAGCTCATGAATATATTCCTGCTTGTAGATTCCTGGCAGCCGAGCCTAGGTAAACGCTGATAAAGCAGCCTGAACCGAACAATCCAGTTGTGGTTGAGCCTTAAGTCAGTCTTCGCCACTCACCACAGATTAAGCTCAATGTTAAGGAGAGGGTGCTGGTTCCGCCCTAAAGCAACGAGGAGTCCATCGCTAAGGAAACTGAGTTGCCTCCATTTTTTATTCTTCCATTTCTTTCTCTGTCACCACCTGCGCAGTACATAGATTTGTAAGTTAGCTCAGGAATTATTTTTATAATAAATTATAACTTTAAGTTTTTCAATCGCATAGATCCAGATTTGAGTAATTATTGTTGAGAACACTTCCCCCAATCGTTGTTCGCGAGAATTTTAAAAGACTGATGTAAGTCAGCTAGAATTTATAGATAGAAATTATTGTGAAAATGTACTTTACTACTTTGCAGAAAATGAAATCAAAGCTACAACGAAAGGATTTTTATTCAGCAAAAGAAAGAAGACTTGCGAACCAACATCATTTTATTTTATCAATCGATATTTTATCATCTGTGTACGAGCTTCTAAGGATTTTAGGATGGAGTCTTCAGCAGTCACGGAGCATAGTTGCGTTGCGACAGAATGCCGTTTACCCGATGACGACGAGATGGTGTCCTGCGAAACCTGCAAACGGTGGTGGCACTATGGGTGTGCGAAATTTAATCCGTCCATGTTCGATACGGAGATCCCCTGGTTTTGTGAAACCAAAGAATGCAGTGAAATTTGTGATGTAAGCAAAAATGGTGACAGAGAATCAGGTAAAGAAAAGAATTTTGATTAAGAAATTGATGTTTTAAATTCGGTCGACGTATTGATCGAGGCAGCCAAGACTGCTCAGTCGACAGTCGAGGAAAGAGATAGGGAAATTTGTAACTTAAAGATAGAAATGGATAAGCTTAAAGCTCAGTTAGATTCCTTAGCGGTGCCAGCCCCTCCGGTTGTACGTCCTACGGAAAAATCAATAGGGCTTTCAAGAGACAGGTTAGAAGCAATTCGTAAGATCGATTGCAAACACAGGGAAATGTTGGTAGGGCCTTCGGCTTCTCACTCTACGCCTTTGTCAGCACACTAGTGCTCAACAAGATGCTCAAAACGATTCCGGCCAGAAGCTTGGGGATATGGCGAGCTTATTGACTATTTTAAATCGAAGCCAGGTACAGGATCTGCCGTCTTTTTCGGGGCACGATAGGAAAGAGTGGCCTTATTTTGAGTCTGTGTTTCGGTCAACTACTGAAGAGGGGAGATATAATGATAAGGAGAACGTGGCTTGTCTAAGGAAGGCACTCACAGGCGAAGCTTATAATCTCGTGAGCGATCGGCTACGGTATTCTTCGGATGCAAGCGATATTATAAACTCATTGCGTGCGATTTATGGTAGACCAGACGTCTTAGTACACAGTCTGACATCGAATTTACTACGGTTACCAGCTCTGAATTCTGGCAGCGATCCGAAACTTCGTCAATGGGCTGTGGTAGTGAGCGGGTTTGTCGCCGACATTAAGTCGATGAGTTTAAATAAGGAGCTCGATAATAATTTCGTTTTGACCGACCTCACAAGCAAATTGTCTTCGGGTTTGTATCACGATTGGCAGAAGCGTAGATTATAGAAGCTGAATCCTAATTTAGAGGAATTTTCGATCTTTCTTACGGAGAAACTTTATGATCTGCCTCCTGAACTGACAAAGTTATCGAAGTTGTCGGGTAATGAGAAAACGAGCAGCGCACCCCCTTCGCGTAGAGTTTTAACGCATCAGCCCATCCCTCCAGCTATTGATGCCACTTGTATAAAATGTGGCAAAAGTGAACACGCTTTATTTGCTTGTCCGGTTTTCAGAGCTTTGAGTGTAGAAGAGAGGTGTGCCTTCGCTAAGAAAAAAAATTTTGTTTTAGGTGTTTAAACCTAGCACCTCATAGATGGCACAGCTGTTTGCCGAAGAAATTATGCGGCGTTGGTGGATGCACAAATGGTCATCATGTTCTACTTCATCCGACAGATTCAAAGTAAGCTTTAAATTCCTCAGCTCCAGCTTTCATTCCAGCTCCTCAGCTTCATTCCTCGCATTTAGGATCTAAAGCCCCAGTCATGTTTAAGGTCGTAGCCGTGCGTCTGTATGGGAACAACAACAAGTTTCTGGACACGTTTGCCTTTTTGGACGATGGGTCCTCTATTACAATGCTGGAAAGAGATGTTTTCGATTCTCTGGAGTTGGAAGGCGATCCGGAACAACTAACACTTCAATGGACGAAGGGTGTTTCGAGTAATGAGGATTCGATGCGTACAAGTCTATGGCTCTCTGGAGTGGGCAAACGGAAACGACACATACTAAAGGACATTTACACGGTGAAGGTTTTAGAGCTGCCTTGTCAGAATATCGATCTGGCCTCCCTACGACAGTCGTTCCCATACCTTCAAGGTCTACCGTTGACAGATTTGAACAATGCGAAACCAAAGATCCTGTTGGGTTTAGATCAGGCGAAACTTCTATTCGGGCGTTGCCAGCGGTCAGGAAAAGAGGATGAACCCTACGCTATCAAGACGCTTCTCGGTTGGACCGTCTTCGGGAGAACACCACTCGAGGGTAAGGTGGCGTGCGTTAAAGCTCCGAGCAGAGTTTCGATTTCGTACTTCCATGGCATTTCGAAACAGGATGAAGAGCTACACGATCTGGTAAAAAAACCCTTCACAGTCGAGGAATTTGGAGTTCGTCCACCCAGTGGAAAAATCGTGAGTCAGGAGGATAGTCGGGCAATGGAAGTTATGACGCGTACTCTGCGCCACGTTAATGATGGGTATGAAATAGGTCTGCTTTGGGAGTCAGACGAAGTAAAGCTACCGGACAGCTACCCCATGGCTGAGAAACGTCTTATAAGCTTAGAGAAATCGTTGGCCAAGAAACCGGATCTGCTAAAGTGGAAAAATCAACATATGCGAGAGCTGATTGAGAAGGGGTATGCAAGGATAGCCTCAGAGGATGAGTTGCAAAGGAATTGGCCAAGAGTTTGGTATGCTCCGACATTTATCGTGCTGAACAGGAACAAGTTACTGCCAAAGCCCAGAGTTGTTACAGACGTCGCTGCAAAGGTACATGGAGTTTCGCTGAACTCACATCTGTTGAAGGGTCCAGACAACCTTGTACCGCTGAACTCAGGACTGTTTAAATTTCGGGAACGGAAAGTAGGGGTGAACGCAGACGTGAGGGAGATGTTTCATCGTATCGCAATCAGAGAAGAAGATCAGCAGTGCCAGAGAGTGCTTTGGAGGGATGGTGAAGTTACACGCAAGCCGTCATTCTACATCATGACGGTAATGATGTTCGGTCCTTATTGCTCCCCAGCCAGCGCCCAGTTTGTGAAGAATCATCATGCTAATCTTTTTCGAGAACAACATCCGGAGGCAGTAGACGGCTTAGTAAATCGTACGTATGTCGACGACTACTTCAATAGTCACGATTCGGTAGAGGAAGCGGTCGCGGTAAGCAGAGACGCTATTAAGATCTGTAAGACGATGAACTTTGATTTAGTAGGATTTCAATCAAACAGTCGTGAGTTTTTACATCAAATCCCGGAAGCAAATATTAAGGCTGGTCTAGTGAGCATCGACCCGAACGAGTCTGAAAGTAACGTCTCCAAGGTTCTGGGAATGTTTTGGCATCCTTCGTCAGATCATTTGATTTACAAGCTTAATGAGGATGAATGTTGGAAGAAAACGCTCGATCCAAACTCCGAGATTTCAAAACGAGAGATACTAAGAACTATAATGAGAATTTTTGATCCCCTTGGACTAGTGTCTTGTTTCGTTATTCATGGAAGGGCCATTTTACAGGAGATTTGGCGAGAGGGCTTCGGCTGGGACGAGCCAATAAGTGGTGGTTTGAGAGCTCAATGGGAAGATTTCTTAAGAGGTCTGAGGCAGATCGAGGAGTTAAGAATTCCGCGAGCGTACAGTTCATTTTCGCCAGGCACTTCAAGGAAGACTCTCGTCGTTTTTGTCGACGCGTCAGAGAAGGCTTTCGCTGTGGTGTGTTATTGGCGTTTCGAACAGAACGGATCGGTAGAGGTTGCGTTGGCGATGGCAAAGGCGAAGGTAGCTCCAGTTAAGAAACTCTCAGTTCCCCGGTTAGAGCTTCAGGCAGCAGTATTAGGCGTGCGTTTGGCTGACACGGTGACAAAATCACACTCCATTCAGGCAAACGAGGCAATCTTCCTTTCTGACTCTAAGACAGTTCTCGCCTGGGTACATTCTTCGACGTTTAAATTTCCGATGTTTGTTGCTGTCCGTGTGGGAGAAATTTTGGAGTCTACAAACGCTCAACAGTGGTGGTTCATCGGTACTGCAGACAACGTCGCTGACGATGGTACTAGATGGTGCGATTCTTCAGAAGGAGCCGATAAAGGAAGATGGTTTAGAGGTCCAGAGTTCCTTAAACAACCCCAGACGGAGTGGCCAATATCGCCAGGGGAATCTGCCGCTAGCAAGGCAGGCGAGACTACAAATCTTATATGTTCTGTGAACGCGCACCAGCGTACGATATCCTACGGAATTTACGAGGAGCTAGGGGCCAGGTTTCGGGCGAGATGGTTTTCGGGATTAAGAGTCATAGCCCTAGTGCTTCGATTCACAGACAGAATCCGGAAAAGAGAAACGGACAAGGAGGCTTTCGCAACTCCAGCTGAGATCGTTCGAGCTGAAAACTGGCTTTTTAGGAAGATTCAACAGGAGGCTTTTCCGGTGGAGGTAGGAATGCTACGATCGAAACGTTGTTTAAATTCTCCAAGTTCTCTGTTAAGTTTTACGCCGATAATGGATGCGGAGGGAACTTTGAGATTAAGCTCACGAGTGCAAAAGGCAAACATTTCATACGCAGCCCGAAACCCAGCAATTTTACCGAAAAAACATCCGTTGGTCACCTTGCTAATCGAACATCACCATAACGCGAATTATCATATGGGAACCGCTACAACGATTTCGGACATCAGAGAAAGGGCCTGGATTATATCCATCCGAGTTGCGGTTGACCGAGTGAAGGCGCGATGTTTTATGTGCAGGAGATTGAAAGCTAAGCCAGAGATGCCGCTCATGGGTCAGTTGCCGGAGGGAAGATTAGCCTTTAGCTTGCCGCCTTTTACTCATGTAGGAGTAGACTGCTTTGGACCGTTGTACGTGAGACATGGAAGAGGAACAGCTAAGAAATATGGGATGATATTTACCTGTTTGACCTTCCGCGCCGTGCAAGTGGAACTTCTTGGCGATCTCAGTACGGACGAGTGCATTATGGCGCTTCGCAGATTTCTAATCAACCGAGTAGTCACCAGGTTCATATACAGCGACAACGGCCTTAATTTCGTCGGAACAAAAACTCGTTTAGAGAAGGATAGCAAGGAGTGGGAGAAGGCCCTTGGTCAGTACTGTGCGAAATGCGAGGGAATCGTCTGGAAGTTTATACGGGCGTATTCCCCTTGGATGGGCGGAGCGTGGGAGCGACTTATTAAATCTATCAAGTCCAGTGTAGAATTCGTGCTAAAAGGAGTAGTACCTCGAGAAGACGTTCTTTTAAATGCTCTTATGGAAGCACAGGGGCAAATTAATCGGAGACCGTTAACCCACATTCCTCTAGACCCAGATGATCCCAAACCGCTCACGCCAAATATGATGCTGTTCGGAGACAGCGATCAGGACGTGACAGCCCCTGGAGTATTTTCTGAGCATGACCAATATAGTAGAGTGTATAGTCGCAGAGCACAGCATTTGATGAAGGAACTGGTTAAGCGTTGGTATACGGAATATCTTCCGGAGTTAACGAGGCGTTCGAAGTAGCATAAGAACACGAAGTCGGTGGAGGTCGGGAGCGTCGTTCTTGTTATAGAGCCAGGTGAGATTCGTTCGGCGTGAAGGCTTGGAAGAGTCGTAGCAGTTTACCCAGGTCAAGACGGAGCCGTACGAATTGCCGATGTACGTTTAGTCTAATACATAAAAAAAAATTTTTTTTTACACTTACATACTTTCAATGTCATAATGAAGCCGAATATCATCTCAGGTGTCAGGTGGAAACATACAATCCAAAGGCATTTGGTCATTAAATTTATTGCCAAGAGGAGTCTTGAAAGCGATAAACTAGTCAGCAATAAAATTTTCACTCTTGCGTTTATCAGTAGCATTTTAGAAATCTTTCTGATTTACTTTTGCAGATTTCCATGTTTTCACAATTACTTTTTTAATTAAGATGGTTGTACTCATTGACGTAATAGATATGCACTGCTAGTAACAAACTTTACGAGGGGTCCATTTAAGAGCAGCGCTTTAGTTTTGGGTGGTATTTTTATGAAGCTACCAATTGACATCTATAGCAACAGAATAACCATTGAAGTACTGCAATGAGAAGAACTTTTTGCTTTTCGTATGCAAGACGCAATTGGGACTGGGAACATGAGTTTGCACACCACCTGCCGGTTGTTTTGGAACTAAAGTGGGGGCACAAAGTGAAATGCTGTTTTGACAGCCCATACAAATTGTACTGAAAAAAGAAGAAATGATGTCGGATTAAATAATTTAAATAAAATATAAAATCAAATAAAAGTGATTGAACTATGAGCGCATTACCATCTTAAAATGTTAAAGCTTGAACAAAACAGTGCACACGAGTGATTTTTACCTTTCAAATGTATTTAATTTGCTTTTGAAAAATTTAAGAATATGCCATTTTTGTATGGGAAAAAATGTAAACAAAGCTCTACGGTTATTTTGTTGAGGGGATGATAAATTTTGTTTAACTTAAATTTTCATTGAATTATGAGTGGTCTTCGACATTTTATTGATTTAAACTAACGCACATTCTTGATTAAGAGCTTAATTTGTGCTTTTGTGGAAATTTTCATTCATATTTTTCAACTTAAATTTTTGTTGAAAATCCCAGCTCGTTTTGCACTTGCATTTTGGACACTTCCAGTAAACTTTTTGGTTGTGCTTTAATTTCATATTTTTTTTTACCCTTTTATTAATCCATTTCAATAAGAATTTCGAATATTCGACCGGCAAAACATTATATTTTTAGACAAATTTTTTTTAAAAGTGGCAATTTCAATACAAAATGTGACTTGTTGTGCCCCTGCTCATTTCTATTTTTGCCGCTACGCGTCGTGATGGCCAGTCCCAATAGATGCACTGGTTTCAGTAGAACTGGTATTATATTTTTTTGGCACAACAAACTAAAGCAGCACCGTCGCTGTCGACAAAAGTTCTGCAAGGTTTGTATTGAAAGGACATTTAACTAGCAGTCCATGGGTGCGTTCATTGCAATTCAGATTTTGAGATTAACTGAAAAACTTATTCAGTTTTGCGTTGAACGGTTATCTAACAAGATATGTCAGGTGCGACGGTTTTGATTTGCATTATGTAAAAAAAATTCAATAACTTGTTAACTTTACTGCGATAAACATTTCATAAGCGTAAGAAACAATCAGTAATGGAGTAAGAATTAATTAATTGTATTTTTTCTATAAAAATCACGCACAAAAAAATCACCATCACTTGGAAGTACAGTGAAATCTCCCTTGGGCGGACAGCCATGGTGCAGAAGCTTTTGTCCGCCTAAGGGAGTTGTCCGTTTAAAGGAAATCAAACAAAAACACCAATTTAAAAAAAGAAATAGCTGATGCTTCAAAAATCTGTGATTCCTAAGCGTGTTGCAACTTCTGTTGCCTGTTATCGAATTGCACTTTATCTGAAACCCTTTGTTTCGAGTTGCATTGAACCAATCGAAAACATTTTTATCAAGGCCGCTTGACGAAATAAATCGTCTTTTAGGATGAGTTGCATTGTATAGTTTGACCGCCATTCTCTCAAAAGCTCATTCTTTTTTTCAGTAGATCACCAACTAGGGTTTTTCCTATTTTAAATTCTGTTGCTTTTATTCGAATGCCTTTTTTTATATTTTTGACTTAAGCTAATTACGTATACTTTTCCCTTTAAAATCAAAGTTCTCTTTTTTGGTGGCATCCTGAAAACATGTTTCTATAAAATCTACATAGGTAAAAATAATTAAAAGAATTTAAAACTGCCTGTGCGCAAATAAACTAAAATCAAAAAAATGGACAATTTTTCACGTCCAAACAAAATCACTTATTTTTCAAAGAATTTGATGCTCGCTGTAATCTGCAACTTAAAAAAAATACCGCTGCCAAAGTTATCAGCCTGATGCCATGTTCAATCCTGCTTTGGTGTACGTCTAAGAGAAAATATTTTGTCTATCATACGTGAAATTTCTGTCCGCGTCCGTCCAAGGGAGTGTCCGTCTAAAGGAAACTGAAAACAATGAAACTTATATGGAGCGATTTCCGTGCAAAAAAATTTGTCCGTCTAAGGGAGGTGTCCGCCTAAAGGAGGTGTCCGCAAAGGGAGATTTCACTGTATAATTTTTTGATGTCACTTATAGCATCTAACAGCTTAATAAACTGAATCTAGATTTTCAGCCTTCTTTTCCTGACTGAAAAACTGAATCTGAAAAAACTAACAGCTGATGAATTGTCAACTGAAAAACTTAACGAGTGGCCAATCAGAGGCCGAGAAAAGTTAGTTAATCTGAAAATCTAACTTGATATGAACGCGCCCCATATCTTTTACGTCAATGGTTGTACTGTTGTGCTTTTCCATTAGGTGTTTTAATTAAAACACTGCAGCAGCACATTTAACTATCTTTTTTTTATCTCAATAGCAACAGAAAAACTGAAATAATTTAATTTTTTCTCCACCACAAAAAATAAACTTACAAATTTGTTTAAGCACAGAAAAATTCCATTGACAACATAAAACTATGTCAACAGCCATTGACATAATAGATATTGACTGCTAGTTAAATGTCATTTCAATACAAACCTTGCAGAACTTTTGTCGACAGCGACGGTGCTGCTTTAGTTTGTTGTGCCAAAAAAATATAATACCAGTTCTACTGAAACCAGTGAAAAGCAGAAAGTTCTTCTCATTGCAGTACTTCAATGGTTATTCTGTTGCTATCATTGACATAATAGATATGGACTGCTAGTTAAATGTCATTTCAATACAAACCTTGCAGAACTTTTGTCGATAGCGACGGTGCTGCTTTAGTTTGTTGTGCCAAAAAAATATAATACCAGTTCTACTGAAACCAGTGAAAAGCAAAAAGTTCTTCTCATTGCAGTACTTCAATGGCTATTCTGTTGCTCCTGTTGCTATAGTGGAAGCTTCATAAAAATACCACCCAAAACTAAAGCGCTGCTCTTAAATGGACCCCTCGAAAGTTGGTTACTAGCAGTCCATCAGCCGTATTTATAATCGCATAATAAACTCCGAACAACTTTATAACACGCCTATTCATTGAATAAATCAGAAATCGTATTTATAATCATTTTTCGTCAGTGAATAGGGGCTGAATAGCTTAAACGCAGAAATGTGTGTTTTAAGCGTGTTTTAAGCGTATTTTAGCGTATAAATGTCATTTGATTTTGAGTATTGAGTTGTCATTCAGTGGTTTATTTACAACTTTGAGAATTTTAAAAGCAACTAAAATGGAAATGTACTCAAATTACATTAACTTTATGCATAATTTGGATGGTGTAAATGTGTTATCCACTGAAAGAAGTAGAGCGCAGAAGGTGTACAAAAAAGATTTGATCCAATGAAGCTTAAGAGTCATTATTTAGGCAGAAATATAAGAATGTTTCCTTTTTTCAGAGCCCGTTTCACACGCGTCGTGGCTGAGTTACAATTTCTCGGATGCATAAGAACCTCCAAACGAAAGACCGACCATGTACCATGTTACACGTTTAACATGGGAAGTTAAACCATTAAAATTTCTACATTTTGTGGTAGTGTTTTTTATGTCATTTGTTCTATGTATTTATTCAAATAAAAATAAAATTTTCCATTTCATTTTTATATCAGAGCAAATTTAGTAGCATTCCACAATTTGTTGCAGAAAAATCGAAAGCCTTGAACACGATTGATATCCAAATTGTTGTCGCGTGCCTGCGTTATGTATGCACAAAGGGCAATTGTCAGAGCATCAGTTCCACATTCTAGAATGTCATTAGGGAAGTCTTGCTTTTGGCCGTTCTTTGCTGGGATGCATAGCAACAACTTCTTTAAGTGCTTCCTTCTTCATAAAACCGCACAAATGCTTCAGTCACTGCACGACACAACTTCGGATCCATAATAAATGCAACGCGACTTCAGTCATAGAGAGATCCCAAACACTTCAGTTCATGTCGACTAAGGTTTTCTTCCCGGCAGAGCTTCTTCCCCATCACAACCTGTGTTGCTATACCAGCATGAACACAGCCTGATACCCACAGAGTCGTGTAACATTTCATTCGATGATATCGAGTAATAGCATATTCTATGGCATTAGTTAGAGGATGAGGCTGACCTTTATACCAGGACATACCGAGTTGAGGCTTAAAGTAACATTTAACAGGTAGAGAGGCACTCCAATAAAATAAATTTTAAAACAGAAAGTGCGGGAGACCCCTCTAAATCGTTTAAAAACGTTTTTTAATTATTCGGTTTTAACCTCACTTTAGATTTTTTTTTCTTTCAAAACAAGAAAAGTTGAGTGAAAACATAAACTACGGAATAAGACAACAATTAATATGTATATATTTCACTATTTTGTTAATAATAAAACACTTTTTTTTACATTTTCAATTATTTATAAAAGTTCAATTGACATTACTTGTTTAAGTGATACCAGACGGTGTTATCAAGTGGGAAATTTTTAACTGAAAATGGTGCAAGTGGGATTTTTGTGGTTTGAAAATAAAACTTTTTTATGAATTTCTAACCACAAAAAGTGTCATTTTCTAACCCCAAAACTAATAATAGCTTAAAATTCGCGCGAATTTTAAGCTATTATTAGTTTTGGGGTTAGAAAATGACACTTTTTGTGGTTAGAAATTCATAAAAAAGTTTTATTTTCAACCACAAAACTAATAAAAGCTTAAAATTCGCGCGAATTTTAAGCTATTATTAGTTTTGTGGTTGAAAATAAAACTTTTTTATGAATTTCTAACCACAAAACTAATAATAGCTTAAAATTCGCGCGAATTTTAAGCTATTATTAGTTTTGTGGTTAGAAATTCATAAAAAAGTTTTATTTTCAACCACAAAAAGTGTTATTTTCTAACCCCAAAGCTAATAACAGCTTCAAATTCGCGCGAATTTTAAGCTATTATTAGTTTTGGGGTTAGAAAATGACACTTTTTGTGGTTAGAAATTCATAAAAAAGTTTTATTTTCAAACCACAAAAATCCCACTTGCACCATTTTCAATTAAAAATTTCCCACTTGATAACACCGTCTGGTATCACTTAAACAAGTAATGTCAATTGAACTTTTATAAATAATTGAAAATGTAAAAAAAAGTGTTTTATTATTAACAAAATAGTGAAATATATACATATTAATTGTTGTCTTATTCCGTAGTTTATGTTTTCATTCAACTTTTCTTGTTTTGAAAGAAAAAAAAATCTAAAGTGAGGTTAAAACCGAATAATTAAAAAACGTTTTTAAACAATTTAGAGGGGTCTCTCGCAATTTCTGTTTCGAAATTTATTCTATTGAAATGCCTCCCTACCTGTTAAAATTTAGTTTAAGCCCCAGCTCGGTATGTCCTGGAATAAAGTCGCCCCATTTTATTTGTACTTGCAGTTTTATACTTAGACCGAACACCGAATGAAAATAAAAACAAAACAAAATTCTGTTGTCAGTTCAACCATTGAGAAACAAAAATAGAGAGTTTCTTTATGATTTTGACATAAGGGATGAATAACTATAATGGGTGATGAAAAAGATTATAAATAAGGATTTTTTATTCACTGAATAAAGTCTTAATAGGTTCTTATTCACTGAATAACTATTATGCGTTTTAAGCGTGTAATAGCAAAATCTAATAAATACGGCTGCATATCTATTAGGTCAATGTCAACAGCATTGACAAAAGATGACAAAAACAGAGAGACATCTGTTGTTAAGTGGTAACTTTTCTCGTTACTTCTCGGAAAACGATAGATGGCCATAGCGTAAAATCACGATTATTTTGCCACTATCCTTTCAGCGGCGAAGTGTCGCTGGAACCGCTTTGCTTTTAAAGTTTTGTATGTCCATTATTAGACGCGCGTGTATTTAACGCGTTTAATTGAAGTGCGAAAGAGAGAAACGAATATAGATATATAGATATAGTAATAGTGAGCGCGTTACCGAATGATGGTTCAAAACAAAATAACCGAGAACTGCGCGTTAAATACATGCCCGTCTAATACTGGACTATGGATATGACGTTTCACTAGCAGTCCATATCTATTACGTCAATGGGGGCAAAGTAAAGCCTTGGGCAAACCAATGCGGTGAGTGCGTGCGATGCGATTGCGATAAGTCAAATCCCTATGTAATCTTATGGACGTTTGACTTAATGCATAGGGATTTGACTTATCGCAATCGTATCGCACGCACTCACCGCATTGGTTTGTGCAAGGCTTAATACTACTATAGAATTTATATACAATGGTCTTACTTTAATTTTATATTTTTCTTAAAACTTTCAACAATCGATTTAAATAAGAATTTCGATTACTCGACCGGCAAAACATTCTATTTAAAACAAATTTGTTGGAAAAATGGCAATTTCCATACAAAATGTCACTTTTTGTGCCCCAGCTTAGTTCTATTTTTGGCTACAACGCGTCGTGATGGCCAGTCCCAATGATATATCTAATTTCTCAACTGGGGTGTCTATCTATCATTATAAAACGGTAAAACTCCACGTTGGATAGGTAGAAAAAGTTCGGAAGCCTTGTTTTCAAAATAAAAGAATATTAATGAATAAAAACTTCTGCAAGCAATAACTTTGACTTTTTAGTTTGTGAGGAAAACAAAACAATCTTAAATCAGACTTACTGCAAATTAAGTGCAAGTGGTATATTTACTTGTCTAAAAAACAAAATGGACTTTTCGTTCAGGCAAAACGAAGAAGACCTTAAGCTAATTGATGATTTATTTGGTAACAAGACTCTTAAGTGTTGTCCTGAATTCATGGTACGTATTATAAATTTATAAATCTATCTGTATTTTTTATTTATTTTTATTGTTAGTTTATTTACTTATAATAATAAAGCGCTTGGAAGATACATGACATTCACCAGAGTTTGAGCAAAACGCGTTCAAAGTTTAGAATTTTTAGATTTTGTTATAACCTTTCTAAGGAAGATAGAGGAATACGGATAACACAAAAATTTGAGTTCTAATATAAAAACTTCATCTAAAAAAAAAACGAATATTCAAAAATTTCACTAAGCACCTTCGTTTTCTAAGGGCTTCAATTAGAATTACAACGTAATAAATATAATGAAAAGGACTATATAGAGACTATTCACTCGTGTCTTCTAATGTCGTTTTCCAAAAACATTTTCACTCTTTTACTCTTTTTTCGTTTGTTTTGGAATTCGTTTTAAGCGAAGTCATTGCGAAATAACAGATTTGGAGTGATTGCATTGGTAGATAGATTTCTTTATTAGCACAATTTAGGCTTTACAAAAAAAATAATTAAATAATTTAAGTACATAAATAAAACAATAAAAAAAATGTTTATGTACTTAATCAATATTTTAGTCTTACAAATTCTACTATTTTTCTTTTAATTGCTATCACATTCGTTTCACATTTTACTTGGTTTGGCAATTGGTTGAAAATCTTAAAACCTTTATAAATAAGTGAGTTTTGAGCTCTCGCTGTTACAAAACTTGGTAATCTGAAATCGTTCATAATTCTGAGAGAATAAGGTTGAGTTTCAAGGACATAATTTACATATCTTGTTAAATATACTGGCATCAAGTTATTTTTAATTTTGAAGACAAACATTAACATATTCATAACGATTCTTTGTTTAACAGTTAACCATTTAAACGACTCTAACATAAAACTAATTGATGAGTATCTACTACATTTCAAAATGTTTCTCATTGCTTTATTTTGCAATCTTTGAAGTCTGGCAATTGAACCTTCATTACATAAAAACAAAACAGTTGAACAGTATTCAAAGTGAGGTTTCACAATAACATTATAAATATTAATTGCAGTTAACATCCTAACATCTCTTCTGATCCTCTTTAAAAATAAATGGTAGTGGTAAACTTGCTAAATTTTTTCTTTTACGTTAAGGCAGAAAACAAGATTAGAAATCGTTGACTTGAATTTTAAAAATTATTTAATGGTCTTCTTAAAAAAATTAATAACTATTGCTTGCTTTTGGAGCTGACAAAAATTAAATAGAAACTGCGGCTTGCTTTGACAAATAGTCAGATGACGGTTGGTTTATGGATTGGTGTTCACTCCCTTGCACCTTAAACAGAAACAGGAGTGAAAAAATCATTCCCAAAATTCACTCCAACCGCATTTTGGAGAACGTTTCGGTGTGAATTGGAAACTTCATCTCCAAACGACATAATGCTAATAGCGCTGTTGACACTGTACAGTGTACAATTAGTTGGACAGACTCAGGCTTGAACGACCAATGCTTGATAGTATGTACATAGCATGATATCCAAAAAAAAACGCTTCGTTTTTTTTATTTTTGGGTTGGTGTTCTTGATCAGTTGTCAAACCAATAAAAGTCAAATTTGCCAAATTCTCACAAAAACGCAAGATATAGTTGCGGTCAAAATAATAGTAGTGCGAGTAAAAGCATTGCACAGATTGGTATTTTTCGACTTTGTATTGCGTTGATAGTGAAAAACCGTTACACTTCAATTGTTTTATATGGTGGAAAAGGATGTCGTCAATATGTAAGAAGACCTCCTAACACCAAATATAATCCACGCTTTACAATCATAATGGTATGAGCATGTTTTTTCTTCTACGGAGTGGGACCCATAAACCGGATTGAAGGCATTATGGATCAGCATCTCTATGTTAGGATAATGCAGGAAGAAATGCTACCGTATACTGAAATTGAAATGCCACTGAAATGGGTCTTTCAGCAAGAAGCAATGGTTCCAGGAAAGTAGAGTAGATGTGATAGAGTGGCGCGCATAGTCTCCGGACCTTAATCCCATCGAAAACCTGTGGTGCGATGTAAAAAAATATGTTTCTAGACTCAAACCAAGCAACAACACAGGCCTTTGGGAAGCTTTACAGCAATCATGGAGTTCGATAAGCAAGGAAGATGTGGAAAACTGATAAACTCTATTCAACGTCGTTGTACTGCTGTTATAGCTAACAAGGGACATGTAACTAAATACTAATTAAAATTACGAACAATAAGCTTCATATGGTAATAAAAACTTTGACCTAATTTTTCGATTTCGTAACATTTCAAGGTAGATTTTCCTAATACTACTATTTTTTTGACCGCTGAATTTCAACATCTGTTCAATAAACTTGCAACTATCGGATAATAATATTAAACTGATGTTTTTTTTTTGTAAATAAAAGCTTAAAACACCACTTTGAAAACCACGTTATTGGTTTTTTAAATTAGAATTTACTGATCAGTTTTTTTTCAATTTTGTTGTTTCATAAGCTCTATACTACTATTATTTTGACCGCAGCTGTATGTTTGTTAAAAACCCAAAGCAATTGTATAGAGTGGAAAATAAAAATATTCCGTAGTGAAACTAATGCATGTAAACAATTTTTTTTACCGTTTTTTGTTAGTTTAGAAATGTCAAAAGTAGGTCCGTTCACAAAGGTAACAAGGAATTTATATGTGAGTTGGATAAAATATTTTGTTACTTGTTTCAAACGAATTAAACTGTTAATAATAAAAAAATAAAACCATTTTTATGGCACAATTTCAATTACAACAATTACCTTTGAAAAAAATGTCAACATTCATAGAAAATTGTGAAAAGAAATATCAAATATGCAAAAAGTGCTTTCAGTCACTAAACAGACCCTTTTTAATTGCTATTACGTTGTTTTATGTATCTTCATATAGATTCACAAATCTAACTCTTGAAATCAATAAAATTCTAAAAATCAAAAATGTTCAGCAAATAAATTGCGGAGCGTAAGAGTGGGCATACGACTTTATTCAGTTACACATTTGTTAACAGACCCTTTGCCACCCATTTTGCTTTTGTTCAAGATACATGAAATTCTCTAGACGCACCAACATTATAAATGAAAAGTCAAAAAACTCATTCGATACTCGACTAAACGTCAAAAATCTATCCCCGACCAAATCTTAACCATCCTTTTATCCCTGTTATACCTACATTTAGTTCCTTCACCTTTACCTACTATGCCAGTAAGCATAACTGTTATTATGCATATTATTGCTTTATCAATAATATGCATACTAACAGTTTCCGGCCACACTTATTGCGACATGGCTAAGTAGGTCAAGCTGAATTCCAGAATGCAAGTTAAGCAATGCATTCTGGAGTTCAATCAAAAGTTTCAGGCAGGTCAACGGAAATATGGTGAGTCTATTGTTAACCACCGAAACGCGAGGTCGTGTTTTCACTAAAAGTAATTTGTACATAACATTTTGTCAACGAACGTTCAACAGTCTACGGAGTCACCTCTGCTCGGGTGTAAGAGAAAAAAAAAACTAAATTATTCTTTTCAAAAAAGCTGTTATTTAATTTGGGATCGTAGAATTATATCAACTTAAATGTAAATTAACGTAAATACTACCGAAAAAAACAAAGCCCCATAAGTTAATAATTTCCTTCTGACAAGCAACACAAACTATAAACGCATAAAAATAAATCCAATAAACATTTAATGTAAAAAAAAAAAAAAAAAATTAGATCTTTAAATATGTAATTATTTAAAATTATTGAAATGATTAGTATGTACACATAAGGCATATACTTACTACAAAGCAAGCAAAAATCATGTTCTGAATAAAAAAAAAAATTAATAAAAATAAACATGTGAATATGACATCTTATGTAGATTTATAAGCAAATGCATATTTTTCAGTGTTATATTTAAGCCAATATATATTGTATAAGATTTCGAGTTAATATACATAGCTAAACTAAAAAAAAAAAAAAAATATTATTTACACATAATCATACTACAAAAATATTGTTAAGCATTACACACTATAAATGTATGTGTAATGTTTTGTCTGTGTGTTTAAGTTTCTAGTTTAATATTATTTGATTTGAATTAATAGCGAATAGACATTGTTATTTAATCTCTTATTTTAGAATAAATTTAACATTATATTGAATAAAAGAAGACAAACCTATTTCTGGAGACCTGGCTTGAACTTCCCAACGGCGGAGGGATGTTATACCTACATTTAGTTCCTTCACCTTTACCTACTATGCCAGTAAGCATAACTGTTATTATGCATATTATTGCTTTATCAATAATATGCATACTAACAGTTTCCGGCCACACTTATTGCGACATGGCTAAGTAGGTCAAGCTGAATTCCAGAATGCAAGTTAAGCAATGCATTCTGGAGTTCAATCAAAAGTTCCAGGCAGGTCAACGGAAATATGGTGAGTCTATTGTTAACCACCGAAACGCGAGGTCGTGTTTTCACTAAAAGTAATTTGTACATAACATCCCTAACATTTGTTTTCGGGGATGTTGTTTTTGCTTTGCATGTAAAATGATGTTATGTATGTATATAGCGGGGTCCACACTGTCCAATTTTTTTGTCAAATTTGTTGGATGAAAAGTTGGACGGAAAAAACCCGTAGCGTCCACACTCATCAAACAAGTTGTCCAACTTCATTCTGGTCTGAATATCAACCATGAAGGACATAGCAGTTGCAGCGCAATTTAGGGATGAAATTTTAGAAAAGCAAGAAAAACAAAAGAAAATGTGTAAAGAGGTGGACTACCTGAAAATTAAAACATCATAAATGTACCTGTTATGTGAGTCCAATTCAGATGGCATTGGACGATCTCTTGGATCAAGAATATATGAACCCTTGTCAAAATGAAACAGTTGTAAATTCGATGTTTTTTGGTTTATTTTGACAAAAATTTGGTTAAAATTCCTAAGAATATTTTAGTTTTTATTATTTGCTTATTATTATTTGATTCAACTTACTTTATAGTGTAGATACCAAGAGATTATAAGGGATTACAATTTGTTATTCCGATTAACAAATTAAATCAAAATGAATGAGCAGATGGCTTCCGGAAACAGTTCAGTTTTTTTTTCTTAGTAGAAGAAAAAACAAACAAATTTTAATAATTCATTGTAGTAGATTAAATCATGATATATGGTGCTGCCAGTGGCGGAAACACTACCCCCCAGGATTGCAAGAAATATTTTCGCCGCTGTACTCCTTTTTGGCCGCTACCTCTAGTAATGCTAACTTTTGCCACTAGTCTTCTTAGGATTCCATTAGCAGTTTGGATTTCCGCACTGCTAATCTGCCCGTCTTTTGATTTTGTCGTTTCTAACACTCTTCCTCTCGGCCAAACGTTTCTTGGACACTTGGGGTCAACCACCAGAACCAGATCACCTACCACCAGTGGTGTTGTTTTCTCATGCTATTTATTTCTACAAGTTATAGATGAAAGGTATTCAGTAATCCATTTTCGCCAAAAGACGTCTGCATATTGTTGCGAAACACGCCAGCTGTTTTTTAACAATACTACCTCATCTTCGTATGTTGCCAATGGTTTTATGCCGTTAGAACTCCCGAGCAAAAAATGGTTAGGCGTTAGGGCCTCTGCGGTGTCATTTTCCAGTGGAATATAATTTTTGAGAATCAATATGCTAACATCGATGTTTATTGAGATATTGAGCTTTTAAGTTAAGGAAGTATGGAATTTTAATTAATTATTATTAGCATATTGATTCTCAAAAATTTTTTGTAGAAAATAAAATTTCTTACAAGTTTGTCGAAAACATTTCTTTTGTAGCTATTGTCATTTACGAAATAGGGGTAAAAAAACAAGAATTTTACGAAAAAATTGGGTTTGATTTCATGACACTTAACTGTCGTGCATTAATTCGAACGAGCTCGCATCCTGTTTGTGGAGAACTTCCAACTGGTGGTAAACGCTCCTAGCATCTTTGCTATCCATAGTACCGAAGGCCCATTTTGAAAAACCTCCTATAAACTCCAGTCCGCGTTTTTGACGTTTAGCATGCGTAAGTTGTTTCATACGAAAGGCAGTTCGCCGTAAGTTGTCGATGTTTGTCTCGGTCTCTTGAGCGATCAATGGCAATAACGTTTGAAATCGTCGTCCGGAATGCTTCTGCACAGGGTTTCCAGTTTTTTCTCGCACTTTTCCACCATTTGAATAACCATTCCGGAGTCCAGTGGTGTGAACTTCGTGAATATTGTCCACTTATCACTATAAAATACAGCATTTTCCACCGCTTCGAACACCACTGGTGAGGTCAGCTTCAGTTGTTGGACGTTGAATGGCTGTTCACTATTCGTCTGCCCGGGATAAATGCTTATAACTAATAACACAGATATAAGAGAGAGAGTGTGAAGTGATGTAGACGTATTTAACAAGTGCTCTAGTATTTTTTTCTTTTTTAAATTAACAAACAAAGTTTAAAACTAAAACTAGAAAATATTTAAAACAGAATAAAAACAGTCGTCATTTTATTTAAAAAGTGCAAAAAAAAAGTTTTGAAATAAAAAAATAAGGTAGGAATACTATTACACATTAATCCAACCAAGAAGAACCGTCATTTTTCAATCGGCCCGCTATATGCAACCAAAACGAAAATCAAACGAAATGTCACCAACTAATACACCCAGCAGCAAGAAAACAATTAAACAAAAAGAAATGGCTTTGAATGCGGATGACATCAAATCAATTGTTGACCAATGTTTAAATCACCATCTCAAAAACATTGCAACAAAAGAAGACATCTCAATTATTTCCAAAGATATGCAGCTACTCCGCCTGCAGAACAATCAACTCACAGAACGAATTTCTTCACTTGAAAGTTATTGTTCCACACTGGAGAAACAACTCGAAGCTGTATCTAGAAAATCCAATGAAAATATTGTCGTCATGCATTTTCCTTCAGATAAGATGGAAAACAAGCTTAAATTTGCAACACAAACTTGTCTAAGCCTTCTCAATCTAAATGAAAGTGCAGAATTGTCACTTCACAATTCACAAGAATACACAAACCGGCAAGCAAAAAAAACAACAATGGTGCTGAAATTTAATAGCGCCAACACCGTCACACAAATTATGGAGGCTGCCCCGAAGCTTAAGAACACCGGAGTGTACGTACATCGTGAACAATCGCTTATTCAACGTACCAAAAGAAGACAACTTTTCGACATAAAGAACAAATTAAACGCAAAAAACCCGAACACCAAAATCCTGGTAAAAGGCACTAGACTGCAAGTTGGAAATTTCACATTCGTCTATGACAGCTTCAGAGGTCTGAAAATTTCAACAAAACAAGAGCTTGAATATATTAGAACAAATTTTGGAGACGATTCAGCATGTTTCTTCGATGTAAACAACCTAAACGTCAACGCAACCAACCAGAGTTCTGTGTCGACAGTGCCACCTGTGGGTTCATACGTATATGATGAAGGTTCAGGTCTTAGCCAAAGATAGGAATGTGTTGCCGTCTGCCAATCTAATAATTGTTTACAAAATTTTTTTAAGTTTAATATTTTTTGCTACAACATTACAGGTTTTAAAAACAAATTAATTATGCCCGATTTTTTTAAACTAGTAGTTAAATACGATATTTTTTTTTTTTTTTTTTTTTTTCCGATTTTTTTAAACTAGTAGTTAAATACGATATTTTTATTTTGTTGGAAACTTTTTTAGAAAACGAAAATAACTTGCATTTCACTAAATATTTTAGAGATTTTAACATCAAATGTCTTCCAGCAATTAGAAACTCCAGACTTGGAAGAGCTAGTGGTGGCCTTATGTTTGGTATTAAAAACACTTATAAAAATATTCATATAGATTTCAAAAGCTTTGAAAACAATATAACTATCATAGAGATCAGTTATCAGGGTAAACATTTTCAAATACTTCCGATATACTTTAATTATAATGATTGGAATGCCAAGTATAATGAGCTTTATAATTTTTTAAATAACATCAATTTCGAAAATTTGATGATAATCGGAGATTTAAATGGTCGTATAAGTGACTACCAAAATCCAATTGGCTTAAACAGCGGTCGATTTTCAATCGAAAGAAAATCTTTAGATACTTGCCTAAACCAGAATGGTAAATATCTATTGGAAATGATAGAAGACTTTGGGTTTCTTTTATTAAATGGAATAACTTCTAACGACTTAAATGGTAACTTTACATTTATTTCTTCTCAGGGTTGCTCAGTGATAGATTTATGTCTTATCAGAGGTGATTGGTCTAGTATTACAGAAAACTTTGAAGTACTTCCAGCTAATTTCTCGGCGCATCTCCCCATTGTCGTTTCCTGTTGTTTTGAAAACAACATTATAAACCCAGTATCGACAGAAAATACTCTCAGATTGAAATGGAGAGATAAAAATGTAAACAATTATGTCAGAAAACTTAATCAGCATGTATTGAATTTGCCATACATTGAAGCTACCAACAGAGAAGAAATATCAACTTCGATTCTTTCTGCGATTAGGCAATCATCAAATTTCACTAATGAAAATAGCAACAGGCACACATTTCATTCTAAATGGTACGACAATGACTGCAGAAAAGCTAGACAGAAATCTTTTGCATTTTTGAAACTTTTCAGAAAAACAAATAACCCTAGCGCCAAAGCTTTATATTTACGGGCTAACCAAGAATATAAACGAATTTGTACTCTAAAAGAGAATATGCACCTACGAAATGTAGCTTCCAAACTCAGTTTATGTAAGGATTCAAAATCTTTTTGGAGTACTGTCCGCCTTTTAAATAGTCAGAATAATGCGAATACTCTTTCAATTGACGTAAACTTTCTTGCGACCTACTTTGAAAAACTTTTGTTACCTGACCCAAATTTAAATATAATCAGTTTCGCCATCCCAAATATAACGGTACCAGAGTTAGATTCATCTTTTTCAATAATGGAATTAAAATCATCTCTGTTAAAAATGAAAAATGACAAAGCACCTGGCCCCGATGGTATTCCAGTTGAATTCTACAAGAATGCCACTCCTGAGTTCTTAGAATACATTTTAAGTTTCTTCAATAAACTTTATAGTGAGGAAACTGTTCCTGAAAGTTTTAGGTACTCCAAAATAACAGCCGTTTATAAAAACGGTGATCGTGAACAACCTGAGAACTATAGAGGTATTGCAGTCTTAAATTCACTGAGAAAACTGTTTTTACAACTACTATACTTTAGGCTTTCAAATTGGGTTGAACAAAACAATATAATCAGTTGCTACCAAGCTGGCTTTCGTGCAAATCTTTCGACTATAGATCAAATTTTTGTTCTATGTACTGTAGCTAAACGATTCATTGATAAAAAAAAATGTCTGTATGCCTTTTTTGTCGATCTGAAGGCTGCATTTGACACGGTCAATAGAAAGTCATTAATTTATAAACTTTCCGTAATGGGTTTATCAACCAAGTTCATAAAATTCTATGAGAAAATGCTTGAAAAAAATCATGCTTTTGTCCAGAATGGTCAAAAGAAATCTAGAGATTTTAAATGCCAATCTGGTGTTCCTCAAGGCTGTGTCTTAAGCCCTTTATTATTCTCACTTTTTATTAACGATGTTGAAAATCACATCCCAGGAGGTATCACTATAGGTGATGTTAATATTAAAATCCTTCTTTACGCTGACGATCTTGTTATCCTATCTGATAGCCCGCTTACTCTACAGCTACAAATCAATAGGCTACAGCAATATTGTGATAGTTGGGATTTGAAAATCAACAGCTCGAAATCTAAAATTATGGTCTTTAGATCACGCAACAGATCTATAGGTTATAGTCGCAACTGGACTCTTGGGGATGATATTATCGAAATAGTGGACAAATTTAAGTATCTTGGATATATTCTCACATATAGCCTGAATCCACATGCACATGTTGAAGAAAAAACGAAAGCCGCTAAAGTAGCTCTGAATAGCATGTGGAAAAAATTTTTTTGTAACCATTCTGTTGATCCAGCATCAAAATTTAAAGTTTTCAACGCTACAGTAACTAGTTGCCTTTGCTATGGAAATGAAGTATATGGATATGAACAGTTAGAAGAGCTAGAAAACGTTCAAAGATACTTTTTCAAACGAATTTTCAAACTGCCTAAAAACACCCCAAACTATGCCATACATGTGGAATCTGGGTTACCACAAATATTTTTAAAAAACTTGAAGGCTAGTGCGGACTACATTGTCAAGGTAATGAGTCGATCAGACCAAAACATCCAGAAACGGATCCTTATGATTTGTTTTCACAATGGTTATAGCCCAATCAAAAACTGGTACGATCTGGCTGTTACGCATAATTTTGCTATTTCATTACCAACTGACAATGTCGTTGCGTTAAGAGATTCTTTATACGACTGCATAGCTCGCATAGATGAGACGCTATTTCAGCAATGCATAGTCCGAGGTACTTCTTCGACATCAAGAAGCGTTTATCGACAACTAACTTTCTCTTTAGGTGAAAAAAACTATTTCAGAGATGAGTTTTCAGTTTCTCAAATGAGTTTAATTTTCAAAGTCAGAACTGAAATGCTGGAACTGAATTGTAGACCTCATAGATCTGACTTAAATCCTATCTGCTCGCTTTGCAATCTCGGTCAGAACGAAAACGTCTTACATTTTATAGCATTTTGTCCAATTCTACAGGAAATACGTAGACTCTACTTTTCCACAAGTTTTCTTTCGTTAGAAGAATGTATAAATATCCTGAATGGTTGCCGTGGTTGGAAGTCCTTATAGGATACGTTTCTCACGCAAAAAAATATCGAGATGATTATTTGAACATGTTCTAAAACAATAAATCTAAACCACTTTTTGAACTATACATATATAGGGAAGAAGCGAGTTATTTTCGTTTTAGCTAAACTAAAAGCCATTTGATATATTTTGTTTTGACTAAACTAAAAGTCCAGAAATCAAATTTTTATGTACATAAGAAACTTAATATTTATATACGTTAAGAGTGTTCTAAACGTGTATCTTATACAGCAATAGATTTAAACCTAAATCAATTTATTTATTTTTGTTTTGACTAAACTAAAAGTCATTGTATGTTTGTTACTAGTTTCTTTCTTTTTAAACAAATTAACTTATAAACTTAGCACAAGTTTGTTAAAACTTTCTCATTGTATTTTAAAATTGTAATTTCTTTACGGCAGACGGCACATTGCCATGCTTTCTAATAAATAATTTCTTTACTATAATATTGTAATTTATGATTTGAAAAAATAAAGAAAAAAAATTGAATTGAATTGAATTGAATAACACAATTACTGCTAAATTTAAATGAAGATTAAACATTTTATTTTAATTATAATATAATAATTATTATTAAAAACCTTTTTTTTAACAGTTTAAACTAGATTAAGATTTTTTTTTTGTTCTTTGGGCTTTTGCTAGTTACCCCCTTTTTCGAATTCTGGAAAGACAAGAGAATTAGTGATATTGTACGGATTGATGATAATAAATTCCCATTAAAATTAGATCATAAATGATGGAATGCTTTTAGCTGGTTATTGTGAACCCGCTTCGTTTTTCTACCCATTTTAATGGTTGTGTTGACGTCACCTCTAACTGAAACTACCTCATAGGGTCCTAACCAAATTTGTGAAAACTTGTTTTTTCGAACAGGGTTTCTAAGCAACACCTTTTGCCCTGTTGTAAAGGACGTGGGATTAACCTTTCGGTCATACTGCTTTTTCGATGCTATTTTGGCTTTTTCTAGATTGTTTCTAGCTATCTCATGCGACCTTTAGAGTTGAAACCTTAACTGTTGCGGATAGTCTTCGATATTATATAATGGCGTAGTTTTACCATTTAGAATTGTAGGCATAACAAAATCGAGGCCAAACAAACTGTGAAGTGGTGTCAGTTTGGTGGATGTATGCTGAGTATTATTATGGACATGCATAGCCTGCCTAAGCCATTGATCCCAATTTTGGCTGTCATTATCAACAAAACTCCTTAGATATTCCGCTAAGGGTCTGTGACTTCGCTCTAGAGAACCATTGGCCTGTGGATGGTAGGCAGTTATATGGATAACTTTCAAAAGTTTACATGTTTCAGAAAACAGTTTTGAAGTAAAATTAGATCCATTATCCGTTATGAGCTTTATCGGTATGAGAAAACGTGTTATGATTTCCTCATAAAAGGCTCTAGCAGCAGTGGCTGCCTCAGCATCCGGAGTTGCTACACAAGCCATGTACTTAGTCAAGTCATCTCGGAACGTTAAAATATACCTGTTTCCGGAATGCGTTAGTGGAAGGGGCCCTACCATGTCCATATATAGTTTTTCTAAAGGGGAGCATGGAGTATCCGTTAATTCCATTGGCATTTTCGTTAGATTTCCAGATTAATTCTTTTGGCATTTTTCACAGTTCCTTATATAGCTTGCGATGTTTTTGTACATGTTCTTCCATCGAAACTGACAGCTAATGCGCGCAAACGTCTTTGATGTTCCCTGATGTCCACCAAGTGGGGAATCATGGAAATCACGGAGAACTGTGAAAATATCAGCAGGATCCGTTAACGTGACAAACCTTTTGTTTGGAGCAGTGACTATTTTGTCATTGAGTTCGTTATTACTTTCTTTCCTGTTTTTAGAGTCTTGTGATGATTTCAGTTTGAATTCTAAGTCTCCTGAATTGTTAGCGTTAAGGGCTTTAAGTCCCGATTGAAATATATTTCGGCATTTTTCATAGTCTGGTGTCTCATTGTATTCCAGAGCAGCGACGTATTTCATGAATTCCATTATTGGATTTGGCACTCCTCTGGGGTATAGTTTTTTCAACCCAGTACTTACATCTCTCATAAAAGTTTCCTTAGACTTCTGGACTTTAATCGGAACTTTAAGGAGGTTTTCTTGTACCCAAGGCAGCTTCACGCCTGACCACTCGATTAGGTTATACCCAAGGATCTCAAAGTCTCCTCGCATTGTTGCTACACCGAGATGTGCATCTCTAGATGTGTATTCAATTGTACCATTGTGCATTTTCTTTGGATCTGGCTTGAAATCCTTTTGGGTGTAGTGACTAGCTAAACCAAAGTCTACCAAATATGCTTGAGAAGCACCACCTTTCCCATAACCTAATAAGATGTTGGCTCCTTTTAAATCGGCATGGACATACGTTCGGCCGTGGATGTACTCATACACATCCAACATCTGTAAGGCAAGACGATAAATTGTGTGTTCTGGAACCCTTCTTCCGTTTTCCAAGAAAAGCTTCCAAATATCGTCTCCATAACGTGGCATTACAACGAAACGATGTTTCACATCGTTAATGTCGTGTGATCCCTTACCAACTAGATAAGGCATCCCAAAAGATTTAAGTCCGCGCTGCTGTTTAAACTGTGTAATGTCTTTGAAACGAGCATTGTGCATACAAAAATGCATTTCAACAAACAACGTCCCATTGCCATGTGGTTCAATTTTGACGACATATTCATAGTCGGACGGCTTCTTTGGTGAACTCGATGCTTTACACGCTGAATATATTTGACCATGACTTCCCATGCCTATAGGCGGACCGATTTTCCATGTTTTGGACAAATCAGTTATTATTTCCCCTTCAGGAATTTGTTCTGACACGGTATGGTCGTTCTTCTTTTTGTCTATAGGTACCTTTGTGCTCTCTATGTTCAATTTCACTTTACTCCTTGTCTGGACCACCTTAATTTCTTCGGGATCCGTCTGAATTCGGCTGAGTGCGTCCGCATTACATTATCTTATAATCATATTCCGACAGCTTATGATGGAACCCTAGTCTTGTTGTTGGGTCCTTAACGTTAAAAACACCAATCAGAGGGCGATGATCCGTATAGATAGTAAAATTACGACCAAGGAGGTATGTTCGGAAATGCTTACAGGCCCAAACTATGGCAAGCTATTCTTTTTCTATGGTTGAGTAATTTTCCTTATTTAAAGATCGACAGCAAAAGCTATTGGTTTATCTTCACCAACTTTGCCCTGAGACAAAACGGCTCCCAAAGCTTCGTTACTCGCATCGGTTGTCAAGATAAACGGCTTCGAAAAATCTGGATATATCAGAATAGGTGGTGAAGAAATAGCTTTTTTAAGAAACCTAAACGATTTTTCCCAATCTGGGGACCATTCGAACACCTCCCCTTTTCTCAATAGCTTCGTGATTGGAGCGGATATTTGAGAGAAGTGAGGTATGAACTTTCTATAGTAGTTCGCGAGCCCCAAAAATGATTGTACATACTTGCTTTACTGTCTTTGGGGTGGGAAAATTGGAGACACATTGAATTTTTGATGGGTCTGGAGAAGATCCGTTTTCAGAGCACACGTGCCCTAAATACGTTACTTCACGGCGAAGAAAATTACATTTTTCAATATTTAACTTCAGGTTGTGTTGCCTTAACTTATCCAAAACCTTTGCAAGCTTTTCGTTGTGTTGTTCAAGATTTTTGCCATACACGACATATCATCCAAATAAACAAAACAATCAATGCCGTGCAAACCAGTCAGGATGTGATTCATGATCCTTTGGAATGTTGCTGGGGCACCGGTTAGCCCAAACGGCATTCTATTGAATTCGTAATGCCCTTTGCTAGTGCTAAACGCGGTTTTTGCCTTGTCAGCCGGATCGATCATTACCTGGTGGTAGCCACTTGCCAAATCCAATGTGGTAAAAAACTGGCAGTGTCCCAATTGGTCAAGAATTTCTTCGATTCTTGGTAAGGGAAAAGCATCTTTTATCGTTATTTCGTTTAGTTTTCTGAAATCCACAACGACCCTCCACCTTTTCTGACCTTCAATGGATTTCTTAGGTACAATAAGCAATGGTGAATTCCATGGAGATTTACTTTCCGAAATTATGTTTTGATCAAGCATCTCTTGTACTTGTCTTTCAATTTCTTTCTTATGAATCTCCGGAGTTCGATATTGCTTAGTGTTAATCGGTCCTTGGTCAGATTTAGTGGGTATACTGTGTGCTAAGACAGGTGTGAAGCTTAAGTTATCACCCTTCAGTAAGAAAACGTCATTAAATTTGGAGCATAGCTTTTCTACTGACTCCTTCTCTTCCCTATTCAGGTTTTCATCTAACTTTAAGGAACTAATCAGAGTACTGACCCGTTCACTAAGCTGTTGTCTTGGAAAATTAGCCAATATTCTGTTTTCCGCACTCTGGTTAATAATTTTAAAGTTTTTGAAATTCGAATGCTTTGGAACAAAATTTCCGTCCAAACAGTAGTTTTGTGTGGTACAATTCATGATAGGAACATAGACGTAGCTATTGTTTGCTTTTACTATTGCATTTCCCAAGTAGATTCCGCAATCAATCTCTTGTGAATGTATTAGCAATTCATTTGATTTTGAGTTGGGAACATAAAGCTTAACAGCTGTTTGTGTCCGAGCTCCTATTTTGAACTTCTCTTGTGTTTCCTGTATTGGAGATATTTTAGAAGGTAAACACTTTAGAGGTAATTCGATTATAACTTCCTTTTTCCCATTAAATAATGTTATTCTTTTTGAAACAGCGTCGATGATTGTTTGATTCCATAGGATATCACGGCCTAAGATACCGTCAGCAGGTATTTCATCTAAACCATCGACAACGTTCCACTTAGTACATAACTTATTGTTGGGGAATGATAAGGAAGTTTTGATTGTACCTTTTGTTGAGCCTATACCACCAAAAACGCCACTCAATTGCTTAGTTTCGCGGATGTTGATATTGCACGCATTGGTTAAAGAACTTCGTTTTAGCAAACTCGAGTCTGCTCCCGTGTCGACAAGTACCAAAATCTTTCCGGATTTGGCCAACGACATCGGCAATTCCACAAACACGTCATGCTTACGAGTGTTTTTATATGCGTAAAATATCTTTCCGTCTTTATTTTTATTGCCTACCTCAATTAATTTTGCAAAAAGAATATGAATGAATGAATTTTCTTTATTTAGCTTCTGAAAAGCCATTTAGTTTTAAGTTTTACATTTGAACTTATTATAAATAATTAATATAATACAAAATAGTATATAAGTGTATACATTTCTATTACTTTAAAAGAATTTTGTAATTATAAAATTTACTTTGCACATTTAGATATTTATAGGTTTGAACGTATGTGCTCAATTAGTTTTCTTTTAAAATCATGCAACGCTGTGCAACATTTTACTTCTCTAGGAAGGCTATTAAACCCATGAAACCCCATGTAAAAAACTGTTCTTTGACCCCTTGATGTTCTACATCTCTCAATTCTTAGGTCATCATTGTTTCTAAGATTTTGTTGTAATACTGTATTTTCTCGTATGTTTTCACATAAGTACCCAGGTAACAGATTGTTTTTAATTTTAAACACAAATATCATAGTACGCATAAACAGTTTTTGGTTAACATTTAGCCATTTCAAAACATTTAACATAGATCTTATTGGTGTATAAACACTACATTTAATAATTATTCGCATAATTTTGTTTTGTAATAGTTGTAATCTATCTTTATGGCTTTGAGGACATACATAAATAAGACTAGAGCAGTAATCAAAATGAGGTTTAATTAAGACATTACATACATTAATAGCGGTACTCATAGATATTATTTTTCCTTATTTTTCTTAATACACCTATTTTTTTAGACACTTTTTTACATATGTAGTCAATGTGATCATTGAAATTTAGCTTTTCATCTAACATAATACCAAGATACTTCATTTGTTTTACAATTTCAATTGGTTCATTGTTTATTTTAACATTAATATTAACAGGCGTACTTACATAATTACATTTAAAGATCATACATTTAGTTTTATTTACATTTAGCACCAGTCTGTTCATTTTAAGCCACGCGTTCACCCTTTCTAGGTCTTGGTTAAGTTCCTCTATGCAATCTTCAATATTTTTTCCAGTGATGTACAACAACCCGTCATCAGCAAACAGAACAAGTTTTGATGAACATACTACCTTGCTCATGTCGTTGATAAACATTAGGAATAACCACACTCCGAGAATTGTACCTTGCGGAATTCCTACATTTACAGGAACTGGTGTTGATAAAAAACCGTTTACGGACGTTCGTTGCGTTCTCCCCGATATAAATGATTTAAACCACTTGAGCTCATTTGCCTTTATACCAAAGCACTTTAATTTTTTAATTAATATTTGGTGGTTAACAGTCTCAAAGGCTCGTTTTAAGTCAAGAAACACTGCTACCACTACATTTTTAGAATCGATTTCTTTTCGCCAGTTGTTTATCACCAAATTTAAACAAGTTTCGCACGAGTGATTTGCACGGAAACCCGACTGATATCGGTCCAAAAGACCTTGCCCGTCTACATGTTCTTGTAATTGAATTGCAACAGTTTTTTCTATAATTTTTTCGTATAAAGGCATCATATTTACTGGTCTGTATTCACTGAGACTTTTTGCGTTAGGTATTTTTTTTATTGGT
Source organism: Melanostoma mellinum (assembly GCA_914767635.1). NCBI lineage: Eukaryota > Metazoa > Arthropoda > Insecta > Diptera > Syrphidae > Melanostoma > Melanostoma mellinum. The sequence goes on along the minus strand of OU612059.1, from coordinate 120,099,330 downwards.
ATCATAAGAGATTCTTTCCATGAATCTGGGAAAACACCTGCACTCAGGGATATATTTATAATTCTTTCTAATACCGGACCGACAAAACACAGAGAATCTTTGAACATCTTAACACTCATAAAATTAAAGTCACTCTTTTTGCTAATCATATCTATTGCACAGCTTATATTTTCTATGTTCACTAATTTGAACTTAAAATCTATATTGCACTCTTCTATTATGTTAATGTAATCACAGTATATCACAGATCGAGTTATTTCTTTTATGGAATCAACAAAAAAGTTGTTTAATTTATCACATAAAATTGCACTATCATCTATCACAGAACCGTCATCTAATTGCACCTCAGTTATAGTTTCATTATTTTTCTTAAAAACATATTGTTTTAGTTGTTTCCACATATCTTTTTGTGAGTTTGCGGTGTGAATTTTGTTTTTTATGAATTGTGATTTGGTTTTGATGATATTTTTTTTGTATTCATTTCTACACTGCTGGTACATAGACCAATCATTTTCATTATTGCTGAGCACTGCTTGTCTATATAAATTAATTTTTAATATCTTTGCCCTTCTGAGTTCACTGTTGAACCACTCCGCGTTATTAAAAGGAACTTGTTTAGTTTTAACCATACCATTGATAATATTTTTAAAGTTCAGCACAAATTGATCACATAAAACATTTAGATTGTAGGGTAGCTCACTATTCATATTTACAAACAATAGGATTTCGTACAGTCTTTACAAAAGATAATTTTGGTTATATGCACAATATTTAACGGTTTTTTTATTTATAGACTTATGTTGGTTCGCAATTAATATTTGAATAGTTTCATGGTCGCTTATCTTTAAATTTTTATCAACATTTGCATGTATTTTTTCAGGAAAATTTGTTATAACATAGTCAATTAGGGTTTTTGAAAATCTGGTGATTCTTGTTGGCTCGTTGATGACCATACGTAGACCGTTATCATTCAGTATATTTGAAATGCGTCGCGTGTATGTAATTGTTATATCTAACCAGTCTATATTTACGTCGCCTATTAATAAGAAACTTCCACGATGTGACAGATATTCTAACCAGTTTTCAAGCTCGTCACAAAAAACACTTTTTGACGATTTTTGACGAGAGACGATTTGGAGATCTATATATTGCACATATATATATCACAGGAAAGTTCTTATATTGCACTTGTAACATTATACCCCAATATTGCATATGTAGTCGGAATTTTTTTATCACGCGACATTTAAAGTTATTTCTTACATATATTGCTACACCACCAGTATATGTCAACTCACTTTCACAACTAAACGGAGGAAAGAAACCTTGTAGTTGTACATTAGGGTGTGTCGTTTTTGGGCAACTTTTTTTTGTCAACGATAAAACAGGCTAAATACTTTCAGGAAGGTATAAAACGAAGCCTCTCAAAATTTGAGCTCATAATATTAACATTTAGAGGTGCCTGTTTTTAAATTTCTATTTTCCATACAAATTACACGGAAAAAAAATTAAAATTTTTTCTTATTTTTATAGCTTGACATTTGAGCATTGTAGAAATAAACTGACAAATTATTTAAATAGGAAATTGAATGCTCTACAAAAAAGGTCAAAATAATTTTTTTCATAGAGGCAAACGTTCTGAAGATATTCAAACTCAAAGTTGGAAATGTATGAAACTATGACTTTTATTTTATTAAACTCATTCTGATGACTTTTTAATGGCTTAAAAAATTTTTTCAAGAACAAATAACTATTTTTGTGTAGAAAGAAAATAACTGAACTACATCAAAACACAAAGTGAAAAAAGAAAAAAGTAAGAAAAAAAATGCAGTTAAAGCTTTCAAAATACACACATATTACTGCGTGAGACCTGTTAGGCAGCATTACAAAAACTCTGAAAAGCTTTGATCAAAAAATTGATCAAAGGAAAAGCTCCGACATGAGGTAGATACAAATTTGTTTTTGAGAGAGGAGTTCGGAATATCATTTGATTTTTTTAAGAAACTTTTTACTTTGGGCTTCGATGGAGTTCAGGCTTAAGGATTGTTGTATCATTACTTTCTTCTGAATATCATTATAATTTCTATCAAGTTACTAAATTCTAGTATACTAATAGTTAAGAATTTTCTTTTAATAATAAATATTTAATAATAAATAATAATTGTACTAAATCTAATTGATAATTGTATTTGTTTAAAACTTAATCAAATAATAAAACAATATTTAAAACGTAAATGTTTTTTTTATTTTAGCTTTCTAAAAAAATTAGCACACAAAGTTTAATTTTCCCATGAAAAATAATTTTTAAGTCATAAAAAAGTCATCAGAATGAGTTTAATAAAATAAAAGTCATAATTTCATACATTTCCAACTTTGAGTTTGAATATCTTCAGAACGGTTGCCTCTATGAAAAAAATTATTTTGAGCTTTTTGTAGAGCATTCAATTTCCTATTTAAATAATTTGTCAGTTTATTTCTACAATGCTCAAATGTCAAGCTATAAAAATAAGAAAAAATTTTAATTTTTTTTCCATGTAATTTGTATGGAAAATAGAAATTTAAAATCTGGCACCTCTAAATGTTAATGTTATGAGCTCAAATTTTGAAAGGCTTCGTTTTATACCTTCCTGAAAGTATTTAGCCTGTTTTATCGTTAAAAAAAAAAAGTTGCCCAAAAATGACACACCCTATTGTACATACTTCAAATCTTCGGCGTCAGTGACATGGGTTTCGGACACAACTAAAATATCAACCCTTTCATTTTCGATTAAACTTTCCACCTCCTCAAAATTGTTGAATAAGCCCTGGACATTGAAATAAAAACACCTTATATCGTCTAACTGCTAGACGTCAGTCCTCTCTTCCGCAATTTTTACTTTTCTTTTGTATATTGGACAATTTATGTCGTTCGCTTTATGGCTCAAATTTAAATTTAATTTCAATGTTTTATTAGCATTACAACAATTAGTACACTTAACCTCATCACTTGTACACATTTTAACGTCATGGTTACCTGCACATTTAACACAAGTTTTTTCACTAGTACAATTTTTAGACGTATGATTGTAGCCACAACAATTAAAGCATCTTCCTACATGAGTGTGCTGATATACTTTGCATCGGTCCCAACCAATATTGACTTTAGTACTATCTAACACTTTTGCAAAGGCAACACTGTCCATTTCGACCACTGCATTGAAACATTTAACTTTTGGCGACAGATATACTACTACACATTTAATGTCATGTTCTTCCAAACCATTTTGCTTTTTTAATGATATAACTATCTCTTCTTCACTCATTTTTTCTTTCATACCAACTATAAGTATTTTTGGTTTTCTCAGTAATGGTATTTTAACATTGTAGTCTACACTTTGTTTTTGCTTGAATTCACTTTCAATTTTTTTTAATGATTTTTCATCTCCTCTAATAATCACTGCACCATTTTGAATATCTTTAATATTACTTATTTTTAAAGCTAAATTTGCCGGATCAATTGTGCTTTTAATAATTTCTCTTGTTTTTATATTGTTTTGATTCTCCTTTGGTTTAATTATTATCACATTACTTTTTTCTTTCACTTTATCTGCATATGAGATTTGATTTGATTGTGTTGGTGTTGTTTTGTTTTCAGACACAACTGATTCCTTGAAATTTTTTAATTCTTTGAAAATATTTTCTTTTATTTCTTTAACACTTTGTATTGCGTTTATATTCTCATCTCCTATTTTTTTTGCATCTTCACATATTTTTGCACTTTGTGCCTTGAAGCACTCGCTAACTTTAACAAACTTTTCAAACTCCTTCACACTTTTTTCACACGCCTTTTGCGAAATTTTCATTTCTTTTACTCTATCCGCGTATCTTGCTTCAATTGCTTCTAATAAATTTTTAATTTCTAATTCATTTTTTTGTAATGATTTTTCAAATTCACTTTTATATTGTTTTAAGTAAATTCCATTTTTTTCAAAGTTTTCATGTATTTCGCGCACAGCTAAATCCACATTATGTATGTATTGTACACAATCATCACATATGAATTTAAGCATTGTATTTGTGTCTAACACATTACTACTGTAGCGGTCGAGCCCACTACATGCCACTTTAAGATGGTAAACTTTTCCACAAATTCCCGCACACTTTATACCGGTTTAACCGCTTATATCGTTTTTGCATTTAATACACTCCATTTCAATTGTTTTTTGACTTCCTTATACCACGCACTTTATAATTCATTAGTTTGTGCAATGGTGCAAAGAACAATGCTTAAATATAACAATATATAGGTTTTTTTCCAATTTAAAGTCGGATCGCTTAGTATACACGTCTATACTCTACGACAGTTACCACAATTGTGGTGAATACAAAATACAAAAATATAAACGTAATTTGTACACCGCAAAGACAGTTCATTTCTTAAGCTTAAAGCACTCATTCAAAAACAAGCAAAAATGTAACCAGAGATCAGCCTGACGTAGGCTAACTTTATTTCTGTGTACCTCTTCTTTTTCTGTTTTGTTTTACAGACTGACTGAAAAGTGAAGAAATTTTACTCCCGGTCATTTACATTTAGACAACTCTTCACTTTTCGTTGCTGTTTGTTGCTTGAGCCCAGCGATGGCTTTGTTTTGTGGTTTTTTTTATTTTTTGATGCAGTTTCATTTTCGGTTTTTAATGTTTCTTTGTTAGGTGGTTGTGAATTTGTTGGGGGTTGGGAATTTGTTTTAATTTCTGTAGACAGTAAATTTTTTGGGGTGCAGCCTACTTTCTTAGACTGACCCCCGGTCCGTTTCCCGACTGTTCCTTCAAGTAGTTTTTCTTTGAGAAACAGTCGTCCTCCACATGACCTGGAGCACCACTTGCACTTCACTTTGGTCTTCTGAGTAGTGCGCGTCACAGTAAAGACACTAGATTTTGGGCAAACATCTCTACTGTGCCCATAAGAGGTACAAGCCTCACAATAGGGTGTGCTCTTCCTCAGTCGGCATTCTGCGTAAGTGTGGTTTGACTAGTTACAAAACCCGCATTTTATCTGAGGATGTCGTCTGGTATTTTGTTCATTTGCTTGTGCAGGCGGAAAATGTAAACTACTGTTCACAGAAGGCATGGAGTGTAAATTGTTGTTAACACCGTAAGCATTGGAGGAATTGTGATTGTAATGGTCATTCATGAAAGTGTATGGGCTAACAAGGTGTATGGATGTGTTTCGATGTGGTGATTGGAGGTGTGATGTGGCTCCATGAAGATGAGGCAAATAGCTATTTACTTGCGTGCTCGCGGAGTATCCCGGCCGCAGTAAGTCAGCTGTTTTTGACACCGTATTTGCTAGTGTCTGCAAATCATTCTGGTTGACCGTGAGTACGAATTGACGCAGCGTTGGATCCAGTAACCCTGTTTTGAAACTTACAATAGTAGCATTTTACAATTCAGACTTTAGGGCTACGGAATCACTTGCTGCGCAATTCGCATCAATGATCTCGTTAGCTTTAATTTGCAGACCAGCTAGGCGTCTTGCAAATGCCTGAACATTTTCCGAGGACAGTTGATGGGACTGTTTGATTTCTCCCGTAACGTCTTCAAGAGTCCTCGCAGTCAGGTACGTCCCTTTAATTAGGGTTTCGAGCTCCCTAACTGTTTGTGGCTTCCCACATCTCACCAGTTCGAAAGCATCGCCAACCAGTTTTGTGGTTATCATACTGACATAAATTGCCTCACTATCCGCTTCTATGCACTTCAACCCTAAGGAACACGCATTTAAGAACTCGTACACTTTGCACGATAGTTCTGGGGTTCGTGCCCCAGAAAACTGCGGTATGAGTTGATGTACTAATTTGGCGACTGAATCGTACCCCATTGTGGAAGGAAAGGTGTTGGCGAGTGTGTCTGTAAGTGTTGCAAGCTTTAACTGTTGGTTCTCTTTCCATAACCGTTCCAATCTTTCAGAGTTTTTTAACGCTTGAACACGTACGCTTTCAAACTCTGCTCTAAGATTCGTTTCTGCACTAAGAGAGGCTCTAAGTTCGCGCTCAACTCTCAGAGATTTGCAACGGAGAGTATCAATTTCTAAGTTCAATTTTGAAATTGTTTCCTCGGCTTCAGCGTTAATCTCCTCTGCTTCAAGTTGAGAGCGGTCTAGACTAAATCGAACCTTTTTGGTTTTATTAAGCTCAGACTGAAGCTCTTTGAGTTCTCCTTCGTGAGTCTCCTTGAGCTTTTGAACAGCTTCGAGATATTCGGCAAGTATTTGATCAGTGGTTTCTAGCCTTGTAAATTGACCCCACTGTGAACTTAGCTGCGAATATTTCAAAGCGAACACTTCTCTGCCTAGTAACGATTTAAGCTCCGATAACAGAGTTTCGTTGAAAGCTTTTATCTCTTGCCCCTGATCCTTTCTTTCCTTTTTCAGTTGTTGAATTTCTTCAACCAATTGGTTTACTCTGTCCATAAACTTAATTCAGGCCAAAACTCAAAACACCTTGCAAAAACTAAACAAGTAGTTAAACAAAAACAACTAACAGGTAGCCAAAAACAGTTAAGAAAATATAACGCACAAAAAAAAAAAAAATACACGAAAACACAAAAAACCAAAAACCATAAACGGAGTAGGAAAAACAAGTGGAGAACAATGTAAATAGAGAAAAATGTAAATAAAAGAAAAAAAATTCTTACTAGTATCAGTTGTCACGATTCACGATTTTTTTTTCCAATTCTTCTCCTTGAGTATCAGTAGTATGTATGTCGTTTTTTTTTCACTAGTGCACACTACACGATCACAATCGCGAGAACGTACGATATGTATTTTTTATTTATTTATCTAATTTACACTGTAAACACAAATTCCTTTTTTAAGGTTCGCGAACCGGCTGCGCCAAATGTAAGATACTGTAATTACTTTTAATGAAAACACGATCAACATGTAATGTAGTGAGTGGAAAGAAGGAACCTTTAATTAAAACAACTTTGCGCTTCGGTAGTTAACAAACGACTCACTATATTTCCTCGCCGGAACTTTTGATTGAACTCCAGTGGCCTATTGCACCACCTTACAATATTGTAAATTACAAACGTTTTTATCACAAATTTGTAAAAAAAATGTATTTTGTATTTCCTAAGAATTTTGTTGTTACAAAATTGTAGTTGTGAACTACAAAATATTAATTTGTTAAAAAATATCATTTTCTGTTGCACGAAAATAAGTTCGTAGTTGTAGATTACAATCAAAAAAATGTTGAAAATCCTACTTTATTGTAAGTTTCTGTTGCACCATATGAAAGAGAATCACAAATTTGTTTCAATTTGTGAAAGAATTCTACAGGTGAAAGACTGTGTGTATATTTTTCTACAAATTTGTATTTCATAGCAATTTAAAATGTCTTTGCGTAGAAGGCACAGCATTAACTCTAAAGCGTATTTTTTCGTACGAAAAAAAGTTTACTGTCCGCGTGAAAATTATAATATAGAGAGCCATATAGATTTTGATGAAAGATTTCGACTAAGATGTTCTAAAGCATAAGAAATCATAAATATTATTGGATGCAGAGTACAAAAAAAAACAGAAAAAAACTGCGTATTAACGCCAAGACGGCCAACATTTTTTTTTGATTACACTGGTCAACAAAAAAATTTTTTTTTTTGCACGTGGGTTTTTACCCAATATATTTTGATTATGCAAATCTATATAAAAAATTGCGATTGCAGAACGAAAATATTTGGCTTTTTAGAAGTTAAATAGGGGGGGGGGGGGGGGGGGGGGCGCTAGGGTTTCAAAGTAATAAAAAAGACTTTTTTGCGAGTTTTTTTCTTAAATATGGATTGAGTAATTCTATTCGGATCTTTTGTACATTATTGAGCATACTTTCGACCAAATATAGGGTAATTTTTTCATGCAGAATTATTGAAGCATAAGCTTAGCATAGCATAGTATAGAACATCTTGAGAAAAAAACTATTTGTCGGTGTTTTTGGTTCAAAGAAAGGATACAGAGTGTTGGAAGTAAGGGAAATGTGTTTCATATGGATGCTTTGTGTAAAAGTTAAAGCTACTGGTTTTTCTATGTTCCTTCCAACAATGATGCTTAAGATCTCCCACAAACTGCAGACTTTAATAAATTGAACTATAGCTCGACTGGGTTGGGTAACTGGCGCGTACACCGCACTAACTTTGGATTGGTAGTGAGTGCTCGAGTAAATAATTTAGTTGCAAGGCAATCGTGAATCCCATAAAACTCACACCAGTCAACAAAAAAAAAAAGTTATGGTGAAAATCGCAAATTGTTTTTTTTTTTTTCTCAAGACGTTCTGAAGGAAGCTCTGTTACTGGCTTAAAAAATTACTCTGTATTGTCAAAAATATGCTCAATAATGTACAAAAGGTCCGAATAAAATTACTCAATTCACAAAAATGTCTTTTTTCTTACCTTACTCCTTACCTTCTTAAAAACCAAATATTTACGTTCTGTAATCGCAATTTTTTATACAGATTTGCTTATATAATCAAAATATATTAGGTAAAACCCATGCACAAAAATGTTGCCGACCGGTGTTATTCATAGTTTTGCTCGCTTCAACGTTCAACAAAATTGTGAATTAAATTTGTAAATTACAAGCGCCGAGCATAAATGGTGCAACAGAAAATTGTAGGTGATCTGTACAATTTGTAATTCTCATCACAAATTTGTCAATTCACTTATTTGTAGTTCGTGCAACGCAAATTCATGTACAAAAATTGTGATTGTGGATTACAAATACAAATTTGTGATTGCAATTTGTAAACTGGTGCAATAGGGCCCTGGTCCCAAAACCATTCACTGGATGTATACATCCATAATAAGACCAATCCTCACATATGCCTGTCTAGTCTGGTGGCCATCATTAGAGAAGGCTTCAAACCTTAAGACCATGACCAAAATCCAAAGGCTTGCATGCATTGGTTCAACTAGTGCCATGAGAACAACACCAACTGCAGCTCTGGAAACCTTCCTATCGCTAGCCCCCCTAGATCTCTTTACTAAGGAGATGGCGGCCAAAAGCGCACTGCGACTCAAACAATGCAACAATTGGAAAACAGGCATATCAGGCCATAGAACCATCATGAACCATACAGATATAGACATCCAAACAGACTATACCCCCCCGCATATTGATTTCAATCCAGTGGCCCTAACAGTCTTTCCGACTAGAGAAAGCTGGGAGGAAAACAGGGTTATAAAAGAAAATCACATTTCCGTCTTCACAGATGGTTCCAAAACGGACGAAGGGGTAGGATCAGGTATCTTCTCAGACTACCCTAACATGAATAGATCAATAAAGCTTCCCGACTTCTGCAGTGTCTTTCAAGCAGAAGTACTCGCAGTGTGCGAAGCCGCGAAGCACCTTGCTACGCAAAACTTGATCAACAAAAATATTGACTTTTTTGTAGACAGTCAGGCGGCCATTAAAGCTATCTCATCCATTATCACAAAATCCAGGCTAGTAGACAGCTGTCGCAGTAACCTTAGACTGCTCAGTGAGACAAACACAGTTAGTTTAACCTGGGTCCCTGGACATCGTGACATTATCGGTAATGAAATGGCGGATAAGCTGGCAAAAATCGGGTCAGCACTCGAATCCAGCGAAGCGAACACTTCAGTTCTAAAGCCACTAGAGCAAGAAAAAAGCAGAATCAAACACAATTTTCTAAAAATCGCCAATGACAGGTGGTCATCTTTAGAAACATGCCGAGTCTCTAGAAACCTTTGGCCAGATATTTCCAAGAAAAAAACAGAATTTCTACTCCAGCTAAGCAGACCTCGGCTCTCTCTGTTGATTGGCATTCTCACGGGTCACAACTCGTTGGGTACCCACATGATGAGAATGGGCATTAGCACATCCGACTTATGTAGAGGATGCCAAGATGAGGAGGCAGAGGAGGGATCTTTCCACTTCCTCTGTGAGTGTCCTAGCTTAGCCCACACTCGGAAAAAAACCCTCGGAGAATACTTCTTCGACGAACTGGGCGACATCTCTAACCTCCCACTGAGCAACGTCCTGAAATTTACTCAGGGCTCCAAATGGTTCAGTGGGAGTTCCCTACCACAATAACCATCCACCTCTCCAATCCTCCCATTTCCTCATCCTCTGATTTCCCGGGGAGCACAATGGATCCTCGAGATCCGAGTGAGGTGTTGCCACTTGTGGCTTGTAAAACCCATGCACAAAAATGTTGCCGACCGGTGTTATTCATAGTTTTGCTCGCTTCAACGTTCAACAAAATTGTGAATTAAATTTGTAAACTACAAGCGCCGAGCATAAATGGTGCAACAGAAAATTGTAGGTGATCTGTACAATTTGTAATTCTCATCACAAATTTGTCAATTCACTTATTTGTAGTTCGTGCAACGCAAATTCATGTACAAAAATTGTGATTGTGGATTACAAATACAAATTTGTGATTGCAATTTGTAAACTGGTGCAATAGGGCCCAGAATGCATTGTTTAACTTGCATTCTGGAATTCAGCCTGACCCACTAAGCCATGTCGCAATAAGTGTGGCCGGAAACTGTTAGTATGCATAATATTGATAAAGCAATCATATGCATAATAACAGTTATGCTTACTGGCATAGTAGGTAAAGGTGAAGGAACCAAATTTAGGTGTATAACAAGGAACGATCTGATAGAATACTGTTTTGATGGAGCGTACAAGGCGCTCCCATGCTCCGCCCATATGTGGAGCTGAAGGCGGATTAAAGTTCCATTTCGTTATGGTGGTTGTAAGATTTCGTATAAAGGCATTTGTGTCCACTTCCTGCAGTGCTTCTCTCAGTTCTCTCTCCGCACCAACAAAATTAGTACCATTATCACTAAAAAATTCTCTTGGGGTACCCCGTCTTGCCATGAAATTTCGCACAGCTAGAATACATGAACTTGTTGTTAACGAATAGACTATTTCCACGTGAACTGCTCTTATTGTGAGGCAAATAAAGAGAGCACCGTATAGTTTTTCTGTGTGACGACCCATCGTGACCATGATTGGACCAAAGAAGTCTAATCCTGTGTATTAGTGGAGGACCGTAAGCTTTTTATCTAGGAATCCAGGGCCAGTCCATGGCTTTTCATGAAATTTTCGGAAATGTGTTTTGGATGGCGTATAGAAAAAAGTTAAAAAATAAAATTTCACCGCTCTCAATTTTTTAATTATTTTTAAAATTAATTATTAACTTTTAGAATTTTATTTTATTTATTTAGGGTATTTTAGATAAGGTTTTCCAAAGCGTAAGGATGGGTAGGTTTGGTTAAGACAAAAAAAATTTGTCTGAGAGGGGGGGTCTATATCCCTCCGTGTAGGCGCGAGGGGCAATTTTATATGAAATTTACTTCATTTTTTAAAAAACTATTAAAAATCAACTAAGCCACTAACTTTCTCATACTTTAGTGTTTTTGAAAGCTATTGCTTTGTTCTTTAATAAAAATTTTAATTTGAGTTCACTTAATGAAAAGTTTTGGAGAAATCAATCCTCAAACACAAAATTTTGAAAAAAGAAAATATTTTTTTCTTAATTGATTTTTTTTTTTTCATAATTTTGCCCCACAAAGGGCCATTTTTTCTTTTCATGTTCAATGCTTTTAAATATTTACTCAGAGCAAAAAACCGAACAAAAAATTTTTCTTGGTTTAGGAGAAATTAAAAAAAAACGAAAGATACTTTTTTCCAGAAAACAAAATATCGTTAATTTCCCGCTAATTGAACTTTTTTCCTTGAAGTGAAATATGAAATGTGTCTTAAATAGCATATAAAACAAAGTTAAAAAAAAAATTTATTGTATGATCTTAATTTTAATGTAAATTATAAATAATTATTAAAATTTTAGAGTTATATTTTAATTATATTAGTTTTAAGTTAAAATTTAAAACTAAGACCTATAAATTGGCCTCAAAGGACACCACATGTACTGATTTGTGCTCTAGATGCTATTTCTGGTCAAACTTGTTGATGGATCCAAATAAATATGGTTTTTTGCCAAATAAATACTCGCGAATTTTTCTACGTGCGTTCAGTATGCAAACAAACATATATCAATAAGGGATGCATCAATTCTTATATAAAAGAAAGAACTACACATCGGCATGCTCCCCACCTAAAAAAAAACTTCGAGCCGTTAATTTAACTGATTTAAGTCTCTTTGAATTGTTGAAAATTCAAAATTTGGCAAAAAACCACATTTTTTCGGTTCCATCAACTCGTTTGAGAGGAAACAGCTTTTAGAGCACAAATAAGTATATGTGCTGTCCTTTGAGGTGAAATTTCAAGTTTGTAATAGGTCTTAATTTTAAAATTTAACTTAAAACTAATATAATTAAAATATAACTAAAATTTTAATAATTATTTATAATTTATATTAAAATTAAGATCATACAAAATTTTTTTTTTAAACTTTGTTTTATATGCTATTTAAGACACATTTCATATTTCACTTCAAGGAAAAAAGTTCAATTAGCGGGAAATTAACGATATTTTGTTTTCTGGAAAAAAGTATCTTTCGTTTTTTTTTTAATTTCTCCTAAACCAAGAAAAATTTTTTAGTTCGGTTTTTTGCTCTGAGTAAATATTTAAAAGCATTGAACATGAAAAGAAAAAATGGCCCTTTGTGGGGCAAAATTATGAAAAAAAAAATCAATTAAGAAAAAAATATTTTCTTTTTTCAAAATTTTGACTTTGGGGATTGATTTCTCCAAAAATTTTCATTAAGTGAACTCAAATTAAAATTTTTATTAAAGAACAAAGCAATAGCTTTCAAAAACACTAAAGTATGAGAAAGTAAGTGGCTTAGTTGATTTTTAATAGTTTTTTAAAAAATGAAGTAAATTTCATATAAAATTGCCCCTCGCGCCTACACGGAGGGATATAGACCCCCCCTCTCATACAAATTTTTTTTGTCTTAACCAAACCTATCCATCCTTACGCTTTGAAAAACCTTATCTAAAATATGTAAATAAAAACAATAAACTTATTTGAATTTTTAAAAAACAAAATTGTTAGATTTTTTATTGGTAAAGCTACTTTGCTTAATTTCACAAATTATTTTTTTAAATGTATTAGGCGACGCGTTTCGGACTCTGTCCATCTTCGGGCGCAAGCTTCGTATGTTGTCGGTGTTGTTTTCCTTTTTTCGGGTGGCTGATCGTTGTGGCTTCTTTCGTTGAGTTGTTGTTGGTTTTTATCTGTGATTAATTTTATTTAGTGGTTCTTATTATTGTTGTCTTCTTTTATCTAAATACTTCTTAATAGCGGTGTCATACAGTGGGTTTGTTTTTAATATTAGTTTGTCGTTTAAAATGTTGTCTTTATCTAACTTGTTCGCTTTATATATTTCATATTCTTCGGTGGCGTCTAGTATTTTCCCTTTTTTGCATATGTGTAATGGTTTTAGATTATTTGTTATATTTGTGTAATTATGGTTCTGATCTATTAGGTGTTGGGCATATGTTGATCTAGTGTTTATTTTTGGTTTATGTTCTTTGAATCTTTCCTTGAATGTTCTTCCTGTTTGTCCTATATAGTATTTGTTACAGTCGTTGCATGTTAATTTGTATACTCCTGAACAATTGTCAGTTTCTGTATTAGGTTTTTGTTTTAAGATTTTTTGGATATTGTTGTTTGTTTTAAATGCTATGTGTATATTTTGTTTTTTAAATTCATATTGGAGTGTTTGTGGTAATATGTTAGTGTAGTTTATCGATGTGAATTTCTTTTCGTTGTTTTTTATAGTGTTTGTTTTGCTGTTTTTCTTTCTTATACTTTTGTAATGTAGGTTGTCTATTATTTTTGTGTTGTAGCCATTAGCTATAGCAATGTGTTTTATAGTATTTAGTTCATTGTCATAATCTTTTTTGTTCATAGGGATATTAATCAATCTATTGATGAATGCATTATATGCTGACATTTTTTGTGAATGCGGGTGGTGGGAGGTTTTGTGTATTGTTGTGTTTGTTGTGGTGGGTTTCCTGTAGATTTTATATGTGAGTTTGTTGTTGGTTTTTGTTATGCTGATATCCAGGAAATTTATTGTGTTGTTGTTCTCGATTTCGTTTGTTATTTTAATATTAGAATTTATGTTGTTGATGTAATTAGTTAGGATGTCTATTTGTCTATGTGTTCCATCAAAAATAATGAAAGTGTCGTCTACGTATCTTGAGTATGATATTATTTTATGTTTTTGTGGATTTTTATTTGATAATATATATTTGTTTTCGTAATGATTTAAGTAGATATCGGCAATTAGTCCGCTTAAAAGGGATCCCATGGCTAGTCCTTCTGTTTGATTGTAAAATTTATTGTTGAATGTGAAGTAGTTTTGTTTTAATATAATTTCCAATAGTAAAATAAGTTCGTCTATTTGTTGTTTATTTAATGTTGCATTTCTGGTTAAGTGGTTTTTTATTAGTTCAATAGTTTCTTCGATGGGAATGTTGGTGTACATGTTGGTGATGTCAAATGATATTAGTTTATGGTTTGTGTTAATATTGATGTTTTCTAATTTTTTGGTTAGTTCTATATTGTTTTTAATACTGTGGTTATCTTGTATGTGTATGTTATTTTTTATTATTTTTCTTCTTCCCAAGACTGATTAACACAACGAAAATACAGCTCACCAACTCAGAGACAACTACAATTAACAAAGGACTTAAATATAATATACCAAAAACTAACAAAAATTACATCAACCAAGAAGTAATAAACGCTGAAGCAGCAATAAAAACTATACCAACAATAGAAATCCAAAATGAAAATAGAACCATTATAAATAAAAAACTTAAAAAAACTCATAAAAAACGACAAAATAAACGATAAATTACACAAGAAATATAAAGAAGACCAAATAAATTTGAAAAACATAATACAAAAAATAAGCGACAACAATGCAATAGTAACAAAAGCAGACAAAGGTAATACCATCGTTATAATGGACGAACAAGAATACATAGACAAAACTAACGAATTTTTCAACAACAACAACATAACACCTCTAAGCACAGATCCAAACACCAGCATACACCAAAGAAATAAACAAAGCCATAAGTAAATGCAAAAACCTATTTAATAACAATAATTATTATATTAAACAAATGAACCCAACTGCTCCTCAACTCACCGGTCTACCAAAAATACACAAACAATGAACACCAATACGACCACTCATAAATTACACTACAGCTCCAAGCTACAAAGTTGCCAAAACACTACAAAAAATAATAAAAAATAACATACACATACAAGATAACCACAGTATTAAAAACAATATAGAACTAACCAAAAAATTAGAAAACATCAATATTAACACAAACCATAAACTAATATCATTTGACATCACCAACATGTACACCAACATTCCCATCGAAGAAACTATTGAACTAATAAAAAACCACTTAACCAGAAATGCAACATTAAATAAACAACAAATAGACTAACTTATTTTACTATTGGAAATTATATTAAAACAAAACTACTTCACATTCAACAATAAATTTTACAATCAAACAGAAGGACTAGCCATGGGATCCCCCTTAAGCGGACTAATTGCCGATATCTACTTAAATCATTACGAAAACAAATATATATTATCAAATAAAAATCCACAAAAACATAAAATAATATCATACTCAAGATACGTAGACGACACTTTCATTATTTTTGATGGAACACATAGACAAATAGACATCCTAACTAATTACATCAACAACATAAATTCTAATATTAAAATAACAAACGAAATCGAGAACAACAACACAATAAATTTCCTGGATATCAGCATAACAAAAACCAACAACAAACTCACATATAAAATCTACAGGAAACCCACCACAACAAACACAACAATACACAAAACCTCCCACCACCCGCATTCACAAAAAATGTCAGCATATAATGCATTCATCAATAGATTGATTAATATCCCTATGAACAAAAAAGATTATGACAATGAACTAAATACTATAAAACACATTGCTATAGCTAATGGCTACAACACAAAAATAATAGACAACCTACATTACAAAAGTATAAGAAAGAAAAACAGCAAAACAAACACTATAAAAAACAACGAAAAGAAATTCACATCGATAAACTACACTAACATATTACCACAAACACTCCAATATGAATTTAAAAAACAAAATATACACATAGCATTTAAAACAAACAACAATATCCAAAAAATCTTAAAACAAAAACCTAATACAGAAACTGACAATTGTTCAGGAGTATACAAATTAACATGCAACGACTGTAACAAATACTATATAGGACAAACAGGAAGAACATTCAAGGAAAGATTCAAAGAACATAAACCAAAAATAAACACTAGATCAACATATGCCCAACACCTAATAGATCAGAACCATAATTACACAAATATAACAAATAATCTAAAACCATTACACATATGCAAAAAAGGGAAAATACTAGACGCCACCGAAGAATATGAAATATATAAAGCAAACAAGTTAGATAAAGACAACATTTTAAACGACAAACTAATATTAAAAACAAACCCACTGTATGACACCGCTATTAAGAAGTATTTAGATAAAAGAAGACAACAATAATAAGAACCACTAAATAAAATTAATCACAGATAAAAACCAACAACAACTCAACGAAAGAAGCCACAACGATCAGCCACCCGAAAAAAGGAAAACAACACCGACAACATACGAAGCTTGCGCCCGAAGATGGACAGAGTCCGAAACGCGTCGCCTAATACATTTAAAAAAATAATTTGTGAAATTAAGCAAAGTAGCTTTACCAATAAAAAATCTAACAATTTTGTTTTTTAAAAATTCAAATAAGTTTATTGTTTTTATTTACATATTATCACACAAATTGGAGACAAAAAATCCAAAAATGGTCTTATCTAAAATACCCTAAATAAATAAAATAAAATTCTAAAAGTTAATAATTAATTTTAAAAATAATTAAAAAATTGAGAGCGGTGAAATTTTATTTTTTAACTTTTTTCTATACGCCATCCAAAACACATTTCCGAGAATTTCATGAAAATCCATGGACTGACCTTGGATTCCTAGGTTTTGCCTTTTTTATGTCTAACGGTCCTCCACTATATGTGAAAGGCGCTACGAAAGTTGCAAGACAAGCGTAAGGCAATTTAGCCATTTGTGGTGTTTTTGGTAACGCTTTTTTTATCTTACATTGTTGGCAATTTCTAACCGCTTTTCTGATAACGACACGAAGACGAGCAATATAATATTTCTGGCGAACCTCGTTGATGACCGTTTTGTGATTCAAGTGGTGGTACAAACAGTGATAATGATGTAGAACGAGATAAGTTACATAGTTGTTTCTTGGTAAGATTATAGGCCTTTTTTGTTCTTCTGGGACCAGGGCGTTATCAATCCTTACATCCGCTTTTAGAACGGCGTTCGTGTCTATAAATGGCGATAATTTATAAATCAGGCCAGATTTTTTTAAGCGTTTGCCTGATTTCAGATCGCGGATGCAATCTGCATACTCTTCGTTTTGCGCTTGACGAAAAATTAAAGCCTTTCTTTCTGCCTTCTTAAGTTCTTCTTGATTTATTTCTCCAATTGTTATTGGGAGTTGCTTCGCCGTGCATCGTAGATTGGTAACGTACCGGAAGACGTATGCGGTAGCTCTGAGTAATCTGTATAAAAAATTTCATGTCTCACCTCAGTTGTTATAAGTGTTGCATCATGCTCCTCTTTTGGCCAAACTGCTTCTTGTTGCTTTAAAAAGGTTGGCCCGCTAAACCATTGACTACTTTGGAGAATATCTGGTGTTCTCGACCACTTCGTTGCTTCATCTGCGATGTTGAGCTTGGTTGTAACCCAATGCCATTCCTTCAACTCTGATATTTCGAGTATTTCGCTCGTTCGAAATGATACAAATTGATGAAAGCGACGATGATCAGCTGACCGTAGCCGTGATAGCACTGTTTTTGAATCCGACCAGTAGAAGCGTTGGCCTATGTTAGTCGAGTGACTTTCTATTACAATTTTTTTCAAATCTTGTTCCAACCACCGCTGCCATGAGTTCAAGGCGTGGAACTGATAAGATTTTCAGTGGTGCCACCCTTGTCTTGGAGCCTATTAAAGAACACATGTCCATCCGACATCCGAAGATAGCACACAGCGGCGTAGGCATTTTGACTTGCATCAACGAATGTGTGCAATTGAATATTGAGGCCGTTATAACTAAAAAACGGATGCAGGTGACAGCGAGGTATTTTTATACTTTGAAGAGATGGGAGAAACTTAACCCATAGTTTCCACTTTGTTATTTGTGCTTCTAAAACAGGTTCATCCCAGTCGACACCGCTTCTCCATACTTCCTGCATTAGAATTTTTAGGTACATCAGAACGTTTCCGATTAGTCCTAAAGGGTCGAATGTTGACATGAGAATGCGAAGAATCTCCCTTTTAGAAGGTGGTCTTGTTCCAATAAATATTTCATTTTGAAGAATTGCCTGTGAAATTTTGAAGGTAATTTTATCATCATTGGGTATCCAAAATACACCAAGTACCTTTTCGATCTCTGGTGCTTCGCTCAGTGCTAAATTTTTTTCTTTCTCGCGTTGGTCATTTTTAATAGATTGAAGTACTTCTTGACAATTAGTAGACCACTTTGTTTTTATTAAAACCACCTTCTCCGTGGATGAACCTGACTTGAGAAATTAGATTTTTTGCTTCTTCCACCGTATCAACCGACGTCAGAAAATCATCAACATAATGATCTTCTATAATGGATTTTGCCGCAGCTGGAAACTCATCTTTAAACTCTGAGGCATTCAAATTTTTTATGAACTGAGATATACTAGGCGCACAAGACGCTCCGAAGATAATTGCGTTCATGACGTAGACATCAGTTGAAGTATTCTCATCACAACCTCACCATAAAAACCGCTGAACATCCTGGTCTTCTTGGCGGATAAAAATCTGGTGGAACATCTGTTCTATGTCACCGCAAACAGCTATCAACTTCTCTCGAAAGCGAAAGAGGATAGAAGGTAAAGACGTCATTAAATCTGGCCCTTTAATAGGGAAAGAATTAAGTGAAACACCTTGAGACTTAGCAGCCGCATCCCAGACAACTCGCCCTTTACCTGGCTTGTTCTTGTTGAAAACTGCAAAAATTGGTAGGTACCAAACCTTTTGTGATTTTGTCGTTTCTACTTCATCGCTAGACAACTTACGAATGTATCCTTTTTTAAGATATTCTTCAATTGTTTTTTTGAATAGTTCACCTAATTCTGGTTGTAACTTTATTTTTCTTTCAAGGCACTGGAGTCTTTTTTTTGCCATGTTGTAGCTTTCCGGCAGTTCGAATTCATCAGAGCGCCACAAAAGACACGTTTCAAAATGTTTGTCGACTCGTTTTTTTGTATATTTTTTTAAAAGCACATTTGCGCGTTCTTCTTCATAAGTTGCCTTTGGTTTAGAAACCTAGATTTTCCAGAGAAAATGACTTTTTTATTAATTCATGCAATATATCGTCTTTTTCTTGGGCACACTCACAAATATGAAAATTAAACAATTCATCGCAGCGTTTTTAACCTCCGTAAATAAGCCATCCTAGTTTTGTTCGAACGGCCACGGGCTCGGACGGCTTATTCTCACGAACCTCTTTCGGAATTCCTAAACTCCAGTTGTTAGCACCGATTAGAATGCGAGGTGTTGCATCCTTAAAGCTGCAAATATGTATATTTTTTAGATGTTGGAATCTTTTAGAGAGAGCTTCGTAGTCGAGGGTCTGCATTGGAAGTGATAACTTACGTACTGTGTGGACTTCTATAGGTGAGCGTTTTCCATTTGTTCCGGCAATAGTCACGACGATTCTCTGAGACGTATTTTCGGTTCGTTGTACTTGTCCCGTCCATTTCAAGCATAGAGGGTGTGCTGTTCCTTCTAGATTTAATTCTTGTAATAGTTCTTCGTCACACAAGCTTGCAGAAGAGCCTTCATCTATGAAAGCGAAAGCCTTTACAATTTTATTCTTTCCTTCAACAGAAACTGGTAAAATCTTGAACAGAGTTTTAAAGTTCTCACTATGCGAATGCGTGTTTACATTTACTTTATCTTGTTCGATGTTCCTGTTTTCTCTTTCTGGGTAATGGCGATGGAGTAGAGTGTGATGGCTATAGTCGCAGCCGTATACGCCGCACCTTTTCTGACTCAGACATTTAGAAGCATGGGTATAAAGGCACTGCCTGCAAAAGTTATTTCTTCGCACGAAAAAACTGCATTTTGACAATTTAGCTCATTTCCAAAGTTAGTATCCCAGGTCATGTGAACGCGTGCGAACTCCAACCGTTGTTCTCTTGTATGGCGTTGAGTGGAGGCGTTTTTTTATTGCTTTTTTAATTGAAGATGGTCTGCACTTAACATAGCTCGACGAACAATTAATGTGCTGGCTGTTACCCCCGCTTTTACCTTTATATTACTGGTGTAGAGAGCTGAATTTGATGCATTTTTTTTTTAATTTTCTCTTATCCTGAGGAGTTAAAGCAGTTTTTGTCCTTCCTTTGAAGTTTTTATCGTATGAATCACTGTTTTTAATAAAATTCCTCACAACATGGTCACTTCGGCCTATTTTTGTTGCAATTCTTCTCATTGAAAACTCTTCGGATTGCAACACGCCAATTTTCCCTTTTTCTTCTGCAGCTAAAACTTTTTCCAACATTTTGGACTAAAATCTGTTGCAAACACTTTTTTCTTGCTTAAACTTTGCAGCTAACTGTAATCCACGTAACAGATCGCGGCCAACTAACTAATTTTACAGGTGCGTCTAATCATGTGAACAAAAAAAGTGTACTTTTTCTTGGAGCATAGGCAAAAGAGAGAAAAAATGTCCGTTTACTTCCACTCACCTTGGACTTGTTAGTGATATTTTGTTGGGAATTTGATAAGCTTTCAAATAAATGCAATTGTTTGACAATGGCTACCCACACTTACAAAAAAATTAGGGTTATGTAAAAAAAAAACTTGTGCGTCTAATTAAGTGAACAGCAGTGTACGTGATGTATCGATTGTTGTTGAAAATTGTCCTGGACTGAAGTTGTTGTTTGGGGTTAGAGCAGAAGTGTTTCTTGATTGATTAAATGATCCTTGGGCTAGTGGCTTAATCGAACTTGTGGTGTATATCATTGTGCTTGGGATGTTGCGAAACATCGAATTGGAGAACGTGTAGCTTTCGTTATTGGCTGTTAGATTACCCAGAGTAGTTACAGTCTCGCTATATACTGGAACCTGCATATGATTTGAAGCTGAAGACGATAATGTCTGATCAGTTGGCATACGAATCTCACGGTATCACCCACAGGATGGTGTTCGTTCGTAGTACTATTGTTTTCGATTTCGTCTACTGTCAAGGTATTCTGATTAGTTGAGTGAGACCTCTTTGTTCCTTCATGACTGACGGCGGGGTTTCGATGTAAAACACTGCTGTTGGAGTTCCCAAGTTCTTGTTGATTTTCGATCCAGGCGCGCACTGATTCGGAATGGCTACTTTTATTTTCTTCGTCTACACATTCCGCAGCAAGAATTTGGTACTTCATTTTTGTAAATTCCTTGTTAATGGCCAGCTCTGTTAAGGCGAATTGACGTTCTTCTTCCGCTTGTTGAAGTTCTAAAGTGGTTCTCCGTGACTGAGAGCCTTTTGAAACTAATGAAAGGGATCGAGGAGAAGCTTTAGCGGATGAGGAAATTTTGTTTTTTGTTGATGAACTTTTTAGACAAAACACACATTGCCACACAGCATTTAGAGAAGTAGTACTGGCGTTGCACATTGGGGACAGAATGTTCAAAACCACCTATAGAGACCTCAAATATTAACCAAATTGAACCATTTTTGCACAGAAATGTTTGTAATTAAATTCTAAAGAGACTGACGAAGCCCGATTTTTTTTTTTTAAAATATAATAATTAAATTTTAGACAATGTCATTGACACATATGACTCCCTTTTTTCATATTTTTTCATTAATTTTCTTTTTATAATCACCAAAAATCTGAATTTTTGAATGATTGCAGTCTCATTTTTGTAAACAATGTGGCTTTTGTACATTTTTATATGTTTTATATTATAAAAAAATAAGAGACCCTTACACATATGCACCAAAGGATTAGATGCAAAAGAAGAATTTGAAATTTACAAAGCATATAAAATAGAAAAAGACAACCTTTGAAATGACAAATTAACATTAAAAATCACTCCACTATATGAAACCGCAATTAAAAATATTTAGACAAAAGAGGACAACAATAGAAATAATAACAACAATAACATCAAACAGCTAACACCAATAACTCAACGATAAAACACAACAACAACATAAGGCATAAAGAAGAAGAACGAACAACATCAACAGTACACCAAGTTTGCGCCCGAAGATGTACTAAGTCCAAAACGCGTCTCGCTTCAATTAAAACCTACTTGATTTGTGAAAATTATTGTTTCAAATATATCAATATAAATCCAAAAAATTATTTTGAATTTCATATATAAAATTTTTTAATGGTAAAATGAGTTAGTTTTATAAATAACATCACTCACTATTAATTTACTGCCATTACATCCCACAACAGATACATCACTTTTTACAAATGGATAAGCTTATTCTTACTCACCAAGAGTTATGTCATACTCTTTTTGAAAAAGACGATAATAAAAATGTTGCTAGTTTAATGGTTTACGTTAACAGAAAGTACCCTGATTTGAGTGAAAAACAGGTTGAATTGCTAGAAGAAAAACTCAAACAAATTTTTTTTTTCGAATTTTTCAATCAAAATTTTCTGATGCTTTTTATAAGAAAGAGGTGTTTGAAAACAGAAACCGTGATTGGTTAAAAGGAAATGTCTCAATTGATTTAAAGAAACGTAGCTCAAGCGGTGGAAGACCTGTGATTACAAATTTTGAAGAAGGTTCTGTATCTACGAAGCGAAGAAGATTAAAATCGATTTCAGATAATTACTCAGAAGAGGAGTCAAAACTAGCTTTATTTAAAAAATTAAAAAGTACTGGAAGAGGACATCTCGTCAAAATGATTGAACTTGTTTTAAGTACCGAACATAATAAGGAAATAAGAATTTCTGAAGAAGAATCATTAGCTCTCATTGAAGATGCTAAGTTATCAAAATGGCAATATGATACTATTCGAAAAAAAAACTAAAGAAAAAAATGCAGATGTATTTATTAATTATAAGTATCTTGGAGATGCGAGAAAAAGATGTTATCCATCACCTTCAAGTATAACGGCAACTGAAAAAGGAGCTAAAATTAAGTTACAAGACTTGTTAAATCATACTTGCACGCGATTAGTACAAGTTACAACTATACTATCTAAATTATACTATTAAATATATAACTCTTATAATGACGTCAAAATGGGGATGTGATGGGGCTTCAGATCAAAGTCAATATAAGCAAAAGTTTTCTGATAGAACACTAGCAGATAGCAACATTTTTATGATTGCAATGGTACCTCTTAAACTGGAAATAAATGATAGGAACGACTTAAAAAGTATATGGTGTAATCCTCAATGTGGCTCAACAAGATATTGCCGTGTTATTAGTTTCGAACAGAAATAAATATTGCTGAAAAACAAATAAAAGTTGTGCACTTGATACATCTAACAATGGTTGATGGAAAAGTTGTAACAGTACTAACAAATACATCATCAAATGCGTCTTGCGTGATATGTAAGGCAACTCCAGTGGAAATGAATAATCTAGACAACTTATCGAAAAAAGCTGAAGTAGTTGAAAATTTTAAATATGGTTTGTCAGTCTACATGCATGGATACGATTTATGGAGTGTCTTCTTCATCTTGCTTATAAATTAGATGTTAAAAAATGGAGAGTAACATCTGACGAAGATAAAACCAAAATGAAACTAGCTAAGGGAAAAATCCAAACAATGTTTCGAGAACAAACAGGTTTACTTGTTGATTATCCAAAACAGGGTTCTGGAACCTCTAACGATGGGAATACAGCTAGAAGGTTTTTTCGTGATCCGGACTTGACATCTCAGATAACAGGTGTTAACCATGTATTAATAACAAGATTTGGAGTAATTTTACAGACAATTGCTTGCGGTATTAAAATAGATACTGCAAAGTACGCAACAGAAACTGCAAAGTTGTTTATACAGTCCTATCCTTGGTTCTACATGCCAGCTTCCGTGCACAAAATTCTTTTCCACGGAGCACAAATCATTGATAGCTTTGCACTCATACCAATTGGTTTAATGTCTGAGGAATCACAAGAATCTCGCAATAAAGACCTCAAGCATTATCGAAAGTTTAATACGCGAAAGTGTGGTAGAATTCCTACGAATACTGATTTGATGAATAAATTACTTCTTTCATCTGATCCATTTATATCCCACTTGAGATACAAAATGAAAAATACCAAACTTGAAATTGATAAGGCGGCAAAAGATATGCTAGTTGAAGAAAAAAACTTGAATTGAAAAATACCTTTATTTAAGAAAATTTTTCTTTATACAAGTGCTAGTTGAATTGCGTGACTGAAAGGGTTAAAAAAAAATAGGGTAAAACTCGATTTACCTTGCTTTTAGTGGGTTATAAAGGTTTGTATTTAAGAAATATTAGAAATCCGACTTCGTCAGTCTCTTTAAAATTTAATTACATACATTTCTGGCCAAAAATTGTCTCATTTGGTTTATTTTCGCGATATCTAGGTGGTTTTGAACAAAAAATTAGCTCTAAAACTCGATTTACCTTGCTTTTAGTGGGTTATAAAGGTTTGTATTTAAGGAATATTAGAAATTCGTCTTCGTCAGTCTCTTTAGAATTTAATTACAAACATTTCTGGCCAAAAATTGTCTCATTTGGTTTATTTTCGCGATCTCTAGGTGGTTTTGAACAAAAAATTAGCTCTAAAACTCGATTTACCTTGCTTTTAGTGGGTTATAAATGTTTGTATTTAAGGAATATTAGAAATTCGACTTCGTCAGTCTCTTTAGAATTTAATTACAAACATTTCTGGCCAAAAATTGTCTCATTTGGTTTATTTTTGCGATCTCTAGGTGGTTTTGAACAAAAAACTAGCTCTAAAACTCGATTTACCTTGCTTTTAGTGGGTTATAAAGGTTTGTATTTAAGGAATATTAGAAATTCGTCTTCGTCAGTCTCTTTAGAATTTAACTACAAATATTTATGGACAAAAATTGTCTCATTTGGTTTATTTTTGCGATCTCTAGGTGGTTTTGAACAAAAAATTTGCTCTGTCCCCAGTGTGCGTTGGTGCAACTTTTGTGAGATTGCAGCATATTGTTTCTGAGAGATTGTTGCAGTTAGAAGAGCAAGTATGGCACGTAGAACTAAGATCTTCGGTTGCTGTAGTGATTTCGTGATAAGGCGAATCTGGGTTTGGTGGAGATGCAGGTAGTTGAACCTGTGGGGTATTATGCGAGCTCATATTGTACTTATCGTTTAGCACGAGGAATTACGGGCGCACCGATAGGAGTATGTATGATGAGTGAATGCACGACGGCTGTAGTCGTGCCAAACCCTATAAAGAATTTTAATTTGTTATGTGAGTCCACTTCAGATGGCAGTGGACGATCTCTTGGATCAAGAAGATTTTGAACCCTTGTCAAAATGAAACACAGTTGTAAATTCGATGTTTTTTGGTTTATTTTGACAAAACTTTGGTTAAAATTCCTAAGAATATTTTAGTTTTTATTATTTGCTTATTATTATTTGATTCAACTTACTTTATAGTGTAGATACCAAGTGATTATAAAGGATTACAATTTGTTATTCCGATTAACAAATTAAATCAAAATGAATGAAGCAGATGGCTTCCGGAACAGTTCAGTTTTTTTTCTTAGTTTAAGAAAAAAGAAACAAATTTTAATAATTCATTGTAGTAGATTAAATCATGATATATGGTGTTGCCAGTGGCGGTAACAGTACCCTAAAACCCTCATAAAATTCATTATCAACCCAACAAAGAAAAAAAATTTTGCCTTGCGAGTCCACTACCTGACACCATCATAAATCCCTCTTTCAATGTACCTACCGAACAAAGAAAAATATTCTTTCCGTGCGATGTGCACTACTTGAAAACATTTTTGAAATGAAATTTCTTCGAAGTTTGACGAATAGCGTCCACATTCATCCAATTTGTTGTCCAACTTGCAAAAATATCAAAAAATTTTGAAAACCATCCAAGCCTGTAGGGCGTTCTTTTATGGCTTCTATGTTACGCGACGCTGTAGTGTTAAAATCATCGTTGTTGTTGTGTATGTTTGACTTTGTTACAAAATCATGATTGCATTTAGGAATGACTCGATGTTACACTTTGTTGGTCTGTCAAAAATAAGAATAAAGTATTTCTTAAAATATAAAACCAGCTAAAAGAAACTCGTTTTTGACGAAGAAAAAAGAATTTTGGAATGAACAAGATTGAAAATCAATAACTGCTTACAGAATTTTGAAAGATTAATAAAAAAAAAAACCAAAACAAATCTGAGCAACAACAATTCTAGAGGGGTTTGACAGATAACATCGAAACTCAAGTCCCAGAGATGAATTGGAAAAAGTTACGAAACGTTACATTCTGACAGTTCAGACTACTGTTGATGAGCGGCCACACTTTCAAATTTGCTTGACAAACTCGATGCTTGACAAACAAATTGGACAGTGTGGACCCCGCTTATAACAGTCTTGTGAAAAAAAACACGCCTCGTGTGAACCCTTCAGACGACCGCTTGTCCAACTTGTTGGATGGTTTTCAAATATTTTTGAAAACTTAGAAGTTGGACGGAGTGGAAGATAACGTGACATAAAGTTGGACGACAAGCTTGATAAATGTGAACGCAAAATACGTCCGATCATCTAACTTCCATCAAACGAAGTCTGTCGAACTAATTGTACAGTGTGAACAGGGCTAATGTCGTTTTCCAAAATGAAAATCCGGAGTGAATTGGAGAGTTGGAGTGACAGAAACGTTTTCCAGAATGCGGTTTGGAGTGAATTTTGGGAGCGATTTTTTCATTCCCGTTTCTGTATAGGTGCAAGGTATGTTATTACACTCAGACGGTTTTGGAAAGACGCAAATAAGTGCGAAAGAGAAAGTAGGTGAAATAGAAATACTTTAAAAAGTCTTACTGCGTGAACACAATGGCTGCAGGAACGCAGCCGCAAGAGATGTCAAAACATTAAATACAAGTGAATACAACAACAACGCAAGACGGAGCTGGACAAGTTAACTTGATTTTAACTGCGTGAACACAATGGCTGCAGAGACGCAGCCGCAAGATATGTCAAAACATTAAATACAAGCGAATACAACAACAACGCAAGACGGAGCTGGACAAGTTAACTTGATTTTAACTCTTGCGGCTCCGGCTCCGTATGCGTATGCGTATGCATTGTGTTCACGCAGTTAACCCGCAAAGTTGTGGGTTTGAGGACTGTCCAATTGTCTTGGATGGTTTTTGACGTTTTTTTTTCTTGTCTTTCTTTGTGTCTTGTCGTTGCTTTTTTGTATCTTCTTATGTTCCTGAGTAAAGAAGTAGTATGTCGTCGGACAATTTCTTTCATTTTCCATGTGTTTTCATGTATTTTCCCTATCCATGATGTTAACAATCATTAATTAAATTATTTACCACTTCAAATGACATTTTGCTTCTTATGATTTTTTTGTTATTCGGCGCGTTTATTGCAATTCAGATTTTAAGATTAACTGAAAAACTTATTCAGTTTTGCGTTGGACGGTTATCTAACAAGATATGTCAGGTGCGACGGTTTTGATTTGCATATATGTAAAAAAAATTCATTAACTTGTTGACTTTACTGCGATAAACATTTCATAAGCGTAAAAAACAATCAGTAATGTTAGTTAAAACGATATTACACTATCATATATAAGTGTGTAGTTGGATGAATAGTAACTCGAAGCTTAAAGAATTTCAGTCAGGTTTTCGAAGCAGTTATTCTACAAGTGATAACATCTTTATCTTAAGAAGCATTGCAGGAACTTTTCTAGAGCAAAATAAAAAGTTATACGTATTCTTCGTTGACTTCGCAGCAGGCTTTGACACAATTGATAGAAGAGCGTTGTTTCTTAAACTCTATAACGCCGGAATGACATCAAAGTTTGGCAGAGTCTTGGAAAAACTTTATGATGGAAATCAGGCAGCAGTATGGAACGGGGAGGAAATGTCTGAATGGTTCGAAACGGCAATGGGAGTAAAGCAAGGATGTCCCCTAAGTCCCAACTTATTTGCTCTATTTATCGACGACCTTATTGATAGTTTACCAGGTGGAATAGAGTTTGCTGCAACGGTGATCAAAGCTTTATTGTTTGCTGATGACGTTGTGCTTTTCGCATATTCACCTGAAACATTGCAATAAATGATCAATCGGCTTGGTGAATACTGCAGCTTGTGAATTTGACGGTCAATTTGAGTAAATCCAAAGTGATGATTTTTAAAAAGGGGTTTGGCAGAATGGAAAGGAATGAGCAGTGGCACTTAAATAGAGAACCGATCGAAGTTGTGAGATCTTACAAATATCTTGGTGTCATTATAACCAGCAATCTTAACATGGAAGACCATTTAAAAACTAAGCTTATACAAGCTAAAAGCGCTATTAGCGCGACATGGAAGAAATGCTACGATGACAACCTAATTTCCCACACTGTAAAGTACAAGGTTTTCAGCGCAGTGATGATGTATGCGGCGCAAACTTGGGGTTTTGAAAAAAAAAAAAACTGAAGTTACATGTTGACAATTTATTGAAAGTGCTTAAGATGCCAAACGAAAGATTGCCAAAAGTAATAGCCTCGTATACTATAAGAAAAAAAGGACTTTGGTATGATAAACTCAAGGAGCTTGCAGACTATTGTGACGTTAACCTGAATCTAAGCCATGAGATAACTGACAGAAAGGCTGTAGAAGATTTCCTCTATCACTTAGTCTCTAAAGTTGATGAAAAATATAGGATGAACTGTATCGATAAGGCAACTTCTTCTGTGCACTGAGCAACCTACAGCATACTGAGCCATAACCTGTGCGAAAAAAATTATTTTCGGGCTGAAAACAGTCAAAAACTAATATCAGCAATGTTTAAAATGAAAGGGGAATTGGTAAGACTGAATTTCATACCACTTCGCGCTGATTTTCCAGTTATTTGCAGTCTGTGTAATCTGGCGGTAAGAGCAGATGATATACACTTCATCGGAATATGTTCTATCCTGAAGGAAGTACGAAGAAATTTTCTTGGCAGTGACATGAAAACGAAAACGGAAGTGCTAGCGATGCTGAACTGCGAAGAAGATGTTACCCAACTCTACAAGTACTATATAAAAGCAATGTCATATAGAAATGAAATTTTGAACGAGGAATTCTAAGAAACATAAAATAATAAACACATACATATACTTATTTATAAATATTTATATAAAAACAAAATTATGTATACATTATAAGATATTTTTATTTTTGAAATATTTTCACTTTTTTTTTATCAAAAAATCCATTTTAATCTGTACATTAATTAATAATAATTGTCAATCGGGCAGACGGCAAAGCCATGCTTTAAAGATTTTTGTAAAAATTTATGTAAATTGTACATTTGGGAAAAGATAATAAATCACAATCTATCTATCTATATCTCTATCACTATAATATAAATATGACAAGTTGACAAAAAAATATGGCACAACATCGGCATATAAGTGTGATTTATGGTGTAGTGTAATACAAAATCATAACTGTTACCATATACAGCTATGGACAAAGAAATAGCACACTATTAAGAAAAATCATAAATTCAAAATTTTCGTTATGTGAAATGGTTGTGATGTTTTTTTCTCTTCGGATATGTAGATTTGAGAAACAAATGCAGTCTATCAAGCCTATAAAGTACCGCAATCTTGGTAAATTTCTTGCCTAAGTATACTTTAAAAACGGTGAAACATGGAGGGGGAAATTTAATGGTCTGGGGTGCGTTTTCCTGGCATGGGACATTGGGGATTGATGTCAAAACTGATAAATTCGCTTATCTTGCCATACTGAAGAATACAATGGAACCATATTCCTTTGAGTTCATGCCAATTAAGTGGATATTCATGCATGACAATGATCCAAAACACGCATCAAATATAATAAAAGCTTGGCTCGTGGATGAACAAATCGATTTCTTAACCTGGCCAGCTCAAAGTCCCGATCCTAATCCCATAGAACACTTATGGAATGATGTTAAAGTTAAAATTGGGCAGATAAAATTCAAAAATTCAAACGATCTTTGGGCCGTAATCAAAGAAGCTTGGTACTCTATCCCACAAAGTAGATGCCAGACGTTAGTTGAAAGCTTACCATGGAGGTGCCAAGCAACTTTCAAAAATCGTGGTCAACCAACTAAGTACTAATTTGGTAATACCAAAATTTAGGTAAAAATAAATATTTTCACTAAAAATAATTTTTTTTTACGATTATAGGTAAGTGTGCTATTTTCTTGTCCACAAGAAATTGGATCATCACTGCAAAATATATTTTTGAAAATTGAATTGTAAAGAAATAATTCCCTATTACAAGTTATTATTAATCCTTAGAAGTCACATCATGTCATAAAATAAGAAATAAAATATTTCAGTTCAAAAGGAAAGACTAAATGCAGTTTTTATAAGAAAATGAATGAGTGTGCTATTTCTTTGTCCATAGCTGTAAGTATGTTCGCCTTGGTGTCAAGTCGTGTAGAAATAAAGGCATATTTCTTATTTTTTCTTTTTTTTTCACTTTTTATTGAAATTTACATCTATGTACGAGTATGCATGTGTAAAAAAATTTCAGTTTGACATACATAAGCACTCCATGCATTCAACGTACAAATAGAAATAAAGAAATAACTACAAATAGAGCAATAAAAATAAAAAACATAGGATGCCGATTGTTTGACAACTGCAAGTCATATAAAATCAATCGATTTTTATATGGCTAGGTCATTATATTCATGCTTGTCATACTTTATATGGCACAGGCTGCCATATAAGTGTGATAGCGACACTTTTCTTTGTCATATAATTAGTGTTTGCCATACAAAGTGTCCATATCGCACCCTCAGTGCAAAAGAGCGTTAACTCAAAAAATACCATTTCGAGAAAACGCGTCTGCAAAATACTGACTCTAGACTTTCGCTGATAGCTCACCATACGATAGCAATTTTCAAAATGTCGAGGCTCTATTACGAGAACAAATATAGATATATTATATTTTTAATATATTATATATATTTAATTTGTTTAATTAATTTTGCATGAGAAAAAGAAAACTTTTTTCCACTTATCGCTCTTTTGCATGGATACATTAAAAAAAAAAGGAAGATATTTTGGATTATCGCTGTATTGCATTAAGAATAATGAAATATTTTTGTTTTGTATCTGTATTGCATTGGAACCAAAAATTGTTTGAAGTGACATATTTTGGAATGTCTCTGTCTTGCATAGATTTTTTTCTTTAAAATGAGAAAATAAGTGGGATTTATGGGACCATTTTGGATTAGCTCTTTCTTGCATTGAAATTAAATAAAAAAAAAGTGAACATTTTGTTTTGGCTCTGTTTAGCATGGAAAAATTTGAAACCGATTGACATGCCATATGATAAAAAATGTTGTAAATAGTCATTATCTTCCGAATTTGTTTGATCATGTAAACGACAAGCCACTCAATAGAAAGGTAATTTAAAAAGCAACATTTTCTCATCATTAACTCAAAATTGCCACTTTTCGACTTATCGCTCTTTTGCACTGAGGGTGCGATATACAGTGATGGTCATTAAAATAGAAACGGCACCCATATTGTAATATAAGTATGCATAACTTTCTTAAAAGACATTTCTTTAGGTTGAAAAGAGGTTTAATTTGTAGCCCATGAATAAGAGTACACATTAAAATATTAATACAAGAAAAAAGCTAGACAATATCAAATACAAAAAAATAAAAATGTATTTAATTCAAATTTTGTGTGGCCATAAAATTAGAAACAGAACATATAAAATGGTATTTCATTAAAAATCTTCAGCTGAACATAGAGTAAATATTAATATTTTGTAGGGAATCCATTTCTTTGTACAAAAACAGCCAATCTTCTTTCCATAATTTCAACCAAAGCGCGGCATCTTGATGGTGCTATACCGTCCTAGACTTCCTTAATGTTTTTGAAAAGCTCGTCCGAATTTTTAGATTTTTTGGACTTTAATGCTCTCTCGACGTCTGCCCATAAGTTCTCAATCGGATTCAGGTCCGGACTTTGCGTGGGTCAATCCAAAACACTGGTTTTTGTATCCGCAAACCACAGCTTTACAAGTATGCAGTATGTTTTGGGTCGCTGTCCTGCTGAAAAACATAACTGAGGGGCATGTGTGGGAATGAGAAAGGCTCTATGACATTCTCCAGTATGCTTTTATAAACGTGTTGATCCATTCCACCGTTTATCCTTACTACCCAACACCAACCAAAACCAACACCACTCCAAGAAAATGCACCCCAAACCATTATGTATGGAGTGAAGAATCTAAATTCAATTTGTTTGGGTCAGACGTTAAAGTGTACGTTAGACGTCCTCAGAAAAAAGAATTAAACCCAAAATACACGCTGAAGACCTTGAAACATGGAGGAGGAAACATAATGGTTTGGGGTGCATTTTCTTGGAGTGGTGTTGGTTTTGGTTGGTGTTGGGTAGTAAGGATAAACGGTGGAATGGATCAACACGTTTATAAAAGCATACTGGAGAATGTCATAGAGCCTTTCTCATTCCCACACATGCCCCTCAGTTATGTTTTTCAGCAGGACAGCGACCCAAAACATACTGCATACTTGTAAAGCTGTGGTTTGCGGATACAAAAACCAGTGTTTTGGATTGACCCACGCAAAGTCCGGACCTGAATCCGATTGAGAACTTATGGGCAGACGTCGAGAGAGCATTAAAGTCCAAAAAATCTAAAAATTCGGACGAGCTTTTCAAAAACATTAAGGAAGTCTAGGACGGTATAGCACCATCAAGATGCCGCGCTTTGGTTGAAATTATGGAAAGAAGATTGGCTGTTTTTGTACAAAGAAATGGATTCCCTACAAAATATTAATATTTACTCTATGTTCAGCTGAAGATTTTTAATGAAATACCATTTTATATGTTCTGTTTCTAATTTTATGGCCACACAAAATTTGAATTAAATACATTTTTATTTTTTTGTATTTGATATTGTCTAGCTTTTTTCTTGTATTAATATTTTAATGTGTACTCTTATTCATGCATGGGCTACAAATTAAACCTCTTTTCAACCTAAAGAAATGTCTTTTAAGAAAGTTATGCATACTTATATTACAATATGGGTGCCGTTTCTATTTTAATGACCATCACTGTATATACAGGGTGTTTCGTACTTCGTGTATTATCCTTTGGGGTGTGATTCTTGGTCATATTCTTAGAAAAAAATGTTCTACAGTAAAGCTCAATTATCAACTTTGACATAACTTTTTGACAATTTAAGAAAAGGCTAACTTTGGTGTACTATGACCTATGTTAAATTCGATATCTCTGTCAATAATAATGGTAGAGACCTAATCATAGTCTTAATTTTTTGTAGAAATAACAACCTTTAAGACTGTATCTTAGTTTAGCTTTCACAGGTTAAGGGTTGCCAGATTTTCAATTTTAAGTGCTGTTTAAATTTTCTTCCCGAAACAAAGTTTTGACTTTGAGGTCATTTTTTTTGCAGAAAATGCCTGTTAAACATAGAATTTCTTTGATTTTAACAGATGAACTAAACAAAAATAAAAAAAAACTTAGCATTAAGTGCACTCAAAAACCCATACATTTTATGATATTTGAAAAAATACAAAATGGGTAAAATTAAAAAAAAAAAAGATTTTTAAATTTGAGGTTTGTTTGAATAAAACAATAATATGGGCACTTTTAGTAGTTTTTTTTTATGTATTTTATACAAATACAGTTATAACAAGTGCTCAAAGTGCCCTATTTCGTTTTGAATGCATGCCAGAGCCCGTTTTTGAATTTCATTGTAGGTGTTTGCTCTCGATAACTCTTGTCTTACTTGTAGTCTTATAATCTTTGAAACTGTATTTAAATTAGATTCCTATAGGCTTAGGGTTGCCAGATGTTCAGTAAGGATAAAGTTCCTGGTATATTCGTTGTGCTCTTCTTGAATTTCCATTGTAAAACTCATATAAGAAAAAAATGTCTGCGTAGGCACTTTGAGCACTTGTTTTAATTGTGTTTGTATTAAATACATAAAAAAAGTACTAAAAGTGCCCATATTATTGTTTTATTCAAACAAACCTCAAATTTAAAATTCTTCTTCTTTTTTTTTAATTTTACCCATTTTGTATTTTTTCCAATGTTATAAAATCTATGGGTTTTTGAGTGCACTTATTTATAAGTTTTTTTTTATTATTGTTTAGTTCATCTGTAAAATTAAAGAAACTTTATGTTTAACAGGCATTTTCTGCAAAAAATGATCTCAAAGTCAAAACTTTGTTTTTTTTTTTAACAGCACTTAAAATTGAAAATCTGGCAACCCTTGACCTGTGAAAGATACAGTCTAAAAGGTTGTTATTTATACAAAAAATTAAGGCTATGATTAGGTCTCTACCATTAGTATTGACAGAGATATCGAATTTAACATAGGTCATAGTACACCAAAGTTAGCCTTTTCTTAAATTGTCAAAAAGTGATGTCAAAGTTGAGAATTGAGCTTTACTGTATAAAATTTTTTTTCTTAGAATATGACCAAGAATCACACCCCAAAGGATAATACACGCAGTACGGAACACCCTGTATAGCATAGTGTAATATCACTTGCAATATTTGCAGAAAACGGGCCATACATTATATGACATTATTGTTCAATATGTACATATTATATATGATAGTGTAATACCGCCTTTAGAATTAATATGTAATAATATATTTATAGATATATAAAAAATGCAGCTGAGCCTCTTTGATTATTTTTACACAATCAGCCGTATTTATTAGATTTCCCTAAATAGCTCTGAACAGATAAATAGTTATGTAGTGAATAGCGCTCTATTCTACGTTGCATAATTTATTATTTATAAACCTATTATAGTTATGATGTGTATATCTACCTATTGAACAGCTGGTGCGTAAGAAAATCCTCAAAAAGGGAAATCTATAATATTAACGAGTCATAACCCACCCCTGTCATTTCAAAATGGCGATGATAAAAACCTATTCAGTCTCTATTCTACCTAAATCGGCGTTCAACATATTCTACCTCTATGTTACGTTCAAAAAGTTTTATAAAGAAAAACATAGATCTATACACTCCCTGTTATGGGTTTATAAATAAGGCTGTTTGACTCTGGGTGAGAACAAAAAATTAAAGAGAAGTGTCAAAAATACGCAACCGAAAAACATCTGAGTGTAATAATGGGTGCGTTCATCAAAAGTTAGATTTTCAGATTAACTAACTTTTCTCGGCCTCTGATTGGTCAGACGTTAAGTTTTTCAGTTGACAATTCATCAGCTGTTAGTTTATGCAGATTCAGTTTTTCAGTCAGGAAAACTTACTTACTTAGGTGGGCATTACAGTTCGGGGTGAACCTGGGCCTCATCCAACATCCTTCTATAACGACATCGATTTCGGGCGAGCTCTCTCCAGTTTCGCACTCCAAGTCGGTTGAGGTCTTCATCCACTTGATTGCGCCACCTAAGACGAGGTCTTCCCCTTCCGCGATTTCCCTGCAATGTGCTTTCGAACACCCGACGAGCCGGAGCGTTTGGGTCCATCCGCTCAACATGGCCCAACCATCGTAGCCTCGCGATGCGTACTCTTCTGGCTATGCCCATGTCGCGGTACAGCTCATACAGCTCGTTGTTGTATCTTCTTCTCCACACATTGCCTTCGCATACGGGACCAAAGATCATTCGGAGAATTTTTCTTTCGAAACGACCAAGGGTTTCCTCATCCGCTTTCGATAAGGTCCATGCTTCCGCGCCGTAAAGCACGACTGGGATGATTAAGGTCTTAAGGAGGTTACCTTGGTTTTTCTGGAGAGGGTTTTGTTTCTCAATTGCCTTCTTAACCCAAAGAAGCAACGGTTGGCAAGAGTTATTCTCCGTTTGATCTCCGCACTGATGTTGTTGTCCGTGTCTACAGCGGATCCTAGGTAGACGAAGTCCTGTACTACCTCGAAGTTATGTCTGTCTATTGTGACGTTTTGTCCAATTCGTCGATGTTCTGTGTCCTTATTTGATGACAGCATATACTTTGTTTTACCCTCATTAACCATCAAACCCATTTTTGCCGCTTCTGTTTTAATACTCGCAAAAGCACCTATGGCATCACGCTTTTTTCTTCCCATTACGTCAATATCGTCTGCATATGCGAGTAATTGCACAGACTTTTGAAAGATTGTTCCTCTGGTGTTGACGTTTGAGTTTCTTACAATCTGTTCAAGTATGATGTTGAAGAAATCGCATGACAGTTTATCGCCTTGCCTAAAACCTTTTTCGACATTAAAGGTCTCGGTGAGTTCTTTACCGACCTTGACGGAGCAGCGTGAATTCTCCAAAGTCATCCTGCATAGTCGTACGAGTTTTGCAGGGATGCCGAAACTAGACATGGCTTTGTACAGCTCGTCTCTGTAGATACTGTCATACGCGGCCTTGAAATCGATAAAGAGATGGTGAATATCGATATTATGTTCTCTGGTTTTTTCCAAGATCTGTAATGTGAAAATTTGGTCTATTGTGGACTTCTCTGGTCTAGAACCACATTGATAAGGACCTATCAAGTTGTTGACGTGGGGTTTCAGACGCTCACATATTACAGCAGACAAGATCTTATAAGCGACGTTAAGGAGGCTTATCCCTCTATAATTGGCGCAATTGTGAGGGTCTCCTTTCCTTAGGATCGGGCATACGATACTGAGGTTCCATTCATCGGGCATGCTTTCTTCCGACCATATCATGAAGATCAGTTGGTGCATGCTCCTTTCCAACTGATCTCCAGCTGCCTTGAAAAGTTCGGCATCAAGGCCATCTGCACCTGCAGTCTTATTTGATTTAAGTTTGCATATAGCAAGCTTAACTTCTTCTAGGTCGGGAGGACGGCATTCTTGATCATCGTCCAGGCTGAATGGGGCAGTCTGCCTGACAGCGGAATTTGTGTTCTCATCGCCGTTAAGCAGTCTGCAGAAATGATCTTTCCAGATCCTCAGTAGCGACTGTGACTCTATAACTATGTTTCCCTGCTGGTCTTTACAGGCTTGAGTTCGGGGTTTGCCACCCTGGCAGGTGGTAAAACTTCCGAATCTCGTTCCTGTCATGGCACCTCTCTATTTCCTCAAACGAGCGCTTCTCCTGCTGCTTCTGTTTCTTTTTGAGAAGTCGGTGTTCTTCCCTTCTTCTCTCCTTGTAAATCTCGTTATACCGATCGTAAGCAGCCCTCGTTCGTGTTTGCAAAAGCATTTATCGTGCTCTTTGCTTGGCTGCGTTTGCCTGCCTACATTCTTCATCGAACCATGGGTTTCGTTTTGGTGGCCGAGTGAAACCCAGAACCTCAGAGGCAGCGGTTCTGATGGCTTCTTGGCATTGCTGCCACTGGTCTTCAATGTTTAATGCTGGCGGCATGGGATTCAAGGATAATTGAAGGGACACTCGATTGGAAAAGGCATTGGCAATCTCTTGCGATTGTAGCTTTCCGACGTCATATCTCTTCACAGCGTTAGTTCGTGCTGGTCGTGAACAAGATATCCTCATTCGTACCTTGGCTACAACAAGGTAGTGGTCCGAGTCAAAGTTGGCCCCTCGGAAAGTTCGGACATCTAGCACACTGGAAGAGTGCCTTGCGTCGATCGCAACATGGTCAATTTGGTTGACGGTTAATTGATCTGGGGATCGCCATGTACCTTTATGAATTTTGAGATGCGGGAAGCGTGTACTACTTACAACAAGATTTAGCCCCGCAGCAAAATCGATTAGCCTCAATCCGTTTTCGGCGGTTTTGTCCTCCTTCCCTAGTTTTGCGTTGAAATCGCCAAGAACGATTTTCACGTCGTGTCTAGGGCACTGCTCATATGTTTCTTCGAGGAGCTCGTAGAAACAGTCTTTGGAATCGTCGTCTTTCTCTTCTGTGGGGGCGTGGACGCATATAAGGCTAATGTTGGCGAATTTAGCCCTGATGCGGATGGTCATTATACGCTCATCGACTGGATTTTGGCTAATCACCTTATCCCTGAGTCTTCCTCTAACGACAAATCCGCACCCAAATAAACGCTGTT
Source organism: Melanostoma mellinum (assembly GCA_914767635.1). Classification (NCBI taxonomy): domain Eukaryota; kingdom Metazoa; phylum Arthropoda; class Insecta; order Diptera; family Syrphidae; genus Melanostoma; species Melanostoma mellinum. Next base: position 120,061,021 of record OU612059.1, on the reverse strand, counting down.
TCTGTTGTCTGTAGCAGTCGCCATAGTATATGTCACAGTTTTTCATCTTCTTTATGCCCGGTCCACTCCATCGCACTTCTTGGATGGCGGTTATGTCTGCTTTGCAGCAGTCCAGGGTGTCCGCTAATTCTCCAGCTGCACCTAGTCCGTTAAGAGATCTTACGTTCCAAGTGCAGATCCGGAGGTCGTTGTCCTTTTTTCGTTTGCTTGGGTCGTCAACTTTGAAATCATTATCGTTATCCGAGGCTGTTAGTTGTTTCGGAACTGGGCTTTTTTTACGTGGTTGGGTAGTTAACCCTACGCACAACCCTCAACCTGGAGGGCCAGGTCCTTTTGGATCCCTTCGGACACAAAGAGCTGGAGTATCCAGAGTCAGTACCCTGCTGCAGGGGTGTGAGTGCTGCCGTTGGCTCACCAGGAGCTCGTCCGCCACCATCTCTACTTCAATACCCTGTCCTAGTATTGAAAGACCCCAAAAGACCTTTAAACCAAATATGTTGGAGTAGCTCTTTCAGGGGTTTCTGCTTTTATGGCTGCTGAAGTCGAATTCATCCGCTGGGACATTCACACGAAAGCTCTCGTAGACCACTGAGATTCGTGCAGTCAGTCATTGTTCGCAGAGCAATTATAGTGTTGATCGATCACAATTCTTTGTTCCGGATTCCCTTATCAACACTCGCGCTTACTAGTTTAGCAGGTCAGCTCTGGACGGAGCATCCCAGGTCCCAGTGGATACCGCTTGGAGGTATAGTAAGCACAATTGACGTGTACTATAAGTTACAGCATCTGGGCGCCGCCAAGTTGGCACCAATCAGAGCCTACCCGAATAGTACAACGCCCATCCAGTCAGGAAAAGGAGGCTGAAAAGCTAGGTTCAGTTTATTGAGCTGTCAGATCAGATGCGATACGTGACATCAAAAAATTATACTTGCCAAGTGAAGGTGATTTTGTTGTGCGTAATTTTTATTAAAAAAATAGAATCATGCCAATATTCAGTGTTTGTGAAATGTTTATCAGTGTAAAGTCATCAAGTTAATGATTTTTTTTTTACATAATATGCAAATCAAAACCGTCGCACCAGACACATCTTGTTAGATAACCGTCCAACGCAAAACTGAATAAGTTTTTCAGTTGATCTTAAAATCTGAATTGCCAATAACGCCCCCAATGCGAGATTGACGGGATTAGGGATAAAAAAAAAAGAATATATACGAAACACGCAGCATACAGAAAGTCTGAATGTAATAGACGCTTTTCACACTGGGGCAAGTCAACCGAGCAATTTTGATATTCCGCCACCCCGTCGTGTTCAAACTAAAATTAAATGTGAGCGCGACGGATTTATTTTGCCTTCAGATTTGGAAAAAAAAAAAGAAATTGAACTGAAAAAAGTAGTGTTGTGAAAGAATATGCTAATAAATCTTCAGAAATAACAAGAAAAATGAACTGTTCAGAAGAAGAAAGTGTTTTGGGCTATATCAGTGCTATTAATGCTGTGGCTTTATGTTGGTTACACAACAAAAATAATTTAAAAAAAAACGTGAATGGGTCAGGTCGTGGAAGCTAAGAAGAGCTTACAAAGGTGCTTTCAGCTTGGTCCACAACGAACTGCGTTTTGAGGATAAGGACTCGTACAGGCGGTACTTGCGGATGAGTTGAGACTGCTTTACTGAAATTTTAGGACTCATAAGAGCTAAAATAGAACGCAAGGATACGCAAATGCGACAAGCAATTTCGCCTGAAGAGTGCTTATCATGCGTATTAAGATTCTTGGCCACATGCGAATCATATAGGAGTATGGAGTTTCAAACAAGGATTGCTTTGGCATTCATCTCTGAATGTGTTCCCAATACCTGTGAGGCTTTGTATCAAAGTTTGCGAAAAAAATATTTGCAAGTAAGTAAATGTTTCAGCTTTTGTTTTAACAAATTTTAATAAATATTCGTTTTTAGTTTCCCGTAGGCGATAAATGGAAGGAAATTGCTGCAAACTTTGAAAATCGCTAGTTTTTCCGTGTTAAGTAGGCGCCTTGGATGGCATTTAGGGCATGCAAAGCTGACGGCGCATTGTATTATAACTACAAGGGCTTCAACAGTGAAGTGTTATTGGCAATGTGTGACGCCTGTCTACAAATCCACTTTTGTACATATTGGGTGCAATGGGCGCATAAGTGACGGAGGCGTCTTGACACGGAGTGCCCTTGCAGATATTCTTTAATTAATTAATTAAATATTCTTTAAGTTTACCATTCGTCGTTATTGGTGATGACGCTTTTCCTTTGGAAAAACATTTAATGAAACCCTACCCGTATCACACCACAGATGAATCCCAAAAAGCATTCAATTTCCGGTTAATCGCAAGGTGTTCAAGGAATCAGAAAGCAAGAGCACATCCATTCTAGAATTGGTTCACACAGATGTTTGCGGACCCATGCAAACACAGTCGATTGGAGGGTCCAAATATTTTCTTTTGTTCAAAGATGATTTCTCCCATTATCGCAAAGTATATTTTATGAAAGAAAAATCAGGGGTATTTGGTTTTCTTCAAAAGTTTTTAAAAGAGGTAGAAGCTGAAACTGAAAAACGTGTGAAAGTTCTAAGGAGTGATAATGGTCTCAAATATATTAACAAAAAAGTTGAACAATTCTTAAATATGCAACGTATTTTTCATCAAAAAACTGTGCCCTATACACCCGTGCAAAATGGTTCTGCTGAGCGCGAGATGTGAACCATAATGGAAGCAGCCAGGTCCCTGTTACACGCCAAAAACATGAGCTACAAATTCTGGGCAGAAGCAGTTAGCACAGCTGTTCATGTTTTGAATGAAACAGGCACAAGCACTGTGAAAGAGGTAACACCATACGAACTGTGGTTTGGTTCAAAGCCGAAAATCGGGTATTTGCGCGTGTTTGGTACACAGGTGTTTGCTCATATTCCAGAGCAGAAGAGGAGAAAACTGGACGCTAAGTCCAAAAAGGGTGTTTTTGTTGAATATGAAAGTGGAGTGAAAGGCTATAGAGTTTTCATACCAGAAGACAATAAAATAGAAATAACTCGAAATCTAATTTTCAACGATCTTGGCACTTCATCAAAGGACGAAAACTTGAACCGGAATACAATTTCATTGAACAACGTAGGAGAACACGATGTGATTGCTCATGAGACAAATGGTGATTTAAGCGGTGAGGTTGCTCATGAAGATGAGAAAATAGGTGAGAAAGATGGTACTGCGAACGGTGAGGTTGCTCATGTAGAAGTTGGAGAAGTTGCTGATAAAATAGCTGACGGCCCAGGGGCTGAAGTTGACTGTAGGGAGCGTGCTGACGATGATAATAATGTCTGTGAGTCTTTAGATGATCAATGTTAAGCGACTACAGAGAAACAAGCCAACACTATTGGGGAAAGGCTCAAAATTAGAAAAGCGAAGCAAAATACAGGTAGTTTACATTTTTCTTTAAAAGAAAGTTGTGCTTTTGTTGCAGAAAGTGATTCTCCTACATATTATGAGGATGCAATTTGCTGTCAGGATTCCAAACATTGGAAAGCAGCAATGGATGAATAAATTTCTTCGATAGCAACAAATGACACCTGGTATTTGATGCGTCTTCCCAAGAGTCGAAAGTTGGTGAACTCAAAATGGGTTTATCAGAAGAAGCGTGCAACAGAAAATGAAACGAGATTCAAGGCTAGACTTGTTGTTCGTGGCTTTAGCCAGCAATATGGAATCGATTATTTAGAGACGTTTAGTCCTGTTGCAAAGTTTTCTTCCGTTAGACCCATTCTTAGCATTGCTGCAGCTGAAAATATGAGCATAAGCCAGTTTGACGTGAAGACAGCATTTCTAACGAAAAATTGAAGAAGAAGTTTACGTGGCGCAGCCGAAAGGCTATGATAACAGCAGTGGGAGAGTTTATAGGCTGAATAAGAGTCTCTACGGACTTAAGCAGTCATCTCGTTGTTAGAACCAGATGTTCACGAAGCTACTGAAGGATTTTAATTTGAGGCCTACAAATGCTGATTCAAGTGTTTTTGCCAGCCACCTGCATAAAAAAAAACTGTTTTTAACAATTTATATTGACGATGGACTTATGGCAGCCACGGAAGAAAAGGATATCGAAACTTTGTGCGACTATTTAACTAGAAATTTTGAGATCAAAGTTTTTCCAGCCAAATGTTTCTTGGGGCTGGAGATAAGGCGACTTCAAAATGGGTCTATTTATTTAAATCAGTCACAGTATGCAGCAAGGGCACTAGAAAAATTTAATATGTCTGACGCAGCTGTGGTATCAACTCCGGCAGATCCAACGATTCATGCAGCAGAGTATGCAGAAACTTCGAAGGAGAAGATCGTTTTCCCGTTCCGTCAGACTGTTGGTAGCCTTATGTATTTAATGGTGGCAACGCGTCCTGATTTATCGTTTGCTGTTGGGTGCGTTAGTCGTCACTTAGAGAATACATTGAAAATTCATGTCAACATGATTAAGAGGATTTTGCGGTACTTGAAAGGGACTCTGGATTATGGTATATTTTTTGAAAATAAATTAAATTTAACTTTAAATTGCTTTAGTGATGCTGACTCTGCTGGTGATGTAAGGACTAGACGATCCACTAGTGGCTTGGTTATCCTAATGGGCTCTAACTACATTGCGTGGGCATCACACCGCCAAAAATGCGTGGCTCTTTCTACAACAGAATCCGAATATATGGCAGCGGCAGAGGGAGTTAAAGAACTGGTATGGGTCAAGCAGCTACTCAGCGACCTACTACCAAATTAGAACATCAACACAACTTTATACGTTGACAACCAAGGTGCCATCCGATTGATAAGAAATCCAGAGTTTCATAAGAGGACAAAACACATAGACGTCCGGTTCCACTTTATACGTGACAAATATTCTGAGGGTCTATTTGATTTGAAATATGTGCATTCGGATAATCAACTCAGTGATGTATTTACAAAAAGATTGAGCAAAGACAGATTTTGTCGTTTAGGATATATTTTGAATATTAATGAATTAAAACAAAAGAAAATTATTTGATTACATTCACTTCAGTGAAACTAAAGAAGTTATACATACTAAAATAATAATTTTTTATCTTTTTGAATTATGTGGACAATGGAATTTTTAATCTTTTTTGAATAATGTGCACCTACATATATAAAAGTGGAAGTGTTGAGAAGTTTATGTTATACATGCACATAACCTGCTCACATGTATACATTTCTATTAAGAACAGTTGTCTAACAAAACTGTATCAACTTGAACTGTAATAATTCTCTCTCTTTATTAAATCATCAAATAAAACGTCAGTCATTGTTGAGCACTTAAACGGAGCGGTTGGTTTTATTTAACAATATTACGATATAAAAAGAACTAAGAAGAACAATAAAAAAAATCTAAAATGCGTTGGTTAACGTTACCCAAAAAAAAACTTAAAAACAACAATAAAACCAACAATCAAACTCTTAAAAATTAATGCTTTTGATTTCTTATGTTAATGTGGTGCTTCAGTCGACTCTTTGGGGGCGTTTTTGCACCCAAAAATGGTTACCGACCTTGAGCCGTGAGTATAGTGGCACTAGCTTTTTATTCCGCCACGATTTACTTTACAACCTGCCTAAATAGAGCTCTAATAAGGTGATATAGTCCAATAGGACAACGCAACCACTTTTGTTACCTTTTGACAACCCTTCGAATCTCAAAAGATAAAAAAACACAACCAACTCAAATCAGAAGAAATCAACCACAACAAAAAAATAATAAAAATAAGAAAAAAGAATATTAAGAAAATTCTAAAAAGATATAAAAAAATGAAATTTGAAACTAAAACTACATTAAAAAGATCGAAAAATAATAAATAACAAAAAAATCACGCTTTTTCTTGGTCAAAACACTGTTTAGTTCGCAGCCAGTGCTCGGTTTTCGTCCCTTTGCCAGACTAAGGGCTCCCCGCCCCCCCCCCTCTTGGGCAACTTCTTTCTGGTTTAACGCCGCTCTTTTGCTCCATTTTCTTTGGCGTCTCTTACGATACCAGACACTTTAAAAACCCCTTTATTTTCCACGGTTGCGGACTCATTTGCTTTTTACTTGTGCAAATTTTCACCCTCAGGCTACCCTTATGCGCTTTTTAATTTATTTTCGTGACCAATTTACTTGATGGGTCGGAGATTCCCACGAACCCGTGTTAAAATCATCCTTGTTTTTTTCTTTTGCACCGTTTGGAACTGGAGTGGGATTTTCAACTATTGGTTGTTGCATATGCACTTTCCCTGCAACTATTTAAAACATTTATTACACACACATCTTTTTACAATCACTTTACATTCATATAACTTCACTCACAAACTACTCAGCATTTAAGACACTTACCCGTGGAACAAGGCTTTGAACCCCTATATGAGGTCTAAGACTTTTATTTCAGTGTCTGTTTCTATTGTTTCTTCCTTTTATTTTCAACTAGGAATTTAGATCTAACATCACAGAAAATCAAATCAATCATTAAATAAAACTACATGCAATTCCCATACCTTTAATGGGTTCGTTAAACAAAAAAAGAAAAATTGAAATTAACAAAAGTTACTAAACTTTAACCAATATGCTTTACTTTCAATCTCCAACTAATCAACACTCCACGACAAAAATTTTTCTTAAGTCCCGAATCGTTGACCTACTTTCGGTTACCAAAGAGTTGATGACTTACGGTTGCATAAGCCGACCGCAAATTTTGGTGGTAACCGTTCCTCAACTCTTTGGTTCAATAACCCTCGATGGCCATGAAACGATAATCTACAACACATTCAAATCTAACGTATAACACAAATTCTCACTTAACAAGTACACAAACCCTTTAAAAACCTTCACCAGATGTCTTTCGCTATCACTCTACCTTACCCTTATCTTCTACAGTCAGCTGTTAGCTGCTTGACATTTTCCAGAAAAAGTTTTCCAAATTTCATATTTTCCGGTTTTGCAAGTCCGCGTGAGTGTCGTTTAACAAAACTACAAAAAAAAAAAAAAAAACAATATGCCAAACCAACATAAAACAAAAAGACGGAAAAATAAACAACACAAAAGATCAACACCGCGCCCACAGGGCAGCTCCCACGCACAGGAAACCTCTGTGGTCCAGCCAGGTAAGTATACCATGCGCGCATTTTTCTTAGGCGGTGCTGAGAGGAGGTCTCACTTACATCGAGTAACGCTTGATGACTCGGCGAAGAGATTTCTGCTCCCAGCCTCCCCTTCAATCTTGGCAACCTCTGCGCTATATCTTGCATGTCTGTTTTCAAGACCATGCAAGAAAAGCCAGTGTTCCGGTTGTACATATATTCTCCTGAACCATCTTATTCTTTTCTTTAGGCAAACTTCATCGGCTCTTGCAGCGATCATATTACCCCGAACAGGAAGCAACTCTCAATCCTACCAAGGAAATCAGATAAGATATTATTCTTTTTTTTTATCTATATTGATTGTTTGTATGTAGGCTTGTTCTAAATTTTATTTGTTTCCCTTCCTCCAGGTGACCGTAACAACTGGCTGCGCAGCGTTTTTATTTTTTTAACTGGGTTGACTGAGGCAAGTCAACCGGGCAAAATTGACGTCTATATGATTTTTCTCTTTCTTACATAGTTGTAAGAAAGAGATGTGGTTTTGCGCCGGAGTTTTTAGAAAACTTAAAATTTTCTTGGTTGAGTTCTGACATTTTCTTGTTGTGACACTTGTGTTTTTTTTCACCGAGCAAAGACGCTGTTGTTTGAAAAATAAATGTTCTTTTTCTTGTTTCTGAAGAAAAATACGAAAAAAAAAAATTATTTTTTCAGTTCAGTTCAATTTCTGAGTTTTTCCCAATTCTGAAGGCAAGGTTAGGTTAGGTTAGGTTAGGTTAGGTGGAAGTGGCTGTCAGCCAATGAGTACATTGCCTGACACACTTAGCCCGCAAGGGCCCATTGTGATACCACAGAGATCAGCAAGTTAATCACCTACTGATCTCAGAAACCCGATGTAAGATTAACGATTAACGATAAAATTAATAAGATTAACGAGTTGATCACTTATTAATCTTCCATTACTGGACTAACCTGCTAGTCGAACCACGCGGAACTTTTAATGTATTTCGAAATACTTTTAAGGTCTATGTAAGCTAAGTCGCTAGTATCATCGAAGAAGAATTCATCGAGATGAGTTTTCCTCCTATGAAGCAGTGCAGGGCATGAGCAAAAAAGGTTTTGAACGGTTTCCTCCTCCTCTTCGTCCATGCAGCTCCTGCAGAAATCATTGAAAAACACACCAAGTCTTTTGGCGTATCTTCCTATTAGACAGTGTCCCGTAAGAACACCTATGGTAGAACCTAGATACAGGCGGTTCAGGGCTAACAAACTCCTTGAGCGTTTTGAGTCTACACACGGCCAAACTTTTTTTTGGTTGTAAGGCAGTTGTTACTCTCAGTCCATCTAGTGTTTGTTATCCTCGAAGCGTCTTGTCTAAGTAGAAGTTTACTTGTAGCGTAGGAAAGTGGTCGTGCCCTTTTTGGCCAGTTCGTCTGCCATACAGTTGCCTGGTATGTCTCTGTGCCCTCGTGTGATGGATTTTGTAGAGACAGAGGCAAGAGATTTAAGGGCAGCTTGGCTGTCTGAGAAGATTCGAATATACGTGGAGGATATGAGGTTTTCTCTGAGCCAAGACAGTACCTCTGAACGTTTATACCACAACTTCGCCACCAAGATATATCCACTTTCCCAACGATGATCTAGGCCACACTTGCGCCAATTGTCTCTTCTGTGACCAACTTCTTCCAAACACTTTTTTCGCACGGTTAAAAGAAACTCCGCCTTTCTTTTGTAGGTTTTCTTTTCTTTATTTTTTTGTAGCACGTAGGATCTTCAATATATATAAAGTAATCTTCAAAAACAAGTTACTATGTTATCCAGAAGGGAAAAATATATGTACCTAACCAAAAAAAATGGCAGATGGCCCAAGGTAAAAATTATAAGAGACGTTTGCTGGATGGTGGTTGAAATGATAATGCCGTGTCGTCGCTATGCGACGAACCACTTGCAAAAAAATGTAATAGATTTTACGAAAAATTGTTTATGGGTTAGGTTAATTAGTTCAAGAGGGCGAACCATGAAATGGTACCAAACTCTAGTTTTTTGATTAAGTTGGGGAGTGGCAGTGTTCACACTGGATTCGTGTGAACATTACCGCCCCCCTTGGCGAGATACGCCAAAGAAAAAAAAATGTTACTGAAAATAAATTAAGTGAAATTGATTAATTGGCAATTAGTTAATAGGCAATAGGCACAGTTTTACTATGGGTCGGACTATTTCTCCGTTTTGGGTCTTTAGTGTTGCAACTCTGACTCGACCATCGGAACCCGGGTGTATATTTATAACACGCCCTAGACGCCATTCGGTGGATGGCAGATTTTCGTTTTTAATGACGACCAAATCATCAACTTTAATGTCGGTTTGAGGTGTTTTCCATTTGTGTCGTTGATGTAGTTCCTTGAGATATTCATCTTTCCATCTGTGGCAGAACTGTTGTTGGAGGCATTTTACTTTTTCCCACCGATTGATTAACGATAAATTTGCATCGGCCAGATTCGGTTCCGGAAAAGATAAAAGCGGACCGCCGCGTAAAAAATGCCCCGGCGTCAATGCCAACAGATCAGAAGGATCTGTGGACATGGACGATATTGGACGCGAGTTCAAACACGCTTCGATACGTGCTAGAACCGTTGCAAATTCTTCGAACGTAAACTTGGCCTTGGTCCCCAGCCTTCTTAAATGGCTTTTGAAACTTTTAACGCCGGCTTCCCATAGACCTCCCATGTGAGGTGCCCCTGGTGGAATAAAATTCCATTTCAAACCCTGAACGCCATACTTAAGGCTCGTCTCTTTGGGAATGATGCCTACAAATTTCTTAAACTCCTTGCGCAAAATTGCATCGGCACCCGTAAAGTTCGTCCCATTCTTTAGGTAAGCCTCGTCTTGAGGTGAACCTGGCAAAGGCCGCGAGGAACGCTTCAGATGACAAATCACTTGCCACTTCAAGGTGAATTGCCTTGGTGGAAAAGCAGACAAACACGCATGCGTACCCCTTGGTCGTACGACAATTTCGTGCATTGAAACTCTTGATTATGAAGGGACCCGCGAAGTCGATTCCAGTAAATGTGAACGGAGGAGAAAAGGTAACTCTTTCGGGTGGTAGGGCAGCCATCATCTGCTTGCTTAAGTCTCTTTTGTTGGTCGCGCATATGGTGCAACGACGAATGCAAGACTTAACCAGAATTTGGAGTTTTGGTACCCAGAATCTTTGTCTCTTTATTCGCACCATTAAAGAGTTGCCACCGTGCATAGAAATCTCATGAATGAATTGAACCAGGAGACAAGCAAAACGGGATTCAAAGGGTAGTATTATAGGGTGACGTTCATTGTACGAAATGTCTGAGTTCGAGAGTCGCCCATTGACTCTAAGAATCTTATTTGAATCCAAAAATGGATTAAAGGACAAAATAGAACTTTTCGTTGACACTGGCCTGCCAGCTGCAAGCAGAGAATATTCTGTCGAAAAATGAGCTTCTTGAGCCAATCGGATTAGACGAATTTTCACAAACTCCATTTCTGGTTGCGAGATGTCACGAGACTTGTATTTGCTGGGCTGTTGCTTTGAGATAGACCCGAAGAAGCGAAAAACATAGCACAATACGCGCATAGCGCGGGATAACGTCGAAAAACGGTCAAGAAAATCTTCCGGTTCTTGTTGAACTACCAATGAGTTGGTGTTTTGCTCGGAGTCGTCGAGAGACATGCCTGTAGGACTCTGAAAATCTGGCTGGACCACTAACGAGGAAACCTCTTTCTGTTCGAGATCTTCAGTACGTGGAGCGTCTGGTAATGCCACCGGCCATTGAGAGGCTGGCGGAGACAATGTCTGAGGGCATGCCTTGGAATGCACAGAACACCAGAGTCGGAGTACAAGAAATACTATCCCAACGAGGCCCTATACAACGGGGCCAATATAAACAGAGTTGATAATTTTATTATTAAGATGATCCGCGGTCACGTTGCAAGGGCAATGACTTCAACAAATAGCCTGATATCCGGTGCTTTTTTCCCTAATAGTTCCTACTACGAAAGAACGCGTCGAAGTGGATTCATACCACCAGATGCATTTCTCTATTTAGATAGTTTAGGGTTAATCCAAGACACGGCGGCAATGCCTCTGATATATCATGTCAGCCGAAAGGCTTCGGAGCGGCGGCTCCTCTACGATCGGGACGTTGCCTCGCGGGGCGAAACAGAGATTCTGCGGTATAGTAGGGCAGTATCAAATCGAGACAAACGAGACGCAGAGCGATCAAAGCTTCAGTTTTGGTGGCTGACTGATCAAAATCAGCACTAATAAGTTAAAAAAAGAAAGACAGAAAAACAACATAAACATTCAAAAGCTTGCAATTGGTGATCCACTCCAATGGCCGGCTTACATAGTTTTTAAGAATAGGTGTAGTTGGGTGGTCGCAGTGGTGAACACATGCATTCTCCTTTATGAAATGAAAGGAAAATGGTGCATGTTATAATGATAATTTTTTTTTTTTTTTTTGGCCTTTGCTCTGCAAAGGTATTGAAAAACGACAAGAAGGAAAAAAAAAATTAAAGAAAACCCTGTGACTGTTCTAGTTTTAATTAGTTTTAAGTTAGTTAAGGTATTTTTAAGTTTTAAATAAAAATCAAAATAAAATCACAAGAAACTAGGTTTTTCGTAAATAAATTTTCCTAAGTAATAATATAGAGATCCTTAATTATATATATTAGATAGATGTAGGCCGAAAGGCATTATACATAAGTAAGCTTAAGTTTATGTTTAGTTTAGAGCACCCGCCTGGGGTCAGTAAGCTAGTAGATTTATTAAATAAGCTAGATTTAATCATTTTTGTTAGCCTTAACTAGTTATAAGATACAAATTAATAAAAATGAAGTTAAAAATGAAAAAAATGAGAGGCTGGTTCACAGAGCCATGATGGGCCCCGCCACCACATACGATTCTGCTTCAGATCGGAGGGCATTACACCTCGAGTGGCCAAGTCCGCGGGATTTTCAGCAGATCTGACGTGCTTCCATACTGCGTTGCCGACATTGTCTTGTATTTCACTGGTACGGTTTGCAACAAAGGTTTTCCAAGCGCACGGAGGTTTTTTGAGCCAGGCCAAAACTATGGATGAGTCCGTCCATAAAAAAATTTGATATGCCTGGACTGGAAAATTGGGCAAGTAAAATTTGATCATTTTTGAAAGCAAAAGTGCTCCACACAGCTCAAGACGCGGTAAAGAGACCGTCTTTAAAGGGGCAACTTTGGACTTCGCATACATCAAGTAGGAGGATGCTTCTCCATTAGGGTGACTTGCGCGTATATAAAGCGCTGCCGCATATGCTTTCTCGGATGAGTCACAGAAGCCATGAAACTGAATCTCCACAGTGGGGGAGTATTCAACCCAACGTGGGATTTCTATAACCTGTATTTCAGGTAATGACTGCAAACTCTTTCCAAGTGGCAAATGATTCAGGGCTGATACGCTCGTCCCACTCAGTGTGCTCCGCCCAAATGCGTTGCATCAACGTTTTGGCAATCATCACTACGGGGGCCAACCACCCCGCAGGATCGAAAAGACGAGCAATTTGAGAGAAGACCTCTCTTTTGGTCGGATTTGTCGACAGTGGAATGCGTTGCGTGGTGAAGTAAAAATTGTCTCCTTTGGCATTCCATCGTACCCCTAGTGTTTTTGTGGTGCTGTCAGCATCGAGCTTCAGGAAACTTTCGTTCAGCACATGTTCTGGTGGCAAATGGTTAAAAGTAAGCTAGACGAATTTGCGGTCCACTTACGTAGTGGAAACCCAGCTGAGTTAAGCAACGCTATAAGTTCGATTTGTGCCTGTTTAGCCGAACTGAGAGAATGACCACCAGATAGAACATCGTCGACATAGAACTCCGATTGAATGATTCTAGACGCTAGGGGATACACGGTTCTGCCTTCTTTTGCCAGTTGCAAGAGGGTGCGGATGGCCAGATATGGAGCACAATTGACACCGAAAGTGACGGTTTGAAGTTCAAAGTCTTCGATTTCGGACTCTGGCGAACTGCGAAAGAGGATTCGTTGAAATGGAGTATCTCTAGGGTCGACCAAGATTTGGCGGTACATTTTCTCAATGTCCGCATTAAAGACAAATTTATAAAATCTCCAGCGGAGAATGAGAGATGGTAAATCTTGCTGAAATATGGGCCCTGGATACAACAAATCGTTTAAACTTACCCCATTCGACGACGATTGAGACGCATTAAAAACAAACCTCACTTTGGTGGTCGTGCTTTCAGGCTTTATGACCGCATGATGTGGCAGATAGAACGAGTTTACTTGACCTTTTGCAATCTTTTCCATCGGAGGTACTTTCCGCATATGGCCAAGGGTGAGGTATTCAGAAATAACGCTTGAATATTGAGTCTTGAGATCCGCTTTCATGGCTAACGATCTTTCGACTCTAGAGAACTGCCTTAATGCGATGTGCCTAGAGAACCCTAACTTGCCCTTTGATGATTGTGCCTTGAACGGCAGACGAACCACATACCTCCCATCCGAACGTCTCGAAGTTGTGTTTTTATATAGTTCGTTACAGTAGCAGTCCTCTGTTGACCGAGTGACTGTAGACGGCAGTTCCTCGAGCTCCCAAAATTTTCGTAGCTGAGTATCCAAATTGGAAGTACTCGAACTGTTCGATACTACGAATGTATTGAACGATTGGAACGACTCCGGAACTGGTCCGGACAGTACCCAGCCGAACATTGTATTCTGAGCCACGAGGGAATCTGCTATAAGTTGGAGACCGTTCCTTATGATCGATGGGTATAAATCCGCACCGATCAGCAGATCGACCTGGGACGATTTATTAAACGTGGGATCAGCCAGTTTGAGGCTGCCAAAAAGGTTGGGATCGATGACACTAAACGATGAACTTGGCAGGTTGTTCGTCAATGATCTAAGCACAATTGCCTGAGCGGAAATGGTGATCTGGGTTTCATCTAAGCACGTGATTGCAAACGAACAGAGTTTTTTCGACGTAATGGCGAGATTACCACTGATTCCAGAAATAGTTGTATTCTTATCGGTTACGGGCAAGTTCAAGCGCTTTTGTACTGCCTCTGAGATAAAGGATATTTCGGAACCAGGGTCGATAAGAGCGCGAACTATGTGTTTGGATTCTCTGCCGACAATGCAAGCTAGTGCCGTTGCAAGCAATATTTTCTTCGGGGCACCGACATGAAAGTTTTGAAATGACGCTTGAGGCACAAATGGAAGTGACGACGCCGATATTTGAGGAGCTGTTGTTGCACTAGGGAGATTAGTGGACTGTATTTTATTTCCGTTTTCGTTAGCGTTAAGGTGCAACAGTGAGTGATGCCGTTTTTTACAGTGGCTACAGGAATATTTGCTCGTACAAGTGACCTTTGCATGACTCGCGCTTAAACAGTTGTTGCACAGTTTGTGCTGCCGTACCGTTTGTATTCTCGTTGGGATCGACATTGCCGAAAATTTTGCACACTCATAAATAGAGTGCGCAGCCGCACAGATCTTGCATTTCCCCCTCCTATTTTGGCAAGGTATGTGTTGACTCTATTGTTGTTTCGAACATTCGTATCCTTTTTTGGAAGTTTATGAAGCCCTGTGCCTTTTGACGAAGTGGTGTCGGAAATGGACTCCAACACCTGAAAGCGTGACGTCAAGAACGAGTCTAATTGCTGCCAGGTTGGAACCTTCGTCGGGTCTTCCAGGGATTGTTCCCAAAGAGTCAATGTAATTTTGGGCAGTCTACTTGAACACGCAAAGACGAGAATCGGATCCCAGTTTTGCGTTATAACCTTATGCGCTTGCAACGTTGATACCGAATCTTTTACAGTACTCTGAAGGGCAAGTTAAAGATATTTTTTACCTGATTGTTGACCAAGATTCGAGTATTCTCATACGTAGCCCGCAACGCTTCCCAGGCTAGTGAAAAGCTGGCATTGGTTAGCGGAAATTGGCTGACAATCCGATAAGCCTCGTCTTTGGTTTTGGCTCTAAGGTGGAAGAGTTTTTGTACTTCACCCAACTGGGGGTGTTTAATGTAGACTGCCTCAAACACATCTCGGAAAACCGGCCAGGAAATATAATCCCCCTTGAATACCTCCGTCTCACATGGAGGTAATTTGAGGTGGCGAGGAGCGAATGTTTGTTCAGATATCGGTTTTTTGCCAGTACCCTCAGGTTTCAATCGTGCTTCGTGATCGAGGAAAAAGGCTGAGCATGCCACATAATTTTCGTTGCACAGTTTATACTTGGTTTCTATGGCTTCAATGTCTAAGGCGGCTATTCTTGTCTATGGCCTGAATTTTATGCATAGCGCATACGCTTCTTTGACTGCGAGCCACCGTTCTCTTAATTCTGACTTTCTGACTTCGAGAGCGGAAAGTGTGTGCCCGTGATCCGGCACCTCTTTCGCCGGTTGGTGAAACTTGACCAATTGATCAGTCGAGAAAATGAAGTCTTCCATCAAAGCCATCACAGAAAGTGCTTCTAAGATTGTATAAATGACAAGGAAGCGACACGAAACCAAGAAAATTTAAAACTCGTGGCTTAAAACACAACGCAGACTCTCAAAAAAGGATAAGATTTAAATTTAAAAATTTCAAAAAATCAAAATTTTGAAGCACAAGAATCTTCAAAAGGCTTGAAGGATTCTACTGGGGGCCAACCACCCCGGCTTGGATACACCGTTACGAACGGTGTATGTGGCACGAACGAGAGAAAAAATTTCAAAAGTAAAAATTTTAAAGTGCGAGAATCTTCAAAAGGCTTGAAGGATTCTAAAAATTTCAAAAAAGTTAAAATTTTAAAGCGCAAGAATCTTCAAAAGGCTTGAAGTATTCTAAAAATTTCAAAAAAAGTTAAAATTTTAAAGCACAAGAATCTTCAACAGGCTTGAAAGATTCTACTGGGGGCCAACCACCCCGGCTTGGATACACCGTTACAAACGGCGTGTGCGGCACGAACGAGAGAAAAATTTTCAAAAGAGTCAAAAAAATCAAGATTTAAAGCGCAAGAATCTTCAAAAGGCTTGAAAGATTCTAAAAATTTCAAAAAAAAAGTTAAAATTTTAAAGCGCAAGAATCTTCAAAAGGCTTGACGGATTCTACTGGGGGCCAACCACCCCGGCTTGGATACACCGTTACGAACGGTGTATGTAGCACGAACGAGAGAAAAAATTTCAAAAGTAAAAATTTTAAATTTAAAAATTTCAAAAAATCAAAATTTTGAAGCACAAGAATCTTCAAAAGGCTTGAAAGATTCTACTGGGGGCCAACCACCCCGGCTTGGATATACCGTTACGAACGGTGTATGTGGCACGAACGAGAGAAAAAATTTCAAAAGTAAAAATTTTAAAGTGCGAGAATCTTCAAAAGGCTTGAAGGATTCTAAAAATTTCAAAAAAAAGTTAAAATTTTAAAGCGCAAGAATCTTCAAAAGGCTTGAAGGATTCTACTGGGGGCCAACCACCCCGGCTTGGATACACCGTTACGAACGGTGTATGTGGCACGAACGAGAGAAAAAATTTCAAGAGTCAAAAAAATCAAAATTTAAAGCGCAAGAATCTTCAAATGGCTTGAAAGATTCTAAAAATTTCAAAAAAAAGTTAAAATTTTGAAGCGCAAGAATCTTCAAAAGGCTTGAAAGATTCTACTGGGGGCCAACCACCCCGGCTTGGATACACCGTTACGAACGGTGTGTGCGGCACGAACGAGAGAAAAAATTTCAAAAGAGTAAAAAAAAATCAAAATTTAAAGCGCAAGAATCTTCAAAAGGCTTGAAGGATTCTAAAAAATTCAAAAAAAGTTAAATTTTTAAAGCGCAAGAATCTTCAAAAGGCTTGAAAGATTCTACTGGGGGCCAACCACCCCGGCTTGGATACACCGTTACGAACGGTGTATGTGGCACGAACGAGAGAAAAAATTTTAAGAGTCAATAGTCAAAATTTAAATTTAAATATTAAAAAAAATCAAAATTTAGAAGCTCTAGAATCTTCAAAAGGCTTGATAGATTCTACTGGGGGCCAACCACCCCGGCTTGGATACACTGTTACTAACGGTGTGTGCGGCACAAACTAGAAAAAAGTAACACGCGATAAAAAACGCAGACTCCTTCAAAGAGGAAGACATGCTATTAAAATTCACAAAAAAAAACCCAAAAAATAGGCTGGGGAACAAAACCAACCGCGAACATCGACGATGAATTTTACTGAAAACCCTATCACTACCGCGATGGAAGGGACTATCCAGGAACGACCAACCACAGAAAAAACAAAAAAACGATCTTTCGTATCCCAAAAAAAATTGCGCGTTTGTCGGCCCGAGTGCAACATAAAGGAACAAAAAAATTTCACTTACCCTTCACAAATTTGGTTGAAAACTTCTAGGTTGCTCCGATGTGAAAACTTCCGAGTGGCTGATGATGATGTGGTGTTTTTCGCCGACAAAATGGCCGAACAGCGTGGGCAGCGTGTGGTGTTGGCAGCGTGTGTTGTTTTTCGGCGTGGGCAGCGTGGGCAGCGTGTGGTGCTGCAGCGTGCCGGTTTTTCGGCGTGGGCAGCGTGTGGTGTTGGCCACGTGCCGGGTTTTTCGGCGTGGGCAGCGTGTGGTGTTGGCCACGTGCCGGGTTTTTTGGCGTGGGCAGCGTGGTCAGCGTCGATGGCGTCTAAGTATCCGGCTCGAAGGACCAAATGAACGTTTATACCACAACTTCGCCACCAAGATAAATCCACTTTCCCAACGATGATCTAGGCCACACTTACGCCAATTGTCTCTTCTGTGACCAACTTTATGTACATGCTATTCGATTGTGGAATTCCCTCCCCCGATCTATAAAGATGATAAGCAGCTCGACATTGTTTTGCAATATGCTTAACAAATTTTACTCATAATTCATTTTGCACATGTTGATGGTGATGATGACAATCATAATTATATTTTATTATTACTTATTCTTTTTATTTTTCTTTTATTTTTGTTTATATAATCTTTTTTTTTTTTCTATTAAAATTTAATTTATATCAAACGAGCGAATGAATAAGCTTTTCAATTTTTTCAATTTTAATTTTCTTAATACCATACTTAAAACACAATTAATGTACTAATAGTATTCTTATACTGAGGTTTACTCTGATTAATAAGGTATTGTATCTTACTGAGTAAATATACGCAAATAAATAAATTATGAAATTAAACTTCTTCCAAACACTTTTTTCGCACGATAAAAAGAAACTCCGCCTTTCTTTTGTAGGTTTTCTTTTCTTTATTTTTTTGTAGCACGTAGGATCTTCAATATATATAAAGTAATCTTCAAAAACAAGTTACTATGTTATCCAGATAGGAAAAATATATGTAACCAAAAAAAATGGCAGATGGCCCAAGGTAAAAATTATAAGAGACATTTGCTGGATGGTGGTTGAAATGATAATGCCGTGTCGTCGCTATGCGACGAACCACTTGCAAAAAAAATGTAATAGATTTTACGAAAAATTGTTTATGGGTTAATTAGTTCAAGAGGACGAACCATGAAATGGTACCAAACTCTAGTTTTTTGATTAAGTTGGGGAGTGGCAGTGTTCACACTGGATTCGTGTGAACAACCTCCTTAATAGCCAGGATTTCCGCTTGCAACACACTACAATGATCGGCTAGGCGGAAGAAAAGACTGAGGTTCAGTTTTTTTGAAAAGATTCCACTTCCCACACCTTCGCTGGTTTTTGAACCATCGGTGTAAAAGTGTATTGCTTCATTTTCCAAAAAAATTCCATTTTCCCAAGCTTCTCTTGAAGGTATGGTTACTTGGAAATTATTGTTAAACACCAACTTGGGGGTGGTGTAGTCGGATCTATTCGGTAGGAATCTAAAGTAATCTAGAATGGTAGAAATGTGGCCGATTTGATTATTGGTCCACTGTGATGTAGCTCTGAGTCGAGTAGCTGAGCTAGCTGCGACTTGTTTGCTGAAGATATTTAGGGGTGTGAGATCTAGTAGTTGTAGTTGATCATCTTGTCTAGTAATTAATTTGTTTTTGAGCAGGCTCAAGGTCAATAAAAACAATGTTGTTATATGGTTGTTAACGACGTTTCGAGCATGAATACGCTCTTCATCAGGTCTGTTTATTCGGAAGTAAATAAAACAATCGTCAATTAAATTGTTCAACAAGAACATAATGGTTAAAACAAAAACTTACAATAATACAAGAAATCAGTTTTCACAATGAATATTCAAGAACCTAAGCACTGTCATTTGGTCACAAACATTTACATGACGATTTAAAATTAAAATTTAAAAATTACTTTGCAAACAAAAAAGTTTAAACTGCATCAACCAACTAAGTAAGGATATCTTGGTTAGTTCTGAAAATCAGCTGGCTGTTCATGTTGCTGAGATTTTCACAGTCAGATCTTGAGAATGTTGAGAATGTGCAGCATTTCCAGCAACATTCTCATATTGTAGTTTCTCTCTATGTCTAGTATTGTAACGTTATCAAAGTCTGGCTTGTGTGATTCTTCAATACAGTGTAACGCCAGTGCAGTTTTTTGGGCTCCCCCATTGTTGATGTCAGAACGGTGGCCGGAGAGTCGGTTTCTCAATTTTTGTTTTGATGTGCCTACATACACCGACGGACAAGAGGTGTTATTTCTACCACCCAAACAATTAATTTTGTAGACTACATCGCATTTGTCCAACTTATCAACACTTCCCTTAGTGTTGGTAAACACTAATGACTTGAGCGTGTTGGTAGACTTAAACGCTATTTTCGTTGTGTTTTTGTCACGTATAGGTGCTGCTTTCATACGTGTTGACAGAGACGGGATAAAGAAAGCACTTTTGTAAATCGTTGGAGGGGGATCAGCAGGTTGTTCCATCGTTGTCTTTTTTCCGTAAATGGTAATCAGTTTGTTGATTATTGTAATGGGGAAAGAATTCGAGAGCAGGGTGTCTTTAATGATGTCGACGTTTTTTTGACGAAAATTGTCGTGGCAGGTATTTAAAACACGATCGATAAAATTTTGCGCTGTATTAAATATAACCTGTTTGGGTTGTTTTGAAAGGTAATTAATAAGTCTGCCTGATGAGGTTGGTTTCTTATACATACCAATCAAAAATGATACCTCCATTATGTCTAACAACCCTGACATCAAGGTATGGTAATGATCCATTTTCTTCGATTTCAACCGTGAATTGAATACGGTTGTTGAAAGAATTGAGAGCTGTCAAAGTTGACTCGGTTTCATTCCTCTTCAGAATGGCGAACAAATCATCCACATATTTGGTAATAACCTTGGGTTTGAAGGCTAATTTACCTATGACGTCTTCCAACAAGGCCTCCATTGCTATGTCAGCTAAAATGGGTGACGCCGGACTACCCATAGGTACACCTTGTTTTTGTTGATAAATTCTATTATCAAACTCCACATAATTACATTCTATCATACAGAAACGAAGTCAAGTGGTTGTTGTTGCTGGGACCGAAGTTTGCATTGCCAATATCGAAGAGCAAATTGCCCCTCTTCAATATCATAGCAGATGGAGAAGAGATGATTAAATCATTGGCACAGGGTGACCAAGAAAATGCTCGTGCAAATTTTACACAAATTTTACAAAGCCATCTACGTTCTTCACGAACTTCATCGACTGATAAATTCATTAATAGAATTTGCTGTAAAACAGTGAAATTTAAGAAGTCACATAAAGAAATCTATATTGTTCCTGCAGATAAAGGTAATGTGGCGGTTGCATTATATAGAAACGAGTATGTAAGCAAAATGAGAGACTTGATGGCAGATAGAAGTACGTATAGGATACTCAGGAATAATCCTACGTTGAAACTTCAAACTACGAACAACACACTCATAAAAACTTTGTTTAGTGAAAATATTCTTAACGAATACGAGAAGAAGCGCATGATGACATACACGGCAAACAGTCCTCGAATTTATGGACTGCCAAAAATCCATAAAGTTAACATGCCGTTAAGACCGATCTGTGCATCAACTTCTGTGCCGTGCTATGAATTATCTAAATATTTGGTTAAAATTCTCCAAAAAATAACTGAGAATTCCATATATAATGTTAAAAACTCAAAAAAGTTTATAGAAATAGTAACTCCATTAAAATTGGAAGAAGATGAGGTGTTTGTATCGTTTGATGTTGTATCTTTATTTACAAATGTACCCATTCGTTTGATAATAGAGGTTATTGAGAAAAAATGGAACGACATTAAGCAACACACCAACATCAAAAAATCACATTTTATGGAGATGCTTCGTTTCTGTATGATAGAATGTAATTATGTGGAGTTTGATAATAGAATTTATCAACAAAAACAAGGTGTACCTATGGGTAGTCCGGCGTCACCCATTTTAGCTGACATAGCAGTGGAGGCCTTGTTGGAAGACGTCATAGGTAAATTAGCCTTCAAACCCAAGGTTATTACCAAATATGTGGATGATTTGTTCGCCATTCTGAAGAGGAATGAAATCGAGTCAACTTTGACAGCTCTCAATTCTTTCAACAACCGTATTCAATTCACGGTTGAAATCGAAGAAAATGGATCATTACCATACCTTGATGTCAGGGTTGTTAGACATAATGGAGGTATCATTTTTGATTGGTATGTATAAGAAACCAACCTCATCAGGCAGACTTATTAATTACCTTTCAAAACAACCCAAACAGGTTATATTTAATACAGCGCAAAATTTTATCGATCGTGTTTTAAATACCTGCCACGACAATTTTCGTCAAAAAAACGTCGACATCATTAAAGACACCCTGCTCTCGAATTCTTTCCCCATTACAATAATCAACAAACTGATTACCATTTACGGAAAAAAGACAACGATGGAACAACCTGCTGATCCCCCTCCAACGATTTACAAAAGTGCTTTCTTTATCCCGTCTCTGTCAACACGTATGAAAGCAGCACCTATACGTGACAAAAACACAACGAAAATAGCGTTTAAGTCTACCAACACGCTCAAGTCATTAGTGTTTACCAACACTAAGGGAAGTGTTGATAAGTTGGACAAATGCGATGTAGTCTACAAAATTAATTGTTTGGGTGGTAGAAATAACACCTCTTGTCCGTCGGTGTATGTAGGCACATCAAAACAAAAATTGAGAAACCGACTCTCCGGCCACCGTTCTGACATCAACAATGGGGGAGCACAAAAAACTGCACTGGCGTTACACTGTATTGAAGAATCACACAAGCCAGACTTTGATAACGTTACAATACTAGACATAGAGAGAAACTACAATATGAGAATGTTGCTGGAAATGCTGCACATTCTCAACACTGAGAACACAGTAAATAGAAGATCTGACTGTGAAAATCTCAGCAACATGAACAGCCAGCTGATCTTCAGAACTAACCAAGATATCCCTACTTAGTTGGTTGATGCAGTTTAAACTTTTTTGTTTGCAAAGTAATTTTTAAATTTTAATTTTAAATCGTCATGTAAATGTTTGTGACCAAATGACAGTGCTTGGGTTCTTGACTATTCATTGTGAAAACTGATTTCTTGTATTGTTGTAAGTTTTTGTTTTAACCATTATGTTCTTGTTGAACAATTTAATTGACGATTGTTTTATTTACTTCCGAATAAACAGACCTGATGAAGAGCGTATTCATGCTCGAAACGTCGTTAACAACCATATAACAACATTGTTTTTATTGACCTTGAGCCTGCTCAAAAACAAATTAATTAACATTCAAAAGGTCGCACAACTTTCCTGAAATCTCTTGTCTAGTACTGTCCACCAGTATTTTTGATTACTGTAGTTGTCTGAGTGGAAAGAGAGTAGAAACACCCCCTTAAACATAAAAACTATGTTTTTATGCTATTGTGTGTTAGGGGGCACTTTCTTCGCGGATATTCGTCATGCCCTTTCCGATAACCCATTTTTCTTTCTCTTTTTCTACTAACCCTCACCGAGGTAAGACCTATTGTACAGTCTTTATATTAAAAATTATAAAACTAAATTCCATTTGTTTCTTTTTAATATCTACGCCTACGGCAAACTAAACATTGGTTCATACGAGCCACATATGCAAAATAAAATAAAACAATAAAAATAAAATATTTACAAGAGCACGCGCGATTCACGATCGGTGCTCCATCAGGAACATACGCCAGACACACGTAGCCACCAGCCACGATCAGTGTTAATTAATCCAATCGATCTTCGCCTCTCCCGAACATACATCAGGCATCAGGGGCATTACACTCCTTCTTATCACCAAAAGTCTACATTTCAATAACATTCTTCATTTCAATGACGATTCGTCCAGCAATCACCCAACACCTCGTAGCTAATTGCACACACGCCAAGACAAACAATTAGTTTCGACATACAGCACGCAGCCACGATCAGCATTAATCCACCTGATCGTCACCTCATCCGAACATACATCAGACAGGGCAGTGCACTACTTTGCATCGAAATTCATCATTTCAGTGACGATTTGTCCAGCCATCACACAACACCTTGTAGCTGATAGCACACGCCAGACACACAGAGCCACGAAATGCGATCAGTTGATCACTCTTAATCCGAACATACATCAGGTGCATTACACTACTTATCATCATAGTTCATCTCTTTGTCCATCCATCACACAACACCTCGTAACTGATAAGTGATAACACACATGCCAAGACACACAATTAGTTTCAACATACCAGCAAGCAGTATTATCTACACAGTGAACGCATTTGTTAAAAAAGGTACGTGTACTGTAGAACATTTAGATGCAAGTTTTCTCTGATCAATAATATAGTCATTTAAACTTATAAAATTGCAATGAAAATCGAGTCAAATAATTTCATTGATAAATAGATCATACGTTTTCAATTTATGCATACACGTTTCAAAGTAATCGTGAACGTAGTTATAGATCCAAGTTTGTTAACAGAAAAAATAACAAAACACGGAATGTTTAGTCGAGTATTATGCCGACTTAAAAGAGAAACCAATCAGCTCTTTAACGTTGTCATCTCTCAAAGCGCGAGAAGTTGAATTAAAGGATTTGTGGGCAGAGGTTAAAAGCGCGTATGAAAATTGTGTTTGTGATATAGAGAATCCATTAGAACTAGACAATCTGAATGCTGTGAAAGCAAAGTACAGGCTCTCTTCCGAGACATATTTTACATGTTCAGAGTTTATTATTGGTAGTGTAGATAAGATTAAAACTACCATAAGCGAAGCTAAAAGTTTGTCAGATGAAAATGCAGGTTCAAGTGATTTACAAGCAATAACTCAAGGGCAAAGGGTTTCAGTCAGTAAAGATTCAAACCAAAATGGATTTAAATTACCTCCATGTGACTGTGAAATATTTCAAGGGGTTTATTTGTCATGGCCATCGTTTCGCGATATGTTTTTGGCAGTGTATGGCAGCCACTCGCGGTTGAGTCCGGTTCAAAAGTTATTTCACCTCCGTGCTAAGACACGAGGAGATGCTTTTAATATAGTGTCGAAATTTGCTTTGACGGATAACAATTTTGAAATTGCATGGTAAGCTCTCAGTTCACAGTTTGAAAACAAGCGAATATTAGTTAATAGTCATTTGAAGATTTTAATTAACCTTCCGAATCTTTCTGTTGAAACAGACAAAGGTTTGAAACAACTCCACAGAGAAGTCAACGACTGCCTTTGTGCATTGAAGTCTCACGGAATCGAAACCGAATCATGGGATTCGATTCTTACATTTCTCGTTTCAAATCGTTTACCAGAGAAAACCTTGTCTCTGTGGGAACAAGGGTTACCAAATCCGTCTGAAATCCCTACTTGGAAAGACATGAGCACATTTTTAGTCGCACGTTACAAGACACTAGAAACCATTAGTGATATTCGACTGTGCACTAAGTCAAGGCAAAGCGTTAATTCTTCACAACCACATACCAATAAAAAGGTAAGTGCACATCTAGCTAAAACTAGTAAATCCACTTGTGTGATGTGTCAAGGAACACATTCTTTGCGTTTGTGTCCTACTTTCCTACAAATGGAGATCAAGGATAGAGTTCAGACTATGCGAAGTAACAATCTTTGTACAAATTGCTTAGCGCCTCATCATACTTCGCAAATATGCAAAAGCAAGCTCACCTGCAGTTATTGCAAGAAGCGTCACCACACACTCATCCACTTTCAGGATAGTGCTGTACCACAGCAAAATAATCCATCAACGTCACCTCAACCACAATTCAATGTTAGACCTAATGAATTACAGTCCACACTTCAACAGTCTCTTACAAATGTGCATACGCACCTCTCGACTTCGTCGAAACAGATACTTTTGGCTACCGCCCTAGTATCCATTGAGATCCGCGGAATAAATCACACTCTTCGAGCTTTAATTGATCCTGGATCAGAGGTCACGTTGATCTCGAAAGCTGCACAGCGGCGCTTAGGGCTACCTGTAACGCAGGCACATGTCCAGATATCAGGTGTTAACCAAGCTGTTACCACCATTGCAAAAAGCCTATGTCGTTTTTCAATGGGCTCCAATCTAACTTCAAGCTTGGTATATGTCCAAGCTTTAGTCGTCGAACGTCCAACTGGGCACCTCCCATCTAAGTCTGCGGAGTATCTAGACTTATCAACGTTATCAGGTTTCGTACTTGCAGATCCTCAATTTTATAAATCCTCTGCAGTAGACATTCTTATTGGTGCTGATGTTTATTCAGAAATTATTCTTGAAGGTGTTCATCATAATCTTTTAGGGAAGCTAGTACTACAAAATACTATTTTCGGTTGGATCATTTCGGGTCCACTGCCAGAACCATCTACACCAGGGTATACAACAGTTGTTTCGTATTTCAACCAAGTTTCTCTCGATGAAGAGATTAGGCGTTTTTGGGAATTGGAAGAGGTAGCCAATACCAAATTACTTTCGTATGAAGATGAATGTTGTGAACAGCTGTATTCTGATTCGACTTATAGAGAACCAGATGGAAGGTATGTTGTAAAGCTACCATTTAGTACCGATTTTCATCATACAATTGATCTCCGGTTTTCCCGACGTATAAGTTAGAAGCGTTTAATTCATTTAGAAAGTCGGTTGGCAAAGGATCCTTCTTTGCAATCAGAATACAGCGAGGTTATTGAGGAATACTTAAAAGTAGGCCATATGAAAACGGTTCCACCAAAAGAGTTAGTGAAAAACAACAAAGTTGTATCTTACTACATGCCACATCATGCAGTGGTCAAGCCAGAGAGCTCCACTACCAAAGTGCGTGTAGTGTTCAATGCCTCTAGTCTTTCGGAAAATGGCACTAGTTTAAATGATGTCCTTTACACTGGCCCTGTCTTGCAGCAAGACTTAGTAGAGTTGATCCTTAAATGGCGGAAATATCGTTACGTACTTAATGCAGATATCACAAAAATGTATCGCCAAATACGGGTGCATGAGCAGCACACACCCTTTCAGAGAATTGCGTTTCACACCTCGCCAAACGAACCTATACAAGATTTTGAGTTGCAAACGGTTACCTTTGGGGTTAAATGTTCACCATACCTAGCCATACGCACATTGTTGCAACTAGCGGATGACGAACAATTGAAGTATCCCATCGGAGCTTCGTTGCTTCGTAACAACTTCTACGTTGACGATTTGCTGGCAGGCTTCGATTCTCTTGAACAAGCACAAACTGCGCAGTCCGAAATCATAGCTATCCTAGACACAGCTGGATTTCAACTTCGTAAATGGACAATAACTTAAAGTTATTAAGGATTATTCCAACTGATCAAATTCTAGCGAGGTGTTAGTAGTTAGTAAGCAAAAATTAAGTCTAACACACTCAAGACAACAGAGCTAAAAAATATTACAAAATTATTGATAAACATATACAAAAACAAATTAGATAGCTACATATAAACGTAAAATTAATTATTAAATATGAAAATTATAAAGATATAAGAAACATAAAAAAAACATAGTCAAGAGAGTGGAGCTCTGGTTCGAATTAAGGACTTTATCGTAGTTTTACTAATATGAAAATCTATTAAATTTGAGTTTAGGGTTAAAACTTTTATCATGCGAGTAATAGGCTCATTCAATCCATAATTAGTTCTATGATAAGGACAGTGAAGTAACTCCAAGTTGCGCAGTTGGTATGAGCCTCCCCGGTAGTTAAAACATGCATGCGAGCAAGTCAGGAGCATCAATTTGTCCTGTTATGAGCAGGTGAATAAAGACTAAATCATTATTTATTCGCCGATGCGAAAGCAGTTGCATATGCAAAAGTTGAATACGATGCTCATACGGTGGAAGGTCATAAGGATCAGGCCAAGGAAGTCCCTTAAGAGCAAATCTAATAAATCTTCGCTTATACTTTCTATTCTTAAATTGTGGACTGCATAATAAGGAGACCATACTTGAGAAGCATATTCTAGATGGGGTCGAACATGACAGTTGTACAGCGAAAGAGTGACGTAGGGGTCCGTAAACTCCTTAGCCCATCTTTTAATAAAGCCTAGCATTGAGTTTCCTTTACTAACAATGTAATTGATATGCGAGGTCCTTAATACTGGACACCTTGCATAATATTTGATGAGAAATCGAGTAATTATGCAGAGCCGGTGTACGTTTCTTCGAAAAAGTTATACTTTGCTTGGATTGAGAATCAATCCATTTTTATCGCACCATGTGGCAAAATTTTCAACATCAGATTGTAAAATAAGACGATCGGCTGCGCAGTCTATTTTCTTGAAAATTTTCATATCATCCGCGAAGATCAAAATTTCACTCGATGACAAGCTAAAAGTAACATCATTAATGGCTAAAATAAAGAGGATAGGGCCAAGGTGACTACCTTGTGGTACTCCTGAATGCGCCTTAAAGGAGTCTGAAAGAATGCTTCTAAATTTTACCACATATGATCTATCAGTTAGGTACGACCTGATCCAATCGACGAAGGTCGAAGGGAATCCATATGCATTTAGTTTGTATGTACAGTTGCGGTCAAAATAATAGTAGTGCGAGTAAAAGCATTGCACAGATTGGTATTTTTCGACTTTGTATTGCGTTGATAGTGAAAAACCGTTACACTTCAATTGTTTTATATGGTGGAAAAGGATCTCGTCAATATGTAAGAAGACCTCCTAACACCAAATATAATCCACGCTTTACAATCATAATGGTATGAGCATGTTCTTTCTTCTACGGAGTGGGACCCATAAACCGGATTGAAGGCATTATGGATCAGCATCTCTATGTTAGGATAATGCAGGAAGAAATGCTACCGTATACTGAAATTGAAATGCCACTGAAATGGGTCTTTCAGCAAGAAGCAGTGGTTTCAGGAAAGTAGAGTAGATGTGATAGAGTGGCGCGCGTAGTCTCCGGACCTTAATCCCATCGAAAACCTGTGGTGCGATGTAAAAAAATATGTTTCTAGATTCAAACCAAGCAACAACACAGGCCTTTGGGAAGCTTTACAGCAATCATGGAGTTCGATAAGCAAGGAAGATGTGGAAAACTGATAAACTCTATTCAACGTCGTTGTACTGCTGTTATAGCTAACATGGGACATGTAACTAAATACTAAGTAAAAGTACGAACAATAAGCCACATATTGTAATAAAAACTTTGACCTAATTTTTCGATTTCGTAACATTTCAAGGTAGATTTTCCTAATACTACTATTTTTTTGACCGCTGAATTTCAACATCTGTTCAATAAACTTGCAACTATCGGATAATAATATTAAACTGATGTTTTTTTTTTTTTTTGTAAATAAAAGCTTAAAACACCACTTTGAAAACCACGTTATTGGATTTTTAAATTAGAATTTACTGATCAGTTTTTTTCAATTTTGTTGTTTCATAAGCTCTATACTACTATTATTTTGACCGCAGCTGTATATATTTATTTAGTATAGAATACTATTCAGGTACAAATAAATTTAAATTTTAAACAACCTTAACTTTTAAGTTTATATGAAAAAAAAAACAAATCTAATTTTAGCAATTCAAGTTTTAGTAGTTAATTCATTATTTGTCTAATATAATTGATAAGTAAACTCTTGAAAATATTTATATTGTGTTCACTTTTAATATTATTGGGCATTTCATTAAAAAATTTTAATCCTTTATACATAATTGAATTTTGAGTTCTAGAGTCTCGAAATGCTTGCAATCTAAAATTTAGGTTGGATCTCAAATTGTATGGTTGAGCATCTTGAACCAGTGACAGCTGGGATGATAGATATTCGGGAACTAGGTTATGTTTCATCTTGAATACAAACATGGCAGCGTTGAAAGTTATTCTCTCCTTGATACTAAGCCATTTGAGAAAAGATAACATCCATCTGATAGGTGTATAATAACTGCACTTCAATATTGTTCTCATCGCTTTGTTTTGGAGAACTTGCAGACGATTAATGTTTTCATCAGTACCCAAATACAACACAGTTGAGCAAAACTCAAAATGCGGTTTGATTATAGTGTTATAAATATTTATTGCACAAATTATCGTTATGTTTTTACGAATTCTTCTCAAAAATCCGATCTTTTTAGATATTTTTTTAATTATATAGCTTATGTGGTTATTAAAGTTAAGTTTATTGTCTATTAATACTCCGAGATATTTCATGTTTTCAACCTGTTCAATCTTCTTCTTCTTCATTTTCGGCGTTACGAGTAGTGATCTTGAAGCGATCACAACTCTCCCACTTTGCTGCTTCACACTAGTGATCCGCCTGTGGGGTACGCCGCTTTGACCTCAGAAATCGTCGGCAAGCCTCCCGGTTTTGGATTGTTCCATGTCTGAGGCCAACCAAATGCTGCTGTTTTTGCATTTGCTTGTACGAGGAGTGTTTTGGCCTGCCTTTTCTTTTTCGTCGCGAATTTGTTGAAACGTTGTACGATATTGCCTTTTTGACGGGGTTCTGCGGATCTCTCCTTTGAACATGACAATACCAACTGAGCCGGTCGTGCTGAATTTTGTCCAAGATGGTACTTTTGACATGAAGGCTTCCACGGATCTTAATACTTCTAATTCGATCAAGCTTTGTTACTCCTGCTGTCATCCGAAGCATCTTCATTTCGGCTGCCGTCAATTTGCTCTCATACTTTTTGTACATTGTCCAACATTGTGAACCGTATGTCAGAGCTGGACGGACAACTGCTGTGTAGAGTCTTCCCTTCAGCTTAGGGGGCATTTTTCGATCACAGAAGATAGCGGAGTTTTCTCGCCACTTCATCCACCCTACGCTTACTCGATGATTGATGTCGTCATCACAAGATGCTTCACTATTGATCATAGATCCCAGATATTTAAACTTTTCACACTTGGGAAGCACATTTCCATTCAAATAAATGTCTGGAATAGGCTTGTCTGGATCAGAAAAAGGGCAGCACAGGTATTCAGTCTTTTTAGCGCTAATACGGTACCCATTTCCTTCCAGAACATCAATCCAAACGTCAAGTGCTCGTTGCAGGGATGTAGGATCCTCGCTTATGATGGCTCCATCGTCAGCAGAGAATAATTGTTGTACTTTATTGTCCGTTACTTTTCCTTCGAGCAAATAATCCAGAACAGCAATAAAGAGCAGTGGACTCAAGACACTTCCCTGATGTACACCTACTGTTATTTGGAATTCTTCGGTGACTCCAGCTGGGCATCTCACTTTTGTAACTGCTCCCTCGTACATGTCCATAATTATTCGCACATAGGCTTCAGGAACTCCTCGGTGTCTGAGGGCCACCCATATCAGATCTCGTGGTTGTCGATCGAATGCCTTTTCGAAGTCAACCAACACAATATGCAAATCCTCTAAGGCATCTCGGTGTTTTTCCATAATGATCCTTATGCTTTGGATTGCGTCTGTAGTTGACTTACCCGCGACAAACCCGCATTGGTCATCAGACAGCCTTTTTATTTTCCGCAGTCGGCTATCCAAAACCCGCTCAACGATCTTCATAGTGTGGGACATCAACTTGATCGAACGATAGTTGTCACAGCTTCTGGTATCTCCCTTTCCCTTGTACATTGGAAGAAGAAAACTTTCCCTCCATTGATTAGGCAAACTGTCACCTCTTACAAGTTTGGAGATGAGAATCGTGAGCCATCTTAACCCGATGTCTCCCATATTTTTCCAAAACTCATATGGTACCTCGTCTGGCCCAATCGCTTTGCCTTTTTTGGAGTTCTTAACTGCCTCCCTAACTTCTTCGACTGTGACGTCGGATACTTCCGTAAAGTTAGGTGCAGCTGTTGGAAAGTGGCGCCGAGGAAACTGTTCATTCAAAAGATCATCACAATACTGTCGCCACCTGTGAAGAATTTTGTCGTCATCCACAAGTAGCACTCCTTGAGCATCATTGATGAACTTCGGCGAACGAATCTCCTGCGCATTTCTCCTTCTCTGAGCGGCTATTTTTCAACCTGTTCAATACTTTCATTATTAACTTTTAAATCCGCGTTAAATTGAGCATTTATGACCATACACTTGGTTTTTTTAATGTTTATTTTGAGTTTGTTTATTGCTAACCATTCAAGGAGTCTTTCTAGGTCACGATTCATTTGATTCATAATTGCTAATTCATCACTACCGCTAACGAACATAAGCGCATCGTCTGCAAAAAGCGATATTGAACAGTGCTGCACAACTTTGCATATGTCGTTTATATAGATAATAAATAGCAACGGGCCGATAATAGTACCTTGAGGTACTCCAAAACACGAATCCAAACTTTCCGATAAACATTCATTTACTTTCGTCCTTTGCGTACGTTCACTCAGATACGATCGAAACCACTCAAGCTCTTTATTATTCACACCATATTTGAATAGCTTTTTTAAAAGAATTTCTCTGTTTATCGTTTCAAAAGCTCTTTGAAAATCTAGGAAAATCGCGACTATTTTCTTTTTGTCATGTCTCATTTGTTTCAGTCTTAAAATCAACCAGTTTAACGCTGTTTCACATGAGTGTTTGGGTCGGAACCCTGATTGATTTTCACTAAGCAATTTAGTCTGTTCGACGTATTTAAATAACTGATTATACGCGACAGTTTCAATTATTTTTTCCAGAAGTGGAAGCAATTTTATAGGTCTAAGTATATCACAGTCAATATTATTTTTTTCTTTAGGGATTGGAATCACTATGGACTCTTTTAAATTTCTAGGGAACACGCCTTGACTAAACGAATCGTTTATTATCTGAACAATTAATGGCCCCACTATATAAAAACAGTCGTTTATTTATTTATTTATTTATTTATTTGTTTACATCTACAAGCAATTTTACAGCTATCAGATATTTCATAATTGCTCTCCAAGAAAAATTATAATTAACAAAAATAATTAGAATGTAAATAAATATAAGACTTCTAGTTTAAATTTATCACGACTCAGACAGAAGATATCAATATTACCACAAGCTTCATTGAAATCCCTAACAGATCTAGATATGGTTTCATTACTCCCATATATCGTTCTATGTAATTTTTCTCTTAAGAACATTCTCGATCTTAAAGATCTTGAAGGAACATTAATAGGTAATAGAGCAAGTAGCGTAGGACATTTTATATGGTTACAAAGTAAGTCTCTTATTAATGATACACCATGAATAGTGCGCCTAGATTCTAATGATCTTATCCCTAGTAACAGACATCTAGTCCTATAATCAGGTTGCGGGTACCAACGCATTTGGAAAAATATAAATTTAGTGAATCGTCTTTGGATCCTTTCTACTCGATTAGAATGTGTAATGAAAGCAGGGCTCCAGATAACATCAGCATCGATCTCACCAGAGAATTATACAAGGTTAGGAGGACGAAAGGGTCTCTAAAATCCTTTGCATTTCGTTTGATGAATCCAACCATTACATTGGCTTTGGTAACCAAATAATCGAAATGGTTTTTGTACGAAAGACATTGATCAAGTACAATGCCTAAATCGTTAACATTAGTGACTCTACTAATTGATTTTGAATCAATGTGGTAATCAAACAAATGACAATTACTATTCCTTAAAAAAGAAATTGAATTGCACTTACTAATATTTAGATTAAGGCCATTGTTAGAGCACCACATTGACAAAGAATTGAGGTCTGACTGAACTAACAGACAATCATTTAAGTTACCAATTTTTAAAAACAACTTCAGATCATCAGCATATAGAAGACATTCACAATATTTTATGACAGAAGTAATATCATCAATAAATAATAAAAATAAAAGGGGACCTAAATGGCTACCTTGTGGAACACCCGAAGAGCACGTGAACTCGTTCGAAATAGTGCTACCAACCTGAACCTTTTGTGATCTTCCAATTAGATACGATGATAACCAACTAAGCAACTGAGAATGAAAACCTAAGACTTCTAGCTTCCTTATTAAAGTTTCATGGTTAACTGAGTCAAAAGCCTTGCTAAAATCAGTATATACTGAGTCAACTTGGAACCTATCTTCAAAAGCACCAACAACATATGAAGTGAAGCAAGCAAGATTACTAACAGTTGATTTTCCAGAGACAAAACCATGCTGAGCTTCTGATAAAATTTCCTTTGTAACGAAATCGAGTCTATTTTTTACTAGGCTCTCAAATAATTTGGGGATAGCAGATAACTTAGTAATCCCTCTATAGTTCTCGATATTACTTTTATTACCCGACTTATAAACAGGAAATATATAAGACTGTTTCCAGTTGTCTAGAAAGTTTCCTTCAAAAAGAGATTTATTAAATATGGAGAGGAGCGGGACACTTAAAGAATTGCAGCAATTTTTTAACACTATTGCCGGTATGCCATCTGGACCAGGACTAACATTCGATTTTAGATTGACGAGAGCAGAATTTACTTCCATGTAATTCAATTGGATTAATCCAAGATCAATCCTGTTGACTACACTGTTTAATGAACAACTATTAAAATTAGACTTACAATAAACAGACTCAAAAAATTTTCCAAACAGCTCAACGGTAGAATCCAAATCCGAAGAATTAACATTTTTGAGAAACATGTCGTTTGGAAAACCCATAGAATTTCTTTTTGAGTTGACAAAAGACCAGAAAGACTTACTATCACTCTTAATTTTAGTTTCAATATTCATGATATAAGCCTTATAGAGAAACTTACTCAGAACCACAAAATCCTTACGAAGCTTACTAAACTTCAAATAATCAGATTGAAGCTTGGATCTGCAGAATAATTTATGAGCTTTGCGTTTCTGCTTTTTTAAAACAAGGAGCTGCTTGTTGCTCCAAGTAGAGCTTGACATTTTTTTTTTGTTATTAAGAGGAACAAACATATCAAAACCTATTCTTAGAATTTCAATGAAGCGTTCATACATATTTTTAAAATTTAAATTCATAAATTCATTAGACCATTCAATGTTTTCCAAATAATTATTCAGCTCAACAAAATTAATTAGCTTTATTAAAGTTTAAAGATTGAAAATTGTCAGATATATTTTTTGGAATGAATCTATAAAATTCAATTACAAACATAAGCTCTTTATGATGCATTGAGTCATTTAAAAGGGAAAAATACGGGTTAGTTAGATTAACACTAAAATTATTGCAGCTAATGAAAACAAGATCTAAAATCTTCATTAAATCATTAAGAATATAATTTAATTGTATAAGATTTAAAGAAAAAACGTAATCGACAAATAAAATTTCAAAATCTTTAGTTATATTGTAAGGAATCAACATTTTATCAATTTCAGACCAATTCCAAACTATTTCAGATAAATTAAAGTCACCTAATACACATAGATTATCAGTCGAAAAGCACAAGTTGTTAATAAAATCAATATTACTTATATGTTTTTGATATAATTCAAGACTACTACTTGGAGGCACATAGCTAACTATAAAAAATAAATTTGATCTTGATTTCAAATTAAGTTTGACAGATATACATAACTGTTCAATATCATTACAGCTTAAATTAGACCGGACAGCAACTATGATTCCACCTCCACGCTGATCGGCAGATTTACAACGATTGAATCGATATATGTTAAAATAACGACAGTCAAAGAGTTCAGTAGAAAGAATTCCACTATAAAGCCAAGTTTCAACTATAATGATGACATCGTAGTGTAGATAACTGGAGTTAACAAAAAGATTGTTAACTTTCGTTCGGAGACCACTTGCATTATGAAAATATATTTTTAGCGAGGATAAACGAGCTGTTTCAGAAGCCGTAGATGGTGTTATAGAGTAAGGCCCTCTCAGGTGTTGTTGGGTCGCTGTTTCTTGTTGCGAAAAAAATCATGCACAACAGTATGCAAAGGCCAAAAAGATCTCTTGCATATCAAATTGTAGAGATCAAGGTTCCTACCAACTCTAATTTCGAATGAAGAGTAATCTTTTTCCGGTGTCATAATAAATTTTCGAATCGTAAGGTTCGACACGCAAACTGAAGGAACATTTTTCAAAATATAATTTTGTATCAAATCCTCAGAGGTTGATGGAGAGAGTCGAGAAACAAAAATACTCTTTACTGGTGGTAATGCAGTGAGTTCTTCAGTAATACATTGATTTGAGGTAGAATTACATTCAGTGGAAACAGTTGTTACCGAGTTGGAATACCCCTCATCCATTATGGAAGCTATTGGGGCATCCAGTGGCTCACTAACATTGCATTCACTAGAAGAATTACTAGGTCTAAGAGAAGAGTAGTCACTTGCTTGTGATTGAACATTTAAGCTTGCTCCTTTGCCAGCTGTCGAACGTAGTACTCTGTACCTGAAGTTGAAGCTACCAAACTTTGTTGACTTTTTTGCTTGAGTTTCTTTTGATGATATTTTTGGTGTTGTTGCTGTTCCTGCATCTCCAGTTGTTGTTGTTGTTGTTGTTGCTGTTGCTGTTGCTGTTGCTGTTGCTGTTGCTGTTGCTGTTGCTGTTGCTGTTGCTGTTGCTGTTGCTGTAGCTGTTGCTGTTGCTGTTGCTGTTGCTGTTGCTGTTGCTGTTGTTGTTGCTGTTGCTGTTGCTGTTGCTGTTGCTTTTGCTGTTGCTGTTGCTGTTGCTGTTGCTGTTGCTGTTGCTGTTGCTGCTGCTGTTGTTGTTGTTGTTGTTGTTGTTGTTGTTGTTGTTGTTGTTGTTGTTGTTGTTGTTGTTGTTGTTGTTGTTGTTGTTGTTGTTGTTGTTGTTGTTGTTGTTGTTGTTGTTGTTGTTGTTGTTGTTGTTGTTGTTGTTGTTGTTGTTGTTGTTGTTGTTGTTGTTGTTGTTGTTGTTGTTGTTGTTGTTGTTGTTGTTGTTGTTGTTGTTGTTGTTGTTGTTGTTGTTGTTGTTGTTGTTGTTGTTGTTGTTGTTGTTGTTGTTGTTGTTGTTGTTGTTGTTGTTGTTGTGGTTGTTGGTGGTGTTGCTGGTGATGTTGTAGCAGTTGTTGCTCCTGCAGCGATTGTTGTTGTAACTGTAGCTGTTGATGTTGTCGTGGATGTAGTTGTGGTTGTTGCTGATGTAGATTATGCTGCTGTTCGTGTTGTTGTTGTTGTTGTGAATGTTGAAGTTGTTGTTTTTGGACAGTAGGCTTGGGTGACGGAGTCAAAAGTATTAATGGTTGTTGTGTTGGAGACAAAATATGCGGTTCAATGACTTTAAAAGAATTCGTCATAACTTCATTGTTTAAGACATCAAAATCAAAAACATCTTTGAGGTCGCCAAAAATCACCTGTGCACTATTAAAAAGCTTTTTTAACTTCACTATCTTCCAATAAATCTTATCTATTGAAATTTTTTCATGTGCTTTACAATAAAACTTGAGACCCGGAACAGAAATGAATTTATCCACATCCTTCCCTTTTATACCAATGCATTTAGCATGATCTTGTTGCAGACATATGGCACAATAAACCGATAAGTCACTGGAATCCTTTTTGCACACTAAGCAGTTCAGCTCAGACATTTTCACAAAAAATATATTTTTGATGGGCGTTTAGCGTGAGCGACACAAAAAAAAATAGTTTTATAAGGTTTAAATTTTTATCACAAAAAGGTGTAATGGCAACCCTTTACTTTGGGCTATCAATAAATGAAATACGACAAATTTTATTAAAATTACAATAACTTTGGATGTATCAATCCCACAGTTATAACCACTTTTTATGCAGCTTTAAATAAGCCTTACAATGTACAATGCAAATTGCCACTATAAAATGCAAAGATCCTTAAAAAAAATAATTGCACCAGAAATTAAAAAAGTTACGGTACTAGTGAGATGTATTTAATTTTCACTTTGATTTAAGTTGTAATATTGAAATCACCACACTAGCATAAAAATCCAGTACACTTTTAATGTTATGGGGTGCTTAAGCAGTACATAAATATATTACGCGACTATAAACGCAAGCAGAATGGGTAATATTATAAGAAAACCGATGGAAAATCGGGAGCAAAATCAGAGGACTTAATGATATTAAAGGGTTACCGCCTGACCTTACCCGACGGTATTCAATCCAATCTTGAGGCAGATTAAAATGACAAGCCCTTTGGTGAAGTCTGATTTTTTGAATTTTTATCACATTTAACTCGTTTGTGAACCACTTATTAACTTTACTATAAATTCGTTTTTTTACAGTCATTTCTCGCACACACTCAGAAAAGGAATCTTGTAGTTTTTTTTTTTTATTTTTTTTTTTTTTTTATTGCATTTCAGAGACTAAGTAGTACTGAGCTTAGAACAAGCTCATATGTACATACTTATATACGCTCTTCATCATGAATGCAAGTGTTAGTATAACACCAACACCAGCACATAGAGAACGTAAGAAAAGTAAAAACAAAAAAAAGACATTATAACAAGAACTATCAAATAAATATTACAAAATTATCTTCAATAAAGTACACTATAAAATAAATAAGACATACAAAATGTGATATAATAAACAAAAACATACAAAATGTGATATATAAACTAAAATTAATTGAAACATGCAAACATGCAAACATGCAAACTAAACTTAAGAAAGTGGAGCACTGGTTTTTAACAAATTTTTTAAACTAGATTTACTTAAGTTGAAATCAATTAAACATGAGTTAAGATTAAAAAGTCTACCCATACGAGTCAATGGCTCATTCATGCCATAATTCGTTCTATGGTAAGGGCAGTATATTAAAACTAAGTTGCGCAGGTGGTAAGATCCGCCTCGAAAGTTGAATTGAACACAAGAAAGTAACTCAGGTGCATCGATATGTCCGGTAATAAGTTGATGAAAAAACACCAGATCGTTAATGGTACGCCTTTGAGATAGAAGTTGCATATGTAATAATTGGATTCTATGCTCATATGGTGGTAAATCGTAAGGGTTTTCCCACGGAAGCCCTTTAAGAGCGAATCTTATGAATTTATGTTGTACTGATTCAATTCTTGAGTTGTGTATTTCATAAAAAGGGGACCACACTTGAGAAGCATACTCTAGATGAGGTCGTACTAAACAATTGTATAGAGCAAGGGTAACATATGGGTCTTGAAACTCTTTTGACCATCTTTTCATAAAACCAAGCATACTATTGGCCTTACTAACGATGTAGCTGACATGTAAAGTCCATATTGAAACTAAAATACACGCCAAGATCCTTAAAGCATTTCACTTGACTCAAAATATTATTGGAAATAGAATAACTTGGGTTGCTAGGTTCCTTCTTTTTAGAGAAAGTCATGCTTTGGCATTTATTGGGGTTTAGGTTGAGCCCGTTTTTAAAACACCAAACTGCAAAATGATTAACATCGGATTGGAGATGAGAGCGATCAAGCGAACCAGTTATCTTTTTAAAAATTTTCATATCATCAGCAAAAATTAATATTTCACTGAAGGAAATGCAAGACGCAACATCATTGATAGCTAAAATAAATAGAAGAGGTCCTAAATGACTTCCCTGAGGTACACCTGAGCCAGCATTAAAAGGGTGGGAAAGGATATTACGGAACTTTACTTGGTATGATCTCATAGATAGATAAGAAAGTACCCAATCAGTGAACACAGGTCAGCTAAGATCGTACAATCACTCACAAACCTCATTGACACACACTTACGCTGTATTAAAGATCTGAACATATTTTTTTTTATATCTAAATAGATCAATGCTTTATAGCACTTTTTAATATTTTATTATTTACAGGAACCTCTATAACAATAGATTCATGGTCACTTATATTAATATTTGGTTGAGTGTCGGCACATATTCTTTTTTCCACTGGAGTTATTACATAATCAACTAATGTTCGAGATGTTTTAGTTATTCTTGTTGGTTTATTAATTATTTGTTTACAATTGTTATTTACAAGAATTTCTTTAATACGTCTACTATATGTTTCATCCTTTAGTAAGTCTATATTAAAATCACCTACGATTAAGATATTAGAGTGATTAAGCAACATTTGGTCAATCCACTCAGCAAAAACTGAACAAAATTCACTTTCAGAACTGCTGGGAGATCTGTAGGGCACCGCAATTACTTCATTTATCGAATTGGAGTAGATCTCTACGCAAATGCACCAAATCTTCATTGGAATATGGATTTGGCTCAAAATTTTAAAATTAAATGGCTTTTTTACATATAAAATTACACCGCCAGTACTCGTACTAGTACTATCGCATCTAGCGGCCACATAGTTTGGTATACCAATCTCACTATCATCTACTTCATTTGTCAAATGGGTTTCCGATGCCGCGATAATTTCAAAACTTCTGTCCTTTAACACACTTTCAATTTGGCTAAAATTATTTATCAGACCTTGGGTATTGAAGCACCAACAATTTAGTTGCTAGTATTGGATGCGCTCCTTAAGGACTTTTAACTTCCTTAAGAACACCGGGCAGCTTTTATCCGTAGCTACATGGTCACACGAAATGTCCGATTGGAAAGACTCATTCATTTTTGTACAATTAATACATTTCATTATACTGTTTGTGCAGACCTTTGATTCATGCTCTTCCCCACATTTCAAACACGCTTTTTTATTTTTACACGAACTAGCTTTATGATTAAAACCTTGACAGTTAAAACATCTAGTGAGATCGTAAAATTCTCTTACGTTGCAGTTAACCCACCCTACTTTTATTTTGTCCATTTTAATGATTTTTTGAAAACTAGCGGTGTCAATTTCTATAACTACACTTAGATTTCTCCATTTCTTCTCGTTTTTGAAAGATCTTATTAAGCTCATTTCACTATCTTTAAGTTCCGGATTTTGCTTTTTTATTTTGTCTATAATTTGGTCTTCTTCATTTTCAATACCCATGACACATATTTTAGGTTTGATCATACTTGAAACTTTGACCTGATAATCACTTAAATTTTTTTCAATTTAATTTCTTAATTTTTCAGTTGAGTCCGTATCAGCACATTTAATAACAATACCTCCATTATTCTTATTGATCACCCTGTTTATACACATACTAGTAGGATCTATTTTACTCTTTAATTCTTTCCTTGTTTCTTCTGGCTTCAGAAAGGAGAAAAAACTTTTTAAAAAGAGCTATTTCACACAAATAAAACCTTTTAAAATATCCAATTTAAAACACTTTTATTCGTAAATACCAAAGAGCACAACCGTTCGATTCGACATGAATATAATAGAGTTTAAACAATATAATATCGTGAGATAGTTTATCGAAAGCCTTTGAAAAGTCAGTA
Organism: Melanostoma mellinum; assembly: GCA_914767635.1. Taxonomy (NCBI): domain Eukaryota; kingdom Metazoa; phylum Arthropoda; class Insecta; order Diptera; family Syrphidae; genus Melanostoma; species Melanostoma mellinum. Next base: position 120,020,315 of record OU612059.1, on the reverse strand, counting down.
TATATACAATCTAACTCTTGCCCGCTTTCAAGCGCGTTTGAACATTTATGAAGGAAGTATACAAGGTTTGTTACTGTTGATCTTTTCTGTACAAAACCATGCTGCTGTTTGCAAATTATATTTTTAATATCGAAAGTTAAGCTTTCACAAACAAGCTGTTCAAATAATTTGGGGATACACGAAAGCTTAGATATGGGTCTGTAGTTAAGGATATCTGATTTAATACCTTTTTTAAATAAAGGTGTAATAAAAGATCTTTTCCACAGTAAAGGGAATCGACCAGAATCTAACGATAATGAAAACAAGTAATGAAGGGGAAATGCAATTTGGGACTTACACTTTTTTTAAATTATTGGAGGGATGCCATCAGGGCCAGCAGAGTAATCATCGTTCAAAGACGAAATATTGTGAAGGACTCTTTCTAGGTTAATTGGAACATTATTAAAATTAACTTGAGGACATTTACGTAGAAACTCGAAATAATTGCGATCTATATCAACAATAGAATCAGAGAAGGAATTACAAAAATGGTGAGCAAAAGCGTTGCAAATGTCGGATGTTTTTGTCAAAGTGACATTACCATATGTAAAGTTATCTTATGTGATTTTGGAGAGAGAGTGAGAGAGAAGTGAAAGTCAAGTCTTTTAAGTGCTCTGGTTTATTTATTTATAATTTTGGTATTTAAAGTAATAAAAACTAATATTAACACTTAAAAAAAAAAGAAAAAGTCATACTTCACAAGAAAGAAGTGGAATCTTAATTATAAAGTCATCCAAAAGGTAGGATTTAATAAAATCTTAAATTTTGCACAAGAGGTAGACATCTTGTACGTGTGCGTTTAACTTTATGCAATCGAAGAGAAAGTTGGGGGAAATATCTCCATCTAAATCCCCATCAAGCAAAAAATCTACACCGCTTAAAAACTTTTTACTGCATAATAAGACCAACATGCAAGCGAACGATATAAAATCCATTGTTGATGGTTGCCTGGTTGAACATCTTAAAAATATTGCGACTAAATCCGACATTTCCGCCATCTCCGCTGAAATACAGCTCTTGCGGTCCCAAAACGAACAACTTACAGGACGCTTGGCCGTTGTTGAGAACTATTGCGATGCACTAGAGAGACAACTGGAAATTCTACATGAAAAATCCAACGAAAATACTGTTGTATTACATTTGCCTCCAAACGAGAAAACAGACAAGAATTATCTAGCAAAACAAACTTGTCTTAGCCTTCTCGATTTAGATGAAAATGCAGAAATATCATTCGAAAAAACACAAGAGTTTGTTAATCGACACAACAACAAAACCACCATGATGTTAAACTTCACTGACAAGATCACCGCGAAGAAAATTGTTGAAGCTGCACCGAAGCTGAAAGGTACTGGCGTTGTGGTACATCGAGAACAATCTTTTCTTTACCGGAAAAAAAGGAGAGCACTTTTCGATATGAAAACAAAGCTATTGGAAAGGAACCCGAATGTAAAAATTCTAATCAGAGGATCGAAATTAAGAATAGCAGATTTTTCGTTTTCACATGATTCGTTACGAGGGCTGAAAATAACAACAAGTGATGAACTGTCATTTATTAAAACAACATTTGGTGAGGACTCAATGTGCTTTTTTGACAACATAAACGTCAAGGCCCAGAAAAATAACTCCATGGCGTTACAAGAGCCATCTGTGAGCCACTTTATGAACAACGCCCATGGTTCGGGTCCGAGGTTGAGCCAACATCATCATTCAACATAGGATAGAATTGCCGTCTGCCATGATACTAATTTTAATATTTTTAATTTAAATATTTTTTGCTATAGTATTACAGGACTTAAAAACAAATTATTAATGCCAGATTTTTTTAAATTAGTTTTGAGTTATGACATCTTTATACTATTGGAAACATTTGTGGAAGAGGGTAAGGAGTTACAATATCTGAAATATTTTGAAGGTTTTAATCTTCAATGGTTACCAGCTGTTAGAAATAATAGACTTGGTAGAGCTAGCGGTGGCATTCTATGCGGTATAAAAAACAACATTTTAAACAAAAATGTCAGTTTTGAAATAAGTTATAACATAATTGTAATAGAATGTGTCATTGACGCGAAACATTACTTAATAGTTCCTTTGTACCTCAATTTCAGTAATTGGAAAAGTGAATTTGAAAATTTGCAAAACTTTTTAATAAACCAAAACAATGACAACATTTTAATAATTGGAGATTTAAACAGTCGGATAGGGGGTTTCCAAAACTCTCCTTTTATAAACGTGGATAAGTTTTCATGCAAAAGGGGATCTTTAGATGAATGTACAAACTTAAATGGAAAATTCCTAATAGATTTGATTGAGGACTTTGGGTTTCTTATCTTAAATGGGACCTCCATAAGTGATAGTGCTGGGAATTTTACGTTTGTTTCGAATCAAGGCTGCTCTGTAATAGATTATTGCTTAGTCAAAGGGGATTGGTTAGACATTGTGAAAGATTTTGAGGTTTTTCCGGCTAATTATTCAACTCATCTCCCCATTTGTGTGTCGTGTGAGTTCAAAACCCAGGAATGCAATATCCGATGTCAAAATGTGAATGATTGCAACAGACTACGTTGGATTAAAAATAAATCAGATGTTTATAAAAGAAACTTAAACCAGCATTCAATGAATATCACAAATCAGGTTATAAACACAATTGACGAAGCAACAGATTTGATATTGAGCACTATTAGAGAGTCAGCAGTTATCAATTCAAATAATAGAGGAAGCGTTTCCAAATCTAGCTGGTATGACGGGGAATGTAGGAGAAGTAGAGAAAAATCCTTCAAGCTTCTGAAACTTTTTAGGAAAACGAATAATTTGGCTTTTAAATCCCTATATTTGCAGGCAAATAATGCGTATAAAAAGCTATGTAGCCATAAAAAACAACTTTTTCTCAATAAGTCTGCATTAAATCTCGTACACAGCAGAGATCCTAGATTGTTTTGGGCGAATGTGCATATTTTAAGTGGACGCAATAAGTCGGCTGTTATTTGTATTAGCGCCGATCAAATGGCATCGTATTTTGAAAAACTTTTACTGGCGGATCCAAAACAAATATCTATAAGCTTTGCGTTACCGTTCATTCAAATTGAAGAGTTAGATGCTCCATTCTCCATGCTTGAACTGCTTTTTGCATTAAACAAAATGAAAGATAGCAAGGCTCCGGGTTTAGATGGCATCCCAGTTTTACAAAAATGCCAGCTCACAATTTCTTGAACATATTTTAGTTTTGTTCAACCGAATTTTTGAAAACGAGGATATCCCAAATTCTTTCCGATCTTCATCCATATCTGCAATTTTTAAAAAGGGTGACCCTAGCCTTCCTGAAAACTACAGGGGAATTTCTGTCCTTAGTTCACTGCGGAAGCTATTCACTCAAATTCTTTACTTAAGACTTATTAGTTGGGCTGAAAGAAATAATAAAATGAAATTGATAGGTGATAGTTCAATCGTAGAATCAATTGATTCTCTTGAACATCGTCGAAACGTTGCCTGTCTCACTCTCTTTTATCGCTTTTTTCACAAGCAGTGCTCTAGTGAAGTAGCCAGTTGCATTCCTCCCCTGAAACATTTTAGCCGCAACACCCGCCTCGCTAGGAATGTTCATCAGTTTTACCTTGAGCCCAACTTCGGACGTACAGTTAAGTATAGAGATTCGTATTTCAGTCGCACCACCCGGATGTGGAATGCTTTACCTGGCTCTGTATTTCCCCTTCATTACGATTCACAAAGATTCAAAAGCAACGTGCATCGGTGTCTCCTTTTAAATCCTCTCCTATTTTCCTAAATGCTCGCACTGTGTTTAACAACATTATAAGGGTATTCATATCCCCTTGATGTGCGCGCTAATTATAAAAAAAAAAAAAAAAAGCTGCTTCCAAGCTGGGTTTCGAGCTAATCTCTCCACAGTGGACCAAATCTTTACCCTCACTAGTGTTGCTAGGCGCTATATAGAGAAGAAAACAAATCTTTATGCATTTTTCGTTGATTTTAAAGCAGCCTTCGATACTATCAACCGAAGCTCATTACTATTTAGACTTTCAGGTATCGGTTTGTCAACAAAATTTATAAAAGTTTATGAGCAACTGCTTTCAAATACGACTGCTGTAGTTAAAAATGGCATGAACATGTCGAAACAATTTAGGTCAGAAACAGGTGTCCCACAGGGTTGCATTTTGAGCCCCTTAGTTTTCTCGCTTTTTATCAATGACATTGAAGATACTATACCAGGTGGTGTTGTTTTTGGTGATCTACTTATCAAGGTGCTCCTTTATGCGGATGATCTTGTTATTTTAACTGATAATCCTGTGACACTTCAACTCCAAATTAACAAGTTAAAACAATATTGTGATTCGTGGGACCTTTAAATAAATACTGAGAAGTCTAAGGCCGCGTTTCCATTTGCAAGAAAACTTCTGCAAGAAATGTCTGACAGTCTGTCCGACAGTGACTTGCAAGTGGAAACTGAGAAGCAAGTTCGATCGCGACAGTTCTTGCGTAACTTCTTGCAAGTATTTGCGAGTGCAATAAATTGCAGGTTGAAACAGGTTTGCATTGACTCGCGACAGTTCTTGCAGCTTACCGGAAAAGTTTCGTATATATTGCACTCGCGGCTGACATTTATTGCAGAAGAAATTGCAAGAATTCATACAGCAATGTAAACGCTACTGCAAGAAACTTCTGCAAGACTTCCGCGAGTTGACTTGCAAATGGAAACGCGGCCTAAGATTATGATATTTAGACACCAGAATCGTAGTGCACGTAATGACCGTTCTTGGAACTTGAGTGGTTCAAATATAGAAGTTGTGAAGGACTTCAAATATCTAGGTTTCACATTAACACATAACCTGAATTTTCGAAGTCATGTAAGAGATAAATTGACCGCAGCAAAAGCAGCCATTAACTGTATGTGGTCAAATTTCTTCAATAACAAAGATATAGACGCGGTTTCGAAGTTCAAAGTGTTTGATGCAACCGTTAAAAGCTGCCTTTGTTATGGAAATGAAGTATATAGCTACATGCAATTAGACGAAATTGAGATTATCCAAAGATATTTCTTCAAGCGTATTTTTAGACTCCCATCTAATACACCCAATTATGCCATACACGTTGAGTCAGGACTAGCACCAATTTTTTTAAAGAATCTTAAAGCGAATGCAGACTATATAATCAAAGTCATGAATAGACCTAACAATAACTTGCAGAAAAAGATTCTCTTAACAGCATTACGCTGCAGATACACACCTTTTAAAGATTGGTTGGAGTTGGCCTCAGAACATAACTTTCCTTTGACGTTTTGTCTGGATAGTCTAGACTCGTGGAGGAATGAACTTTACGATTGTATTTCGGTTATAGATGACAACATATATCAGACATTTCTCAATCGGGCAAGGGAGTCCGTATCTAGATCATTATACAAAAAACTTAACTTCTCTTTGGGAGAAGCAAATTATTTTCGAACCGAATTCACTTCTAGGGAGATAAGTCTGATATTTAAGGTTCGCACGGAGATGCTTGAGCTTAACTTCAGACCTCACAGAAGTGATATGAATCCTAATTGTACACTTTGCAACCTCAATCAAATTGAAAATGTTTTTCACTTCCTAGCGTTATGCCCAATCTTACAAGAGATCCGGCGACTCTACTTCAATAAGAGCTTCCTTTCGTTTGAGGACTGTGTTGGAGTTTTGAATGGTGAGAGTGGTTGGAAATTGCTTATCCGGTTTTTCTCTGAAGCTGTCGCATACAGAAATTCATTCATTGATATGTAATGCACACTCTAATATAATTTTGTTTTAGCTAAACTAAAAGCCCGCTTCTCCGTCGATATTGAAAGTTTTTAATCGCTCTTCTATTTTTTATGTACCTATCTTAATATTTCTTTTTTGTTTTCTTAGTTTAAATATTACACTCAATACAATGATTAAAACTATGGACAAAAAATACAAAACAATATTCACTATCATTAGCTTAACTAAACAAAACTAATAATACTTTCAGTTTATGTTAGTAATTTTTGATTTGCTTATCTGTCATATTTAAAAATTGTCTTAATCTTTAATTATTTTCTAAATTGTAATTTTGTATTGTATGTAAATTTGTATCTTTTCTCTCAATGTTAAAAGTTTAGATAAAACCGGCAGACGGCTGAATAGCCATGCTTGTAAATCTTTGAAATGTAATTAAGCTTGTACTTATTTGAAGAAAAAATAAAGAAAGAAAATAATAATAATAAAGTTATCTGGGTATCCATCCGAATCTTTCTTTGAATTTACAAAGTTCCAGAAACTTTTTGGATCATCCCTTAATGAGCTGCCCATTCTATGAACATAACTTGAGTACAGAGTTTTTGATATAGTGATTTAAATTCATCAAAAAAAAAAAGATGTAAGAAAGGTGATCAGATTCAGAACGCGTCTTAATGTAAGTCCGCCAAGCATTATTTCTTTTGTTGCGAAGCTTTTTTAGTTCCTTAGTGTACCATGGGTGATTAGAGCTCACATTCTTTGAAATTTTGAGGGGTATAACTTTGTTCATGCAGTCGTTAAGAATAAAATAAAAGTAACTAACTGCTTCGTCAATATTGGTGAAAGCTGATATATTATTAATATTAGATCTACTTAGTTCATCAGAAAGCATTTGAAAGTTTGTCTTTCGATGGTCGAATATATGCGAGCAATCATATGAATTACTATAACTATGAATATGACCGCTTAGGTCAAGGAAAATGTCAAGAGGAGGGTGATAGTCATATACATTAGTAATGCCGGAATTAGATTTAAGAACGACAGTACTAACAGCGTCAGAGGTAAAGACTAAATCGAGATTTCGATTTAAAAAGTTTTTAATACAGCTCACTTGTTGTAAGTCAGTAGAAATTAGATAATCCAATAAGATAAGCTCTTGTTGAGAGGATGTCAAGGAAGCTTTCTGAAATGAACAGTCAATTGAAGGAGACCAATCTATATAAGATAGATTAAAGTCACCCAGCAGTAAAATATTTATATCTAAAGAAGAAAGATTGTTTAAATAATCTAACACTAAAGCCACTTCATTGTAGGCAGGGGCAGAACTTTTTGGTGGAATGTATGTGCCAATTACATAGACTGTCTTAGACTCAAAAGTAACTTCAATGTAAATTAAATCTATTGTTAAAATAAAAGGAAAAGTGATACTAGACGACAAAAAACTATTGCGACAAGCTATGAGAACACCCCCTCCTACGTCTGCGTCTACATGAGAATGGCGGTCCTTTCTAAATACTTGAAATTCTGAGTTAAAAAGTTCTGTATCCAGAATGCCTGAATGAAGCCAGGTTTCTGTAAGAACAAAAATATCATGGGGCAAAAGCTTGAGAATTAATAAAAAAATCAGTAGTTTTACTACGAAGCCCCCTTACATTCTGGTAAAATAGGGAGAGTCTTATTAGTTTTTTGAAACATTATTGACGGTACTTTTTTCAACACGTTTCTTCTTGGAAGAACCAACAAATTCTTTTAAAAGAGTGCCTGAAGGCCAGAAATTCGGGCTGCAAAGATAATCAAATTGTGACGGAGGGACAAAAATTTTAAAGGACGAAACAAAACTGTTAGGTTTACTTATTTTCGTACATCTTATAATTAAGTCATTAGATATGTTATGGTTCAAAGTTAGATGGGATATAATATCATTGGCTGTTAAATCAGGCTTTAGGCGGGATACAAAAATTTGTTTAGGCTTGGGAACTGATTCTACTTGTTTGGGAATTGGAAATGGTTCAATAGGAGGATAATTCACATTAATGGTTTCGGGAACTGATTCGACTTGTTTGGGGATATGAGGTAGTTCGGTAATTTGATTATCAACATTAGAAGACCTACTAGAAACAACAGCTAAATCGACAATTGTCGTTTCATTGTTATTATTTGTAGGACCAACACAGCTCCTAAGACATAAACATTTTTCGGAAGAGTGAGTATCTTGCTTTTTCTTTTTAGACTTATTAGGTTTAGAAATATCTGAAGTAGACTGCACTAATAGGTCGATTGTTTTTGATGAGACATTAGGCAGAGGAGTATGCGGCTCTTCCAAATCATCAGTTGAGGTTGATATGTCAACCGAAAACTTGGGGGCTGAAAAGTTATTAAGGTTTGAAACCGCATCATTAAAATTATTGCAGAGTTCATCTAGTCCTTTCTTGATTTTGGTAATATCAGTCTTGAATGATGACATTTTAAATGCAAGTTCTGATAGAGAGATTTTCCTGCAATCAGGACAGTACCATACTGCAATTTTTGATGCGTCAACCTTTTCCATAAATAAGGTGGTTGACCCAACGCATTTAGCATGGTAAAACTTCCCACAAGGGCCGTAACATGCAAAAAGGCATGCATTAGGGGAAGAGTCCAGACATTTCACCGCTGAGCATTCTATTTTAATAAATTTGAAAAAAAGTAAAAAAAGAAAAATAAAAACGGAGAGATTGAGAATAAAAGTTTAGTTTTAATTAAATAAAAAAAAAAAAAAAAATGGAAAAAAAAGTTTACTTGGATAGTACGAGATTTGAACCTGAGATGTTTGACACAGCTATCTTCGCTCTAAGTTTTCAGTTTTAAATTCATTTTTATTATCTTTTACTTATATCTACTTACTTGCTAACAAAAATGTTTAAACTAGCTTACATAATAACTTAATTAACTTACTGACCCTAGGCGGGTACTCTAAATTATACAATAACTTATTTCTAATGCCTTTCGGCATAAAGATACCATATGTCTACTTCAAACTAGAACTAATTAATAACTAAGAAAATTTAAAAAACTTAGTTTCATAGATAATTTTTTATGTTTTTCTTAAAATTACTTACAAATAATTAAAACTACTTAAAACTAGAGCAGCCACAGTAGCTTTTATTTGTTTTTTTTTTTTGTGTTTTATAATTTTTTTTTGGTTTTTGTAAGTTTTTTTGGATTTTGGGACGCAACAATAAGTTTTTACATTTTTTTTTTATTTTGATTTTTACATTTTTTTTTTGATTTTCGACGCAGCTTAATTTTTTAATTTTTTTTTGTATTTTTGTATTTTTAAAATTTTTGTTTTTTGGTTTTTTTTTTGTTACGTTTTTTAAAATTTTTTTGGCTGCCACTGTGTCTACCCCCTACACCCTAAGTCTTACACACTAAGCCTGTGCAAGCCAGCCATTGGCGACTCGCTATCGGTATCATTTTCTGTCTGTTGCTCAGACAACCACCAGAACTGTTCTGACGTTTTAACAACGTCCCGTCGATTGCGATCTGATACCGCCCTACTGAACCGGAGGAGCTCTTCAGCTTCTCCGCCTACTGCGGCGACGTCCCGACCATAAAGGAGCCGTCGTTCCACGGACTTACGGCAGACGTGGTAGATCAACGGAACCGCCGATCTGTCCTGTATCAAACCTATCATGTCAAAATAGAGTAAAGCCTCCGGTGGGACAAATCCACTGAAACGTGTTCTCTTCATATATTCTAAGTTGGGGTAATAAGCCCCAAAACTCAGGCCATTGGTCGAGGTCATCGCCCTTGCAGTGTGACCCCGAGTCAGTTTTATCATGAAGTTGTCGATCCTGTTTATTTGAGCCCCGTTGTAAAGGACCTCATTAGGATAATATTTTCTGTACTCCGACTCTGGTGTTCTGTGCAATCCAAGACAGGTACGCAGACACTGTCTCTCAAACACCCGAATCTTTTCCATTTGAGACGCTGTAACATTGAACCACACGGGGCACCCATAGACAATCATTGGCCTTATGAGGGCCATGTAGCAAATCACCTTCACTCTGCTATCAAGTTGACTGCTGTGAAACAGTCGCCTTGTCAGAGCAAAAGCTCCTCTAGCCCTGACCAGAGCCGCATTCATATGTTTGTTAAAATATAGATATTGATCTAGCCAGATGCCGAGATACTTGACTACTACTTTGCTTGGCAGTGGGTGGCCATGTAGATCAACGATCACCATCTTTCGCCAGTTCTTTCTCGTATCCCATAAGGCCCGAGCCAACGGGGTTATAAACACAATTGTTTCCGATTTCTAAAAGTTGATTTTCAACTTCCAGTCATCGCAATATTGCTGAATCTTATCGAAGTCACGCTGCAAGAGTGTTCTGATGACCTCGATCTTTGGACCTGTTCTGTACGCGATTAGGTCGTCGGCGTACGCTATAGCATGGTGAAGGGAACCAATTAGATCGCCGGTGAAAATGCTAAACAAAATAGGCGAATTCACCGCCCCCTGTTGTAGACCGTTCTGTATTTTAAAAGTTCTGGTAGAAGTTATATTGCAACTTTTCACAACAAACCTTCTACCATGAAGCATGTCATTCAGAATATATAGCAGTGGTTTACTCATGCCATACCTGATCAACTTATAGAAAATACCGTCTAACCAAACGGTGTCGAAAGCCTTCTTCAAGTCAACCAGACATGCACCCGTACACTGCTTTTTAGCTTTGTTCCATTGAATATCAGATACTAGTTTAGACGCGGCATGTATGGTATCATGACCCGCCTTAAAACCGATTTTCGGGAATAATATTTTTGTCCTCAGCCCATGTGGACAGTGCTCTATTGAGAACTTTCTCGAATACTTTGCTGATACTCGGAAGAAGACTAATTGACCGGAGATTTGCTGGATTGGAACCATCCTTACCTTTTTTAAGGAGAGGATGGACCACTGCCGTCTTCCAACGCACTGGATAATATGCATTATTCAGCGCATTGTTGAACAACGTGGTGTATATGTCCACCGCTTCCGCAGGGAGGTTTCGCAGCACAACATTGGGTATGCCGTCGACTCCTGCTGACTTCTTTTTCTTTATTTTGTGAAAGATGTTCTCGAGGTCCATCTTAGAAACGAACAGGGTGTTATCCCCGTTTCGCTGGGCGATGACTGCATTTGCAAGTCGGTCGTCATTGAACCTAGTGAAACCAGGATTCTCGGATCGCCAATGCGAGATCTCGTCTCTAAGATAGAAGTGTCCAACGAAGGCTCTGTTCTCAAGGTCGCAATTCGGGCGAATGCAGTCATTCACCTTATATACTCGCTCGAAAACAGCACCCACAGTCTCTACCTTCTCTTGAGTATCTTCCACTATAAAGTGGTCATCATCCAAAATGGCGTCATCTGGATCTATTCCTAATGTCAGAAGTAAGTCTTTGTTCTCTGTCGTCCTTTGGAGTTTAATACTCTGAAGGTCATTTTGATCTTTTCTCCTAAAGATTTTATTTATTTCCGGAAACATACTCGGGTTGTTGGACTGTACAGCCCGAATTTTGTTGTTCCAGAAGAGAGATATAGATATTCTGTAATTTTCTTTAATTAACTGTTGGAGATTTTTGATCTCTGACTTCAGAGTTGTCGGTCAGTAAACCTCCTGTGCAAGAGTTTGAGTCTCGACAGGAGTCTACTTTTTTGTTTGTAGAGTGCGTCGATTGTCGCGTTTCTGTACATGTTCGTTGAGTCATGTTGCCTATATTTAGGAATTGTCCTGTCCATTGTAGTACGGATTGCATCCTCCATACTTTGCAGGTATCCATCGATCTCAACGTTCGACAGATTCCTGTTGCATGGCGGCGCAAGACCGCTCGAACGAATTTCCCTTGAGACGGCACCGGAAAAGCGCGGCCAACGTGTCTTACCGTAGTTGTAAGAGTGCGTCGGCACGTACTCCTCCAGTTCCACAAGGTCGTTCGGAAGCAGTATGACGGCGGCAAGTCCACAGTGGTCACTGTCGTACTCAACCGTCGTCAAACAATTTTTCGTCCGTCGAAGAATGTCGTCGGTCAGTTTAAGTCTTGAGTCTAAAAGCAATAGATCCAAATATGAGCCACTTCGAGGAAATGAAGGCCTGTCAGTAGCCAGCAGATCGACTTTACACTCAATGCTGTGGAGCCCCAGCCAATTAAATAGCTGGGTCCCCCTTGGATTGGCTAATTGATTTCCCCAATCTTGGTGTTTAGCATTGTAATCACCGGCCAAAAGGAAATAGTTTTCATCCGAATTCAGTTTCAGACATCGAAAAAGTGTTTCGAGCTCTGTTATAAAACATGAATTTTGAGAAGCCTCCGGCGCATAGATCGCGACCACATACAACCGCCTCCCCTGTTGGAGAGGGATGCATACGATACACGCTTCAAGCAACTGGAATCGGCGTACTTCACCACTATATATTACTTTATGAACAATGCCCTTACGTATGAAGATCGCAACCCCACCCGCGAAAGTCGAGTTGGGTCGGTCCCTCCTTACGATAATGTAATTATTATTCGTCAAATTGTGATGCTGGTTTAGCCTAGTTTCGCTAACCATACATACATCAGGACGTTGGTCTTTTAACAACTCAAAGAAGTTGGCTCGTCGTTCTACCCTAACTAGCGAATTCACATTCACGGCTAGGATCTTAAAAGGCCTCTCCGGCAGCGCGCCCGTTAACCTAAAAATTGCGCAAGCGACGGCACTGCACGGTAGATCAAATCCACCCTACGCGCCTGCTCACTTATTTGCCGTGATAGTTCACTCATTTGTGCCTGAATGACGCGCAGAGCGACCATCACCTCTGACTCCCCAGCAGCAGCCTTTGACACAGATGGCTGTGCGGCCGCTTTCTGGGGAGGTTGTACCGTTTTCCCAGCTCCACCCGCCATTTGGGCGTAGGAAACTTGGGGAACGACGGCCCTTGGAATTGGTCTGGCTGTAAGCCTTCCCTCGTCCTTGGTTACTGTTGGAGCAGCTTTTAATGATTTTTTTATTACTTGGTATCGAGGACATCCCCGATAGTTAGCAGGGTGTCCATCTCCACCACAGAGTACACATTTCAGTTGGGTCTTATCTTCGACCCTTTCCTCACCGAGCTTACACTCTTTTTCTTTGTGGTTCTCACCACACTTTACGCATCTCGACTGCATTTGGCAGTTCTAACCAACTACGCCGTGGAGCAATTTAAAAATTGCACTACAAAAATAATAATTTAAAACACAAAAACTATGATTATAAAACAAAAAAAAAAAACTTTCATGTAGTAATTATGATAATTAAAGCAACGTAAAGTGCTCAAGAGACTTGCACTTGAATTATCACTCAATTAAGGTTACGGATTTTTTTTTTTTGAACGAGAGAACTTCACCGCTTACCAAAGCACAATTAATTGGCAAAAATTTAGATATTTAACACAATTATCTGTATACACTGTTGTCAACTAAGAATATGGACTTAAAAGCACGCAAATAAACTATGAGACACAAATAAATCACAGTAGAAATTGTAAAAAATAGAGAAAATTTAAGGAGTATTATGACACACAACCAACACTATAACCAGAGCTGCCAGGTTCATTTTAAAATAGAACCTATACCCTTTTCTACGAACTGCACGAAGCGAGAAGTATTTTCCCTTGTAGCAAAGCTCTTTGATCCAGCAGGTTGGACAGCTCCTGTCCTTATAAAGGCAAAAATCCTTTTGCAGACCATCTGGAAAGACAAGACACCATGGGATAAGCAGCTAACAACTTCGTCGTTAGCTATCTGGAAAGTATTCACAGAAACTTTTACAGAGCTTTCGCAGCTTCAGGTTCCACGATGGGTTCAAATAACCCCTAAACCCAAGCTCCAAATTCATGGATGTTGTGACTCCTCTGAACGAGCATATGCTGCTGCTATATTCGTTCGAGTAGAGGACAGCTCCAGAGGAATCACATCGCACATCCTATGTTCCAAAACGAAAGTCGCTCCAGTCAATCCAGTAACGCTGCCTCGATTAGAGTTATGTGGTGCCGTTTTACTGGCAAAGCTCATGGGAAACGTTCTTCCTATGTTTAAGTCAGAAAACCCTGAGATACATTTGTGGTCTGACTCGTCAAATGTACTTGCGTGGCTTGCAAAAACCCAGTCTGCTTGGCGGACTTTTGTTGCAAATCGCTGTAGCAAAATTAAGAAATATGTCGGTGAAGTTGACTGGAAACATGTGTCTTCAGAAGACAATCCAGCTGATCTTGCTACTCGCGGAATAACTCCCACCGAACTCATTTCTAACATGCTATGGTGGAACGGACCAAAATGGCTGTGTCATCCAGAAAACTTGTGGCCGGCTACCACCCCTGCCGTTGTTAGAGAATTGGAACTAGAACCAAAAGCTGTCAGCTCTTTTCATACCACAGAATCAGAAGATATTCTCGAACGATTCTCATGCTATGCTCGAGCTCTGAGAGTTATTTCTTACGTTTTGCGATTTTTCCACTCAACGAATTCTCGATTCAAATCAAATTATTTTCACCCAAAAAAAGAAGAAATTATGCATACCAAGGAGAAACTCATAAGGCTTGCCCAATTCAAGCATTTCCCAAAGGATTACGCGAATCTTCAAAACAACAGCAGAATACATCCTAAAAGTAGCCTTCTAACTTTAAATCCTATTTTAGACTCAAAGGGAATAATTCGCGTACATGGTCGATTAGCCAACTCAAACATTTCTTGGTCTGAACGCTTTCCAATCGTTTTACCTTATGAATCCACGTATTCAAAACTTCTTGTCGGCTTGGTCCACAAAATAACACTTCATGGGGGCAACCACTTGATGTTTATGCTTATTCGGCAAGAATACTGGATTCCTAAGGTGAAAAACTTAATAAAAACATGCGTCAACCACTGCAAACCTTGTGTGCTCCATAAACAACATCAGCGATCACAATCAATGGCAGCACTCCCACCGGAAAGGTCATGCTTTTCTAGACCATTTTCGAAAACTGGAGTTGATTTTGCTGGTCCCTTCGACATTAAAACCTATCTAGGGAGAAGTTGCCGCTTAACCAAAGGTTACGTTTGTGTTTTTGTTTGTTTTAGTACCAAAGCGATACACCTTGAAGGAACAACCGAACTTTCAACCGCTTCTTTTCTCGCCGCTTTTCAACGGTTTATAGCTAGACGAGGTCTGCCAAGTGATATTTATTCCGATAATGGGACTAATTTTGTGGGAGCCAATAGACTAATCAAAGAAAACTTTCGAAGACATGTAGAGGAAACCGCTTTAGAAGCATCAAAATTATACTTATCGGGTTTGTCTTGGCATTTTATCCCTCCAGGTGCTCCTCATATGGGAGGACTGTGGGAAGCAGGAGTCAAGAGCTTCAAGGCCCATTTCAAGAAGGTAGGTGCAGGTGTTAAATACACATTTGAAGAGTTCTCGACCCTTCTGTGTCGTATTGAGGCTTGTCTTAACTCGCGTCCCATTTCTTCCATCTCTGAAAATCCTAACTATCCTCTTCCGCTAACCCCAGGTCATTTCTTAATCGGAGGTCCCCTCCTTTCGCTTGCAGAACCAGATCCACAAGACACTTCACTTTCTCTTCTCAAACGTTGGGAAAAACTAAAAGTTTTGCAGCTACAATTTTGCAAGCGGTGGAAGGAAGAGTATCTGAAAGAAATGCACAAACGATATAAATGGAAGTTTCCACAACGAGAAATAGAAATAGGAGATATCGTCGTTGTGAAGAAAGAAAATCTTCCACCCACTGAATGGCGATTGGGACGGGTAACAAACGTTTTTCCGGGTACCGACGGAAGAGTTGGCGTTGCAAGTATTCAAACCCAGAATGGTGAAATTAAAAGACCTATAGTTAAACTATGTGTTATTTCTGCTTAACTTTACTTGAAAACTAGACTACAACGAAATTAAAAAAAAAAAAAAAAAACCAATATGTATCTTATATGAATTGATCAAGGTAAAGGGTTGCATCTAAATCTATCTATTTTACACGTCTCTATCTTATCTTATTATATTCATTTGTAAATACTTATTTATACAACCATTGTTAAATCTCTAAGTTAGATTTTTATCCCCTACTAACATTTCCTACCTCCGGAGTGAGTGGAACCCCTCCGGTAAAGCACAAAGGTTCTTTATCTAAACATTTCCAAATTTTTTATTGATTGCTACAGACTACATGTCTGCAAGGGCGGCGGCAATGTCTAAGTGGAAAGAGAGTAGAAACACCCCTTAAACATAAAAACTATGTTTTTATGCTATTGTGTGTTAGGGGGCACTTTCTTCGCGGATATTCGTCATGCCCTTTCCGATAACCCATTTTTCTTTCTCTTTTTCTACTAACCCTCACCGAGGTAAGACCTATTGTACATTCTTTATATTAAAAATTATAAAACTAAATTCCATTTGTTTCTTTTTAATATCTACACCTACGGCAAACTAAACAGTAGTTACAAGAAATGTTCCACGCAGTATAGCAGTTCCGTAGATTTTTAAGAACTGCAAACGATGCAAAGACTCAATATTTTTACTGTACCCAAACCAACATCCTCCACTTGCTCTACCAATTGAGCTTTTATTGCAGGAATCCAGTTTAATTTAAAGACTTTAAAAATTTTTTCATAATTTTGTATCTTTTCTAATGTAATAAATGTTTCGTATAAGAAAAAGATTTGAAATTCAGATATAAATTTAAAAAAATCACATAATATTAATTTATTTGCAAGACCAGCTACACTATAACATAAAACCGGACATACATTGGGTTGCTAATTATTCTGAGGGTTTTGGTGCTTGGGTGCGTCTAAGCTGACCGAGTGGAGTATGTAGACTGTATTTTTGAGAGGTGATTTTCAATGAAGGACTTGTCTTCCAAATTTGCCGATTTAATTATTCCATCGGGGGTACACTTGCACCGCCTGCAACCATTTACTAAGAGAGTCCAACGTCTGATTTCAAGTTTGAGGCTGTGGTCTGCTTAAAGAAGACTTCGTTTGACTTGTCCCAGGTGATACTGTTCTGTTCTTTCATTTCCTGTTAGATCTTTGTTGATTGAAATTCGTTTGCCAGCTAAATTCTTTGTCGACGACAGTACAGCATTTACTTCTGTTGAACTAGCTAGCTCAAATACGAAGGCCATTTTATTCGCGTTGGCTGAACTTATTTTTCGAACACCGCACCGTTGGTCGTTGCAGCTACACGAAGAGTTGAACTGCAAACTTTCTAAAACTGGGATCTCGCTTCTTTTACGTTTTCTGTGCTTAAACCTGTTACTACGACTTTCATTCTTTTTGTAAACTTTTCTGTTTCTTCAATTTTTTTTCTTCAATTAAACTTCACCATCTTTCAATTTTAAAACTTCTTCCTTCAGAATTCGGTTCTCTTCTTTTAAAACAGCTATATCATTTCTTATTCCATTGATGTCTTCTTTCGTTGCAAGATGTTCGAGTTTCCTGTCTAAAAGCCTATTAGTAAGGGAGCCCGGGATGCTAAATTTGCAGTTACTAAAGCGTCATGAGGACTTATTGGACTGTGAAGTTTACGTTCTAAAATGAAAAAAAGTGTATGGCAGTTTTCCATTTTAGTGGGGCGATGGGCGTGTATGAGCTTTTAAAAATGTAAAAAAAAAAACAGTCGAATTGAAATACTCGCGCGTCAGATTTTCGTAGAGTATACGCGCTTTGTCTTTCTGATAACCGAAATATATTAATCAGACGATTTACTGGGGGCAAATGGGCGTAAAGAGAGGTTGAAAAACAAAACAAAAAAAAGTTTATATTTTAATAATCTGACAATTTGAGTGGGGCCTTAGTAAGTAGGCGAGTCACAAAGATGTAAAAAAAATCGATGTTTTGAAATACTCGAGCGCGTCAGATTCTTATACAGAGTGATCAACTTGATGTTTTCGCCATCCAGGATGAAAATCTGACCATTATATGGGAGCGTACTCTTAGTCTGACAATTTAAACTGATTTTTTATTTTTAAATTTCTATAGCTCAGCGGCATTTCATGGGATCGCTTTAACCGAAGATGTTTTTTTCTTGAAATCGAACGCTCTACAAAAATGTTCTCTGTGGCAATGTCGTTACTCATACCGGCCAGATGGTACGGGCCACTAAACCAGATTTTTCCGTAAAATTCACGTTTTGTCGCAGTTATCTCGTAAATAACAAAAGTAAAAGAAAAATTGTAAATTAAAAACTTGTAGAGAATTTAGTTTTCTACAAAAAACGTCTTTTGGACCAATTGCTAATATCAATATTAACCGAGATATTAACCATCATATATTATACATTTTATAAACGATTTCACCTCAATCGCCCCAAGCAAATTGTCAGATTATATGTTTTCCGAAATCCTGATAAAATAACCTTCAAAATAAAATAAAAATTAATCGCGCTCGAGTATTTCAAAACATCGATTTTTTTTTACATCTTTGTGACTCGCCTACTTACTAAGGCCCCTATCAAATTGTCAGATTATTAAAATATAGGCCCGTATTATGAGTAGCGAATGAAACGTTCGCTTCTAGTCGAACTGTTCAGCGAACTACAAGCTTCGTGTTATTATGAGTAACGAACTACAACATTCGCTTTTGATGTGATAGGTACCAACTTAAAAAAGTTAATATATTTCATAAAGTAATATGTCAAATTGCTTTGTAATTGTTGTTGATCTGTTAATAGAACATCTTTCTTATTCAGTTAAATAAAAAAAAAATTCATTGTAAGTATGATTACTAGTGTTGATTTGTTTTTTGAAGATGTGTAAGAAAATGAGAGTGCACGGAATAAATTAGTGTGTTAGTTTGGTCTTTTATAAATTTCATATGTGCATTTTCTCTTTCATTTAAACTGTTCTCCCCTCTTTGGCAGGGATCGCTGTTGGCCAGATGATGATGGTCCTTGAACATGCTGGGTATCTTTATCTTTTATTTAAAAGAAAAATAACAAACAAGTGTTTGTTATTGTTTTGGTTTTGTCCTGGAGTTGTAATTGATATTATTTAAAGAACATTTTAAAAAGAAAAAAAATTTTTATTAAAAAATGTATGTTGAAGATCGTAAAGATCACCTCAACTCCATATTGCGTTTCGCCCAGGCTCATCTAACTGATGAGCCCAATTGCCGTGCCTGGGCGAAACGCAATATGGAGTTGAGGTGATCTTTACGATCTTCAACATACATTTTTTAATAAATTTTTTTTTTCTTTTTAAAATGTTCTTTAAATAATATCTTTATCTTGCCGAACTTGGGCATCTTCATTATTACTGCATAATTTTTCATGCAGAGTTGCTTCTTCCATTCCTTATGTTGCATTTATATTTGAATGCGCAACTGAAGGGTATTCTTGTGTATTCATTCTTCATTAGAAGATACAGCCAGATGGATTTACTGCATGTTAAAAGCTGAATAAGTAGTCAACTACCTGTTCTAAAGGCTAAAAAGACATTGGCGTATATTGTCCCCTTCCAGTAGCTACAATCACTTTTTTGTTTGCTGAAACTTTTTTTTTAATTTTCAATTCGAAATCCAACCAAAACTAGAACTCTATAAGCAAACATTAGAGTTCAGGTCAATTGGAAAACGATTGCTCCATTGCTTTGAGATCTGACTGCAATTTAATTGATTAGGGACAAGCTAATGAATCGAAAGAAATTAGCATCTTGTTTTTAATAGTAAATACAAATATAAGAACTTTTTTCTTTTAATTCACTCATTTTTGCCAGAAATGCATCCAAACAGAGACAGTAAACAGTAAACAAACACAAAAAAAAAACTTAACCCTGCGTTCGCTTGCTTTATCACCAATAACTTTCGTTCGACCGATTTTGACGCGCTGGGCGAATACAATATCGAACATTCGCTACTCATAATTGGTCGATAGCTCTAGTCGATAACTTTTTGACATTTGAAGCGAACTTCATTTAAGCGAGTCGCTACTCATAACACGAAATTATAGAATTCGCTTGGATTTTAGTTCGATTCGCTACTCATAATACGGGCCATACACTCTTCTGTAATGTAATCAACTTACCATATCTTAATTTGACGCGCTCGAGTATCGAGTACCGAGGGTCGACTTTTTTTTACTTATCTGACGGGCTGCCCTGAACGAACGCCCCAACATTAAGGTTTCATATATGGTAGGAGTACATTGCAGGGTGCAAGGTTTCTCCCCATATGATTTTCTGACGCGCTCGAGTAACGCGCAAAATCCCTTTCTGGGCTCCTCTACTATATCCATTTCTTGAATAAGGTCCTCCATTTTTAAGGTAAATGACATATCTGGTTTTGGGCAAGGTTTTTTCGAATTTGAATTATTTTTGTCATCTGGTGAAATTTCTGAGCTAGATCT
The DNA here is from genome assembly GCA_914767635.1 of Melanostoma mellinum. Taxonomy (NCBI): domain Eukaryota; kingdom Metazoa; phylum Arthropoda; class Insecta; order Diptera; family Syrphidae; genus Melanostoma; species Melanostoma mellinum. Next base: position 120,000,158 of record OU612059.1, on the reverse strand, counting down.
TTCCAGTTTTGGCGTTTCGTTCATGAGCAATGTTTTGAGACCCTGTATAAAAATCTGTATTTATTACTCTGAAGTGGTTTGGGGCTAAGTTTTATGCCACATAGGTTCGTGTCTCCACTGATATTACTGTGGTAAAGCTCGTTCTTGTATATGGAAAGCTCTGCCGGTACGTTTCATCGGCGCTCAGGTGTTTGCAGTTTTGTCACTTTCTGTTTTATCTTATTGGATTTTAGTATAAAGCTTAAACTAATGTGTGTACTCACAATTTTGAAATATAGTTGTTTTTCTTTTTTGTGTGTGTGAATCTTTGCTGCTGACGGAGAGTGACGGTTGTTTTTTATGTCATGCAAGCACCTCTATGTGCTCCATTACAGGCCGCCTCCACCTGCAACAATTTTCGTTATGTCGACTCGACTCAACATCAAATGTTACGTGGAGGCGGGTCATTTGACGTTATGTCGCAATCTCTGACATTCTCGCGCATGCGCATTTCGGGCTATTTTGTTAGTTCAGGTGTAGTTGCGTTCAGGGGTTGTTGCATTCAGGTATGGTTGCGTTCAGCTAATTTTTCGTGTTCCATTTTTATATGTAGGTAACGTAGGTTCGCTACAGCCTTTTGTGTAATTTTATTTCTGAGTATTGTTAGTGCCGCGAAATATTTTCGGCTACCTTTAATGTACAAACACATTGAATTATTTGCTGCTTCACGCCAGCTTACGTATGAACTAATTTGGTTTCCTGAGAATTCAGGCAAAGACTTAATAACATCTAATGTCTCGTTGCATGTTATTGACTCACAAATTGTTTGTGTCTTATACTCCGTAACAAGATTTTTATTTGTCACAGATTCTAGTTGGTTTTTCAAAAAATTTATTTCTGCTTGCAAGGAAGCAGTATTTTCAGCTATTAACCTAGCCACTAAATTTTCTACCTCATTTGCCATTTTATTATTCTTTGATTCAAACTTCCTATTATTTTCCTTAATTCTTAGTTTCCTAAAACTGTTAAGTAGGTCGTCCAGTTTATCATAAATTTTTTTCTTTTTAAACAACACAAAATATTTTAATTCTCCCTTTTTGATCACTTACTTAAAAATGCACTTCAAATAAATAATATAAATTTTTGTCAGTTATTCTTATTTTTCATAATAATTTATCCTTACGGTGATGTCATCTGACTTTTTGATGTTGGTGGCTGATGCAAATTCCTTCTTTTTTTTCACCTCACAATGTCTTTATTTGTTTGTGTTTTCAACTTTTTTTTTTCTTTGTCTATAAATGTTTTTTTTTTTTTTTTTTTGCACTGTTTATCTAGTTATGGCTAGATAGCAACCTTTCTTTAAGTTTTTTTTCTAACTCACTGAAGAATTTCTTGTTTTATTAAGTTGTTTTTTTGGTTCTTATCCCTTTTAGTTAGAACTCGGTAATTTATTTTATTACTCTCGTTAATTTCAAAAAATTTTATATTATTGTTCGCACGAGTTTTAAATCTTTTACTGGGCAATTTTGCACAAGCAATAGTTCCCTTGGATATTGCTCGGGGTATAATATTCTTAATGTTTGTAGAGTTTGACTCATAGGATTTATTTTTTTGTTTTATTTAAAATAACTTGTCACTTTATTTTCTTGTCACATTCACTCTATACTTTGTTTTCTTTTACTTGAATATTTTCTCCTATTTGATAGGATACTTTTCTTTACACTTTTTTCTCCTTATGCGCGGATACTTTTTAAGACTTTAATTTTTTCCCTTTTCTTTGAAAGGTACTTATTTGTTTAAATTTTCGTTGCAACACTTTCACTGTATCACACACGAGACCATAGTATTCTCCCCTTACTTTGTATTTTTCAGGTTAACAGAAAATATCTATGTCCTGTCACGGTCGCCAATTAAATTAATTCGGACTACGAATTAGTTTTTAAAAAGATTTTATTTTATTATCCAACACTTATGACTGACAAACTAAGACTGAGCTATCCTAACTTAAAAATGTCTTAATGCTACTTCTCGATGATGAGCGACGTGTCCAATCACGATGTTCGGATGTCTACAGTATCCGATGTTTATCACATCACATCCGTTGGATAGATTCGGCGGCTCACTCAATAGATCGATTTGGTTGCTGAATCATCACTTTTTGCCCTTATATTGTTTGGGTGTCATTGTGCTTAACTTGCCTGATCTTATTTTTATTTCCGAAATATGGATTTACAATTTCGAAGCTAGTGATTATTTGCTTCCTGGTTATAATTTTATAGCTAATACTAATGAAGATTATGCTGCTGGTAGTGTTGGGTGCTTTATTAGGAATGATTTTTGTTATGATTTCTCAGATATTAATCTGGTGAGTGCTGATGTTTTAAAAATTGAATTTAAAGTGAATAGCGAGGACTTTGTCTTTTTATGGCCATACAGATTTCATAAATATGTTTTTTCGGTGTTTTATGAAGAATTTTAAAAGTTGTTAGATGATGAAAAATCACAAAATTTGTTGGTCCTAGGTGATTTTAATATAGATATTCTGAAAAAAAAACGATGTAGTTTCTTTTTTTTTTTTAGATCTAATAGCATTGCATGGACTAGTTTTCTTTATAAATGAGCCAACTCGGGTTATATCGGGCAAGTGTCTTGATCATGCTTTTGTTCGCTTCGTAAATAAGGATTATTCGTGTTTAGAAAAATGCGTATTCAATTTTCAAATTACAGATCATTCAATGAATGGTTTTCTTCTGGAATGCGAAAATACAATTAAATCTAAGAAATACACTAAGCAAGCTGTTGATAATGAGTTGATCATAGTAAATTAAATGACATGCTTTTTTTTGAGTCTTGGGAACAAGTCTATAATGAGAACGATGTATCAAAGGTCGATCTTTTTATAGAGATCTTAAAACGTAAAATAAAAATATTTTCATTCAAGCCAAATAACAAAAACATAAACAAAAGATTAAAGCCCTGGATTTCCTTAAGGTGAGTGAAAAGGATTCAAGCAAAGAACAAGCTAAGGATAAAGTGCAACAGGCACAAGCAAAAAAGAAAATTAAAGAAGAAATACCAAAAACTCTGCTGTGAACTTTAAAAGGAGATTAAATTATGTAAAGATTCTTATTATAGGAATCAATCTAGTTCCGCGAAAGGTAATTCCAGACGTGAATGGCAAGTTGTGAATAGTATTATCAACAAAACGCCTTCAGTAAACAACCCTATCGAACTGAGCATCAACAACACTATTTATAAGAGTGAAAGCGAAATAGCTGATAAGTTTAATAACTATTGTGTTAACTTGGCTGAAAATACCGTTCCAAATGTTAGATCACAATTTTGTCAGTATTGGAATCGAAGTGTTGACAGTAGAAACAGTAATAGTTTTTTCTTTGAACCCTTAACAGCATTAGAAGTGTCGAAAGCTATAACAAGTCTCAAAACTACTTATATCTGTGGGAACGATGGTATTTCTAACCTTCTGTTAAAAAACATTAAATGGAATGTTATTGACATCTTAGCACACATATTCAATAATAGCGTGACATCTGGTATTTTTCCCGATGCAATAAAGTGTGCTGATGTAGTTCCACTTTTCAAAAAAGGTAATAAGAATAAAGTTTTTAATTATAGACCCATCTTGCTTGCAACTATTAGTAAAATTTTCGAAAAGCTTATCAAAAAAAAGGATCGTGAATTTCCTCGACAAAAAAAATTTCTTTGCTTATTCTCAGTATGGGTTTCGCGAAATACAATCAACAGAAGATGAACTCTTGAATTTTTGTTCTATGGTTTTCAAAAACTTAGATGATAAGAAATATACAGCAGGCTTATTTGCAGATATAACAAAGGCATTTGATATGGTCAACCACAAAATCTTAGAAGCAAAGCTAGAGTGTGCAGGCTTTAGAGTTTCTATACTTTTATTGCTCACGTCTTATCTTGAGAATCGATCTCAAAAGGTTAAAATTAATAGGACTAGAAGCAGTAACGAATATATGAATATGGGCGTGCCACAAGGATCTGTCATGGGACCTTTACTGTTTTTAATTTATATTAACTCTGTGTTCCAGCTGCCTTTCAAGTGCGTTAACAGCTTTTGCAGATGATATAGGATTCGCATACGGGACAAAAAGCCTATTAACTGGGACCTTAGTATTCTTAGAGTCTGGTTTGCTAGCCACAATCTAGTGATTAGCTCTAAAACGAAATTAATGTTATTTAGTTTGTCTAACGCTAATAGCCCTTTAGTTGACGTGTTTTACCACTCTCCCGATTGTTAGCGTTTTAAATTAGAACACTGTAAGTGTGAATCTCTATCCGCAGAGAATACTTTTGATGACAGTGCACGGTGTAATATGAACTGCTTTCAAATAAAAAATGTATATGAATTCAAATATTTAGGGCCGGTCTGTTCAAGTTTGGTTAATTTTAACCCGTGGTTATTTCCAGTGGTTACCATAGAATGCGTCTTTTCAACCTTGGTTTGGTTAACAAATGAATGGTTTGGTTAACTAACCAGAGAAATTGTTAACCAGTCGATTTTGGTTGGTTAACGCTATTTAACCATCGATTTACTGGAATTTCGTCTTTTCACGTTTGGTTAATCTGTCTTTACGCATTATTTTCGACTCATCATTTGGCTATACAACAATTCAGTGTGATGGAGTGCGTTTGTTTTTAATTTTTCAATATATTTATCTCCAATATTATTCTTGTTATAGTTCTTTTTTATAAAATACTGTTTCATTTACAAATTTAGCTCACGTGGAAATTGTGTTTGGGATTTGTGGAGTTCTGATGGTTGTGACGTTAGTGATGACGAGGAATTATTGGTTCTTGAGCGGCGACAATATAATATGTATGAAAGATTGGACCATTTAAATAAATGGGACGATATTGATTTCTTCAGGCGCTTTATTGTGCGAAAGCAAACTGTGGCAAACATATTGCATTTGATACGACCGAAATTGCAAGATAAATGTCAAAGGTGTGTTCTACAAAATTTTCATTAACCAACAATAATTTAAAAGTAAGGTTTATCTTTAGACGTCGCAATGTTACGCCAATGGCGAAGCTACTGATCGCCCTTCGATTTTATGCATTAGGCACTATGCTCATATCAGTTGGTGATTTTTTTGGCGTCTGCAAAGCTACAGTTTCAGTTATAGTTCAGCGAGTTTCATTTGCCATTGCTTCAAAAATAACAAAAATTAGGAATAACATAGGAAAAAAAACATGAATAACTATAAAATAACTCACTATGAACTGCCGACAATAAACACATGTCACCAAGAAAGATAACCGTTGATTGAGGTTAGTGATTAATTTGACAGATAGACTGGAAAAATATTGGAATTTCTCGATAACCTACGGTTTGTTAACCAAGGCCGAAAAAAAAGTGAAAAGACGCAATTCCTTAACCATAGATCCATAAACATGGGTTAAGCAAAATCTCTGGTAACCAAACCACAGATTTAACCACACTTGAACAGACCGGCCCTTAGGCTTACATCTGAACTCGAAAATGAACTTCTCTACCCATACGGAAAAGTTGAGGCAGTACTTTCGTTCCGTTCTCAGGCATTTTTTTATCTACGTTCTGTGTGTAAGGACGAACTCTTAAAAAATATATATAACGGAATTTTCCATTCTAAGATGCAATATGCAATAACCTGCTGGGGTGGAACCTATTCCAACAAAATTCAACCACTTTTTATACTACAAAAAAACATGATAAGAAAAATACTAAAGAAGTCGCGTTGGGATCATAGTTTTCCATTATTTCAGAATTTGAGGGTTCTTCCCTTACGCCACCTTTATTTCTTTAAGGTATTAAAAATATTCTTTATGAATTCTGGTCATAGCAATCTAATACCCCTATTATGGATGTCAACTCAACTGAAATGGGGTTGTCTTCTCATATATATAACACGGGCACACAACCCAATTTTCAGTTGGGTTGTCATCTATAATAGGGGTGTAAGAGTTCTTAGAAACCACAACGTACGTGGAAACCATTCATTTTTGGTAAAAATTCCGCACTCACGCACCCCTGCTTGTAAAATTCTTGTAGTTTTTAAAGGGTCACCCACCCAATATTTTGTTATATCTATACTTTTTCATGAATTTGAAGGGACATTTAAAACAATTTTTAAAAAATTACAAATGCTTCTGATTTATTTCTCTTCTTTTAATTTATTTGTATTTTTAAACATATATCAGAAAAATTGTTAAGGAAATAAATAATAAATATACTATACTATACTATACTATACTATACTATATACCTGAAAGCGAGGTGAGCCTTGACGTCCGCCCACCTGTTGGCAGAGATGTTGTCGACGATCACGACGATCGCGATCTGAAACCGCCCTACTGAACCGGAGGAGCTCTTCAGCTTCTCCGCCTACTGCGGCGACGTCTCGGTTGTAAAGGAGCCGTCGGCGTCGTTCCACGAACTGCTGGCAGACGTGTAAGATTAGCGGAACCGCCAACCTATCCTGAATCAGCCCTACCATATCAAAATAGAGGAAAGCCTCCGGTTGGACAAATCCACTGAAGCGCGTTTTCTCCATATATTCAGTGTTGGGGTAATAAGCCTCAAAAATCAGGCCATTGGTCGAGGTCATCGCTCTTGCAGTGTGACCACGAGTCAGTTTTATAATGAAGTTGTCGATCCTGTTTATTTGAGCCCCGTTGTAAAGGACCCCATTAGGATAATATTTTTTGTACTCCGACTCTGGTGTTCTGTGTAATCCAAGACAGGTACGCAGACACGGTCTCTCAAACACCCGAATCTTTTCCATTTGAGACGCTGTAACATTGAACCACACGGGGCACCCATAGACAATCATTGGCCTTATGAGGACCATGTAGCAAGTCACCTTCACTCTGCTATCAAGTTGACTGCTGTGAAACAGTCGCCTTGTCAGAGCAAAAGCTCCTCTAGCCCTGGCCAGAGCCGCATCCATATGTTTGTTAAAATATAGATACTGATATAGCTAGAGGCCGAGTTATTTGACTACTACTTTGTTTGGCAGTGGGTGGCCATGTAGATCAACGATCACCAGCTTTTGCCAGTTCTTTCTCGTATCCCATGAGGCTCGATCCAACGAGGTCCTAAACACAATTGTTTCCGATTTATGAAAGTTGATTTTCAACTTCCAGTCATCGCAATATTGCTGGATCTTATCGAAGTCACGCTGCAAGAGTGTTCTGATGACTTCGATCTTTGGACCTGTTCTGTACGCAATGAGGTTGTCAGCGTACGCTATAGCATGGTGAAGAGAACCAATTAGATCGCCGGTGAAAATGCTAAATAAAATAGGCGAATTCACCGCCCCCTGTTGTAGACCGTTCTGTATTTTAAAAGTTCTGGTAGAAGTTATATTGCAACTTTTCACAACAAACCTTCTACCATGAAGCATGTCATTCAGAATATATAGCAGTGGTTTACTCATGCCATACCTGATCAACTTATAGAAAAGACCGTCTAACCAAACGGTATCGAAAGCCTTCTCCAAGTCAACCAGACATGCACCCGTGCACAGCTTTTTAGCTTTGTTCCATTAAATATCAGATACTAGTTTAGACGCAGCATGTATGGTATCATGACCCGCCTTAAAACCGAACTGATTTTCGGGAACGCTCGGCCGACCAAAAACCGCAACAATGTAATTCCCTTTGAAATCGGGTACTGTCTACCGAAAAAGAGAATCTAACCGCTCGGCCGACCAAAAACCGTAACGAATAGATCTGCTTTAACGAAGACTAAACGGCAAGGAGAACTTACACGCTCGGCCGACCAAAAACCGCAAAAATGTAATTTTCTACAAGGAGACTATCAAAGTCAAAGAAAAGAAAGAATATCTTTCACGGGGAGGAGAAAAGGCACTGATTAAGTTTCTTATCTGCTTGGCCGACCAAAAACCATAACAAATAAAAATCTATGTAAATCTTTTTCTCTGCATTATGGTGAGATGGTTTACTCTATTCATTGACTTTTCTGCTAAAAGTAAATGTGAACTGTTAGTCAGTGACAATTTTGCATATAGAAAATGGGTGTAGATTACCAATGTATTTCCCCATAAGGAAATGCACAACAAGTGATAAGGTACGGTAAAAGAAAACAATGTTTGGCCTTGGCGTAGGCATTCACATTGTTATTTTAATTGCGTGCGGGAAGTTTTATTAGAAATGAATATAGCACTGTTTTGGTGCGACGTTGTGAGAGGAGGTAGGGAAAAGAAATTGTGACGCTTCGTCACAGGCTCTAAGCAAGGATAAATTTAAAAAATTTCGTTTTTCGATTAAAGTAATTCCTAAATATCTTAATGAATTATATTTTGTTGAAATTTTCATAACTGATTCAAAAGTGGGAGTGTTGGAAATAATAATGTACATATTTGAATAACTTGCTTTGGCAACACTTGCTCTCACTGGAAATTGTAATCCAATAATGAATTCCCTATGCATACTAATAAACTTAGTCTTTCTCTATCTATGATGGTTGTCTTTTCTTTGCATAATTCAATATAATTCTGGCATAATTTAACAATTAATGCCAAACTGCTCCCAAAGCTCAGAAAATCCCGCGTACGACGTGTAGTTGGAAACTGCATGTATGAACTCGAGACACGCGCTGGGAAAACCGTTGGTGTTTTTCATGCCAAGGATATACGACAGTAAGTCTTTGGTTACACCTCGTAAGCGGCACTGAAATTTATAAAAATACCACAAAGTATCATGCAAAAAAAAACTTCTAATAAATTTTTTTATTTTCTTATCTGACTGATAGATTTGGAGGTTACCCGGCATAAGAACAATATGTGTGGGTTCAGTACCCACGTTGGTAGTTTTAATTTAGAATTTTTTTTAAACACTTTTGTTGGCCTAGTTGTTCTTAACACCTTATTTTTCAGGCTCACAATTTAGGCGGCACAGATTTTAGGTCTGTCTATACTCGGCCTCGGAAAGACTTTCTAAGCACATAATGGCTAAAACACACTGTATTTTGCGTTCAAAGTTTCCGACTTTGTTTACCTTTAAAACACTGGTTATGCGAACGAAATAATGAATAAACGAGAATGACGTGGGTTCATTTGCATATTTTAGATAAAAGTTTATCTAAATGAAGCAAAGCCCTGTTACAAAAAAAAAAGCTAAACAATTGTATCCTGCGCTGTCTAGGCTTCTTCCAATGGCTTTCCAAAGCCAGCCAAATCTCTAACGAGTACATCCTTCACAGGTTCGGAAACGAAGTCCCTATGTTTGTAGGATGTATATCTCAACGTAATACCCGTATTTCTATATTTTCTTTTTTTTAAAACACGCACAACTTAACAAAAACGTAACAAAAGTTTTGAAAACGCGCACGAGTCGATCGGCTCAAAATAAATAAACTATGACAATTGTCAATGTCAAATTCCTTGGGGCATTGATGTAAGACATCAATATACGTCAATCAAATGTCGCCCAAAGGAACAAAAAAAAACTGATTTTATTTTCCAACAACTTAAGAACTAGTCACAATAAGTTGATTGTTTTGGAAGTATGAGGTTTGAGGATAAGGTTTTAAAGAAAGTTGATAGGGAAAGTAGGTGAAATGTTGAGAGTATAGAATAGAAGAAAAAGAAAGAGAGTAATTCTAACTGGTCGCCGCATAAGAAATAAAGAACAGCACACGTTGACTGTTAGCAATTTTTCATTGCAAACTGAAACGTCGACGGATCGTCATCGGAAGAAAATAAACTAAGACATTGAACTCGTAGAAAAAACAATTTTTTTTAAAGTGCCATAAAGTTAAATAGTGCCAAAAAGTTAAATAGTTTTCTTAAATAAATTTCAACAAAAAATTGTCAGGACACATCTAAGTCCACATCTAAGCAACAATTGTGATCCTTTTGAAGAAGTTTAAGGAAATTCAATTTAAGCAGCTGCATTGAGGATCTGCACCGAAGGTTTTACCAGAGGTAGCAACCAACGAAAAAGCTGTGAAAAGTTCCGAACCAGCAAATCGAACTTAGCAGCGGAGACAACGTCTAACCGTTTCATCAAATTTCACCCCCGTTGGCCCGACAGAAATTGCTGCTAACTTAATGCAATCTGCCTACGTACATATATTTACGTAACATAACTTGCAGCAGTTAACAGTCGTTTTTTTTCTTTTGTAGTAATTCTTGATTTAAAAAAAATTCTTTCTATTTGCAAACTGAGTAGATAAAATCTTTTTGACGGCATAATCGAAAAGCGCGAGAATATTAAAGTAGTTTTTAGGATAAAGAACGAATTTTTAAAGTATTGTAACGTGCGCTTAGTTCGCAAAAATAAAACTCTACCTTTCAATTTAATTTTACCACTTTATTCAGTATTTACTTTCGATATACACTTTATTTGAACTCAACTCGACTTTTGGACTAACACTTGTATTTACTCTTAACTTCATCACTCTATAAACAAAACTGACTTCTGGTTGCCTCGGGCGGGCTATTTATATCGAATGACACGCCATCTAGAACTCTCCAGTAACTTCTACATTGTCGCCACATTTGCTGTCTACTCTCTGTCTGTCTGTCTCTCTACACTCACACACACTGGCTTACAAGCAACGCCTGTCATTTATACCATTCCATTAAAGTGTTGCCAGTTGTGTTTTCGGTTGAACGTTTTTCGATTAGGAAATTGGTATAAAATGTTGGGTTCACGTTACACTGCCCCCTCCTTAGGATTGTTCGTCCCGAATAATTCCATCTGCAGCCTCGCCACTATATCGATGCAGCCTGTCACAATGAACTACTTTTAACTTGCCTCTTAGTCCTCTTTGGATGCGGTAAACCACGTCGTTAATCCTCGTGACTACAGTATAAGGACCTTCCCAGTTTTGCTGAAGTTTCGGTGACAATCCCTTTTGACGATGAGGATTATAAAGCCACACACGATCTCCTGCTTGGAATCCTGACGTTGTCGCTTTTGTGTCGTACCGTGTCTTCATCCGGTCGCTGTAGGCTTTCATCCGTTCCCTTGTTCTTTTATGGATGTCAGCGAGTCTCTCCTTGAGGTCGTCCACATACTCGTTTGTGTCCTGTGGCTCCTCTGTGGGGCATCCAAATTTAAGTTCGCTGGGCAGCCGCATGGTTTTCCCGAACAGGATGTCAGATGGTGTTTGTCCTGTCGAGCTATGTACTGCACTTCTATAGGCCATCAAGAATAGCGGTACGTGCCTATCCCAGTCTCTTTGGTAGTCGCCTACGACCTTGGTGAGGTGTTCTTTCAAGGTCCGGTTGAATCTTTCAACCATCCCATCAGATTGTGGATGAAGTGGTGTGGTTCTCGTCTTCTTAATGCCAAGTAGTCCGCACACTCCTTGGAAGATGTTTGACTCAAAGTTCCTCCCTTGGTCGGAATGGAGTTCCATAGGCACGCCAAACCTACTAACCCAGTTAAACACAATCTGGTCGACCACCGTTTTGGCTTCTTGATTTGGGATGGCATACGCCTCAGGCCACTTGCTAAAATAGTCCATTACAACCAGAATGTATTTGTTTCCAGCGTTGGTCTCTGGAAAAGGCCCAGCCACATCTACTGCAATCCTCTCAAAAGGCGATCCAACGTTGTACTGATGCATCTTACCTTGAATCTTCCTTCCAGGTCCTTTGGTTGCAGCACACTTGTCACATGTTCGGCACCACTTCTCCACGTCATCTCTAGCATGTAACCAGTAGAACCGATGTCGCACCTTCTCCAGTGTTTTGTTTACCCCCAGGTGGCCTCCAGAAGGTCCGTCGTGCATCTCCTGAAGAACTTCACTGACTTTCGATTGCGGTACGATCAGCTGCATCACATATGACTTACCGTCAGCGGATTCCCATCTTCGCCTGAGGACACCTTCTTGCACATATAGTGAGTCCCACTGTGCCCAATAGGCTTTGAGAACTGGACTCCTGTCAGAAATGTCTCCCCATTCCGGTTTCTCTTCATTTTCTTTCCATGCGAGAATGGGTTCGATATCTGGATCTTCCTGTTGAGCAGTCCTCACTTCCTCATTGCTCCATCCGCTTATGGGGTCAGCTCTTAGTCGCTGAGCGGTAATGATTTCTTTGTCTTCTTGCCGCTTGCAATGCTTGCAATCCATTTTGCAAGGTCTTCGTGATAATGCATCGGCGTTTGAGTGCAGCTTTCCTCTGCGGTGTTGGATCTGGTAGTCATAGGTCTGCAATCTTTCTATCCACCTTGCGACTTGACCTTCTGGATTTTTGAAGTTCAACAGCCAGCTCAGAGCACCGTGGTCTGTCCGCAGAAGGAATTTCTGTCCATAGATGTACTTATGGAAGTGCTTTGTTGCCAAGATAAGAGCTAGCAGCTCCTTTCTGGTCACGCAGTAGTTCCTTTCGGGTTTCGATAGGACCTTGCTGTAGTATGCCACCACTTTCTCTTCGCCATCATGCACTTGGGATAGTACCGCCCCGATTCCAACGTTGCTTGCATCTGCGTCGACGATGGATGTTTTGCCAGGTGTTGGATGTGCCAGCACTGGAGCGTTACAGAGGCGGTATTTGAGTTCCTGGAAAGATTTCTCACACTCACCTGACCATTTAAACTGCTTCCCTTTTTCGGTGAGCTGATGCAAACTCTTTGCAACTCCAGCGAAGTTCTTAACGAAACGTCGGTAATATGTGGCAAGTCCCAGAAAGCTTCGGAGTTGATGTTTGTCCTGTGGTGTTGGCCAATTTTTGACGGAGTCAACTTTTTCAGGATCAGTCTTTACTCCTTGGGATGAGATGATGTGTCCCAAATACTTGACTTCGGTTTTGAAAAGTGCACATTTTTCTGGATTCAGTTTAAGGTTAGCCTCTCGAAGTCTCTGAAACACGGCTTTAAGGTTCTTACAATGTTGGTCAAATGTTTTCCCGTAAACAATGACATCGTCCAAGTAGACTAGGCAAGCTTTCCACGTCAGTCCTTGAAGAACGCACTCCATCAAACGCTCGAATGTTGCCGGAGCGTTACATAACCCAAACGGCATAACTTTAAACTGCCAGAGCCCATTACCTGTAGAAAACGCCGTCTTTTCCCGATCATCAGGGTGGATGTCAACTTGCCAATATCCGCTCTTCAAGTCCAGCGTCGAGAACCACTGCGCTCCCTCCATGGCATCCAGGGTATCACTGATTCTGGGCAGGGGATAGCTGTCCTTCTTAGTTACATCATTCAGCCTTCGGTAGTCCACACAAAAACGAGTGCTTCCGTCTTTCTTTTTCACTAGCACCACTGGTGACGCCCAAGGACTTTTGGAATTTTCGATAAGACCTTCCTTTTTCATTGCTGTTATCATTTCCTCAACCTCACCTTGTTTGGCCAGTGGAAGACGTCTTGCAGGTTGACGAATCGGTCTTGCATCTCCTGTGTTGATGCGATGCTGCACCAACTGTGTCCTACCATATTGCCCCTTTTGCGATGCGAAGATATCAGTGTACTCTTGTAGGAGACTTTCAGCCATCCTTGTTTGTTGGTGATCAAGGTTGGATGAATTCAGTATTTTTGCTCTGATGGTTTCGAGCTTCTCCGGAGTTATAGGTTTTCTCGGAGCTTCGTCTGTGATCTTCGTAATTGCTGCAACCGATTCGCAACGTCCAACGACTTCTCCTTTCTTCAACCTTACATCGTACGGTCTGGTGTTTAGTAATCGTACGGGGACCATTTTGTTCTTCGGTGCTACCAGTGTTTTCCCAATGATGACGCTTTGGGAGGAACACTCTGGGTCTGGTTCCACCATGAGGTATCGAAGGCTTCCAAACTCACCTTCCAGTTTTGTCCAAACGAACACTTCAGAAGAAGGAGGCAGAATAAGATCTTCCCTGATGACAGTTCTCAGTGTCGACGTACTTTCGTTCGAATAAGTCATTGGAAGTTCCTTATTTTGGTACTTCAAAACCTGATTACCGATGTCCAAAATAACTCCGTGCTGTTTCATAAAGTCGATTCCAATGATGCACTCGTCACATATATCTGCCACCAGGAATTGATGAGTAAACACTAGGTCGGCCAGTCGGATCTTAAGACACACTTCTCCATATACTCTTGCTGCTTCTCCCGTTGCGGTTCTTAGACGGTAGCTATTGGTGTTATGAAGCCACGTCGTCTTTACCAGGTCTCGACGTACTATGGAGGCTGTGGCACCGGTGTCGATGGTAGCCACATGTTTGTTGCCGTTAATAGTCGTCTCCACAGTCAGACTTTTGTTGTCTCGTTTGGTCTGAGAGACCTGGATGGTGGTTCTGGGGCCATCGATACAAGAAACCAGCCTCTGCCCCTCGAAGTTGGTTCTTACTCGTTTCCCTGATGGGAAACGGGCTGATAGGCAACGCTGGTGTTGTTGTTACCTTGCTCTGGGTTGGATCTCTTGCTTCCACAATGTTGACAACCTGCTTTGTTTGGTGGTAGTCGGCATTGACGCTGTAAGTGCCCGGTCTTGTTGCAGTTCCAACATCTTGCTAGTCCGCTCCGGTTCTTTTGTATTTCAGCTCTTTGGCACGAGCATTCTTCGACTATGGCCTCTCTAAGTCGATGTACTCCCTGAGAAGCCTGTTCTGCTGCTTCAATTGTCAATGCGAATGCTAAAGTTTCAGAAAGAGTGCGTGTTCTAGCAGTTCGCACAGACCTCTGAAGATGTATGTCGGAAATAGCACGAACGAAGGACTCAACAGCAAGCTGGTTGATGATTTCTTCTCCAGCATCCGGGTATGCCAGGTGAACCAGTCTTTCGACGTCTGCTTGGAGCTGCTGTAGACTTTCACCCCTTTTCTGGACTCTGTTATTGAGTTGGACTCGGAAGACTTCTTTCAAGTGGCTATCTCCAAAGCGTTTATCTATAGCTGCCACGAGAGAACTGAAATCGCCGCTCTTACCAGCTGGAACTGTTTGAAGTAATTCAGCTGCTGGTCCTCTAAGAGCAAGAGTCAGTGCAATGTACTTGTCTTCGTCATCCCAGCCATTTGTTGTCGCGGCTGCCTCAAATTGTCTCTTGTAGACTGGCCAAGAAGACTGTCCATCAAATGTTGGGGGTTTCATCTCCTTTTTCCTTGCAAACTCTCCAGCAGATTCTCGAATTTTTATTTTCCGGATCTGGTCTAATTCCTTGGTGAGAACATCACATCGACTTTCTACGCCTTCGAAACGATTCTCTACAACAGAAAGCTGTTTTTCCACACCTTCAACTCGTTCGTCAAGGGCACATACATTTTTCTCAATATTACCCAATTTTCCTTCTAGAATGTTTTTCTGACCTTCCAAAACATTCTGTTGCGCCTCAAGTCTTTCGAGAATATTCTGTTGTTCTTTCTTTTGTTCGTTTCGTTGCTCTTCCAGATTCTTTTGTTGTACTTCGAGTCTTTCGAGAACATTCTGCTGTTCCTTCTTTTGCTCGTTACGTTGTGCTTCAAGTTGTTCGAGAACATTCAGCTGTTCCTTCTTTTGATCGTTTCGTTGCTCTTCCAGACGTCCGAGAATATTCTGCTGTTGCTCTTCAATCAGCTTCTTTTGTTGTTCTAATAAAAGCTTCATCATACTAGAAAAATCTACATTTTCACTTACTTCCTCTTCTTCCACTTCTGTTTCAAAAACAAAAGTGTTCACGTCTTCCCCTTGCTGTTCCAAATAGTTACGCAAGCGCAGGACGAGCTCATTTTTCGATCCCGCTCTAGAAAGATTTCGCTTACCTAACTCACTTTTAAGCTCAATGCAAGTGAGCTCTTCTAACAACTTACCCATTTTCACTGTATATAATTATTATTTTTCTTTTTACTTTTTTTTTTTTTTTTTTTTTTTTTCTTTTTTTTTTTACACTTTACTAGTCAAATAAGTTTTATTTACACTTCTGACACCAATGTAACGTGCGCTTAGTTCGCAAAAATAAAACTCTACCTTTCAATTTAATTTTACCACTTTATTCAGTATTTACTTTCGATATACACTTTATTTGAACTCAACTCGACTTTTGGACTAACACTTGTATTTACTCTTAACTTCATCACTCTATAAACAAAACTGACTTCTGGTTGCCTCGGGCGGGCTATTTATATCGAATGACACGCCATCTAGAACTCTCCAGTAACTTCTACATTGTCGCCACATTTGCTGTCTACTCTCTGTCTGTCTGTCTCTCTACACTCACACACACTGGCTTACAAGCAACGCCTGTCATTTATACCATTCCATTAAAGTGTTGCCAGTTGTGTTTTCGGTTGAACGTTTTTCGATTAGGAAATTGGTATAAAATGTTGGGTTCACGTTACAGTATATATAATATCAAAGTGTTAATTCCTTAAGTGATATAGGTAGTGTGTCGACGAGGTATCATCACGGTAGCAAGCGGATGCAGTGGCCACGACATCATTTTGCTTCGTAAGAACGGTGTAACGAACCGTCACAGTGCGGATATTTTGTTCAACAAAATTCGGGCGATATACACAAGATCTATGTATATCGAGAAAATCAAACAAACAAACGCACCGAATACCTCCGCACCCGCAGCAACACACGAGTTACATACACATTCCTAGGTTTCTCATTCACCCCACTCGTTGTATGCAAACACAGGCATCGGCATGCGACATTGCATATGCATTCGCCACAAACAATGGTCAATGGGTTTTGCTCATTTATAGAGCTCACACTCACTTGTGGTAGGAAATATGATATATGGATGTATCTCGAACAGGTAATATTAAGTTTCTGCTCCGCTTAGGTAGAGTGTACACAGTACTTAATTGAAACTTGGGTTTCAGTACTTGGTACTAATCCCACTTAATTTTTGAATGGACGGCACCAGCTATCCAAATTTGTTTATTCCTCTTTCCACTCCGTCTGAGTGTAGGGAGGACAGGCTGAAAGCCACTTGATTATTCTTCAGCATTGTACGCTGAGGACAGAGTCCGGAAAGGCTCAAACGTTTATTCCGTGTGAATTCCCGTCAGGAATCCTCACGGACATTGGAAGCTGCTGACGCAAAAGTGGTTTCAACGATAATTCCATAGCATTTGGTGCTTTGGACATAAGGCAGAAGCGAGACCCTGCTTTGTTTATTCCTCTTTCCACTCCTTCTGAGTGTAGGGAGGACAGGCTGAAAGCCACCTGTTTATTCTTCACTCTTCAGCATTGTACGCTGAGGACAGAGTCCGGAAAGGCTCAAACGTTTATTCCGTGTGAATTCCCGTCAGGAATCCACACGGACATTGGAAGCTGCTGACGCAAAAGTGGTTTCAACGATAATTCCATAGCATTGGTGCTTTGGACATAAGGCAGAAGCGAGACCCTGCTTGTTTATTCCTCTTTCCACGCCTTCTGAGTGTAGGGAGGACAGGCTGACAGCCACCCGTTTATTCTTTGGCATTTGCGCCAAGGACAAGATTACTTGTGTTTATTCCTCCTTCCCCTCCTCCTGAGGGTATCGAGGACAGGCTTATAGCCAACCGTTTATTCTTCGGCATTTGCGCCGAGGACAAAATTACTTGTGTTTATTCCTCCTTCCTTCCTCCTGAAGGTATCGAGGACAGGCTTTTAGCCACCTGATTATTCTTTGGCATTTGCGCCGAGGACAATATTACTTGTGTTTATTCCTCCTTCCCTTCCTCCTGAAGGTATCGAGGACAGGCTTTGGCCACCCGATTATTCTTTGGCAGTTGCGCTAAGGACAGAATTATTGTTGTATATGCTAGTTTAAGTAAACCTATTGTTATTAAGACGATAAATAAAAAGGAATTTGTTGGAAAAGTAAAAGTTGGTCGTGTTTGGTTATTTTGGCTAAGTCTTGGTGGAATCTTTATCTCGACTTCTGGTGCTTCGTCGAGAATACCTTGGACACGCTGAGTTTACCTCAGCCTTAGAAAGAAAGCATCGCAAAATGGCGCCCGAGCAGGGACTATAGAAGATCCCGAACTACCAAGCCAAAACCAATGCTTTTCGAAAGGTCCCACCTTCTAAGAGACCACATACCAACCACTGCCGTAATTTGGCTAGATAAATTACGGAGCAAAATTTTTGAATTTGACGTCTTTCCCCCGATCGCCGCCAACGGCATACCCGACCCGAACCAGCACTATGTCCGACTCCGAGAACCAGGACGATCAATACTTGAACCCATGTAAGAATCTGGGTTTCATTTATTTTATGAAGAAATCTGAGCTGATTGAAACACTGGCAGCTCGTAAATTAGACACGACCGGTAACGTACAAATACTACGACAACGTCTCAGCCGACATTTAAGGAAGTTGAGAGACCACGGCTCGACACAGAATCTTTGCGAGACGTGGGAAAATACGATTGAGAAACGCCTCGATGAAGATGAAGATCCAACTAGCAGCGCCGCGATTACTCCTGTTTTACCTACTCAAACGAACGCCGACGAAATAATGCCGCAAGTACCGAAGACTCCGTATTACACGGAAATTCAGTTTCCTGTTCCAGCTATGAGTAGAGGTCTGACTAGACAGGAACCTAGCACCCCAGGGCGTACGGAAGAACGACCCTCGGGCCAGCCCAGCAACCATGTAGCATCATCACAGAGTTTACCATGCCCTCGATCATCAGGTCGGTATACTTTAAGCTATGAGGCAGAAGTGATGAACACTGTCCGTAAATGGGGTCTCAAGTTCGATGGAACTGGGAACCCCTTGGAATTTATGAAAAGAGTAACAGAATTAACGACATGCTACGATATCCCGCGAGATCATATGCTCCGCACATTCCCCGAGTTGTTTAAGGGAAATGCATTGGAGTGGTTGCGAGTTAAGCTTGATAGTTTAACAACGTGGGAAGACTTCCACCAATCATTTACCCAGTTTTTCCTACCACCGCGATACTTTACTAAACTCGAGGATGAAATATATCGCCGACGTCAGGGGCCAAGAGAAACCGCGAAAGAATATATCCTGAAGACACAATATTTGATACACCAGCATCCACGCATGACAGTACAAGACAATCTTGACCGAATATTTGATGGGCTAAGACCCGAATATCGATTATACGCACGTCGTCGAGATTTTCAGACAGTTGATGACTTGTTACTACTCGTCGAAGAGTGTGACGCTATCAAAAGAGACGAAAGATATATACCTACTAACTCGTGTCGACCGAATGTGAGTTCCACCCCTATGCGCCACCAAGCAATTCTTTACGATCGTCAGACTCACTGTTGGAATTGTAAACAGCGAGGCCACCGAAGAGAAAGTTGCCGAAAGCCGTTTCGCTTGTTCTGTACTTTCTGCGGACAAGATGGCACCTTAACCAAGGACTGCTCGTGTCGGCGTAGTGACGTAGCCGCCGTATATACCAAACCATACCAAGATCCACGACCTTACACGCCGATTAAATTTGAGGATGACGTCTACTACGCTGTATTAGGCACTGGCTCAGCGGAAACCTACATCAACAAACAATTCCGAGACCATCTCCGCCGACTCAGAATACCTAGCTATAAATCATATGAAAAGATAAGTATGGCGAATGAAAAGTCCACCACAACGAAAGAAAAATACAGAATCTTTTTCGAATTAAACGGGATGCAAATCAATGAAGACGTGATATACATACCATCCCTAGAAGTTGACGCATTACTTGGACTGGGAGCATTACGACAAGCCGGTTTACAAATTTTTTTAGGAAATCAGATCGTAGGAGGTAAAATGCCAGGTTATGCCGACCCCTCAACCAGAATCCAGACTCGACCACCCATGGCTGCCCCCACACGCAACAGCGAACCCGTACATTTAAGGGTATTGAGCCGATCAGAAAAGGCTCCGTCACCGCAGCCAATCACAATCCCCGATTCCCCCAAGAAGAGTTTGAACGCTATCAGCGACCAAATGCCATCCATGGCTGCCCCCACACGCAACAGCGAACCTGTACATTTCAGAGTAATGAGCCGACCAGTAAGAGCACCTAAGCCAATCACTATCCCCGATATGAAGGCTATCAGGCACCAAAGAGCAGCTGCGGAAGAATTACCCGAAAAGGAAAGGCAGCCCCCACCAGAAGAGCAGAAGATGACAGGTTTCAAACAACCACTCATCACAAACCGAAAGAAGGAAGAACATCAGCCATCCCAACCATCCACCAGCCAAGGGCTCATAGCTGAAATACATACCTTTGTGCAACGGAAGGAAGCTATACGCCCCAATTTTACCCCACCGACCATCTCAGTAACGCCAAAGGCCACAATACCAGTCTATTCTGTGATGGAATATACAAATTTGGAAGTAGGCGATCGATATCGCGAAGTAGAGGAGATTGTAGAGAGCGATAAACCATTATTTTGGTTGTATAAAAAAAAGAAAAAAAATTATTACTTGATTCTTGAAAATATTGAAAATTGAATGTAACAAAAAAAAAAAAGAAAGGAAATATATTTTAAGTTGTTATTCGAAAAAATTGAAAAAAAAAATTGAATGAAATGAAAAAAAAACACAAAAAAAAATAAAGGAAAAAATGTAAATAATAAAAAAAAAAAAAAAAAAAAAATTAATAGAGTCAGGAAAAAAAATATATGAAAATATTGGAAAAAAAAGAAGAAAAGAAAAAAAATACATTTGAATTGAATCAGAAAAAAGGTAGGGTAGAGCGAGGAGGATTTGACGAAAGGAGGATTTGTCATTTTCAAATATCGCACTACCTATAACGCGCAAAGAAAGGAAATATCAAAGTAAAGAGTGCTTGACATGTTTTGATTCGCTCCCATGAAAATGCCTTTTGTGGCTCCGGTTTGTTGACCTACGCATGTGTCTATTGTTTTTGGTGCATTTCTTTGATAATTTTGCAATTTCGTTTTTACGGATAACAATTTTCAGTGACAATTTCCTTTATTTTGTATTTTGTTATTTGATTAACCAACCAAACGGTTTTGACAGTAAATATATGTTTCAGTGTTAGCTACTCCAGAAGTTCGGTAGGCTTAAAATTTGTAATTTAGTGTGCCGAAAGGAGGATTTGACATCTAAATATAAGGATGATTTGACAAATTCTCAAATCATCCTATAAAAAGGTTTAAGTATACCTAATTAGAATATAAGTTTAAAGATACTCGCATAGTTATTAAAGAAACTATGCCAAATATTAAAAAACAAAGAAACATCCTGAAAGTGTTATTGAGGAAGATTCACTCAAAAAAGCATTAATGGAGATTAAAAACAACACTGGAACACCAGCGAGTGCTGCTCGGAAATATAATAAACAAAACAACACTAATTTATCAGCTTCAACTTTTGTCAGAAAAGCGGGTCCCCAACGAGCTTGAAAGTAAGGCTAGCAGTAAATATTCTGTAGGTAAGGTACAACCAACATCGAAAGAGACCGAGTCGACGGAATATGTGAAAAAAAAAAAATTTCAAATCTACACCACGGTCTGACAGTTGATATGGCAAGGCGTTTTGTATACGACTATGCCATAAAAAAAAGGTGCACTCCATCAATAAGTCTGCGAAAGCCGAAGAATATAAGCTTGGCCCGATTTAAATTTAAAAAAAAAACTGCTGTGGCCGATTTTTTTTTGTAAGCTTAAAGATCTCCTTTTGAAGCATTCATTCAAGCCCAAAAATATTTATAACCGCGATGAAACTGGAATCACAACGGTCAAGGACTTGATAAAAGTAAGTTTTGTTGCTTTTTACGAAAAGAGTTACATTTTATTATAACCGCCAATATATTTTTGCATATCATAGCACAGAAGAGTAAGAGAACCGCTTCAGGCGAAAATGGGACTTTAGTGTCAATGATTGCTGTTGTCAATTCAGCTGGAAACCATATTCCTAAAGTCTTAATACGCCCTAGAAGGAATTCATGAAAGGGTAGCCCCTTGGGGCCATTGGCTTACTTTCTAACAGTGGATGGATGACTCCAGAAATGCATCTTTTAAAACACTTAAAACGTTTTTCGAATTGTTCAAAAGAAGATCTTATTCTACCAGGCACTCCAGATCAAAAGAAAAAAAAAGATTTAACGTCCATTAAAGGTCTCGACATTCGATAAAATACAAACTCGGAGCAATTGTGGGTCTTTATTTTTTTTAAGGGCCCTTCTTTACTTAACCTTTTTTAAAAGTTATTCCAGTAACTATATAAGAATTTTTTCAACATAGTTTTGCGTTTCATCCAAATCCACAGCGCATTTTTGTAAAAATTACTAGATTGGCAAATCCTCCCACCAGTTGTGAAAACCTCCTAAAGATGTGTCAAATCCTCCTTAATAGTAGGAGGTTTTGTCACTTTCTGAATATTGGTTTTGACCTTTATATCATCAAGACTCTTTTGAATATAATATTGGGATGTTGATAACTTTGAAGTCAAATAACTAAGGATCACCGTCCACTACGACGTTTTTACCAGTTCGCTAAATGTTGGCCCAGTAGTATAAAATACTATTTTTGTGTCAAATCCTCCTCGCTCTACCCTATGTAAAAAAAAAGAGTTTTGAAAAGAAAAAGAATCAGAAAATTTTTAGAAATAGAAATAAAAAAATAAAATTGTTTTGAAAGAAAAAAAAATATTAAATTTAAGCCGAGAAGGTTCTCGTCTCGTGAACAGAGGGGGCTCTGTAACGAACCGTCACAGTGCGGATATTTTGTTCAACAAATATCGGGCGATATATACAAGATCTATGTATATCGAGAAAATCAAACAAACAAACGCACCGAATACCTCCGCACCCGCAGCAACACACGAGTTACATACACATTCCTAGGTTTCTCATTCACCCCACTCGTTGTATGCAAACACAGGCATCGGCATGCGACATTGCATATGCATTCGCCACAAACAATGGTCAATGGGTTTTGCTCATTTATAGAGCTCACACTCACTTGTGGTAGGAAATATGATATATGGATGTATCTCGAACAGGTAAGATTAAGTTTCTGCTCCGCTTAGGTAGAGTGTACACAGTACTTAATTGAAACTTGGGTTTCAGTACTTGGTACTAATCCCACTTACTTTTTGAAAGGACGGCACCAGCTATCCAAATTTGTTTATTCCTCTTTCCACTCCGTCTGAGTGTAGGGAGGACAGGCTGAAAGCCACTTGATTATTCTTCAGCATTGTACGCTGAGGACAGAGTCCGGAAAGGCTCAAACGTTTATTCAGTGTGAATTCCCGTCAGGAATCCTCACGGACATTGGAAGCTGCTGACGCAAAAGTGGTTTCAACGATAATTCCATAGCATTTGGTGCTTTGGACATAAGGCAGAAGCGAGACCCTGCTTTGTTTATTCCTCTTTCCACTCCTTCTGAGTGTAGGGAGGACAGGCTGAAAGCCACCTGTTTATTCTTCAGCATTGTACGTGAGGACAGAAGAGCCCGACCCATAGAATCCGTTGCGTCCGTTCGCTGCCGGATTCACCTGACAGCTGTGAGTTTTGCCGGACACAACGGATAGGGGTGACCCATAGAATCCGTTGCGGTGTTTTGACAGATAAATTTAGTCAAAATGGGGGCGTTCAAGAATCGTATCCGGATAGCTTGTTGTTGTTGTTTACGTGTGGGAAATCGAAAAAAATAAGTTATAATCGTCTAGCAATGATATTTTGAATGTTTTTCTGTTTTCAAAAGTCGAATTTTAATATTTCACTGCTGTTGTCTAGGGCAAAAAAAAAACGTATCCAAGATACGGCTATCCGAGATAGGCTATCCGATAGGTTCTTGAACGCGCCCATTGTCACTTTTTCCATATACAAGAAAACTTCAAATTGGTTGTGACTGCGCATGTCTCTCTTTTGCCGGACGCAAAAAGTTAAAAGTTGGGCTACTTTTTGCGTTGCGTCCGTTGCATCCGATGCTTATGGGTCACCTCTCATAAGATCGTGTGTATTTAATCGAACTGTCAGGTGAATCCGGCAGCGAACGGACGCAACGGATTCTATGGGTCGGGCTCTAGAGTCCGGAAAGGCTCAAGCGTTTATTCCGTGTGAATTCCCGTCAGGAATCCGCACGGACATTGGAAGCTGCTGACGCAAAAGTGGTTTCAACGATAATTCCATAGCATTGGTGCTTTGGACATAAGGCAGAAGCGAGACCCTGCTTGTTTATTCCTCTTTCCACGCCTTCTGAGTGTATGGAGGACAGGCTGACAGCCACCCGTTTATTCTTTGGCATTTGCGCCAAGGACAAGATTAATTGTGTTTATTCCTCCTTCCCCTCCTCCTGAGGGTATCGAGGACAGGCTTATAGCCAACCGTTTATTCTTCGGCATTTGCGCCGAGGACAAAATTACTTGTGTTTATTCCTCCTTCCTTCCTCCTGAAGGTATCGAGGACAGGCTTTTAGCCACCTGATTATTCTTTGGCATTTGCGCCGAGGACAATATTACTTGTGTTTATTCCTCCTTCCCTTCCTCCTGATGGTATCGAGGACAGGCTTTGGCCACCCGATTATTCTTTGGCAGTTGCGCTAAGGACAGAATTATTGTTGTATATGCTAGTTTAAGTAAACCTATTGTTATTAAGACGATAAATAAAAAGGAATTTGTTGTAAAAATAAAAGTTGGTCGTGTTTGGTTATTTTGGCTAAGTCTTGTTGGAATCTTTATCTCGACTTCTGGTGCTTCGTCGAGAATACCTTGGACACGCTGAGTTTACCTCAGCCTTAGAAAGAAAGCATCGCAACGGTGAGTGTTTTTTTTAACCTTGTAACTTTTTTAAATCATTTTCATATTTATATACTTATATAGATTCTTGGGTGGGTTTTTTTGAGGGGACTTTTAAAGAGTAGTGGTAGTTTTTTTTTTTTGTGATGAAAGAGGGTTGAATTCCCCAAATTTTCATCGCAGAGCCTCGAATAAAAGTCAAATAGATTCAATTTAAAGCAAATCGAAAATAACGAATTTAACGTAAGATACATGCAAACTTTGAAGATTTAAAACCAAGTAATCGAAACAGTATCAATAGAACTACACACTCAAATATATACAATATACATATATATACATAAGCATATTAAAAATTTTCTAAACCGTTAAAATTTGAATTTCAATTAAAATGTTAACCAAGAAAATACATACTATAGATACTAAACTAATAGATAAAATTGTATTAATAACCACATAAACATGCAAATAAATAAGACCATTATATGAAGAGTAACATAGAAGCAAAATGAGTTGCTAATCAATTTATCTAGAAGGAGGGAGATAAGAGGAAGGTAAATGGAAAGGAAATAAGGGACTCAAAAGGGCCATATTAAGGGGTACTTCGGCGGATACAGTACCAAGGTAGGGAGGGTAACGAACAATTTGTCCGCAGGCAAATCAACACCATTGCCTAAGCCTGGCATGAATATTTTTGGAACAGGGTTAGTTGGGTCAAGTACCTGCCCCGTCCGACGAGCTAGAAAGGGAACTAGCATGCCAGCAACGACCCATATATGCCAACAAAAGCCCCTTTCAACTACTAAGTATATTTGAAAGCTCTTCAATAAAAACATCTTCACTAATAAAGTGAAATCTATAAATATATATAAAGACTTATTTGAATGACCTAATAATGGGATAAATCCTAAGCATAATCACAACTTAAAAGATCAAAACTTGTATACTCACAGTTAATTTCATCATTAATAGACACAGCAGCACCACCTGACGCATAAGAATTATTGCACTTTGCGTACATTTTATAACCAGGAATATTAAAGAAATCTTTTTCATGCTCAAAAATTCATATTTCAGTGAGAAAAATTATATCAGGCTTGTTAACGAACGACTCCATATGAATCAAAAACAAATCAAAAATATTGCTCAAACTTCGAATGTTTTGTTGAATAATAAAATCTTTTTTCGTTAAAATCGGAATGGAAAACATTTTCATGAAACTCTCTATCGAAATGGCAAAAAGGAGTAATAAGCGAAGAAACATTCAAATCTATACCAATATTATTATTCATTTTTTAATTTGTTTTATTTAGATCTTCAAATGAAGATATACGAAACGACTTTCCTCCATCATGTTTCTTCATTAAAATTACCCCTCTTTTGATCCATAAATATGAAAATATTTTTCTTTTTTTATTTGCCTAGCTTTGTTGAACAGATTTCTATTTAAACTAGTAAGAGCTTCATTAATAAATATTGGTTTCTTATTTAACTTATCACCAAAAATACAAGATGATGGTAGTTTTTTTCTCTGATTAGAAGTGATCTTTTCCTTACATTCAATTTGTTTAAATTTGACACATACAATGTCCAATGATATGGGAGATTTATCCTTGTTGTTTATTTTTGTAGCATTCTGATCTTAGAGACAATTGGTTTAACATAATATATATTTACAATGAAATTATATGTTATTATATAATTATAATTATACTTATGTTTGTGTTTAAAATTAAAAACGATTTAGTACCTAAATACTTAACTTCAAACTTAACGTATGTAGGTGACAGTCAGCCTTACAACTTAAGATCAAATGATGATTTTATACTCCAATTGTACAGAAACTCAAAAACTCAAAATATGATTAATTATCGTGGACTTAAATTGTTTAATGAATTGCCTACTGAAATATAGAATGAAAGTTCCTTAACTAGATTTAAGAAACTACTAATCGCGCACATAAGAAACACAATAATTGTTTAGATATTGTATTTATTATATTAGTTTTCGTGAAATATACATTTGTAAACTTATTTATATATTTATATAGTAATTTAAATGAATTATAATAGTAAAAATCTACTAAATTAAACATACATACATCTTACATAGCACTGTTCGATATCAGAAGCAGTGACATCAGCCAGCATCCAGTCCTTCTGTAATTAGCTTCACTGCCAGCGGCAAAACATTTTTTTGGTTGACAAAAAGTATTCCTACAATGTCAATGCATTTATTCAGTGGTTTTTGTTGTAATGCATTCACTTTATATTGCAATTTGTCAACTTTCATGTGTAAAGAGCGATTTTCATCGTGAAGAACATTGATAAGAGATAATGCACTTCGATTAATTTCCTTAAGAGTAATTATCTCTTTGTTCATTGCCAAAATCTCTCCATAAACTACTTCCAGAGTGGTAGGGTTAGTGAGATCGGTAGCAGTCGGCATAGTATTGCAATTTAGACTTTCTTTAGAACATACATGCAGCGGGGTGGCGGAAACGATAGTGTAGACGATTTAGGTGTCGGAGACATGTGTTGAGTTAATGTGTTAACATTGCCTTCGTGGATGAGGTTAGAGTGTTGGGTTGAAGCAACTACGTTAGGCGGTGAGAGTGAGGTTGACTGATCAATTCTACCAACTAACGTGGTGGTAGAATTTTCATTTAGAAGTGGTTTTGATGATGATGATAACGAAAGTGGAGATGGAGATTCTAATACTGTTGAGGATGATGTGGTAACAGATGTTTTGGGAGATACACCCTCAGTTAATTTCACAGAATATGTAGATGTTTGCGGAATGGTAGGTTGAAGCGGGCGATCGGTTAGGTTAGGTTAGGTTGCATAGGGGGTGCAGCCACAAGTGACAACACCTCACTCGGATCTCAAGGATCCAGTCTACTGGTTCTGTTCCGCCACCCTGTTTATTGTTTTAGCAAGAGAAGCCATCCGTTTTTACTGTGTGCATTGGCCTGATGTGATGTACCTATAGCGTTTCCTATACATCGCCAATTGTTTCTTTTACTGATAATGTTTACATGACGTCATTTTTGTTAACTTTGTAAATTGTCGCATGTGGTGGTGGACAAGATAGTAGTATATTTGGATTAGCAATTTTTATAACATGAAATATTACGTTTTTCTAATAACTAAAGTGTAAATTTTAAACTTTTTAAAAATAAGAAAAATTTTAGATTTGGGCTTTTTTCATTATTTGCATTTTCTGAGAACATTTACCATAGTAATGTAAATTTTTTCTAACCATCTGAAAGTAGAGAAACAAAAAACACACCAACTTTTTTAAAAAAACAGATATTTTGACGTGAGAATTTTCGATTGAAAACTAAGGTGCTTTTTCAATATTAAGTCAATATAAGGTGAAAAAATAAATATTTTAAATCAAAGGTTAGTTTTCACCAAATTTCGTCAAAAAATAAATTTTTTTGCAAAAGATAAAAATAAAAAACCAAAAACTCGGTTATTCGAATTTTTTACATAAATTTTGAGGTTATGTGAAAAAAGTGTAAGTACAAAAGTTGTAGATCTTTTTATTACCTACAACTTTGCCATTAAACTTTTTTTCCTAAGACTTGCAGTTTTACCGGGAATCGAGATTAACCGTTTTTTACCCTTAAAAACTCTCCCCCTCCCCCTTCCCGACCTCAGATCGCCCGTAATTTATTTTACCTTTTTTTTGTTTTATTCTCTACCACTTCCATCCTACTATAATTTTTTTTTGGTCTCAAAAATTATTGACCCTAGTCTATAAGTTAGAAAACCTTCGCCAGGAGAGTTACTGATGAAAATTACCAAACCTTTATGGCAGTATAATGTCCACTTGTCTTCCCCACATGTCCCTTTCAAACCTCCACCACGAGCAAAAAAAATCCTTATATGTTGGAAAATCTGACCGAAATTCATCGGTTTCTCTCCTGCTCTCATCCAATTTGGAGATTGTTTGCACTGTTTATATTCTATTCCACAAAGTATATTCATAAGCTTATTCAGATTAGACAAGTTATTAAGATTAGATAAGTTTATTAAGCGTTTTCTTCAAAAACTAGATTTCCTTAGTTGCATTTAGTAAATTTCACCACTTTCTGTATTTTAAGGATGAAAATTGGTCATCAGGTACTGATGACATTTTGGGATCTATTTTTCCCATGGACTTTCAAAATAACTTGACGGATCACCAAGGAGAATTCGGAACTTTGGAAGGTTATAACAGAAATATGAAGATAGAACATAGAATAGATGATTATGAAAAAAACCTATCTATATTGCCTGAACCATTGCTATCTCACAGCAGTGGTCTATCGAGTAATTCATCTGATAGTGGTCTTTCGTCAGATAATATTGATGCGTAAGTATTCTTAAACTGTTATAATATTTGCTTTCAGTTGTATTTTAATCTGTCAGTGAAATCAGTCCTCCATACGAACCGACCAGCCTAATATCAGCCGGCCCATCAAAAATCGCGAAAGGTGATGAAAGATCATTACGTTTGGAACTGGTGCAGCCAAGAAAGATAAAAATCAACAATGATTATAAACCTAAAGTTATAGTTCAAAAAGTTCCACAAGTGATGACATTGAGCAACAATTTTCAAACGCATTTGACTACAACAAAGATGCAGAAACATCAACTGCAAACACTGACTCGACAGCCTAATCATATACAAACAATAATGAATGGTGGTCGTAAAAGTGATATTAAAATAGTAAAACTGTCGCCTCAAATATTTACTACTTCTAATAATAAAGCTGTTACAATTCAAGTAAAAAATTCAAATAGTGGGACGAAAATTCAAGCTAAGCCTGGCACTTTGTTTTTAAAAAAAACAAAATTACCTGAAAGTAAGTATAGCGTATCGAGACTGTAGTGAAAGAATTAAATTAAGTGAGCTTGCAACTGTGTTCATGGAGCAGGAATAAAAGATCTTTAGCTTTTGATCTAGCTTAACAAAGTAAAACATTTACATAACCTAACAAAAAACAATAAAATGATTCTTCTAAAGTTTTTTTTAGATGTATAGAACTTCAAATTGAAATAAAACACAAGAAAATGCTCATCGGTGATTTATTGGAAGGATAATTTTATGCCATCCATGTTTAAACATGGTTTCGAACATGCGGCCGCCGCGGCTGGCTCAATAAAGTTCCTATTTTCAATCACTTTTTTGAACATTTGAGGCCGTATGTCAGCAATAACGCCACGAATGTTGGCTTCAAAATCCCCTAACGTTTCTGGTTTGTTGTTGTTCAAAGGTTAGTTTCAGAATGTCTTTATTCATCTCGTTTGTTTGACATTTGAGCTGATACAGTAATTAAAGTAATTATAAGTAAAGAGTAAGTACAGTAGTGATAGTGTTTACAAACCAAGGTGCTGCCACTGCAACATCCTCCCTTAGATATTAAAGTTTATATAAAATTAAAGTTTGATATTTACTTTACAATTAAAATTTTATTACTTGATTTCTTTTTTTCTTCATATATTCTATATACTTTTTTCCCCGAACGGGTTATCATGGCATCACTGGAACTTCGACGAGCTGTAATCGTTTCCCTTTGTGCCGGTTCCAAAGCCTGTTCAGATGCTGTAGGTTGTGAAGTTATTGCCGGCTCTACAGTATGTGCACTTGGTGGAGGTTGGTTAGTTATGTCTTCCGTTGTCTGTTTTGATGTTGGTATATTGACTTCATTATCGAAAGGGACATCACCGAATGGATCTATCTGCAAGGATTTTAAATAAGGAGCTTTTATTAAATGAAATCTGTTTCTACGAACAACTCGTTTTTCTGTTTCAACTAAATAAGACCTATGTTGAACTTTTCTAATAATTTTCCCATGTCTCCGGAGGTCTATTACCCACACAAGATCTCCGGCCCTTAATTCTGTTAATTCTTTTGTTCTATGTCGTCGGTCGTAATCCGCTCTATATCGATTTCTGTAAATATTTTCCTTGATTTTTAAATTTCGGAAATCTGGTTTCCGTGTTAAATTTACATCTGGAGGATTGTCTCGTAGTCTCCTCCCAAGAAGTAATTCTGCTGGATTAAGTCCGTTAAAAAGTGGAGTATTTCTGTAAGCGAGTAATGCGAGTTCAACTTTTCCCACATTTTTCTTCATTATATTTTTTGCTATCTTCACGGCAGCTTCTGCGGCTCCATTTGCCTGATGAAACTGGGGGCTGCTCGTAAAAATAGTAAAAGACCATTCCTTAGCGAATTGTCGAAACTCTGATGAGTTCAGGTTCTCAAATTGTGTACCACTATCAGTATAAACACTCTGTGGAATTCCATGCCGGCTGAACGTTGACTTGCAAACTTTAATGATATCCGTCATAAGCATGCGTATCAATTCTTTCACCTCGAAAAATCTTGAATAACAATCTGTTATAACAATAAACCACTTGTTATTCAGCTTAAACAAATCCATAGCAACTTTTTGCCACGGATAATATGGCAAACTTGATGCAACTAGTGGCTCTTGTTTATTTTTTGAGTGCTGGATACACTCAGGGCAGTTTTTAACTTTAAGCTCGATGTCTTTTGAAATTCCTGGCCACCACATAGTTCTAATGCCTCTCATCCTCGTTTTGGTGATTCCAAAATGTCCTGCATGCAGCTTGTTCAACATCATAGGCCTTACATTTTTTGGAATGACCATCCTATTTTTCCGTAGTAGTAAATCATCAATAACGCTGAGTTCGTTTCTAACCGAATAGTAGCCCTTGAGTCCAGAACTTAGTTCTTTTATTGTAGGCCAGTCAGTCCTTACATATCGTTTTATTTCCTGGAATTCCATATCCGCTATTTGTGACTGGATAACTTCAACAATGTTTTCGTCTGTAGTGTGTAAATTTCGTAGTGATATTTGGTGTATATATGCGTCGATTTCTTCCTCTAATTCTTCCGGGCCTGAGCTATCCTCGATGGGCATTCTTGATAGGTTATCGGGTGTTATAAGATTCTTACCTGGCACATAAGCAAGAGAATAGTCAAACCTCATCATTCGCATTCGAATACGTTGCAATCGTGGTGTTAAGTCGTCCAAATGTTTTGTTTTTAGGATTTGTAAAAGTGGTTTGTGATCCGTTTGGACAGTAAAATTTCTGCCAATTAAATAAGTTTTAAGTTTTTCACTGGCCCATGCAATAGCTAATGCTTCCCGTTCTATATTTGCATAATTTTTCTCTGCTGCAGTTAGAGTCCTGGATATGTACGCAATAGGTAATTGTTCTTTCCCGTGTGTTTGCAAAAGAACTGCCCCTAATCCCAACGAGGAGGCATCACACGACAAAGTGGTTTCTTTTCCAGGGTCATATATTTTCAAATTTGGAGGTGAAATCAATTTTTCTTTTATTTCTTTAAATGCCTTTTCTTGAGACATTCCCCAAACGAAAGCATTTGATGATGAAATTCACCATACCAAGAAATCTTTGAATTTCTTTCATATTACCAGGTGCTTTCATTTCACGTATAGCCTTTGTTTTCTCACTATCTACTTTTAAAGACCCTTCCGAAATTATATGTCCTAAAAAGCTTATTGTGGTTTTGCCGAACTCAGATTTTTGTTTGCTAAGTGTAACACCACCCTCTCTTAATTTGATGAGCACACACTCTACTAACTCTTCAAGTTCCTCTATGCTCCCAGCCCATATGAGGATATCATCTACATGAACAATACAGTTTCTTATTCCCTGAAGTAGTTTTGACATCCTTTTTTGGAAGTACTCCGGAGCCGAAGTAATACCGAAAGGCAGCCTCGAGAACTTAAACGTTCCAAAAGGAGTGATGAAAGTCGTCAACTCTTGAGATTTCTCTGATAGTGGAACTTGTCAAAATCCACTATTTGCATCAAACTTTGCAAAAAATTTGCCTTCTGCTAACTGTGACAGCCAATAGTCAATACCATGTATAGGATGTACCTGCCTCTTGACACATTTATTAAGTTCGGTTAAGTCAACGCAAATCCTTATGCCTCCTTTTTTCGGAACGACAACCATAGGTGCACACCACTCTGAAGCCTTTTCCACCGGTGCGATTACACCATCTTTCACCATTTTCCTTAACTCTTCCTGAACTTGTGCCCTTAAATGAACTGGTACAACTCGAGGAGTGGAGATAGCAAATGGTATCACCTTCTCTTTCAGTTCAATTTCGTATTTTTCCTTTAATTTACCCAAAGAGCCACCAAATACATCTTTAAATTCTTCAAACCAATTTCGTTTCGTTGCTCCAAATAGTTTCTTCACTAAACCTAGTTTCTCTATTCCAGGTGTACCCAATAACGGTGTTATTTTCTCCTCAGTCACATATGTTGTTTCCTTAACGCTTTTCCCTTCGTATTTCAGATCGACAGTCGATTTGCCTATAATGTTTATGGCCTGGTTTACGCTAAATAATTTTGCACCTGTTTTTTCTAATTTTAAGCTTTTATGTTTTTAATTGCATGCCATGGAACCAGTGTGACATCAGCCCCCGTGTCAACCTTAAACTTGATATTGTTCTTATTGAGTCATAAATCTACGCACCAATTTTTTGTGACAGCGCCTACGAAATATTCCTCTTCCTCTTCCTCTCCTTCTCGGATTTCATTAACTTTTTTAGATCGGCACTGCCTTGCGTAGCTTTGAATACTTCGATATTGAATCAAGTTATTCAAGCGAACTCTACAATTTGCACAGTTATTAGCATTACTCATTTTCACACTTTTTAATTCAAAACACTTTTTTCTTAAATCTGGAGCGCTGCTACAATTTTTCTCTCGTCAATGGAGTACAACACCTGAAGACCGCGAAATTGTGAATTACTTGTTTTTGTGTCACTACATAATTTACTCACAAGCCAACAATCAGTTATCAATGAATTAGGCCTAACGGTCGCGGACTTGTATGTTTAAGCTTGGTACCTAGCAACCAGTTTTTTTAGATTTGTTTTTGGATGGTATTTTGATATAGATCTAAAAGATTAGTCATTTTTTTTCTCATTTGCAGCATTAAAATGTATTTTGTTTTTATGTTAAGTAAAAAATAAAGTAGGACCTGCGAAAAACTAAATGAAAAATGCATTTGCTGTGGAACGTATTTTTTGTTTAATTCTTTTAGGAATTGTGTATAATGTACGTGATATGCTTTATGTATGATAGCGTAATTATATATCAAATTAAAGCTTACCAATTAAGGATTAAAGTGGTGCAAAAAAAATTATAGGTCATCACTGATTTTTTCGAGATATTGGCTGGCAAACGTCAACGAAAATGTTTCTTTTCAAACAAATTTTAGGTCTGTTTTTTTCGAAATATAAGGCATTTTGAAAACTGTATTTTGAATGAAATGAAAGATATTTTTATGATCTTTCATATGATACCAAAATCATTGTCCAACGTGCTATGCTTTTTGATATATACGTAATTATTTGCAGAAATGTCAGATTTTTCCCATTTCCGGCGCTCAACTTCAAGTCTAATTATCTCAAAATCACCAAGACCGAATTCAAAAATATTTGGACGGCTGATTGGGCTGAACGTAAGCTTTCATTTGGTACTAGTCTCATAGGTGTACGCCCTGGGCCCAGGCTCCATAGAAATATGCACCACCTCCTTTCTTGGGTATATAGTAGGTCAGGGGGTTCTCAAAACCAACCCGGAAAAGATTTCTGCGATGGTGAACTTTGCTGTACCGCAAGGCACCGCAAGGCAAGTGCGGAGATTTATACGCCTGACCGGCTGGTTCCGAAGGTTTATTCGATACTATTCGGAATTGGCAGCACCGTTGACTGACTGTCTAAAAAAGCAAAAAAAAAAAAAAAATGGAACTGGCGCTTCCAGGTAAGGAAGCATTTGAAAAATTGAAACAGGCCTTTACCTCGGTTCCAGTGTTGTCTCAGGCTGCCTTCAAGAAGCCTTTTGTCGTCCAATGTGATGCGTCGTCTGAGGGAGTAGGAGGGGTACTTTAAGAATTGGATGATGAAAGTAACGAAAAGCCAATAGCCTTAATTTACAAGAAACTTAATAAAGCGCAGAAGAACTACACCGTCACTGAGCAAGAGTGTCTCGCTGCCGTACTGAGTATCCGAAAGTTTAGAGAGTGCCTTGAAGGGATTTCGTTCCGGGTCGTAACTGACCATTCAAGCTTGAACTGGCTCATGTCACTTAAAGATCTGTCAGGCAGACTCAGATGCGTTGTCGCGGATGTACATGGAGGAAATCTCCATACACGATATTGAGGTAGATTTCGACTCACCTGAGTTCGAATCGGAAGAGTACAAAAACCTGCGGGAAAATATTCAAAAAAATCAAGACGCAATATTGGATCTCGTCGTATCCGATAACTTTGTGTATAAAAGGGTTAGGTTCCGTAGCGAAGCGGGGGAAAGTGAAGATTCTCTTTAGCGGTTGTGGATACCCAATACATTAACTCGTGGGGTGATGGAAATGTCACATTACTCCAAGTTGAGCTGTCATAGTGGGTTTTCCAAAACATATTTGCGGATACGCGATAAATATTTCTAGCCAAAAATGGGTAGAGACATTAAAATTTTCGTAGAGCAGTGTGAAACTTGCAAAATGGTAAAAGCTCCGAATAAAGTCCTCTGTAAAAATAAAAAGACATTATTCTACGAAGGCTTAGCATCGAGACTTTGACAATGCCAAGGACTCTGCCGAATTCTGGAAACTAACAAAAAAAAATTAATGGAAACGAAACCGAAAAAAAAAACTTATCTCCCTCTAGAACGTTTAAAACTCTATTTTGAAAAAATTTCAAAAGTTAACGAAAACGTATGCCAAATCGCGTACGAAGCACCAATGAATTTTGTTTCAGAATTGGTCCGAGAATTCTCAATTGAAAAAATTAATAATGCCCTTTCGCATATGAAAGCCAACAATACACCTGGAAGCAGCCGAATCCCTACAGAATTTTATAAAAACGCACCAGAAAATTTCAAAAAAGCTTTAAAAGATGCACTTAATATTATATACAACATTGGTACGATTGAGCATGTGAAACAGGCAGAAAAAAATCCTTCACATTCCTGCGGCTTCTTAGAAAAGAAAACACCGATGAGGCAAAAAATAGGTACAGAGAGGCGAACAAAATGTACAAAATTGTCTGCCTGGAGAAACATAATGATATTCGCTAGAACTGGTTGCAATGCTCAGAAGTACAAAGGACAGTAGATCATTTTGGAAAATTGTAAAAACTCTCAATGGACCATCCTTTAGGAAAGGCATAACAGCGGAATTACACATCCTAGCGGAATAGATAGATAGATAGATAGATAGATACAGATTTTTATTGAATAACAGTAAAATTTACATTATATCACATAGTTTTTCAATTTCATTTTTTTTACAAAAAAATCAGTATAGGATGGCAATTGCCGTCTGCCAGATTGACAATAAAACACAAAAAAAGTAGTAAGCTCTCATTATTATGTAGGTACTTTTCATTATATAATAAAAAATGGTTAAAAATTTTATTTAACAAAATAAAGTTAACAAACAATAGTGAAAAATTCTAAGGGAATTGAACAGAAACATAATTAGAAATCTTCATTCATAATAGCAACCCTATATCTGAGCGTAATTTTGCAAAATTCGTACAGTTTAACAACATCCATCTCATTCAATAAACTTATAACTCGATCTTCGGATAAAAAGTCTTCTCCAAATATATTCCTTCTGATTTCTCTGAGAATTGGACATTTTCCAACGAAGTGCACCGTATCCTCTCTTTCAGCCAAGTTACACATGTTACACTCCAGCGGTAAATCATCTCTATGTGGAATGAAATTTAAATTGAGTAATTCACTACGAAGTCTGACCATCATCGAGATCACGTGTTTATTATTCAAATCATGAAAGTAATTTTTCTCTGCGAGGTTATGGTTTAGTCTGCTATAAGTAGTTCTGTACAAGGAATTATTCCTAGCGGAATATTTCGAAAATCTGCTGAATACATCATCTATACAAAATGACGCGACGTACAGTACGCAATGCCTCTGTTGGAAGACGAGTTTCTAGATTGGCAGATAACACATGTAGACATAACAAGAATAAGAATAACTAACGCTGCAATTCAAACAAAGCCCCTGGGAAGACCGTTTCCCCTACGAGTACTTCAAAAATGCGACGGAAAACTTCAAAACGGAATTGGCAAAAAGCTTTAATTTCATCTTCAATACAGGCGAAGTTCCTAAAAGCTTCAAAAGAAACATTATATTCCCAATCCTCAAGAAAGGTGACCCAAAAGAACCGAGCAATTACAGAGGCATATCCTTTCTCAACACAGTCACAAAAATCTTCACAGGTATTTTACTAGAAAGACTCACTGACTGGGTAGACGAAAAAAATCTTCTTAGCTAATATCAGGCTGGTTTTCGGAAGAGATACTCTACGGTTGACAACATCTTCGCCCTCACAAGCATCGCACAAGGATACCTAGACAATGGAAAAAAGCTCTACGCTTTTTTCGTAGATTTCAAGGCTGCTTTCGACTCCATTGACAGGAAAGCCCTAATATATAAACTTAGTAATCTGGGAGTGTCAACAAAACTGCTAAGAGTACTTAAAGCGTTTTATAACGAAAATATTACCGCTGTCTGGGATGGAAACATATTATCCGAATGGTTTCCTACGGAAACAGGAGTGAAGCAGGGTTGTCTACTCAGTCCGCTTATATTTTCATTATTTCTCGATGACCTAGTAGATTTTCTACCGGGTGGAATATCTTTTGCGGACATGAAAATAAAACTTCTACTATACACTGATGATATTGTCATTCTAGCAGAAAGTCCAAATGGGATGCAACTGATGATAAACCAACTGCAAAGATACTGTAGTATGTGGAATTTACAACTCAACACGGCAAAGTCAAAGATCATGATTTTTCGAAATGGTATGGGGAGATATGCTAGAAATGAGAAATGGACCTGGCAAAACGAAGAATTGGAAGAAGTTAAACAATACAAATACCTAGGAATCATTTTAACCCCACAAATAGCTTTCAGGAAACACCTCCAAGAAAAACTGAAGGAATCCAAACGCGCCATAAACTACAGTTGGAGAGCAGTCCTCGGCAAAAAAGAAATTGCGCCAAGTTCAAAGTACAAAATCTTCAAAGCAGTGATGAGGTCTATCATGTGTTATGCAGCTCAAGTTTGGGGCATCTTCCAATCTGAAGAAGTGGAAAAGCTGCTCAGATACTTCCTCAAGAGAATTTTCCGCCTCCCGCACAATACCCCAAACTACATGCTCCATCTCGAGACTGGTCTTCAACCACTATACATCTACACACTTGGATCACACTTCGCTTATATCCGGGAAGTTATGATGAATTCAACCCATCGTCTTGTATATAAAATTGCCAAACATCTTCAAGGCAGAAGCTTGCAGTTCTATAGCGAGTGGTTGAGACTTGGAACGGAACATAATATCTCACTAACAGTTGCAAACATTGATGAATTAAACAGAAACCAGCAAAAACTAATCGAGAAGATTGCAGACGTCACACACGACAATTTTCGGAGGCAAAGTCTCGAGAGCCAAACGAGATCTCCTTATTATAAGTTGCTGAAACACAACCTAGAGAACAAAAACTATTTCTGCGATACAAACCGCATTGAAGTAATCTCCACCATACTCAAGGCCAGAGGTGAACTTTTAACCCTCAACTATTTGCCCCACAGGACCGATCTAAGCCCAGAGTGCTCCTTATGCAACCTAAGATGTGTTGTGGCAACGCTATGACAAACTAAGCTAACTATTTACATCGTAGCTATTTATTTTTCAAGTTTTCATTAAATTTTTACTTTAAAAAAATAAAAAAGTGTTCTAAGTGATACATTAACATCTCAAAATCACTTTTGCCTAAAAGTTTCCTACTGGATTGCTATTTCTTATAAAATCTTCAATTCTTTATTACTACACAACACCAACCACCTCCTAATGTCAAATAGAGACCGTGAACTACGCTCAACAGTAAGTGCGAACATGAACAATTCGCCAAAAAATTCATCGGACACCAAAGTCAACATATCTTTAATTGAAAAGGTGGTCAAAAAAGAAATAAAGGAATTAAGACAGTGGTTTCAGTTGGAACTTCACAAATTAACAGGCAAACTCGAAAAAATTGAAAGTGATTTTAATCATCGTCTCAATAATGTTGATGTTTAAATGGCTAACCTCAAAATAAGATTAGATCAACTTGAAACGAAAACAATAGATTCTGCCAATATTAGCCCTCCCAACCATGCTCATCTAATACAGCGCATTGATGAACTAGAACGTGAGAAATTTTCAACCTGTGCACTTATACGAGGAATTCCAACGAAGACCTAAAAACATTATTCTCCAACTTGTGTGAATCTGTGGAATGTACACCGACACCTGTACTGCAAAATATTTATCGTGTCAAACCAAAAGCCAACACTGGTAATAGTAATATTAACACATCGATAGCTATTCAATTTTGCACCCTGATAGACAAAAATAAGTTTTCAATCGATACGTCACAGATGGGATGCCCACAAAAAAACCTTTGTTTACATGATGTAAAGCTTGATTCTGACAGACCAATTTATGTTAACGAAAGCTTAACAACATCAAACCATCTGATTCTGCGTAAAGCTCTTAATGAAACTTCAGAAAGCTCTAACAAGTGTGTATACCAGAGACGGAAGAGTCTACGTACGGCGCACTGGTAACGACAGAACATTTTTAATTCCATCCATCGAAAGCTTTGATAAAATAAATGCCAACGAAACTACATGATGAAGTCAACTTGTAAGCAGCGATCTCCATATTATCAAATCTGTTATTTTTATTATTTTGTTTGTAAGTTTTATTACTATTTTCTTTTGTTTAAATCATTTTTGAATTTCTTATTCTTAATTTTTTGCCAAATTACCTTGATATGTCAAAGCCATATACCTAAATGTTGTTCTTCTTTTTCTATCTTGTACCTTAGTGAAGTCTTGTGCCTTGGTGGAGGTTTAAATTTCAATTTTATTTTCTTTGAAAATGACTAGTAGTAACAATACAAAGCTTATGTCTGCCAGTACCGAAGTAAAGAGTATGCGTATGTTGCTAAACATTTTATGTAAACAATGCAATGGATTACATATATGTCATTTGAATGCGCAAAGTCTTTATCCTAAAATAGATGAGTTCAGGTTTGTGTTCGTTGGCTCGAATGTGGATATTATTTGTATATCAGAAACATGGTTTAGATCAAATCTATCTGACAACTTGTGCTCTATCAAAGGTTACAAACTTTTTCGAAAAGATAGAAGTGATTCCAGAGGTGGTGGGGCGGCCATTTATATTCGTAATTCATTAATTCACCGTATTATTTTATGCTCAGACGATTCATCTGTAATAGAACATTGTTTCGTTGAAATTTTGAATGGTCGAAATAAATGTTTGGTTGGTGTTGTCTACCGACCGAATAAATATATTGACGTTTCAACTGTCAAAGTGGAAGTGTAAAGTTTTTTGAAGCTCCTAATTTTTGTCCATTTTATTACAAGTAAAAGTTACTAATAAAACCAAAATACCAATCAATTGGACCCATTCCACATTGGTTTAAAGCCTCACAAAACAAAAAACTCGTTTTAACACCTAATTTTGCTAATATTTGTGATTATTTAAGTGGTGTGCACTAGCGGAACATATTTACATTGATGTACCGCAAACGCTCCATAGCCGAAACTTCGCCAGAACTCAACACTGTAAATAAAAAAACACCGGCTTACAAAGAACCCACAATGGAAGTAGGTAGCCTATCTGTGCACGAATTAAAAGCTATTCTCAACGATACGCTCACTGAAAAATTGAAAGATCTAGCCACAAAAAATGATTTTAAAACGCTTTCAAGTGAATTGACCTCGCTTAAGGCTATCAACTCCGAACTCAACAACAAATTGATGATCATGACAGAAAGGTGTGAACTACTCGAGACACAATTGGAAATTTTATCTCGCAAAACAAACGAAAAATC
The DNA here is from genome assembly GCA_914767635.1 of Melanostoma mellinum. Classification (NCBI taxonomy): domain Eukaryota; kingdom Metazoa; phylum Arthropoda; class Insecta; order Diptera; family Syrphidae; genus Melanostoma; species Melanostoma mellinum. Next base: position 119,959,548 of record OU612059.1, on the reverse strand, counting down.
TGTTGTGGTACACCTCCCTTTAGTCCCAGAAACCGATGCAATCCAAACAGCAAAACAGACTTGCAAGGGGCTTCTGAAGTTAAATGAAGGTGAAGATATTGAAGTAACTAACACCCATCATGGAGCTTTCATCAACAGATTTAACCGAAAGAATTATATCCGTCGCACACAAACTCAAAGGTTCTGGATTCAGTGTGTTTCGAGAGCAATCTTTAATATACCGAAAAAGGAGACAATCTTTAGTGGCTGTGAAAAACAGATTATTACAAATTAACCCGACGGCTAAAATATTGGTGAAAGGAAATAACGCACTACAAATCTGCAATCACACTTTTGTTGACAAAATAACACGAGGACTCATTGTCTAAACCGCAGCCAATTGTCATTTGTGAAGGAGACGTTTGGTGACATTTGCTTCGAAATATTTGACTGCAGCGAGGGAGTGAAGTTAGCCCCGGTTGCAGATGGCTCGTCAACATCTCGTTCGGTAGCAGCGCCACCCATGGGTCGAACAAGTAAACACGTTGCAGATACTCAAAAGTAGGTAATGTCTGTCGTCTGCCAAAATCAAAATACTTTTTTAAATTTAAATATATGTTCGTATAATATTACTGGCCTCAAAAGTAAACTATTATATGCAGATTTTTTCAAATATTTACAACGATTCGATGTTATAATTCTTTTAGAAACTTTTGTGGAAGAAAATAATCAGAACGAATTCTTAAAATACTTTAAAGAATTTAAAATTATGTTTAAGCCTGCAACAAGAACAAATATGCATGGGAGAGCCAGTGGGGGTATTTTGTATGGTATTAAAAAAAGCTTATGGGGTAAATGCATTAAATTTAGAGTTATTGAAAGCAAAATCATCTTTCATATAGTAAATAACAAATCAAACTATTATATTGCTCCAGTGTACTTAAATTGCAATAATTGGGAGAACGATTTCAATGAATTAGTAGATTTTATGAACAATGCTTCTTTAGAGAACTCAATGATCATTGGAGATTTAAATGCCAGAATTGGAAGATATCAAAACTTTTCTCTTCTTTATTCTGTACAATCGCATTCGACATTAGTTAATAATAGAAACTCTAGAGATGAAATTTTCAATCGTAACGGACGAAAAGTAGTGGAATTTTTAGAGTTGTATGGGTTATCTGTTTTAAATGGGTGCTCTAAGAGCGATTTGTTTGGTGAATTAACGTTTATTAGTGGTCAAGGGCAATCGGTTATTGATTTTGCAGCGGTGACAAACAACTTTGTGAACGCGGTTGAAGATTTTAAAGTAGATTTGGTAAACTTCTCGGGTCATCTACCAATTGTTGTGAAAATGAAATTTTTCGATAATATAACGGTCAGAAATGCTTCCAATCCATGTAAACTGAAATGGTCTAACAACAATTTATTTATTTATTTTTTTATTTATTTATTATCCATCTATCGAGTTCATAACTCTTCTAGACTTAACAATATTTACATAAACTATATAGAAAAAAGTAAGAGCAAATATTAAACAATAAGTAGCAAAAAGGATTATCTTACATATGTACATATATATACAAACATGCTACGATACTAGACTCAAAACAATAGTTTTGAAAACCTCTCTGCTTAAACATAAGTCTATATTTTGATAAACGCAATTAAATTCATGACTTGAACGTGAAATCGGATCTGATCTACCGTAGTTTGTATAAGATCAAGGAACAAAAAACAGAATCGGCCTCGTCCTCAACTGTCTTGAAGGAGCATATAAAGAAAAAAAAGAGAGAAGTTTAGGACAATCAATTCGATTACAGAGAACATCTCTAGCAAGCATAACTAAATAATACTTCCTCCTAGCTTCGAGAGTCTTTAAATCTATTAACAGACATCTTGCAATGTAGTTAGGTAAAATATTATCAACCCAATTTAGTTTACGCAAAGCGTACCTCGAAACTTTTTTTTGAACGGATTCAATACGATTTATACCCACCCTATACAATGGACACCATATACAACATGCATACTCAAGAAGTGATCTTACAAGTGAAATATATAAAGATTTAATCGTGTAAGGATCCAGAAATTGTTTTGAGTTTCGCATGATGAATCCAACTTATTTATTAGCCTTAGAAATAACGTAGTCCAGATGCAAGTTAAAGGATAGCTTTGAATCGAAAATAACGCCAAGGTCTTTTTGTCTATCCACTGATTCAAGTTGAATGTCAGAAATGACGTATGAATGATCTATAACATTAGGCGACCTGGTAAAGGTAATGCTCTTACACTTTGCTATATTCAAAAATAATCGATTTTCAACACACCAAGCTGACACTTCATCTATATCACGTTGAAGTCGATAACAATCCAATTCACACTTAATTGGCCTAAAAAGCTTAAGATCATCTGCAAAAAGCAAACATTCCGAATATCGAATTCTTGGTGGTAGATCGTTTATAAATAATATAAAGAGGAGAGGTCCTAAATGACTCCCTTGAGGAACACCTGAGTGATTAAAAATTTCTTTTGAAAGAACCGTTCCAATTTTTACATATTGTTTACGATTGGTCAAGTAATTTTCAAACCATATAAGTAGGCTAGAGTGAAAACCTAACAATTTCAGTTTTTTTAGCAGAATATCGTGTTGAACTCTATCAAACGCTTTGGAGAAATCTGTATAGATAGCGTCAACCTGATTTCCACGTTCAATACCTCTAATGCAGAAGTTAGAAAACAAGGCTAGATTAGTCACTGTTGACCTACCACTAACAAAACCATGTTGATCTACTGATATACTTGAACTAACCTCATCATAAAGACATTTCTTCACAATAGCTTCAAAAACTTTCGGTATCAACTTCAGTTTTGAAATGGGTCTGTAATTAATAACTTCTTGTTTTGAACCTGATTTATAAATTGGACTTATCATCGACAATTTCCAGTCATCTAAAAAGTTACCAGTGGAAAGCGATAAGTTGAAAATTTTAGTAAGTGGAGCCGCAAGACTTAAGGAACACTTCTTAAGTAAAGCCGAGCAAAAATTATCAGGGGTTAGTTTGAAATCGGACTTCAAAGATGAAAGCTGAATCAAAACCTGGTCCACTGACAAAGTTAAGCTTCCAAGATTAGTTAGTGTTTCACCACTTTGAATTTCGTGCGAATGAGGAACGGGATCTAGAACAAAGTTGGACTGAAAATAAGACGCAAACATATCACATATAACGTCCTCACTATTGGATGACTGATCAAGGTAATTCATGCAAGTTGGAATCCCATATGACTTACGTTTTGAATTAACAAATTTCCAAAAGGCTCGAGAATCACTTTTAATATTATTCTCAATATTACGCATATAGCTTTTATATACAGATTTTTTTGCAGACTCATATTCTTTCCTACATCGTATATATCGAAGGTGCAGGCTAGGATCTTTTCTGTAATTTTTATGTGCCTTAGAAAGTTTATTTTTAAGGTTACGTAATCTATTTTATTGAACCAGACAGGCTTATTTTTATGTTTTCTCTCTTTAAATGGAATAAACAAATTATATGCTTCCTCAATAACAGCAGTGAAAGAATCGTAACACTCCTTTAAGTTACGAGAACGAAGAGCTTCATCCCAATCGATGGCGTTAAAAAAAATTATTCAATTCATCATAATTAGCTTTGCTGAAATCCCGAACAGAGTAAAACTCACGTTTATCAAAATTTAGCTTATCGAAATTTAAGAATTTTAAATCAAATTGCAAGGCAAAATGATGCTTTCTATTTTCAAAAATTGGAGTTTCTGATTTAACTAAATTTGCTTCAACTTCATTATTAATAAAAACTAAGTCTAGAATTCGTCCTAATAAGTTTAAAACATAGTTGATCTGGTTTAAATTAAAAGACAGCATATAATCAATGAAACTCGACTCCAATTCATTTGAGACGTTGAAAGGAAGTAAACATTTATCTTTTTCAGAGTAAATCCATTTTATATATGGGAGATTAAAGTCCCCTAAAATAATTATATTAGAACTAGGCCCTAACATATTAAAGACTTTAAGGATGTTATTGATATGCATCTGATAAATACTCATATTAGAGTCAGGTGGAATATATGATACAATAATATAAAGATTATTAACTCCAAATGGCAAGGTTACTTCCACACATAATTGTTCAGCAGTTTTGAATTCAAGTGGAACTTCTCTACATATAAAATATGATCTTAATGCTAGTAAAACACCACCACCTCTGACTAATCCAGTATCTTCAAACGATCTATCTCTTCTGAACACATTAAAATCAGCAGACCGGCATAGTTCAGCGGAAAGGACATCTTCAGACAACCATGTCTCAGTTAACGCAATAATGTGATAAGGGCAACAGGATACAGCAACGTAGAAATCCATCGTCTTAGTTTTCATACCACCAGCGTTTTGGTAATATACAGAGAGCATATCAATAGTGGTATGAAGAGCAGGAGAGAAGTTGAGGCTATTAGTTATTGAGGTTCTCTCAGCTGTCGTTGGGTCTTCGCTTCTTACTTCGAAAAAATTCGTGAACCACAGTATGCGTAGGCCAAAAAGATACATCACATAGCAAATTAAAGAGCTCTTGGTTCCTCACAACTTTGATTTCGAAGGAAGAGTACTCTTTCTCTGGCGACATCACAAATTTACGGATAGAGAGATTTGATAAATTAATTGATGAGCTCTTCTTAGCAATGTAACTTTGTATCAAATGCTCCGAAGTAGAATGAGAAAGGCGGGATACAAATATACTCCTTGCGGGTGGTAAAGCGATGAGTATGTCAACATTCGAGGGGTCCGAGATCAAATTAGTTTCACTCAAAGTTGTATTTGAGATAAGGAGCTCCTCGTCCACAATGGAACTTGTCGAAATATTCAGTGGTTTGGCAGAACTTAATACACTGGAAGAATAGCATCTTAAAGTAGAATCACTTACGTGGGATTGCACATCTAAGCTTCTGACTGATCCAGAACGTAGTACCCTTGTACTTGACGTTGAAGGCAATTGACGTAGTTGATCTTGTTGACTATGCTTTTTTTGTTGTTGTTGTCGTTTTTGCTGTTGTTGTTGTTGCTGTGGTTGTTGTTGATATTGCTGTTGTTGTTGATGATGTTGCTGTTGATGATGTTGTTGTTGGTGTTGCTCTTGTTGTTGTTGTAGCTGTTGTTGTTGATGATGTTGCTGTTGTTGATGTTGTTGTTGCTGTTGTTGATGTTGTTGTTGTTGTTGTTGTTGTTGCTGTTGTTGTTGCTGTTGTTGTTGCTGTTGTTGTTGCTGTTGTTGTTGATGGTGCTGCTGCTGCTGCTGCTTCTGCGGTTGTTGTTGTTGTTGTTGTTGTTGTTGTTGTTGTTGTTGTTGTTGTTGTTGTTGTTGTTGTTGTTGTTGTTGTTGTTGTTGTTGTTGTTGTTGTTGTTGTTGTTGTTGTTGTTGTTGTTGTTGTTGTTGTTGTTGTTGTTGTTGTTGTTGTTGTTGTTGTTGTTGTTGTTGTTGTTGTTGTTGTTGTTGTTGTTGTTGTTGTTGATGTTGTTGTTGTTGTTGTTGTTGTTGATGTTGTTGTTGTTGGTATTGCTGTTGGTGCTGCTGCTGCTGCTTCTGCGGTTGTTGTTGTTGTTGCTGTTGTTGTTGTTGTTGTTGTAGTTCTTGCTGCTGCTGTTGATGTTGTTGGTGTTTATGTTGTTGTTGTACGGGGATTGGCTTGGGTGAAGGGGTAAGGAGAATTAACGGAGGTTGAGATGCGACTACTGGGGTCAGAACATCCGGTTCATTGCTTTTAAAGGAATTCGACATAACACTTGTGCAGGCAACGTCAAAGTCGAAAATTTCTTTTAACTCCCTAAAAATTGAGTTCGCACTTGTAAACAGTTTTTTGAGCTTAACAATTTTCCAATGTAGTTTATCTACTGAGATCTTATCATGATCCTGACAGTAAAAGTGAAAGCCAGGAACAGAAATAAACTTATCAGCATCTTTGCCTTTGAGACCAACGCATTTAGCATGTACTTGCTGAAGGCAAACATCACAAGACACCATTATGAAACACTTTACAAAAGACTATTAATCCATCACTCTCAATCACTGTCAACTTTCCAAAATAACACGGTTGATGAGTCCTGCGAAAATATTGTCCGAGTTATTAAAGCTTCAGCTCCTTTTGCATCCAATAATCCAAATACATTCGTACCTCTTAACAAGTGGTTTGATAATGATTGTAGACATCTGAGAAAGCTGTCATTTATATATCTTAAACTTTTTAGAACAACAAACTCTCAGTTTTTTAAAAATATCTATCTTCACATAAATGAAGAATATAAAAAGACTTGTTCTGACAAAAAACTAAGCTATTTAAAAAAATTGGCTAAAAATCTAGTAAACTGCAAGGATTCTAAAATTTTCTGGGAGACCATGCGAGAGCTTGGTGGTCGTAACTATGGTGTGAAGCATTCCTTGGAGGCTGACACGCTAGCAGCACATTTTAAAACTCTACTGTCAGCTGACGAGGATCTTCACACCTTTGATTACGCACTACATAACTTTGAGGTTACCGAACTTGATGAGGATATTTCCTTAGTTGATGAAAAACAATAAAGCTCCTGGTATGGATGGTATCCCAGTCGAATTTTACAAACACGGTACGACTGAATTCAAGAATTATCTCTTACATTTTTATAATAGAGTGTTCAATGACGCATCTGTTCCTATTAGTTTTAATTCTTCTGTGATATTCCCGATTTACAAGAAAGGAGATGTGAATGATGTACAGAATTATAGAGGAATATCCTCATTTATTACATTAGAAAAGATACAAAATTATGAAAAATTTTTTAAAGGCTTTAAATTACACTGGATTCCTGCAAAAAAAAACTCAACATTTTGGTAGAGCAAGTGGAGGGTGTTTGTTTGGGTACAGTAAAAATATTGAGTCTTTGCATCGTTTGCAGTTCTTAAACATCTACGGAACTACTATACTGCGTGGAACTTTTTTTGGAACTACAGTAAACTTCGTGCCTTGCTATTTAAATTGCAACAATTGGATGAGAGACTTTAACAACATAAAAAAATGTTTTGATGAACTTGGTTCAGAAAATTTTATATTACTTGGGGATCTCAATGTCAGAACAGGAACGAGGGGTTCTATCGATATCCAGGTAGTCTCACAGCCACCAATTTTTGATACGAGATGTTCAAAAGATTCAACAGCTGATGGAAACTGCAACGCGTTCCTTGAATTTTTAGAAGACATCGGAGCGTTTATTCTCAATGGTAGATGCTTTAATGACAAAAATGGAGAGTTTACCTTTGTATCAAGCAGAGGGTCATCAGTAATCGATTATTGCTGCCCATCTTATAACTCTGTCGGTATCATAGATAATTTTTCTGTAGGATGCAAAACATACTCAGATCATATGCCACTGCTCTTAACGATCAAGTCTTCTGGAGACAACAGTAGAAATGCTTCTATGCAGTTGCTCCCTAGAATGAAGTGGGTTGAAAACAAACGCTCGGACTATATTCAAAATCTCAATGCCGCTGTAACGAGGAATACTAACCGAGAAGAAAATACCGAAATCAGATGTGAAACCATAAAAAAATGTATATACGAAGCAAACAAGATGCCAAAAAATGAAATAATAAGATTTGATCGAAAGAAACCTTGGTACGACTTAAATTGCCACATTGTTAGAAAAGACACATTAAGAGCACTGAGAATGTTCAAGAAAGATAACCTAGAAGTAAGCAGAAAAAAATATGTTAATGCAAACAAAAAATATAAAGCCCTGATAAAATCAAAACAATATGATTATTATCAAAATATCTCACGTCAACTTGCATCTGTTACCGTTGCAAAAGATTGGTGGAGGATTGCAAGAGAAATTCGAGGAGATTCATTAAAAAATTATATGCAAGTCACTGCAAACGAGCTCTTGATCCACTTCAGAGGAACATTGAATTCAACGTCGTCACAAAGCATGACAGCCATATCCTCTTTGGAACCCGTTTACAACCAAAAACTTGATAGACAGATAGAATTAGATGAAGTTATCCGAGCAATAGAATCATCAAAGGAAAACAAAGCTCCCGGTATTGATGGTATTCCTAATGAATTCTACAAAAACTCCAGCACCCTGTTTATTGAAGAAATTTATTTTTTGCTCAAAGACATCTTTGATACTGAAACCATACCTACATCGTTCAAAAAATCGATAATTTTCCCTCTTTACAAAAAGGGCGACCCAAGTCTTCCTTCAAACTACCGCGGGCTTTCATTTTTAGACACACTCTACAAAATATTTACAACAGTTTTATTAAACAGACTTACTTATTGGATAGAAGAGAACCACGTACTAAATGAATACCAGGCTGCATACAGAAGTCAATACAGCACTGTTGACCAAGTGTATAACCTATCGTGTATAGTTCAAATTCAACTTAGTCAGAGGAAGAAGCTTTACGCCTTTTTTGTTGATCTATCAGCAGCTTTCGACAACATCAATCGTGAGGCGCTGTTTTACAAATTACTTAAATTAGGAGTCTCATCGAAAATGGTTTCAATTATAAAATCCTTGTACAAAGACACTTCTGCGACAGTTTGGGACGGAAAAAGTATAACAAGCTTCTTTCAGACAACCAAAGGAGTCAAACAAGGTTGCGTACTAAGCGCCTTACTTTTCGTTCTGTTCTTAGAGGATCTCCACTTTGAACTACCAACTGGTCTCACTTTGAATAATTTGAAAATAAACGTACTTTTATACGCAGATGACATAGTTCTCCTTTCTGATAAGCCTAATATACTGCAAAGGATTATCGACGCCTTCAGTAGGTACTGTATCAAATGGAACCTAGATGTTAACCTAGAAAAGTCAGAAATTGTGATTTTTAGAAACGGAGGTAGGAGAGCGGGTGCTGAAAAATGGTATTTTAATGACGGAGAAATAAGAATAACAAATCAGTACAAATATCTCGGCGTTATCTTCACATATAACATGCCCTGGTCCGAACACTTGTCAAAACGTCTTGCGATGTCAAAAAACTCAATAAACTCGACATGGTCCAAATTTGTTCAAAATAAGTTTGTTACACACTCTGCTAAATACAAAGTGCATGACGCAGCCACCAAATCAATAATGCATTATTGTGCACAGGTGTGGGGATTCAAAGAGTACCTTCAAATTGAAAAGCTCCAACGTTTCTTCGTGAAGAGATGCTTCGGGTTGCCAGACAACACACCTAATTATGCAATTCATATTGAAACTGGCCTTCCAAAATCATTCCTTACAACTTTAAAAATTCATTTTACGTACATACGGAAAGTAATGTCAATGCCACGTAATCGTCTCCCACGTATTCTTTCTGACGTTATCATTCAGAAAAATATTTATTGGGCCCAGGAATGGTCAGGCCTTTTCCAACAAACACAAATGGACTTCAGTTTTGAAGCCCCGCGCTTAATGTGGAATGAATATCACAACATACTACTTACAAAGCTTTCCGAAAAATACTGGGTTGATTTTGTGGGAAAGGCACATCAATCACAATTTCACGACGAATATAGCAACCTAATACACTCTGATGTCCCAAACTATTTTCAGGATAGCAATCCGCGTGAAATGATAAATTTGGTCTTCAAAGCACGATGTGGTCTTTTAAACTTAAATGCTAGAGCTTTTCGCAATGACACTGTAGGCATATGCAGTATATGCAATATGGATGCTACAGAAAACACATATCACTTCGTTGGTATGTGCCCCATCTTTAAAGGATACCGTAAAACATACCTAGGGAGCGAAATATTGGACAGGACTACATTTCTAGATTTCTTAAATGGCTCAAACTACCAAAACCTATACAAATTTTTGAAAAACTCACTTAAATATCGAAGCCTTATAATTAATGAATATAGTTAGAACTCACTTAGCTTTGCTATTATAAAGTAAATAAATTTTTGAACCTGACAGACAACTTAAAATAAGTTATTGTCAAATTTAATTTTGAAAACCAGCAAACTCATGTTTTTGTAAGAATTTAACTGAAAATAAAATTATTTATCTATCTATCTATCTATCTATCTATCTAGAGGAATATCCGTACTAAACGCAGTAAGAAAGATTTTTTCGGCAGTTCTTAATGGAAGGCTTACAAAGTGGATTGAGGATACTAATCGCTTAAGTATATTCCAAGCGGGTTTCCGCCCAGGTTTTTCAACAATGGACCACATCTTTGCCATATCCAGCATTGGAAGAAAATTTATCGAAAAGAAGAAGAAGCTTTACGGATGCTTTGTTGACTTTAAAGCTGCTTTTGACAAAGTCAATAGACAAGCCTTAATTTACAAACTATCTTGCTTAGGTCTCACGGAAATTTCTTTTGATGTATTCAAAACTCATATTTTCATCTAATGCAAAGGTATGGGACGGTTGTGAGTTCTCCACTACATTCGAAACTACGGCAGGTGTTCCACAAGGATGTATTCTCAGTCCGTTACTCTTTGCTCTTTTCATAGACGAGATCAGTGATATCCTACCTGGCGGAATTGCTTTTGGTAACACAAGGATTTAAGTCTTGTTATACGCAGACGACTTGGTTATGTTTGCAGACAATCCTTTTTCGCTCCAGTTGCAAATAAACAGGCTAAATTCTTTTTGTGAGTCTTGGGGACTGTGCATCAATACCGAAAAAACCAAAATCATGATCTTTGAAGCGAGAAGTACTAGGAGACTTCCAGAAGAAAGTTGGTCATTAAACTCTACACGGATTGAAGTTGTGCAGGAGTTTAAGTATTTAGGTGTTCTGCTAACATACAATTTAAGTTTTGTCAAACACTCTATCGAAAAAAGTAACCAAGCCAAATTGGCTTTAAATTTGATGTGGACTAAGTTTTTTTTCCAATCAAATCGTCGATATAACGTCTAAATACCAAGTGTTTAATGCTACGGTAAATACATGTATGTGTTATGGTGTGCAAGTTTTTGGGTACATATACCTAGAAGCTTTTGAATGTTTTCAAAGGCATTTTTTCAAGCGCCTGTTTCGACTTCCAAACTCCACACCGAACTATGCAATATATGTAGAGTCAGGTATAGCTCCTATATACTTACAAAATCTCAAGGCCAACGCAGACTTTATTATTAAAGTAATGCAAAAGAGTGATTCATGTCTCCACAAGATAATACTGAAAAAATTATTACAAACCAATGCATCCCCTTTCAAGGAGTGGAATCAACTAGCCATTGATCATGACTCTTCTTTAAATTTGTCGGAATCTAGCGTCGATAATTGGAAAGCTCAGTTTGCAGACGTGATCGCGAAAGTTGACCAAAAAATGTTTATAGAAAATCTTTCTAGAGCAAGTTCGTCCGCTACCAGACTTATCTACAGGCAGTTAAATCACCAAATAAATTCAAATGTCAGTTACTTCCGAAAAGAACACTCAGCGTCCGAAATAAGCATTATATTTAGAGCTAGGGTAGAAATTTTAAATCTAAATTACATACCTCACCGAGGTGATCGGCCGCAGCTTTGTACCTTATGTAACAGAAGAGAAAATGAAGATATTTATCACTTTATAGCGATCTGTCCAATGTTACAGGAAATACGACGTCTATATTTTCAAGAAAGTTTTTTGACATTGCCGAAACTTTATGAAATTTTAAATGGATGCCGGGGTTGGCTTAATTTGTACAAGTTTTGCAAACATGCTATTACTTATCGCAACAGTTTCCCATAAGTTGCAAATTTTCCCAGTTAGTGTAGTTTCTCGAGTACACTTTCAAATCAATTAAATTTGTTTTTTTTTCTTTTGTGTTTCAAATCACGTTAAAATTGAAAATTGTATAACACTTTATGGTTCAACCCATCAAATGCTTTTTTGTGTTTCCAATCACTTTAAAATGGATAACTTACTACTCTTTCTATTTTTAATTTGTGTATAGAAGAACTCTTAAAATTTTAAAAACACTACTGTACTTTTATATTTTTTTCTCAATTTTTTTCTAAATTTATAATTCAACTTGTTTGAAACTATTATGAGACTTTATGTAAATATTACCTATAAAGCTTTACACTTTTATATTTTTCTTTGTTTTGAAATCTAATGGAATGTTATTTCAGGCAGACGGCAGTATAGCCATGTCCTTATTCTTAAGAAAACTTATTATAACGTATATTGATGAAATAAAGAATCTATCTATCTATCTATCTATCTATCTATATTGATTTTTCATGTTTATTTAATACCCTGGAAAGTATTTCGTCTGACTATTCACAGATTATTTTATGTGGTGACTTCAACTGCGATTTACTTAATAAAGTATCGTCAAAACTATTTATTGAGGGAATGAACAGTTTGGGCCTTACCCCAAACAATTTTAGCACTCCCACACATTTCTCAAATAATAGTGCTACACTTTTAGATTTGTTTTTAACAAATAATATTGAAAACATCTTTTTCTATGATCAAATTTCGGCTCCTGGCTACTCGAAACACGATTTAATATTTGCAACGTTTAATATTGTTCCAAAAACTCAAAAAATTCAATTTGAATACCGAGATTTCAAAAATATTTTATATGAACAACTTCAATACGACATTTTCCAAATACAATGGCAACAAATATATTTGATGAGCTCAGTCAATGAACAAATTGATTTATTGCAAAATTCAATTCAAAACTTGTTTGATAAACATGTAAAACTCAAAAAAATGGTTTCGAAAAATGAAAACAGTTCATGGTTTACATCAGAAATTATGGAGTTGATAAAAAAAAGGGATGATGCCTATATGAAATGGAAGCTCTTCAGGCTTTCCGAACTGCGAAATTCTTTTCGAATCCTTCGTAATAAAGTTCGTTCAAAAATTAGGGAAGCGAAGATAAAAACTTACTCTAACCTTCTGAGTACAGATCTTCCATCCAAAGCTCTTTGGAAAAATATTCGGGAACTTGGCATTGGACGTCAAAAAGATGTCTGCCCTATTGAATCGAACCCAGATGAGCTTAACACCAATTTTGCTAAAATTCAAACTGGTTCACAATATTCCGTTGAAAACCCTGGAGATATCCGCCAGCCAAATAACTTAAACCATTGCTTTTATTTTCAAGGTATTGATGAAGCAGACGTAGTTTCAAATATTCTTAAAATTAAGTCTAAAGCTTGTGGTTTCGATGAAATGCATCCTGTGTTCATAAAAATAGTTTTGCCACACATACTACCCTATGTTACATACATTTTCCAAACCGTTCTAATGACGTCAACCTTTCCTTATAAATGGAAAGATGCTAAGGTAATTCCTATTCCTAAGAAACAAAACACTCGATCTCCCCCTGAGTATAGGCCTATTTCCATTCTACCTTTTTTATCTAAAGTTTTAGAAAAGATACTACATAATACAAATCTTATCCTTCCTAAAACAAAACAATCTTTTATGTATTAACCAATCTGGCTATAGAAACAACCATAGTTGCGTGTCTGCTTTACTCAAAGTTACTGATGATCTGCGGTGCGCTATTGATGAGGACTATGTATCCTTCTTGGGATTACTTGACTTCTCGAAAGCTTTTGATACGGTGAACCACAAAATACTAATATCTAAACTAAAACAATTTTTTAATTTTTCACATTCGGCAGCTGAGCTCATATTTTCATACCTCTCTGAAAGAGGACAAGCTGTAGTTGTGGGCAATCGAGTTTCAAGTTTCGTTAACCTTTTCACAGGAGTCCCCCAAGGATCGATTATTGGCCCATTACTATTTTCGATGTACATTAATGATTTGCCCTCTCAAGTCGAGCATAGTTCTATAGACTTATATGCTGACGATGTACAGATTCGATTAAGTTGCAAGTTAGGACTAATTGAAAATGGTGCTGAATTACTTAACAGCGATCTTTGTAAAATCATGTCTTGGTCGGAAAAAAACTGTTTAAAACTGAACCCATCCAAATCTAAATGTCTAATTATTTATAAACATGAACTCGATTAGTTATTTCCCTTCTATACGCATCGGTTGTACAAATATTGAATACGTAAATAGAGTAAAAAACTTGGGGATCTGGTTCAATTCCACATTAAGCTGAAATTACCACATCCAAAGTATTATTGGTAAAATATACGGTTGCCTTAAGAGTTTGTCGTATTCAAAACAATTTACTCCAAAGAACATAAGATTTCGGCTAGTAAAAACTCTGATTGTTCCGATAATCACATACGGTGCTCAAATTTTCTGTTGCTTAAGCTCTTAAAAGAAAAGAAGTTTAAACGTCGCTTTTAACAACTGCATACATTACGTTTACCATCTCAAACGTTTTGACCATGTTTCTTGATATAAGGAAAATTTACTAGGATGTACTCTGAACGCATACTTGAATTACATTGCCTTAAAATCTCTTAATAATGTAGTGACTACAAAAGACGCGCTTTACTTATATAACAAGTTGATTTTCTCTAATTCAAATAGAACGTTTACTTTTATGCAACCAACATATACATGTTTAGCCACTAAACGCCAATTCTTTGTGTATACTGTCAGACTATGGAATTCTCTACCATTAGACATTAGAAAACTACGAGGTACTTTAAATTTTGATACAATACTTTTTAGGTATTTGGCTAACAATCCTGATTACTATTAATTTAATTATAGTTAAATATTTGAATTCATTTCCATTTATGTAAATTAGATAACTGCAAGATTATATTAGCTTGTTTATAGTTAAAATAGCTTTTTAATTATTATGCATTAACTTTTGCTTTTAAAGGACTTAAGTCTATTGTAAAAGATACTGAAATAAAATAAATCTAAATCTAAAAAAAAAGAACTCGCGAAGATATCCAGCACTTTATAGGAAGATGCCTTATTCTCAAGGAGATACGTGCATCCGTCTGGGGAAAAGGTACGCTCACAGTGGAAGAAATTATACAGATACTTAATGGAGACAACTGGAACCGCCTTTGTCAGAATATAAAAACTGCACTTAATATAAATTACTATTTAATTTTGATTGAAATTACACATTACAAACTTTGAGCTTATTGTATATATTGAATAAAAACTTTTTTTTTCGGCTGACGGCAAAAGCCAATGCTAATTGTAAACTGTACACCATAAAATAATCAAGAAATAATAAAATCACATTTACTACAACTACTACTACTACATTGGCACTGTACCTGATTATTTTATAGAGGGACTAACTATTACATTCTTCAAAAAAGGGCACCCGAACGATCCTGCAAGCTATAGAGGCATTACACTTTTGAATACGGCAATGAAAATCTACGCTAAGATCCTCTCGGATAGACTGAGTAATTGGTTAAAAACAAATAATAAACTAAGCGAATATCAATCAGGCTTTAGATCAGGATACTCCACGGTTAATGATATATTTTCGTTATCAAACATTGTTCAGCTACCTACTTACCCTGCGGTGTGCAATTAGGAGAGGACAATATAAAAGGATTATTATTCGCTGATGACGCTGTATTTTTCGCAGAATCCCCTAGTCTTTGCAGCTGATGATTAATAAAATTGAAACTTATTTTACGCACTGGATGTTAGAGGTAAACACCCAAAAATCAAAAGTGTTAATCCTCAAAAATGGCTCAGGACAGCCAGCACGAAATGAGAAATGGAAATTTAAACTACAACCATTGGAAATAGTAAAAGATTATACATAAAAAAGATTATACATATAAAAGATTAGGCATAAAGCTAACTCATAATTTAAACATGGGAAAAAACACATAACCAGTAATTTAGAAAATGCCAAAGCTGCTATCGCAGTTAACTGGAAACGAAATTTTAGCAACAACTGCATACCATACCAAGCTAAATACAAAGTTTTCCAAGGAACTGCTAGAGCCGTTATGTTTTGTGGTGCACAGTGTTGGGGTTATAAAAAATACGAGTCAGTAGAATCCTTGCTAAGGTACTACGTTAAGAAAATGTTTAAACTATCTAGCACAGTGCCAAATTATATGATCAATCTAGAGACAGGCCTGTCTGAGCTCTTCATGACTACCCTCAAACTACAAATTGATTATCTGCTAAGAGTTGTAGAAATGGATGATAATCGGCTTCCAAAAAGGACTGCTGTACAGGTCATCAGAAGCCACTCAGTTTGGTTTGCAGAATGGCACAATCTAACTAGGGAGTGTGGATGTGAGCTTTCTTTGGACCTTGCGAACCTCAATTTTTGGAAGCCCCAACTTAACCAACTGATGCAGAAACTGGATGATGCAAAAAGGCAAAACTTTATTGAACAGGCACAGAATTCCTCAGCTAGATTCATGTATGGAACATTAAACCACAACCTCTGCGAGAAAAACTACTTCAGAAGCTCATTCACCGTGAGCGAAATATCTACAATTTTTAAAGCTAGGGGTGAACTGCTGAGCCTTAATTATCGCCCACATATAGCTGATCTGGAACAACTATGCAGTTTGTGCAACTCAAGAGAGCGTGAAGATATCAGCCACTTCCTAGGAAGATGCCCTTTACTCCAGGAAATTAGAAGGGTGTATTGGAATAAATCAACTTTAGAAGATGAAGAAATAAGACTGATACTCAATGGCAGTCAATGGAAAAGGCTCTTAGGGTTTTGTAATGAAGCACTTGCATGCAGAATAAATGTTATAAATGAGTTATTTTAAGTCCACTTATATTTGTTGTAAAGGCAGGCATTTTGTTTATTGTATCTACTTTCTTTTGATTACCTAGTCCACATAAATCAATTATTATTATCATTATTCTTATATCACTTAACTTTATTGTTGTTATGATCACAAAATGTTAATAAATGTAAATTAAGTTGTCTACATTAACGCCAACAACGAGCGAACAGGGGCGCTCTGTGCAAATCAAACCCCCATCGTCCTGGATGCATTAAATCCCATTCATGTTAAATGTAAAGTCCATTTTAAATCAACATAAAATGTTTGAATATTGTGATATTTATTATATTTATATAAATTTGTCATAGAAAAACAAAATATTTTAAAACCAAATTTGTAAAAAAATCTTTTTGAAAAATAAAGCATTTTAATAATAATAAAATAATAATAATAATAATAAGTTCCGCGTCCACCCATGACAAAGCAAATCGTAACCGAAAGACCGATGCAAAGGATGTATGTAGACCTGTTAGGCCCGTATCCACGCACCAAAAAGGGCAATGCTACCATTTTTATTTGTGTTGATCACTTCACTAAATACGTTTTTTTGAAAGCGCTTTCGAAAGCCACTTCGAAGAATATTATTAAATATACAGAAACTGAGATTTTTCACGCG
Organism: Melanostoma mellinum; assembly: GCA_914767635.1. Classification (NCBI taxonomy): domain Eukaryota; kingdom Metazoa; phylum Arthropoda; class Insecta; order Diptera; family Syrphidae; genus Melanostoma; species Melanostoma mellinum. Next base: position 119,942,267 of record OU612059.1, on the reverse strand, counting down.
TTTGACACTCCGAAATTTATACACTCAGACAACGGAAAGCAATTCGTTTCGACTGAGCTTCGAAAGTTTCTAAAGAGCTATGGGGTGCAACACGTCAAAGCCGCCTTTTATTCACCGCAAGCTAATATCTCATTAAGAGTTAACCGGAGCGTAATTAGTAAGCTTTGAGTATTCGAAGCTGAAGAACAAGATAGTTGGGACAACTATTTGTCATGTATCGCCTGTGTGCTGAGGTCTGACAACCATGAATCGATTGGGTGTCAACCCTATTTTGCACTTTTCGGCCAAAAGATGGTTAATCAAGCGTCAAGCTATAAAATATTTCGAAGTTTAGGCGCATTAAATGATTTAGACTTGGAAGTTAGAACACCCGAAACGAACTTGGTGCTAACCCGTCAAAATATTTCACAGAATTTAAAAAAAGCTCACGCGACTTCACAAAAGACGTTCAATACACGATCACGACCAGTATCTTTTAAAGTTGGGCAAGAAGTGCTCCGGTGAAACCTTGCTCAAAGCAAGTTTACCCACACCCAGGGACTGAACGCCAAGTTACTTCCAAAATTTGTGAAGGCTCGGGTTCATCGTATAGTTGGCAACTGCATGTATGAGTTGAAAAGTCTGAGTGGAAAAACAGTAGGTGTTTTCTACGCCAAAGACATACGGCAGTAGAATAAGGAATTTGCTATTCGACCTTTTGAATATTAATAAAGTTGTCTTTGAGCAGGCTCTTGACCTTGAGCCTGCTCAAAGACAACTTTATACGGCAGTAGAGTACGTTTGAAAGTTGTTCGGTCTGAAATAATATATGAAAAAAGAGGATGATTGAATAGGGAGTGGAGATCTTAATTATACAAGAAATCCTCGTAAGATTACTTACCGCTTTCAAAGAAATTGCACACACTATTTAAGAAAGAAAAAGCACGAAACATTCCGCGAAATAACACCAAATGTGAATAAACAACGTCGTGGGTTCTATTTGCAATTTCTTTTGTCAGTTTTCAGGGAAAGAATTGATAGTAACTAACAAACTTTCCATTCACTTCCAGTCTTCAAAGTGTTACCATAATGCGATATCACACACACAGGTCGGCAGAAGTCTGTGGTGGACTGGAGAATGGTGAATAGTGAGGTGTGGTGAAATGGATAATGGGGAATAGTGAGGTGTGGTGATTGCTAGAGAGTGTTGACTTGCGAATGGTGAACTGTTGAATGTCTGGAATATTGGGGATGAAAACTGTGAATGAACTGCAAAGCTCTGTGTTACGAAATATGGATTGTGTCTGGAGTGTTGAATGCTAAAGTGTTTGTTTTGAGTGTGGGATAGTGGCTGTAGTAAAGTGGAACACGCTTGAGAGTTGGATAAGAACTGATCTATTCAAAGAGCTTTACAATCGTCGCATGTATAACGAAGAGAGGAGATAAGGAATGCAATAATTATCATTAACATTCTACATCTCCTCATCAATTTTTTTTTTTTTTTTGATTAACAATTGGTAACTTAATCAAGTAATTCATAAAAAGGTAAAGGAAAAAAAAACTAAAGTTAAAAACGAGCTTTTACGTTAAATTCAGCAAAAAAAAAAAATTTGTTTTCATTACACATGTTTCAAATTAAAAATCGGTGCGGTCGCTGCGTGTTCTAAAATATCTCGAATTTCTCCTCAGTGTGCTTCCATTTTCGAGTGCTATGTTATACGATCTGGGTGTTCTTGCTTTTGCAACTGTTTTCGCCTTAATCCATTAATTATTGTTAAAGTACCATATGTTCTGTGTGTAGGACACACAGTTCATTTGCCTCTTTTGCGTTTCTATCATGATACGCTTTATTGACACTATTATTTTTCCTCTGGATTGGTTCATCATTTTTATTTCTTTTTCTTCAATCTACTTAGGAGCTAGCAAAAATGTATAAAAGTAGCTTTTATAACAACTTAACTAACTTACTGACCCTAAGCGGGTACTCTAAATTGCTCAATATTTTAATTCTAATGCCTTTCGGCCTAAAGATAACTTACGGATTTACAAACTAGAACTATGGTTAAAAACTAAGAAAATTTAAAAAAAAAACTTAGTTTGCTGGATCATTTTTTTTTTTTTTTTGATTTTTATTAAAATTACTTAAATCTATTTAAATCTACTTAAACCTAGAGCAGCCAAAGTAGCTTTTTTTCTGTTTCGTATTTTTTGGAATTTTTATGTTTTATGATTTTTTTAATTTGAAATTTTTATGTTTTATGATTTTTTTTTTAGACTTTTGTATTTTTTTTTTTTTGGTTTTTAAATTTTTTTTTTTTTGGTTTTTTGGTTTTTTTTTTTGTATGCCGCTGTGCCCACCCCCTATACCCTAAGACTTACACGCTAAACCTGTGTAAGCCAGCCATTGGCGACTCGCTATCATTATCAAATTCATGTTGTGACTCTGAAAACCACCAGAACATATTTGACATTTTAACAACGTCACGACGATCGCGATCTGAGTCCGCCCTACTGAACCGAAGGAGCTCTTCAACGTCTCCGCCTACTGCGGTGACGTCTCGGTTATAAAGGAGCCGTCGTTCCACGGACTTACGGCAGACGTGGTAGATTAGCGGAACCGCCAACCTATCCTGAATCAGCCCTTCCATATCAAAATAGAGGAAAGCCTCCGGTGGGACAAATCCACTGAAGCGTGTGCTTTCCAAATACTCTCTGTTGGGGTAATAAGCCCCAAAAATCAGGCCATTGGTCGAGGTCATCGCTCTTTCCGTGTGACCACGAGTCAGTTTTATAATGAAGTTGTGTTTATTTGAGCCCCGTTGTAAAGGACCTCATTGGGATAATATTTTTTGTACTCCGACTCTAGTGTTCTGTGCAATCCAAGACAGGTACGCAGACACTGTCTCTCAAACACCCGAATCTTTTCCATTTGAGACGCTGTAACGTTGAACCACACGGGGCACCCATAGAAAATCATTGGCCTTATGAGGGCCATGTAGCAAATCACTTTCACTCTGCTATCAAGTGGTCTGCTGTGACACAGTCGCCTCTAGCTCCTCTAGCCCTGGCCAGAGCTGCATCCATATGTTTGTTAAAATATAGATACTGATCTAGCCAGATGCCGAGGTACTTGACTACTACTTTGTTTGGCAGTGGGTGGCCATGTAGATCAACGATCACCAGCTTTCGCCAGTTCTTTCTCGTATCCCATGAGGCCCGAGCCAACGGGGTTCTAAACACAATTGTTTCCGATTCCTGAAAGTTGATTTTCAACTTCCAGTCATCGCAATATTGCTGGATCTTATCGAAGTCACTCTGCGAAAGTGTTCTGATGACTTCGATCTTTGGACCTGTTCTGTACGCAATAAGGTCGTCGGCGTACGCTATAGCATGGTGAAGAGAACCAATTAGATCGCCGGTGAAAATGCTAAACAAGATAGGCGAATTCACCGCCCCCTGTTGTAGACCGTTCTGTATTTTAAAGGTTCTGGTAGAAGTTATATTGCAACTTTTCACAACAAACGTTCTACCATGAAGCATGTCATTCAGAATATATAGCAGTGGTTTACTCATGCCGTACCTGATCAACTCATAAAAAAGACCGTCTAACCAAACGGTATCGAAAGCCTTCTCCAAGTCAACCAGACATGCACCCGTACACTGCTTTTAAGCTTTGTTCCATTGAATATCTGATACTAGTTTTGACGCGGCATGTATGGTATAAGGCCCGCCTTAAAACCGAACTGATTTTCTGGAATAATATGTTTGTCCTCAGCCCATGTGGACAGAGCTCTATTGAGAACTTTCAATACTTTGCTGATACTCGGAAGAAGACTAATTGACCGGAGATTTCCTGGATTGGAACCATCCTTACCTTTTTTAAGGAGAAGATGGACAACTGCCGTCTTCCAACGCACTGGATAATATGCATTATTCAGCGCATTGTTGAACAACTTGGTGTATATGTCCACCGCTTCCGCAGGGAGGTTTCGCAGCACAACATTGGGTATGCCGTCGACTCCTGCTGACTTCTTTTTCTTTATTTTGTGAAAGATGTCCAAGAGGTCCATCTTAGAAACGAACAGGTTGTTTTCCCCGTTTCGCTGGGCAATGACTGCATTTGCAGGATTCTCGGATCGCCAATGCGAGATCTCGTCTCTAAGATAGAAGTGTCCAACGAAGGCTCTGTTCTCAAGGTCGTAATTCGGGCGAATGCAGTCATTCACCTTATATACTCGCTCGAAAACAGCACCCACAGTCTCTACCTTCTCTTGAGTATCTTCCACTATAAAGTGGTCATCATCCAAAATGGCGTCATCTGGATCTATTCCTAATGTCAGAAGTAAGTCTTTGTTCTCTGTCATCCTTTGGAGTTTAATACACTGAAGGTCATTTTGATCTTTTCTCCTAAAGATTTTATTTATTTCCGGAAACATACTCGGGTTGTTGGACTGTACAGCCCGAATTTTGTTGTTCCAGAAGAGAGATATAGATATTCTGTAATTTTCTTTAATTAACTGTTGGAGATTTTTGATCTCTGACTTCAGAGTTGTCGGTCAGTAAACCTCCTGTGCAAGAGTTTGAGTCTCGACAGGAGTCTACTTTTTTGTTTGTAGAGTGCGTCGATTGTCGCGTTTCTGTACATGTTCGTAGAGTCATGTTGCCCATATTTAGGAATTGTTCTGTCCATTGTACTACGGATTGCATCCTCCATACTTTGCAGGTACCCATCGATCTCAACGTTCGACAGATTCCTGTTGCATGGCGGCGCAATACCGTTCGAACGAAGTTCCCTTGAGACGGCACCGGAAAAGCGCGGCCAACGTGTCTTACCGTAGTTGTAAGAGTGCGTCGGCACGTACTCCTTCAGTTCCACAAGGTTGTTCGGAAGCAGTATGACGGCGGCAAGTCCACAGTGGTCACTGTGAAGAATGTCGTCGGTCAGTTTAAGTCTTGAGTCTAAAAGTAATAGATCCAAATATGAGCCATTTCGAGGATATGAAGGCCTGTCAGTAGCCAGCAGATCGACTTTGCACTCAATACTGTGGAGCCCCAGCCAATTGAATAGCTGGGTCCCCCTCGGATTGGCTAACTGATTTCCCCAATCTTGATGTTTAGCATTTTAGTCACCGGCCAAAAGGAAATAGTTTTCTTCTGAGTTCAGTTTCAGACATCGAAAAAATGTTTCAAGCTCTGTTATAAAACATGAATTTTGAGAAGCCTCCGGCGCATAGATCGCTACCACATACAAGCGCCTCCCCTGTTGGAGAGGGATGCATACGATACACGCTTCAAGCAACTGGAATCGGCGTACTTCACCACTATATATTACATTATGAGAAATGCCCTTACGTATGAAGATCGCAACCCCACCCGCGAAGGTCGAGTTGGGTCGGTCCCTCCTTACGATAATGTAATTATTATTCGTCAAATTGTGATGCTGGTTTAGCCTAGTTTCGCTAACCATACATACATCTGGACGTTGGTCTTTTAGCAACTCAAAGAGGTTGGCTCGTCGTTCTATCCTAACTAGCGAGTTCACATTCACGGCTAGGATCTTGAAAGGCGATGAGCAACAAAATCAATTTGTTTGTTTATCCCCGAAAAACCAAGAGTTAAGCAAGCATAAACGGTCAAAAATTTTTTTTCGACAATTGAATTTTGCACGGTCTTACAGCAACAAATTAGCAACAAAATGCAGTCTATTTGTTTCCACAATCCTTAGTCTTTTTTGCTATGTGTCATGCTTTTTTTATGTGAAGCTAGCATGTTTGTCGATTTCACAACTAATTAGCAACAAAATGCAGTCTATTTGTTTCCACAATTCTTAGTCTTTTTCGCTATGTGTCATGCTATTTTCATGTGAAGCTAGCATGTCTGTCGATTTCTCGGGATCGGCTGGAGCAACAAAATTAACTAATTAGCAACAAATTAGCAACAAAATTTGAGCTAATTTTTTTTAATTTTTGCTCATTTAGCCCTGCCAGTTTTATAGAGCTAACAAATTTTTTAATTTGCTAATAATTTCGTTTGCCGTTTTATTACTGATCTTCAAAATGTCGAAATATTTTAAAAAATAATCAACTTTCACTATATATGGTTTTTCTTTGAATTCTAAAACGTCCATACCAATTTTTTGGTATGGGAAACTGGGAATGGTATGTGAAAGCAAATATTACATGAACTTATTATTTTTTCAATTTCGTCATTCATACCAGGCCAGTATAGTGAAGATCTAGCTCTGGCTTTGGTTTTGTCAACGCCAAAATGGGCTTCATTTAATCGTTTCAGCATGTATGCTCTTTGAGAGCAGGGTATGTAAATTCTTGAATTAAAAAATACAAATCCTTGGTCTAAAAATAGCTCTCCTCTATGCTTCTAAAAATATTTTACATTTTCTGGTACTTGGCCATTATTTACCGACCATCCATGTTTAATATATTAAATCAATTAAGTTTTTAAGCACTCTATTCTCTTGTGTTGCCTGAACAAGTATCTCTTTTCTCTCATCACTAGCGCGGATGGTATGAACTACTTCATTTATGTCTTCTATTTCCTTACAAAAATCACGAGAAAGAAAGTCTGAATGGGATCTCCCCAATTTCTTTTTTCATTATCCCAAGCAATCGCTCATGATCGGTTATTACACGCACCATATATATATTGATTATACGCAAACACAATTTATAAAAGCTCTTTTTCAGTCTGGGCATAATTGATTTCAGCTGGGCTTAAGGCTCTGAATGCAAAAGTAACTACTTTATTATCCTGCATTAAACAACAACCCAGACCAGACTTTGAAGCATCAGCTTGAATAACTGAATCCTTGCTGTATTGAAAAGGCTGAAGAGCTACTGCTTTTGTTATTATTTTTTTTATTTTATTTTTTTCAAGCAATCTTAATGTGCCGAGGGCCAGCAGAAAGTTTTGTTTTTCTTAACGATTTTCCTTAATGGCTGCAAATGCTCCGATAAGTTGGGTATAAATGAATGGACATAGTTTACCATTCCCAGTAGACGTTGAAGCTCTAATTTATTACTAGGGGCATGTATTTCTTTAATAGCCTTCATCCGCGTCAATTTCTATGCCATTCGAACTGATTTTATGTGCCCCAAATAAGTAAATCTATCACTCCTAAACTGTTTTTCTCAGAGTTAAATCTTATGTTTTCCCTTCGTGCGCTGTCTACTAAAGGGTTTTCCAATAAGAGTGATACGATTTCTTTTTTGAAAAAAAAACACACTTTCTGTTAAGAAAATTCAATAATTTTTTATTTAATGTGTAGTTCAATCAATACAATTATGTTTTAAATAATACGTCATTCAAATGCCCACCACGACTTCTTCTGCAGCAACAAATTCGATGAACCCAATTTTCGAGCACTTTTTCCACTAAATCAACCCGTATATCATGAATGGCACGTTCAATATTGACTTATAAGGCTTGAAGAGAATCTGGTTTATTTTAAAAGACCAATGACTTCTAATAATCTTACAAGAAATAGTCCAATGGTGTTAAATCACGACTTCTTGGAGGCCATTCAATATCACCTTACTTACTTACTTAAGGTGGCGCTACAGTCCGGGTCGGACTAGGGCCTCAACCAACATGCTTCTCCAGCCAACTCGGTCCCTAGCTAGCTGTCTCCAGTTTTGCACGCCAAGTTGGTTGAGGTCCTCTCCTACTTGCGTGCGCCACCTGAGTCGCGGTCTTCCTCTACTGCGCCGTCCCTCGGGATTGGAATCGAAGACTTTCCGGGCCGGAGCGTTGGTGTCCATTCGCTCTACATGACCCAGCCATCTAAGCCGCTGGACCTTGACTCGTTTGACAAGGTCAGTGTCGCTGTACAGCCCGTACAATTCGTCGTTGAATCTTCTTCTCCATTCTCCATCTATGCAGACGGGACCAAATATCACCCGAAGAATTTTTCTCTCGAAGCATCCTAAAGCGTTCTCGTCTGCCTTTGACAAGGTCCATGCCTCTGCGCCATATATAAGAACCGGGATGATAAGTGTCTTATACAGGGACACTTTAGTTGCTCGAGATAGGACTTTACTACTCAATTGCCTTCTTAGTCCGAAGAAACAGCGATTGGCAAGAGTTATTCTTCGTTTGATTTCAGCGCTGGTGTCGTTGTCTGAATTAATAGCGGCGCCTAGGTAGACAAAGTCCTTAACTACCTCAAAATTATAGCTGTCAATCGTGACGTTCTGTCCAAGACGTCGGTGTTGGGTGTCCTTTCTTGATGACAGCATATACTTGGTCTTGCCCTCATTTACCACTAAACCCATCTTCTTCGCTTCCGTCTCAATGCTCATAAATGCACCATTGACATCACGCTGCGTTCTTCCAATTATGTCAATATCGTCGGCATATCCGAGCAATTGAACGGACCTTTGAAAGATTGTGCCTCTTGTGTTGACGTAGGAGTTTTGCACTTGTTTGGAACTGGATGGAAACATTTAGAACGAAAATAAACAATACTAAATATACGTTCCACAAAAATGTAAACATAAACAAAAACATAGAATGTATAGAAAATTAATGTAGTTACTATACTTAAAGTCATATGACTAGAAAAGTTCTAGAAATTAAATACAACTGAATTATAAAGCGAACAAAGTGGACGTGTTTCTTTTTACTTTTTGGAAAGTTTTTATAGATTTTTTTCCTAGTTTTTTTCTTGTGAAATAAAACCTAGTCAGGAACATTTGGTCCTTCATAGCCGTTTTTTATGAACAGTGATTAAAAACAATTAGTGTGTATATAAAAACTATAACATTTAAAAGACAAAATAAAAGTGTGTAAAGTGTGTGAAGTGCTGAGCGTTTAACGAACCCAAGTGCTTAAAAATATACATATATACATATAAAAAGAACTCCTACAGAGGATAAAAAATAAGTAAAGTTTCAATTCTACCGAATTAAATTTGCTTAGAGCTAAGAAATCGCGCGCGATTAAAAACGCCAATCTTAATAAACTTAAAAGTAGATCTGCTGCAGAAGACAAGTCATCAAGGACTACAAGGTCATCCAAGGTTGCAACTGCAAAAAAGAAGAAGAATTTAAGTAAGTTCGTTCTTGTTGTGTACGTTGTTGTATAAATAAGTAGTTATACCCAAACAAACTTTAAAATGTCGAATCCAGTTCTTGGTTCTTCGTTGTTTTACGGAGCTCTCCAAATAAGCCTCCTAGAGCAAATTGAGAGGAACTACAGGAATTTCAAGAAAGAGCCCAAAACACGTCGTACGCGTGCAATTGCAAGTAGCCGCTTAGCCTTGCTGGAGGAAAACATGGCTTCAGCGAAACTCTATCACCAAAACGTCGTTGGGGGTTCCAAATTGGAAGCTGGGATAGAGAAGGAAGATTATTTTGAGGTCTTTGACAAAATAAACGACACTTACCTGGATTATAGGTCCGATTTAACCGAGTTGTTGGAGAGCTTGTCTTCGGTTCCTGCATCGTCATCGCTGGCAGCAGGTCAGGCTGGTCAGAGTTTAGGCCAGTCAGGTATGGTTCGTACCGAACTGAGGTTACCCAAAATTGATCTCCCTAAGTTTAATGGGGAATATATAAAATGGCGGTCGTTTCACGACAGGTTTGATTCGCTAGTCTGTTCAAACAATAATTTGACGGACATCGACAAGATGCACTTCTTGAAGTCGAGTTAAGAAGGTGAGGCGGATCGTTTGCTCCAGCATTTACCCTGTGTCGCGGGTAACTTTGACAAGGCATGGGAGTTATTAAAGGCGCGATACGACAATAAGCGTGTCTTAGTAACTGCGCAACTAAAACTCCTTTTCAACCAAAAGGGCCTTGTGAAAAAGTCGGTTGATGGGCTGAAGGAGGTGATATTCACCACACAAGAGTGTATCCATGCACTCAGGAATCTGGATTTGCCTGTTGATCAATGGGACGACGTTTTGGTGCACCTCGTGTATAATAAATTACCCGGTAATTTGCAGCAGTTGTGGGAAGAGAAGTTGGGGAACCAGAAAGATTTGCCAAGCTGGAACGATTTTCTGGAGTTTTTGGAAGCACGCTTCAGGACTTTGGAAGCCGTGAGTACGGAAACAGCGCAACCAAGTTCTTTCAAGAACGATGTGAGGAGACCAACTGGTACGGAGGTGCGGAAGGTGTTTCATACAAAAACTGCTGCCAGAACGGAGTTTGTCTGCCAGGTATGCCACCAGAGCCAACACTCTATAAGGAAATGCCAAAAGTTCCTCAACATGAACACAGCGGAAAGGAAGCAGACTGCTCGACGCCTGAGAGTTTGCGACAACTGCCTGTCTTCAGGGCATTTTGCGCCGAATTGCCCCTCGCCTGGCTGCTGTTACTTTTGTCAACAACGTCATCACACGCTTCTACATGTAAACTTGACCCAACACGCAGCTGTGCGCGCAAATAGCATGCCGTCGAGGACAACAACAACTTCAAGAGGTCAGAATGCAGTTTCGACATCTTTTAACGCTCATGCGCTGGAGTTTGAACCACGAGAAGTACAACAAGCTTCTACAAGTGGTCAGGTTTTGAATTACCACACGTCGCATGGTAGCAGAACGCACCAGGTGCTTTTAGCGACAGCTATTGTGAAGGTGCGAGCAGCCGATGGTCGTCAACACCATCTCCGAGCTTTGATCGACCCAGGATCAGAAGCATGTTTCATCACGGAAGATACAGCACAACAGTTGAAGTTAAAAAAGCGACGTACCTTTGTCGAGGTGTCAGGGTTAGGGTTGGTCAGCAGTGGCACAACGCAAACATGCGTGGATATTGAGCTTGCGTCATGCAACTCAACTTATGGAGGTGCGGTGCGGGCACTGGTTTTCAAGTCGCTGACTGGCCATCTCCCGGCCCAACAAATGATACCTGACAAATGGCAACACCTTAAAGGGTTAACGTTGGCAGATCCAAATCTCCACGTTCCTGGACCTATTAATATACTTCTTGGTAGCGATGTATATGCCGACATACTCCTTCCAGAAGTGAGAAGACCTGCAGATGGAGTCGGACCAACCGCTCAGAAGACGCAGTTAGGGTGGATTGTGTTAGGGAGAGTTCAAGAGGAACATCCCCGGCAAATACGCAGTTTTGTGCAGACTGCTGACCTGAATTCTCAGCTGCAGAGATTCTGGGAGATGGAAGAATTGCCGTTCCAGACACATGAAACTGAGGAGAACATCGCATGCGACGCGCATTTCGATGAACACACGAGACGCCTTCCTGACGGACGTTATGAAGTGAAGCTGCCGTTTAAAGGTGGATGTCTTCCAGCGATGGGATCCAGTAAGCAGAGCGCGGTCCGACGATTCCTGCACTTGGAGAAGAGGCTGGAGGCAAACCCAGCTCTTCGGGCAGATTATGCCAAATGCATACAGGAATATGCAACCCTAGGGCATATGGAAGAAATTCACGTCGGCGACTCGGTGTTGGCAACCCCATACCATTATTTTTTGCCTCACCATGCAGTTTTCAAGGAATCGAGTTCCACCACGAAACTGAGGGTCGTGTTCGACGCAACAGCGAAGACTTTGGATGGAAGTTCGCTCAATGATCGACTTTTGGTGGGTCCAAAATTACAGTCGAGCATTATTGATCTGGTTCTTCGATGGCGAACCCACAGATTCACGTTTACGGCTGACATCGAGAAGATGTATAGGCAGGTGTTAGTGGATACACCGGATACTTACTATCAATTGATCCTGTGGAGAAACAATCGTTTATCTCCAATCAAAATGTATCGGCTTAAAACGGTCACGTTTGGCACAGCAAGTGCACCGTATCTTGCCATCAAAATTTTGAAGCGTGTAGCCGAAGATGAAGAATCGAACCTGCCGGAAGGCGCAAAGGTTGTCCGAGAGGACATGTATGTGGACGATCTCATCAGTGGTGCCGATACTGTGGAAGAAGCACGAACAAAACGCGACCAAGCGAATCAACTTCTGGCGTCCGCGGGCTTCAATTTAAGAAAATGGACAAGCAACGTGAAGGAACTCGTCGAAGACATACCTGTAGCGGATCGAGAGCTAGATTTTGAGGTGCCGTTCAACATGTCAAATCACGTCAAAACCCTTGGCATCAAATGGTTCCCGGTGGACGACTACTTTTCGTATCAGAATGTGCAGCAGTCATCAGAAGCCACAACAAAAAGGTCAATGTTGTCCACCATAGCCAAGCTATTCGACCCACTTGGCTGGATATCACCATGCGTCATCACGGCAAAATTAATGATGCAGCGGCTTTGGGAGCTAAGTTGTGATTGGGATGATCCGGTTCCAGCTACACTGAAAAAAGATTGGGATGCTTTTCATGGAGAACTTCCGATGATCGAGACACTTCGAATACCACGCTGGACCTATATAAGCAAGACCAACAAGGATATAGAATTACATGGATTCTGTGACGCGTCTATGAAGGCATACGGTGCCGTAGTATACGTTCGTGTACTTGACAGTGATGGCAATATTCATGTCAACTTGCTTCTGGCGAAGACGAAAGTAGCTCCAAGTCAGCGTACGATCACGCTTCCACGTTTGGAACTTTGCGGAGCAGTAGTGTTAGCGCAACTGATGCAGTATACGAAGGACGTTTTGGCTGTTCCCGACATCAAGATGTTTACCTGGACCGACTCAACCATCGCGCTCGCGTGGATACGAGCCACTCCCGCTAAATGGACTACGTTCGTTGCCAACAGAGTATCCGAAATTCAGCGGCTAGTGGGGATCGATTGCTGGGGACATGTCGCAACGCTTCATAACCCAGCCGATCTGGCGTCTAGAGGAGTGTATCCAGCAGAACTGACGTCATTGGAGAATTGGTGGATTGGTCCTGATTTTTTACGCAGTCAATGGGCTTTCGATGTTCCGCATCAACCTGTTGACATCGAAACTGACGAGGAACGACGCACGGTTAAAGCACTAAGTGCTCAAGTCAGTCAGGATGACCGCATACTTCAAACCATCTGCGACTGTTCGAGTTTGTTGAAGGTGATTCGAGTTATCGCCACATGTTGCCGTTTCGCAACAAAATGTCGACGAAAAGCAATTTCTGATGGCCCATTTACTCCAAACGAACTGGAAGCAGCGCGTATCATCGCCGTAAAGGCCGCACAGAAAGAGATGTTCAAAGCAGAGCTTCAACAAATTCTGGAAACCTCGAAAATACCTAAATCACTCAAGACTTTGAACGCATTCGTTGATGCTGAAGGACTTTTGAGAGTAGGAGGACGCTTGGAGAATTCTCTCCTCCCCTACGACGCGCAACATCCGATGTTACTTCGAAACAGTCACCATTTTACCAACCTGGTTGTCAGAGATGCCCATAAGAACACTTTACATGGCGGCATCCAACAGATGATCAACTACATCCGTCAAAAATATTGGATTGGCCAGATACGACGAAGCGTGAAGTATCAGCTTCATAGATGCACTTCTTGCTACCGGCAAAAGGCATCGGAAATGCAGCAGTTGATGGCGAATCTACCTGCACCTAGAGTCCAAATGTCACGACCGTTCAGTCATACTGGAGTTGACTACGCAGGACCCATCGAAATAAAAAGCTGGAAAGCTCGCGGAGCTAAAATACTAAAAGGGTATTTTGCAGTATTTGTCTGTTTGGCAACAAAGGCCATTCACTTGGAAGTAGTGTCTGACCTGACTACCCAAGCATTTTTAGCAGCATTTCGACGGTTTACGGCCAGGAGAGGTAGCTGCAAACAAATCTACAGCGATTGTGGAACTAATTTCGTCGGCGCTAATAACGAATTAGCCAAAATGTTGAAGGACGCGAAGCACGATTGGAAGGAGATTGCCGAAAACCTTGCAAATCATGGTACAAATTGGCACTTTATTCCCCCAGCTTCTCCACACTTTGGTGGATTATGGGAAGCGGGAGTGAAATCGGTGAAATACCATTTGAAGCGAGTTGTTGGAACCGAAAGGCTGACTTTTGAGGAGCTCACAACGCTTCTAGCTCAGATAGAAGCGTGTCTGAATTCGAGACCCTTATGCCCACTCTCCGACAGCTTGGATGATTTGAATGCGCTAACTCCTGCGCATTTTCTCGTAGGCGAATCTCTACACGCTGTGCCACAAGGCGAACTCAACAACGACATCACGTATATCGACCGATGGAGAAAAGTTCAAGCGCTGGCGGAAGGATTTTGGAAAAAGTGGAGTTCCGAATACCTTGCACGGTTGCAGCAACGTCCGAAATGGACTCAAGAGCAAGAAGCTCCCAAAATAGGAGACCTAGTTTTGCTCAAGGATGAGCGGCTTGCACCGACTTACTGGAGTCTTGCCCGAATCGAGGACACTCACGCGGGAACGGATGGACTTGTACGCGTTGTCACCGTGAAGACACAAAACGGAAACTTCAAACGACCTATCGCAAAAATCTGCTCTTTACCGTCGAACAAACACCCGGAACAATCTGCGTTAATCTAGAATCTAGATGATGAATCATTAAAACATCTGTTGTTTACGAACGAATATGCTGTTTTCAAAACGCGGAACTTGAAATACGAAATAAATCAACACATTTTCATTCAATTCTTAATTCAACACAACAATCAACCCATCTTTAAAACACCTGTAAGGTTTCGCAAAACACAGCAAGCAACACATCTTTACTACATACGGAAAACCTAAAATAAAATTATCATCATTCAGCACTTCAATCAACACATCTTTAAAAGGTACCTGAAAAGCTGTTCAAAAGATAAAAATCAAACAAGAACTTTTAAAAATTCATCTTTATTGAAAGACATAACAATCTACAAAATTGCACAAAAGGCAATCAAGCAGTTCATATTTAATACTGTGCTGCAACAACGCACACACAAAATAAAACTTAAATATAATAGAACTAAGCACAACTTATTCCAAAACACTTAAGCTTTACATCGAATGCTTAAAACATAACTTATTCTAAAAACTTAATCTACAACACAGATTTTAGAACACATTATTTTTAAAATTCTCTGCGAAGGGAACATCGAAAGCCGAGAGACATCGCACGTCGAATACGAATTCCCGTCGGCAAAACAAAAAAAAAAACTGTCGTCGACAAGACACATTTTAATAAAAAATTTTCCTGTGCACTGCAACAATGCATGCACTATTAATGATATTAAATCATGCTCGTAATTAAATAAATTAAATTAACAAAATATCACCGGCATAAACACATAATGCACTGCCATTTTAAAAGCAAAAGAACACGATCCACATTACATAGAAAATAAAAAACCACGAAATGTCAAATGCCGTCGGCAAATGCATTTGACAATTTTTCACTACCGATCTGGTTAATATTTAAAGATCGCCATATATATGCAATATACAGTCCACTGAAGTAAAATGAATTTAAAACGAACACAAATCACTTCATAATTTTCAATTTCAAAGCACACCTAAAACTTAATAAAATTCATAAAATTCGCGAAACCTTTCCGAATTAAAATCGCGAGTTGTTTACAAAAAAAAAAAAATGTAAACAACAATTCTAGTCGGAAATCGAACTTTTCCGACTAGAAAAGGATGGCACTTGGTCAAGACAAATATGCCTTGCCATCGAACATTTATACACACACACATTTATACATACACACAAAACCGCGATCGCAAAAATCTATTAAATTGGCTGGAAACTCAACAACGCCACCAACAACAACAACAATGTTAACCTATATATCAATTGAAACATTCCCCGGATGATCAATGAAAATTCAATAAAAAAAAAAAAATATATATATAAAATTAAATCAATAATCAAAAATGAACCAAAACACTCATCAGTTTATAATGCGGGTAGGCACACATATATATATCCATAACCAGCATCATCCCTCGTCGAAATATCTCACAAATTTTTATAGTGCGGGACGCACTTATCCCACGCAAAAAAAAACACACCAAGTTAATAAAAAGAAAACAACATGTAACTTACAAAATAAATACTACACAAAGCTCACTAGCGAAAAATTAAAATAAAAGTTACACATAGCAAAAGCATGCCGGCACCATGCTCGCGAAAACGAATTTAAGTTACATAGAAGATGAACAACACAATTAGTACACTACTCTAACGTATCGAAATATTAACCACAAGCAAGAATGAAACATACGATAAACATACGATTGAATGAATTCCGCAGGCAACGCGTACAATACAACCACTACAGTACAGAGTACACATGTCAAAACGAGAGGCAACATTTTTTTTTAAAATTTCTGTTTGATGTCTCTTGTACTATTCTCTCGTGTTGTCCATTTATGTTTTAATTGAATGTACTAATTTCTCTTCATCTCTTTTCATGTACACTATGAGAAAGAAGAGTAGCACCATCAGTTAATATTATACCAATTACGGATATCACCTAAATGTCAAAGGCCATCTGTGGAGGAGTAGCGGAACGTCGTCGGCGGTGCTGCAGTGCAGACTTTTGGACAGGGTGCACCAAAAACAAAGGATGGGATTGCAAATTTTTTGGAGGCGGGAGAATGTTTGGAACTGGATGGAAACATTTAGAACGAAAATAAACAATACTAAATATACGTTCCACAAAAATGTAAACATAAACAAAAACATAGAATGTATAGAAAATTAATGTAGTTACTATACTTAAAGTCATATGACTAGAAAAGTTCTAGAAATTAAATACAACTGAATTATAAAGCGAACAAAGTGGACGTGTTTCTTTTTACTTTTTGGAAAGTTTTTATAGATTTTTTTCCTAGTTTTTTTCTTGTGAAATAAAACCTAGTCAGGAACAGCACTATTCTTTCAAGAACGATGTTGAAGAAGTCGCATGACAGTGCATCGCCTTGCCTAAAACCTTTTTTGACATCGAATGTATCGGTGAGATCTTTTCCGACCCTGATGGAGCAGCGTGCGTTCTCCATCGTCATCCTACACAATCGGACAAGTTTGGTAGGGATGCCAAAACTAGACATGGCTCTATATAACTCCTCTCTATAGATGCTGTCATATGCAGCCTTAAAATCGATAAAAAGGTGGTGGGTATCGATTTGAAGCTCCTGGGTTTTTTCCAAGATCTGCCGTAGTGTGAAGATTTGGTCTATGGTGGACTTTCCTGGTCTAAAGCCGCACTGATAAGGACCTATCAGGTTGTTGACGAATGGCTTCAGACGCTCACACAATACGGCAGAGAGGATCTTGTACGCGATGTTAAGAAGACTGATACCTCTGTAGTTGGCGCAGTTCAGAGGGTCTCCTTTCTTGAGGACCGGGGAAACGATGCTGAGGTTCCATTCATCGGGCATGCTTTCTTCCGACCATATTTTGCAAATGAGCTGGTGCATACTCCTGACCAGGTCATCGCCGGCCGATTTAAACAATTCGGCAGTGAGGCCATCAGCTCCAGCAGCTTTGTTGGACTTTAGCTTGGACACTGCTGTCTTCACTTCGTTCAGGTCGGGTTGGCGGAATTCTTGGTCTACGTCGCCTAAATCGAATGGTTCTATATCTCTAACAGCGGAATTGGGTGGAGAAGTGGTCTTTCCATATCCTCAACATTGACTGCGGTTCCACCACGATGTTCCCTTGGTCGTCTTTGCAGGCTTCGGCTCGGGGCTTGTAGCCCGAGGCTGTTGTTTTTACCTTCTGGTAAAACTTCCGAACCTCATTCCTGCTGTGGCACCCTTCTATCTCCTCGATCGCGCGCTTCTCATGCTCTCTCTTTTTCCGTCTGAGAAGCCGGTGTTCGTCTCTCCTCTTCTGCTTGTAGAGCTCATAAGCAGTTCTAGTCTTTTTGTGCAGCGCCGCTTTGTATGCTTCCTGTTTAGCTGCATGTGCTTGCCGGCATTCGTCGTCAAACCAGGGGTTTCGTTGTGGTGGCCGTGTGAAACCCAGCACTTCAGAGGCGGCATCTCTGATGGCTGATTGGCAGTGCTGCCACTGGTTCTCTATACTTGATGCTGGCGGCATAAGACTCCTTGAGAGGTTGTAAGAGACTCGATCGGAAAAAGACTTGGCGATCTCTTGCGATTGTAGTCGTCCAACGTCGAATTGTCTCACAGTATTTCCTTGTGTTGGCTTGGATCGGGATATCCGCAGTCGTACCTTGGCTACAACAAGGTAGTGGTCCGAGTCAATGTTGGCCCCTCGGAATGTTCGGACATCCTCTATACTGGAGAAGTGCCGTGCGTCGATCGCAATGTGGTCAATCTGGTTGACGGTTGATTGATCAGGAGATTTCCATGTCCCTTTGTGGATATTGAGGTGCTGGAACCGCGTACTAGCTACCAGAACATCTCGCCCCGCAGCGAAATCGATCAGCCTGAATCCGTTATCGGAGGTGTTGTCGTGCAGGCTGTATCTTCCGATTATTCCACCAAAGATATCCTCTCTTCCTAGCTTGGCATTAAAATCTCCTAGAACGATCTTAATGTCATAGCCAGGGCACTGCTCATATGTTTTGTCCAGGAGCTCGTAGAATACGTCTTTGGTGTCTTCATCCTTTTCCTCTGTGGGGGCGTGTGCGCAAATGAGGCTTATGTTGACGAATTTAGCCTTGATGCGGATTGTTGCTATGCGCTCGTTCACATAGTTGAAACTCAAGACTTTTTGCCTGAGTCTGGTTCCAACAACGAATCCACATCCAAACAGTCGCTGCTTCTGTTCCCGGTAGCAATCGCCGTAGTAGATATCGCAGTCTTTTAGTCTGCGTCTACCTGGCCCATCCCATCGCATTTCTTGGATAGCGGTAATATCTGCTTTGTAGCAGTTTAGGGCTTCCGCTAATTGTTCGGCTGCACGTGGTCTATTAAGGGACCTAACATTCCACGTACAGATCCGAAGCTCGTTGTCCGTTTTTCGTTTGCTAGGTTCGTCATCAGTAAATCCGTCCGTATCCGAGGCTTGTTGGTGCTTCGCAACTATGACTTGCTTTACGTGGCCGGGAAGTCACCCCGACAGCACGACCCCCAACCTGGAGGACCAGATCCTTGTATAGCTCCAAGGATGGGAAGCCGGATAAACCGCTCCTTATAAGCCTGAGCTCCAAATATGCTGTAGTAGCCCTATAAGGTGTTCACTAAGTAGTTCAGCCTGACTGGAACTGTAGACGCCACCGTTGATTCCATCTAGGGAATTCCTCCGCTGCCGTCCGGATGAAAGAAGAGGTGCCTTAGTGGGAACACCTCTCCCCCCCCTCTCTCGTTTGCTGCCACCAACAACCTTCCACTAGGGTTGAGACCCAATCTCCAGTTGAGGTACTAGGCACCCGTTGTTCACCACGTGGAGGTGAGAGTAGGAGTTGATAGACAGAGGTGGGTTTTAAAAAAACCTATGAACGCTAGGGTCCTCTTGGGTGCACGTGTCTACCATTTAAACAACCATTTCTTAAAATAAACGAATCTCTAAATTTTTCTCGCAATAATTCAATTGTTGCATTTGCTGTGTGACACGTAGCCCCGTCTTGTTGAAACAAAATGTTGTGAAAATCAATATCTTCCAATTTCACTCATAAAAAGTTGGTTATCATCGACCTTAACCGCTCTCCACTGACAGTAATGGTGTTACCACTTTCATTTTGAAAGAACTACGGACCGATGATTCCACCAGCCCAAAAACCACACCAAACTGTCAATTTAGGTTAATGCAATGGTTTTTCTTGAATATTTTGTGGATTTTCAACGCTAGTTTTGTTTATTTACCGCACCAGTCAAATGAAAGCAAGCCTCTTCGGAAAATTGATTGATGATTTTCTTAAAAAAAATTGTTACCGATTTCAAGTTGTTCCAAGGCAAAACCAGAAAGTTCACGACATTTACGGTGGTCCAATGGTGAAATTGTAAACACTTCTGAATGCAATAAAAAACAAATGACATATCATGACATACTACAAATGGCCGAAACGCCACTGCAAAATCATATCATACCTATTGGAAAACCCTTTACTTTCTTTAAAATATTGCTTAAAATATGCTCTTATAATGTCTTCGCAAAAATTATAATATCATCAATGTATATGGCGTTCCCTCTATATCTTTGAAATTATTCTCATTCAGTTGTTGAAAAGCTTCTGCGGATGGTTTGATTCCGAATGGGAGGCGCAGGAACCTGTAGCATCCAAACGGTGTTGAAAATATGCAAAGTTTACTCGACTCTGCATCAATGGGTACCTGATAATAACCTTTTTTAAGGTCTAAAATTGTAAAATATTTCATGTTTGCCAATTTAGAAGATATTTCCTCAAAAGAAGGTATAAGATGTGCTTCTTCCACTATTGCTTCGGTAAGATATTCAGGATCTAGACATAAACGCATGCTTCCGTCTTTTTCTCCACTATAACTAAATTTGAAACCCATTCACTGGTTTCTTTAGTGCTTTCAATAATTCCTAACTTTTCCAATGCTCTGAGTTCGTCCTCTCATTTCTTCATTAACGAAAATGGGACACGTCTTGCCGCTCTTGCAACTGATTTGGCGTTACTTTTCAATTTTATTTTGTATTTTTCTTTGAATTCTCCTAGTCCCTCAAAAATATCTGAGTTTTCTTTTATAAAATCTTCCTTATTTTATATGAGGCTATGCTATCTATTCTTGCTATCAAATCCAACTTAATACATGATTTAAAGCCTAAAATGGGAACTGAGTGCTCCTCAACTACAACAAAATCTAGTTTATATGTTCTTCCATCAATTTCGCATTCTAAATTAGTTTCTCCCATGGTATTTAGCTTATAACCTCCATATGCACATAATCTCTTATCTACTTTCCTAATTTTTGCTTTTTTTATCTTGCTAAAAACACTGAATGGTAGAACATTTACCTCGGCACCAGTGTCCAGCTTGAAAATGATTTGCGTATTGTTCATTTTGAATTTTTTGAACCATGCGGTCTTACCACCATGTGTACTTGATCAAACTGTGTCTATGAAGAACTCGTTGCTACTGTTATCTTGAACAATTTCTTCAACACCTTTTTGGAAGCACACTGAAGCAAAATGATTTTTTTTACCACAATTGGCGCATGTTTTCCCATATGCCGTACACCGACCTGTCATTCTTTTACATTTCTGAAATTTGAATTAAATTTATGTTGCGAAAAATTCTTCTTTGATTGAAACTTCCCTGTTTCCCCTTCCCTGATGCTGCTGCTACTAATGCTTCCATCAATAACAATGCTTTCAATGGAATTGATGTTGTAGAGAAACTTAAATGGTTTCATCTCTCAAGTTTTCGTCCAACTACTACACCTGAATCTATTCTTAATTATGCAGCTTCCAAATTACAAACTGATGTCTCTTAGCTTGCTTGCTTTAAACTGGTGCGTAACGATGAATCTGCTGACAACTTACGCTTTGTCAATAAAATTGGTGTTCCTGTGGATTCTGCTTTGATCGTTTTCAATGAAAATTTTTGGCCTGCAGGTGTTCGGATTAAGCTTTTTTTATTCCAACAAAAAACCTGGCGTTTCAAATGAAGGAAAATCAAACGTAAGGGGCCGATTATAGCTATCATTGAATCGTATCATGGGAAATGTTTGAATAGATTTTTTGGACGTTATCTTTTGGCCAGGAACGTAAATTATGTACCAATCGATCCGAAATCACTCAAAGAATTTTTTTTGACAAAAAAAAGTTCAAACACACATTAATTTTTTTCTAAAAATGTAAATTTCTATTTCCATGATGAAAATCAATTTTTCGAAACAGCTGACTCGTAGTGTCAAAAAGTGAAACAAATCGTTCCAGTTTGGAGAGTTTCGATTTCTCTCGTTTCACATGATGGAATTCTGTCATGTTTTTTTTTCGTCATGAAATCAATCAAATGAAATAAATTTCTGTTGGTTGGTGGCTGTTTGTTCTGATCAAAAGAAAAAGACGTGTTTGTGAGTAAACAATTTCTATACTTTTTTGTTTTCAATTATTCATTTCTTTTTCTCCAGGACAAAATGAGCAGCCAATTAGAAAAAATTCTAAAAAAACAAGAAGTGAGGGAGTTTGAAGCCAAACTAATAATGGAGGTAAAGAATCACCTCTGCTTGTACGCTAAAAACGATCCGTTTTATAGCAACAGACAACGGAGGCAAGCTGCAAGAAATCAGCTGACGTATGTCAAGAACAAAATCTTCAATGATGGAATTAAAATGATAGCTATAACCGACTTGCCAGAAAATTCCAATGATTTGGTAAAATGATGGGCATTCAATGATAGCTATAATTGGCCCCTAAGTCGCAGTTCCGAGTCAATTGCTGTCGTTGCTGATGTTAGAAATGTTGCTGCTGTACCTTTTTCTTATGAATCCACCCCGAGTCTCAACTCGGGTCCAATTGCTATTGTTCCTGATGTAAATGTTGCTGCTGTTAAATCTAACTTTTCTGCGTACGATTTCACAATATAATTTCAAAATGTTGGTGGTATAAGAACCAAATTAGACGAGTTATTTTTATCATTTTCTTAGTGTGAACATGATATCATCCTTCTCATCGAAAATTGGCTTACTAGACGCCATTTAAGCTCTGAATTGTTTGATAGCAACTTTTACATCGTATATCGAAAAGACAGATGCCCGCGTACTACTGGAAAAGATAGAGATGGAGGAGTACTAGTTGCTGTTCTTGTGTAACGAATTTATACGAATTTATTTGAAATTAAAACAATTACAGAAAACAAGCCGCGCACGAATTGCAATTTGCAATTTTCTTTTTGTAAACAAAAATAGGAATGACAGATTTAAACGTCATTTGTCAAATTCCTTTTTTTCTTTTGGTAAAGAAAATTCCCTGTATTTTTGTAGGGATATATCTGTACTATTTACACGATGCTTAAGCAATATGTTGCGAAAGATTGTTGCGGTATAAGCCGCACCAATATAAATAAAGCCAAAGCGGGGAATTAAGAGAGGCGAACGGGAGGTATGTGGGTGGTCCGACTGTTAAGTGAAAGTTCCCGTGATTACGGACACTCGATATTAGAGTTAGTTCCAGTTTGATACCCAGACAGTTCGGAATAGCCTCTGAAAAGTTACGAAGTTTAAAAGTTTAACAAAGAAACAAGAACAAAGATAAAAAGAACAAAGAACCGCCAAAGCGCTTATAAAAGTAAATTTTCTGTTTTATAATTTAGTGCAATTAATAAGTTAGCATTTCAAGATATAGTTGACAATTTGTGAAATTGATACAAGTGGAAACCCCGAAGGGAAATAAAATTCTCGTAAGAAATTTTCAAGTAAATTTCCTACTAAATTATACCAGGTAACTCGCTGACATTTTATAGTGAGGAAGATAAAAATTGAAAATACAATTTGTTCCCATAGGAAGTTCTAACTTGTAAAGGAAGTAATTATAGGAAAAATTACCTATTGAGGCGTGAGGTTCCTGCAGTGACTGCATTTCGGTTCCTTTGGGAACATAAAAATTCCAGCAGCGGAGTGGCGCTAAGATAAGGGGGTTCGCGTCTGAAACGAGCGAACGTGGAACCTATTCACTGTCGAATTCAGATTCGTATTTTAAATTTTTTTTTACTAAAACTGCTCCTGCATAAATTTTAACGTACTTACGAAAGAAGAAGTAACTTCAAAAGAAATCTGTTGGTGCAGGCATATGCGCTAACGAGATTACCTTATTTTTTTGATTATCTAGCTTTAAAAGAAATTTTCAATCGAGAACTTAAAAACAATATTAAACGTTATATAAAAGTGTGTAGTGTGCGACAGGTACCACCGTGGGAGCAACCTTTTTGGCGTGATCACTTCAACGAGGAGGCTGCGTAAGTTCGGGTGAGTCATTTTAAAGCATCTGTCTTTGTTATATCAAAATATTGTTTTTTTATTCGGAAAGATTGAATTAATGGGGCAAGGGTTTTTTTTATATTGAGGGGATTTTAATATTAATAATTGAACATATACAAAAGAGGAAGTGAGAAAATTCCAAGTAATTTTGGGAATCAAAAAGTGGCGGATAGAAACACTCACAGATTTTTTGCGAATATATAACTTCTTTCCTTGATTTAACGTAGAAACTTAATTATATCGAAAGTAAAAGAATTGTTTTAGTGAATAGATACATATTCATCCTTGAATTATTTAAACAATCACAAATACATACCTATACATATTTTTTTTTTTGAATTGAAGCATTATAACTGTAATTAATAAAGGCTTTGTATGATTATGAACAAGAGTAAAATTCATCTTCAGTAAGCAATCATGAATCGATATCAAAATAAAATTGAATAAGGAAAATTAATGAAACATAATGGGGTTTAATTGAAGGGGTTATAGAAGGATGAGGATGATGGAATAGGGTGAGTTGAAAGATAAGCTAAGATGCCAGTTAAGGGATACCTTGGCGGATATGGTATCATGGAAGGGAGGGTATAGAAGAGATCTTCCGCAAGCAAACGTCACCTTTGCTAAGACTGGCATGATCATTTTTGGGACGGGTGTCCAGGGTCAAAGTACCTACCCCACCGACGAGCTAAAGTATAGGGAACTAGCATGCCAGCACAGACCCGACATGCCAACAAAAGCCCGTTTCAAATGGCGCCTACAACGTGGTGGTCACTAACTACCAAAGATAGTGACCTTATTATTGAGTCAAATCGAATTTTGTTTTAAATTTCATTTTTTTTTCCTTCAAAAATTTTTTTTAGTCAATTTCGAAATTGGAATTGTCGATTAGAACCGTAAGTCCCGGTGACTGAATTTAGTTTCGGTATCGCGTTGCGACGGGGAAGCGACTATGCAACTTCGAAATTTATAAGTTTATATAGGTGTATGGTAAGATCCTGAGTCATTTTTGTATTTGTATACCAAGTTACCAAATGTCCAGGAGATAACATATATACATAATTTCAATTGTGAAGAGACTCGTTGATGTAAAACAAGTCTTCAGTAGTCCTTCACACATCAGTTTTTAGAGTCGTTGATCATTTCAGTTAAATGAAGTGTAAATTGTCCTAAAACAAAAATAAAAATTTTTTTTAGTCTCAGTTTCAACATTTAATATTAAATAATAAAGTAGCATATTTCATTTTTTTTTTTGTTTGATTGGCTCAAGCACTTTGGCATCTTAGTTTTTTTTAGCATAGCACCTTTCACATCGAGTCCTCATCCTTAAACCAAATGAATATTAGTTCACATCTATAAATACAAACAAATATTAGAAAACGAAAAGTTTTAACAAGTATTAAAATTTTTTTTTTAGTCGTACTTTTTTTTATTATTTCTTTTGAAGATCGAAGTAAGTATCTTCGATATTTCGGAAGAATTATATATCAAATCTTTGATTTTTTTTATTAAACTATACTTGGCGAAGCATTCAAAAGCGAAATTTAATTGTTGCATTAAATCCGTGTGATTTAAATTCGAAAATTCAAGTTGGGTATAGCTCGAGTAATGAGTATCAATCGTCCTCGTATATCGTGGTTAGATAATTTAGAAGAATTTCAAGCGCATTCAGAAGTCAGATTTGAGGAGTTTTATAGGAGGTTCACAAACAGCTGTGACCGGTTCAATTTTGAAACCTCATTCAGCTACTCACGCGAACTGAATTCAACGGTGCAAAATTCGACATTCACTATGTCTAATCCTTCAACGTCTGTACCCATTGAGGATGGCGAAGAGCAGGAGAGTAATGTTGCAGGGTCGTCAAATAGACGACAGAGTAGGAGTGAGATTGATGACTTGGCTTCGAGAATAGAAAGAACGTTGATGAGCAACCAGGTTAGATTCTTTCAACAAATGGATCAATTTATGCTTAATGTTGTAAAGAAGTTGGAAGAGATCAACAGACCAAATATTTCGGAGCCAAGGGAAGATCGAACTCACACCAATGAAGCAACTGAACCTAGATCTTCTCCAAGATTTCCACCGACACCTAGTCCAAGAAATTCCGTTTCACCATCCGTATCGAGTACACCTGATTCATGTAGGTTGGAAAGATGGAACATCAAGTATGATGGTACGGAAAACGTAGGAGATTTCCTTTTTAAAGTGGGCCGATTACAACAATCGTCCGCCTACACTGACGAACAATTAACGGCTAATTTTCATACGTTATTAAACGGAAAAGCTAATGATTGGTTTTGGGGGTTTCTTAGAAGAAACCCGAGAGCAAAGTTCACTGAAGTGAAAGAGAGCATGAAGAAGGAGTTCGGTAGGCAAGAGAGTGACGTAGAGATTTATATGAGGTTACTTACAAGGAAACAAGTGTATAAGGAGTCATTTGATGATTTCTTCAACTCAGTAGTCGGTTTAAATGGTCGTTTGAAAGAACCATTCGATGACAAGAAAATGCTCGATGTCATTCGTAATAATGCGAAGGACAAATTAGGAGAGATTTTATTATCTGCTCAAATAAACAGCCTGGAGGAGTTGCGAAATAAGGCAAGGGAAGCTGAGAGGTTCTTGGCGAAACGGTTTTCTTCACAAAGAACCGTTCACGAAATCGCGGTTGCTGATGAAGAGCAAGAACCAATCGTACCTACAAGATAGTGAAGAAATTGCGGCCTTAACCTCATTTAAGCGACCTTTGTCTACAGCTGGTTTGAACTGCTGGATCTGCGACCAAAAGGGCCACAGTTATCATTTTTGTCCGTCACATGTACGAAATTTATTTTGTTTCGTATGTGGAGCAAAAGGTGTAGTACGCCTGAATGCAAAAAGCACTCGGGAAACCAATTTCGGGGCGAAACAAAGAGGGGGGAATTTCGTCCTTCGAGCAGCAACCCTACTCAACAAAAACAATAATTAACCAAAATCAAATTACGACGGAAGGCGTTCCTACTAAAATCTTGGAACGAAATCAGAAGCCAGATAGTGACTTTCATCCAGTTCATCTTTTGAAATTGAAGTCACTTCACGAGCGAAAGCAAAATTATTATCGGGTTCGGTCTCGTATTATGGGACAAAATAATAGCGATGTTAATAATAACATAAAGAAATGCAGGCACAGGTATAGAAATCGAAAAAAGTTCCGGAAGCAGATTGTTGAAACCATTATCTCCTCAGATACAGACGGGCGTATGTATGCCAATGTTCATTTGAACAATGAGTCTGTTTTTGGTCTCCTAGATAGCGGAGCATCGATTTCGGTATTGGGCAAAGGTTGTTGGGATTTGGTGAGGAAAATCGGAGTTCAAGTTAAACCATATAAAAACGTCGTTAGAACTGCCGACGGTAAGTCGCATGATATAGTAGGTCACTGCGAAATCCTAACGAAATATAATGCTTTAACGAAAGTTCTCGTTTTTTACCTGATTCCCAACCTAACTCAGAATCTTTATTTAGGGATGAATTTCTGGAGGGAGTTTAGTTTGCTACCACAAATAAGTGAAATTCAAACCGATGCCTGGGCGAGTGAAGAGAAGTCAATTTCAAAAGTGAAGCAGAGCTTATAATTCTTGATCCTGAAAAGAAAAATCGATTAGAACAAGTAAAAACACTTTTTCCAAATTTTGTTACCTTGGGTTTAGGCAAAACCAACTTAGGTGTTCACACCATTGATACCGGAAACGCAGTTCCTATTAAATCGCGACACTATCCGTTGTCTCCAGTTCGTCAGGAGGAGGCATATAAGGAGTTGGACCGTATGCTAGAGCTTGGGGTTATCGAGGTTAGCAATTCACCCTGGTGTTGCCCAGTAGTGTTGGTGAAAAAGCCTGGTAAAGTTCGTCTCTGTTTAGATTTTCGAAAAGTCAATGCTGTTACAGTAAAAGATGCTTATCCGCTTCCGCACATAGAAGGGTTGTTGAGTCGAATTAAAGATACACATTACATATCAGGGATTGACCTGAAAGATGCGTATTGGCAAATACCACTTGACGAAGGCTCGCGAGAAAAGACAGCTTTTGCAGTACCTGGGCGACCACTTTACCAATTCAAAGTGATGCCTTTCGGGCTCAGTAATGCTGGTCAAAGTATGTGTCGATTGATTGATAAAGTGATCCCGTCAAGCTTACGCGAAAATGTATTTGTGTATCTTGACGACCTTTTAGTTTGTACGGCGGATTTCGAAAGCCACATTAAAATTCTTAATGAAGTAGCAGCCTGTCTACGGAGAGCGAACTTGACCATCAACCTCGATAAAAGCAAGTTCTGCATGCGGGAGATAAAGTACCTTGGGTATATAGTTGGACAAGGTGTCCTGAAAACCAACCCTGAAAAGATAGAAGCGATGGTGAACTTCCCGATCCCAAAGACCCAAAGGCAAGTTAGGAGATTTTTAGGTTTAACTGGATGGTACAGGCGATTCATCAGAAATTATTCTGATATGGCGGCCCCGCTCACCGAATGCCTGAAAAAGAAAAATAAGTTCGAATTTACGCCTGAAGCTCATGAAGCTTTCAATAAGTTGAGAACTGCACTTTCTTCAGCGCCCGTTTTGTCGCAACCTGATTTTAAAAAGATGTTTACCATACAGTGCGATGCTTCTTCAGAGGGAGTAGGTGGGGTAATCTTTCAATTGGATGAGGATCTGAACGAAAAACCGATCGCCTACATGTCGAAGAAACTCAATAAAGCTCAAAAAAACTATACAGTTACTGAGCTCGAATGTCTTGCAGCTGTCCTAAGTATACGAAAGTTCCGTGCATACGTCGATGGATCACCTTTTAAAGTCATAACTGACCATTCGAGTCTAAAGTGGCTAATGTCCATGAAGGATTTAAGTGGGAGGTTAGCTAGGTGGAGTTTGGAACTTCAAAGATTCGACTTTGTAATCGAACATCGAAAGGAATCTCTCAACGTTGTGCCGGATACACTTTCACGCAAGGACATGGATGAGATAGTGGCAAAGTCGTTCGATATAGATTTTGAGCTTGAGGAGGTTTCGACATGTATGTTAGGGGTGGAGGTTGACCTGGAATCGGTTGAGTTCGATTCGGAGCAATATTCCCAATTGCGAGAAAGCATCATTTCAAACCAATTAGCACTCCCGGATCTCGTTGTATCTGGTAAGTACATCTATAAAAGAGTCAGGTTTAGAAGAGGCGAAGTGAGTGAAGAGGATACACTTTGGCGTCTTTGGTTACCGGAAGCACTTACTCAGCAATGCATACGAGCTGTTCATGATACCAGATTGACTTGCCATAGCGGTTTCGCCAAAACTTACAACCGCATTCGGGAGAAATATTTTTGGCCCAAGATGGTAAGGGACGTCAAAGCGTTTGTGAGTGAGTGTGAGACGTGTAAAACCGTTAAAGCACCAAACGCAATTCTCCGACCCCCGATTATTTCGCAGGTTATATCTGAAAGACCTATTCAAAGATTGTATATTGATCTCCTAGGACCATACCCCCGTACAAAACGAGGAAATGTATATGTTTTCATAGCTGTGGATCATTTTTCGAAATTTCCTTTCCTCAAAGCACTTTCGAAGGCCACTGCACCACGTATTGTGCAATATCTGGAGAGTGAGGTGTTTCATGCTTTCGGGACCCCTGAATATATTCATTCCGATAACGGACGTCAGTTTGTATCTAAAGAGTTTAAACACTTTTTGGATACGTATGGTATAAAGCACGTTCGAACGGCATTATACTCTCCGCAAGCTAACATTTCTGAAAGAGTTAATCGTAGTTTACTGAGTAAGCTGAGGGTACTTATATCCGAGGAACAGAACGATTGGGATGATCATCTGTCCAGCATCGCATGCGCTTTGCGTTCGGATACGCATGAATCAATTGGCTGTCAGCCTTATTTTGCGCTTTTTGGACTGAATATGATTTCCCATGGTTCTGCTTATCGAATATTGCGTGACCTTAAAGCTCTATCAGAACCCGAAATGTTAGTTGCGTCACGAGAAGCTAAAACCACCCTAGCAAGACAAAAGTTATCGGACAATGTATTCAGGGCATACGTTAAGAGTAAAAACACATATAACTCACGATCTAGAATGGTTACGTACCGAATTGGTCAAGAGGTGTTTCATCGCAATTTCGCTCAAAGCAGCTTCATCAAAGGTGTCAATGCTAAGTTGCTCCCAAAATTCTTAAAGTCTCGTATTCGTAGGGTCATCGGCAACTGCATGTACGAATTGGAGACACGGCAAGGCAAACCAATTGGCATTTTCCATGCCAAAGACATCCGACAGTAGATACCTGCAAAAATAAAACAAAAACCTCACAAAGTATCGAAACATACGCTAGTCAACTCATTTTACTTATCTGAATTTGACATTTTATTTTTCTTTCTGCCCGGCTTTAAGTGGGTTCAGTACCCACGTTGGTAGTTTTAACGTAGAAGTTCATAAATGCTTTTGTTGGCCTAGTTTTTTTAACTCCTTAATTTTCAGGCTCACACTTTAGGCTGCACAGTTTTCTGTTTGCTTACATTTGCCCTCGAAAGGCTTCTTTAAAGCGCATTATGGCTAAAACACACTGTATTCTTTTTGTACAGAGTTTCCGAATTTGTTTACAATTACAACATTGATTACGCGAATGAAATAAAAACTAAACAATTGTATCCTGCACTTTCTAGACGTCTTCCAATGGCAGTTCCAACGCCAACCAAATCTCTAACGATTTATCCTTCATAGGTTCAGACACGAAGTCCCTGTGTTGTAGGATGTACTACGCTGGAAATGGTTTTCATAAATTTTTTGTTGGCCGACAGCGACAGCGACAGATCGGAATAACTACGGAACGTTTCACCGCGATATAATTTAGTAAAACAATCTTTATTTTTTGTTATGCCCGGTAGCTCTATTTGCTATTCGCACTTTTGTTTTGATTACAAGAACTCCATTTATTTATTTATTTAAAGGAGTTGTACTGGTTAACTCTGAGGCCTGAACTTAACACAAAACACCTTGTTGTATTTTCACTTTTATTTCGGTTTGCCCGATTGCAACCAATACGATATACGACCGACGAGACGTCCTATACGCGTGGGTTCGTTTGCTCGAAATATATTAACTTAATATATTTGAAGCAAAGCCCTGTAACGAATTTATACGAATTTATTTGAAATTAAAACAATTACAGAAAACAAGCCGCGCACGAATTGCAATTTGCAATTTTCTTTTTGTAAACAAAAATAGGAATGACAGATTTAAACGTCATTTGTCAAATTCCTTTTTTTCTTTTGGTAAAGAAAATTCCCTGTATTTTTGTAGGGATATATCTGTACTATTTACACGATGCTTAAGCAATATGTTGCGAAAGATTGTTGCGGTATAAGCCGCACCAATATAAATAAAGCCAAAGCGGGGAATTAAGAGAGGCGAACGGGATGTATGTGGGTGGTCCGACTGTTAAGTGAAAGTTCCCGTGATTACGGACACTCGATATTAGAGTTAGTTCCAGTTTGATACCCAGACAGTTCGGAATAGCCTCTGAAAAGTTACGAAGTTTAAAAGTTTAACAAAGAAACAAGAACAAAGATAAAAAGAACAAAGAACCGCCAAAGCGCTTATAAAAGTAAATTTTCTGTTTTATAATTTAGTGCAATTAATAAGTTAGCATTTCAAGATATAGTTGACAATTTGTGAAATTGATACAAGTGGAAACCCCGAAGGGAAATAAAATTCTCGTAAGAAATTTTCAAGTAAATTTCCTACTAAATTATACCAGGTAACTCGCTGACATTTTATAGTGAGGAAGATAAAAATTGAAAATACAATTTGTTCCCATAGGAAGTTCTAACTTGTAAAGGAAGTAATTATAGGAAAAATTACCTATTGAGGCGTGAGGTTCCTGCAGTGACTGCATTTCGGTTCCTTTGGGAACATAAAAATTCCAGCAGCGGAGTGGCGCTAAGATAAGGGGGTTCGCGTCTGAAACGAGCGAACGTGGAACCTATTCACTGTCGAATTCAGATTCGTATTTTAAATTTTTTTTTACTAAAACTGCTCCTGCATAAATTTTAACGTACTTACGAAAGAAGAAGTAACTTCAAAAGAAATCTGTTGGTGCAGGCATATGCGCTAACGAGATTACCTTATTTTTTTGATTATCTAGCTTTAAAAGAAATTTTCAATCGAGAACTTAAAAACAATATTAAACGTTATATAAAAGTGTGTAGTGTGCGACAGGTACCACCGTGGGAGCAACCTTTTTGGCGTGATCACTTCAACGAGGAGGCTGCGTAAGTTCGGGTGAGTCATTTTAAAGCATCTGTCTTTGTTATATCAAAATATTGTTTTTTTATTCGGAAAGATTGAATTAATGGGGCAAGGGTTTTTTTTATATTGAGGGGATTTTAATATTAATAATTGAACATATACAAAAGAGGAAGTGAGAAAATTCCAAGTAATTTTGGGAATCAAAAAGTGGCGGATAGAAACACTCACAGATTTTTTGCGAATATATAACTTCTTTCCTTGATTTAACGTAGAAACTTAATTATATCGAAAGTAAAAGAATTGTTTTAGTGAATAGATACATATTCATCCTTGAATTATTTAAACAATCACAAATACATACCTATACATATTTTTTTTTTTGAATTGAAGCATTATAACTGTAATTAATAAAGGCTTTGTATGATTATGAACAAGAGTAAAATTCATCTTCAGTAAGCAATCATGAATCGATATCAAAATAAAATTGAATAAGGAAAATTAATGAAACATAATGGGGTTTAATTGAAGGGGTTATAGAAGGATGAGGATGATGGAATAGGGTGAGTTGAAAGATAAGCTAAGATGCCAGTTAAGGGATACCTTGGCGGATATGGTATCATGGAAGGGAGGGTATAGAAGAGATCTTCCGCAAGCAAACGTCACCTTTGCTAAGACTGGCATGATCATTTTTGGGACGGGTGTCCAGGGTCAAAGTACCTACCCCACCGACGAGCTAAAGTATAGGGAACTAGCATGCCAGCACAGACCCGACATGCCAACAAAAGCCCGTTTCAAATGGCGCCTACAACGTGGTGGTCACTAACTACCAAAGATAGTGACCTTATTATTGAGTCAAATCGAATTTTGTTTTAAATTTCATTTTTTTTTCCTTCAAAAATTTTTTTTAGTCAATTTCGAAATTGGAATTGTCGATTAGAACCGTAAGTCCCGGTGACTGAATTTAGTTTCGGTATCGCGTTGCGACGGGGAAGCGACTATGCAACTTCGAAATTTATAAGTTTATATAGGTGTATGGTAAGATCCTGAGCCATTTTTGTATTTGTATACCAAGTTACCAAATGTCCAGGAGATAACATATATACATAATTTCAATTGTGAAGAGACTCGTTGATGTAAAACAAGTCTTCAGTAGTCCTTCACACATCAGTTTTTAGAGTCGTTGATCATTTCAGTTAAATGAAGTGTAAATTGTCCTAAAACAAAAATAAAAATTTTTTTTAGTCTCAGTTTCAACATTTAATATTAAATAATAAAGTAGCATATTTCATTTTTTTTTTGTTTGATTGGCTCAAGCACTTTGGCATCTTAGTTTTTTTTAGCATAGCACCTTTCACATCGAGTCCTCATCCTTAAACCAAATGAATAATAGTTCACATCTATAAATACAAACAAATATTAGAAAACGAAAAGTTTTAACAAGTATTAAAATTTTTTTTTTAGTCGTACTTTTTTTTATTATTTCTTTTGAAGATCGAAGTAAGTATCTTCGATATTTCGGAAGAATTATATATCAAATCTTTGATTTTTTTTATTAAACTATACTTGGCAAAGCATTCAAAAGCGAAATTTAATTGTTGCATTAAATCCGTGTGATTTAAATTCGAAAATTCAAGTTGGGTATAGCTCGAGTAATGAGTATCAATCGTCCTCGTATATCGTGGTTAGATAATTTAGAAGAATTTCAAGCGCATTCAGAAGTCAGATTTGAGGAGTTTTATAGGAGGTTCACAAACAGCTGTGACCGGTTCAATTTTGAAACCTCATTCAGCTACTCACGCGAACTGAATTCAACGGTGCAAAATTCGACATTCACTATGTCTAATCCTTCAACGTCTGTACCCATTGAGGATGGCGAAGAGCAGGAGAGTAATGTTGCAGGGTCGTCAAATAGACGACAGAGTAGGAGTGAGATTGATGACTTGGCTTCGAGAATAGAAAGAACGTTGATGAGCAACCAGGTTAGATTCTTTCAACAAATGGATCAATTTATGCTTAATGTTGTAAAGAAGTTGGAAGAGATCAACAGACCAAATATTTCGGAGCCAAGGGAAGATCGAACTCACACCAATGAAGCAACTGAACCTAGATCTTCTCCAAGATTTCCACCGACACCAAGTCCAAGAAATTCCGTTTCACCATCCGTATCGAGTACACCTGATTCATGTAGGTTGGAAAGATGGAACATCAAGTATGATGGTACGGAAAACGTAGGAGATTTCCTTTTTAAAGTGGGCCGATTACAACAATCGTCCGCCTACACTGACGAACAATTAACGGCTAATTTTCATACGTTATTAAACGGAAAAGCTAATGATTGGTTTTGGGGGTTTCTTAGAAGAAACCCGAGAGCAAAGTTCACTGAAGTGAAAGAGAGCATGAAGAAGGAGTTCGGTAGGCAAGAGAGTGACGTAGAGATTTATATGAGGTTACTTACAAGGAAACAAGTGTATAAGGAGTCATTTGATGATTTCTTCAACTCAGTAGTCGGTTTAAATGGTCGTTTGAAAGAACCATTCGATGACAAGAAAATGCTCGATGTCATTCGTAATAATGCGAAGGACAAATTAGGAGAGATTTTATTATCTGCTCAAATAAACAGCCTGGAGGAGTTGCGAAATAAGGCAAGGGAAGCTGAGAGGTTCTTGGCGAAACGGTTTTCTTCACAAAGAACCGTTCACGAAATCGCGGTTGCTGATGAAGAGCAAGAACCAATCGTACCTACAAGATAGTGAAGAAATTGCGGCCTTAACCTCATTTAAGCGACCTTTGTCTACAGCTGGTTTGAACTGCTGGATCTGCGACCAAAAGGGCCACAGTTATCATTTTTGTCCGTCACATGTACGAAATTTATTTTGTTTCGTATGTGGAGCAAAAGGTGTAGTACGCCTGAATGCAAAAAGCACTCGGGAAACCAATTTCGGGGCGAAACAAAGAGGGGGGAATTTCGTCCTTCGAGCAGCAACCCTACTCAACAAAAACAATAATTAACCAAAATCAAATTACGACGGAAGGCGTTCCTACTAAAATCTTGGAACGAAATCAGAAGCCAGATAGTGACTTTCATCCAGTTCATCTTTTGAAATTGAAGTCACTTCACGAGCGAAAGCAAAATTATTATCGGGTTCGGTCTCGTATTATGGGACAAAATAATAGCGATGTTAATAATAACATAAAGAAATGCAGGCACAGGTATAGAAATCGAAAAAAGTTCCGGAAGCAGATTGTTGAAACCATTATCTCCTCAGATACAGACGGGCGTATGTATGCCAATGTTCATTTGAACAATGAGTCTGTTTTTGGTCTCCTAGATAGCGGAGCATCGATTTCGGTATTGGGCAAAGGTTGTTGGGATTTGGTGAGGAAAATCGGAGTTCAAGTTAAACCATATAAAAACGTCGTTAGAACTGCCGACGGTAAGTCGCATGATATAGTAGGTCACTGCGAAATCCTAACGAAATATAATGCTTTAACGAAAGTTCTCGTTTTTTACCTGATTCCCAACCTAACTCAGAATCTTTATTTAGGGATGAATTTCTGGAGGGAGTTTAGTTTGCTACCACAAATAAGTGAAATTCAAACCGATGCCTGGGCGAGTGAAGAGAAGTCAATTTCAAAAGTGAAGCAGAGCTTATAATTCTTGATCCTGAAAAGAAAAATCGATTAGAACAAGTAAAAACACTTTTTCCAAATTTTGTTACCTTGGGTTTAGGCAAAACCAACTTAGGTGTTCACACCATTGATACCGGAAACGCAGTTCCTATTAAATCGCGACACTATCCGTTGTCTCCAGTTCGTCAGGAGGAGGCATATAAGGAGTTGGACCGTATGCTAGAGCTTGGGGTTATCGAGGTTAGCAATTCACCCTGGTGTTGCCCAGTAGTGTTGGTGAAAAAGCCTGGTAAAGTTCGTCTCTGTTTAGATTTTCGAAAAGTCAATGCTGTTACAGTAAAAGATGCTTATCCGCTTCCGCACATAGAAGGGTTGTTGAGTCGAATTAAAGATACACATTACATATCAGGGATTGACCTGAAAGATGCGTATTGGCAAATACCACTTGACGAAGGCTCGCGAGAAAAGACAGCTTTTGCAGTACCTGGGCGACCACTTTACCAATTCAAAGTGATGCCTTTCGGGCTCAGTAATGCTGGTCAAAGTATGTGTCGATTGATTGATAAAGTGATCCCGTCAAGCTTACGCGAAAATGTATTTGTGTATCTTGACGACCTTTTAGTTTGTACGGCGGATTTCGAAAGCCACATTAAAATTCTTAATGAAGTAGCAGCCTGTCTACGGAGAGCGAACTTGACCATCAACCTCGATAAAAGCAAGTTCTGCATGCGGGAGATAAAGTACCTTGGGTATATAGTTGGACAAGGTGTCCTGAAAACCAACCCTGAAAAGATAGAAGCGATGGTGAACTTCCCGATCCCAAAGACCCAAAGGCAAGTTAGGAGATTTTTAGGTTTAACTGGATGGTACAGGCGATTCATCAGAAATTATTCTGATATGGCGGCCCCGCTCACCGAATGCCTGAAAAAGAAAAATAAGTTCGAATTTACGCCTGAAGCTCATGAAGCTTTCAATAAGTTGAGAACTGCACTTTCTTCAGCGCCCGTTTTGTCGCAACCTGATTTTAAAAAGATGTTTACCA
Source organism: Melanostoma mellinum (assembly GCA_914767635.1). Lineage (NCBI taxonomy): Eukaryota > Metazoa > Arthropoda > Insecta > Diptera > Syrphidae > Melanostoma > Melanostoma mellinum. The sequence goes on along the minus strand of OU612059.1, from coordinate 119,905,580 downwards.
TACAGTGCGATGCTTCTTCAGAGGGAGTAGGTGGGGTAATCTTTCAATTGGATGAGGATCTGAACGAAAAACCGATCGCCTACATGTCGAAGAAACTCAATAAAGCTCAAAAAAACTATACAGTTACTGAGCTCGAATGTCTTGCAGCTGTCCTAAGTATACGAAAGTTCCGTGCATACGTCGATGGATCACCTTTTAAAGTCATAACTGACCATTCGAGTCTAAAGTGGCTAATGTCCATGAAGGATTTAAGTGGGAGGCTAGCTAGGTGGAGTTTGGAACTTCAAAGATTCGACTTTGTAATCGAACATCGAAAGGAATCTCTCAACGTTGTGCCGGATACACTTTCACGCAAGGACATGGATGAGATAGTGGCAAAGTCGTTCGATATAGATTTTGAGCTTGAGGAGGTTTCGACATGTATGTTAGGGGTGGAGGTTGACCTGGAATCGGTTGAGTTCGATTCGGAGCAATATTCCCAATTGCGAGAAAGCATCATTTCAAACCAATTAGCACTCCCGGATCTCGTTGTATCTGGTAAGTACATCTATAAAAGAGTCAGGTTTAGAAGAGGCGAAGTGAGTGAAGAGGATACACTTTGGCGTCTTTGGTTACCGGAAGCACTTACTCAGCAATGCATACGAGCTGTTCATGATACCAGATTGACTTGCCATAGCGGTTTCGCCAAAACTTACAACCGCATTCGGGAGAAATATTTTTGGCCCAAGATGGTAAGGGACGTCAAAGCGTTTGTGAGTGAGTGTGAGACGTGTAAAACCGTTAAAGCACCAAACGCAATTCTCCGACCCCCGATTATTTCGCAGGTTATATCTGAAAGACCTATTCAAAGATTGTATATTGATCTCCTAGGACCATACCCCCGTACAAAACGAGGAAATGTATATGTTTTCATAGCTGTGGATCATTTTTCGAAATTTCCTTTCCTCAAAGCACTTTCGAAGGCCACTGCACCACGTATTGTGCAATATCTGGAGAGTGAGGTGTTTCATGCTTTCGGGACCCCTGAATATATTCATTCCGATAACGGACGTCAGTTTGTATCTAAAGAGTTTAAACACTTTTTGGATACGTATGGTATAAAGCACGTTCGAACGGCATTATACTCTCCGCAAGCTAACATTTCTGAAAGAGTTAATCGTAGTTTACTGAGTAAGCTGAGGGTACTTATATCCGAGGAACAGAACGATTGGGATGATCATCTGTCCAGCATCGCATGCGCTTTGCGTTCGGATACGCATGAATCAATTGGCTGTCAGCCTTATTTTGCGCTTTTTGGACTGAATATGATTTCCCATGGTTCTGCTTATCGAATATTGCGTGACCTTAAAGCTCTATCAGAACCCGAAATGTTAGTTGCGTCACGAGAAGCTAAAACCACCCTAGCAAGACAAAAGTTATCGGACAATGTATTCAGGGCATACGTTAAGAGTAAAAACACATATAACTCACGATCTAGAATGGTTACGTACCGAATTGGTCAAGAGGTGTTTCATCGCAATTTCGCTCAAAGCAGCTTCATCAAAGGTGTCAATGCTAAGTTGCTCCCAAAATTCTTAAAGTCTCGTATTCGTAGGGTCATCGGCAACTGCATGTACGAATTGGAGACACGGCAAGGCAAACCAATTGGCATTTTCCATGCCAAAGACATCCGACAGTAGATACCTGCAAAAATAAAACAAAAACCTCACAAAGTATCGAAACATACGCTAGTCAACTCATTTTACTTATCTGAATTTGACATTTTATTTTTCTTTCTGCCCGGCTTTAAGTGGGTTCAGTACCCACGTTGGTAGTTTTAACGTAGAAGTTCATAAATGCTTTTGTTGGCCTAGTTTTTTTAACTCCTTAATTTTCAGGCTCACACTTTAGGCTGCACAGTTTTCTGTTTGCTTACATTTGCCCTCGAAAGGCTTCTTTAAAGCGCATTATGGCTAAAACACACTGTATTCTTTTTGTACAGAGTTTCCGAATTTGTTTACAATTACAACATTGATTACGCGAATGAAATAAAAACTAAACAATTGTATCCTGCACTTTCTAGACGTCTTCCAATGGCAGTTCCAACGCCAACCAAATCTCTAACGATTTATCCTTCATAGGTTCAGACACGAAGTCCCTGTGTTGTAGGATGTACTACGCTGGAAATGGTTTTCATAAATTTTTTGTTGGCCGACAGCGACAGCGACAGATCGGAATAACTACGGAACGTTTCACCGCGATATAATTTAGTAAAACAATCTTTATTTTTTGTTATGCCCGGTAGCTCTATTTGCTATTCGCACTTTTGTTTTGATTACAAGAACTCCATTTATTTATTTATTTAAAGGAGTTGTACTGGTTAACTCTGAGGCCTGAACTTAACACAAAACACCTTGTTGTATTTTCACTTTTATTTCGGTTTGCCCGATTGCAACCAATACGATATACGACCGACGAGACGTCCTATACGCGTGGGTTCGTTTGCTCGAAATATATTAACTTAATATATTTGAAGCAAAGCCCTGTAACGAATTTATACGAATTTATTTGAAATTAAAACAATTACAGAAAACAAGCCGCGCACGAATTGCAATTTGCAATTTTCTTTTTGTAAACAAAAATAGGAATGACAGATTTAAACGTCATTTGTCAAATTCCTTTTTTTCTTTTGGTAAAGAAAATTCCCTGTATTTTTGTAGGGATATATCTGTACTATTTACACGATGCTTAAGCAATATGTTGCGAAAGATTGTTGCGGTATAAGCCGCACCAATATAAATAAAGCCAAAGCGGGGAATTAAGAGAGGCGAACGGGATGTATGTGGGTGGTCCGACTGTTAAGTGAAAGTTCCCGTGATTACGGACACTCGATATTAGAGTTAGTTCCAGTTTGATACCCAGACAGTTCGGAATAGCCTCTGAAAAGTTACGAAGTTTAAAAGTTTAACAAAGAAACAAGAACAAAGATAAAAAGAACAAAGAACCGCCAAAGCGCTTATAAAAGTAAATTTTCTGTTTTATAATTTAGTGCAATTAATAAGTTAGCATTTCAAGATATAGTTGACAATTTGTGAAATTGATACAAGTGGAAACCCCGAAGGGAAATAAAATTCTCGTAAGAAATTTTCAAGTAAATTTCCTACTAAATTATACCAGGTAACTCGCTGACATTTTATAGTGAGGAAGATAAAAATTGAAAATACAATTTGTTCCCATAGGAAGTTCTAACTTGTAAAGGAAGTAATTATAGGAAAAATTACCTATTGAGGCGTGAGGTTCCTGCAGTGACTGCATTTCAGTTCCTTTGGGAACATAAAAATTCCAGCAGCGGAGTGGCGCTAAGATAAGGGGGTTCGCGTCTGAAACGAGCGAACGTGGAACCTATTCACTGTCGAATTCAGATTCGTATTTTAAATTTTTTTTTACTAAAACTGCTCCTGCATAAATTTTAACGTACTTACGAAAGAAGAAGTAACTTCAAAAGAAATCTGTTGGTGCAGGCATATGCGCTAACGAGATTACCTTATTTTTTTGATTATCTAGCTTTAAAAGAAATTTTCAATCGAGAACTTAAAAACAATATTAAACGTTATATAAAAGTGTGTAGTGTGCGACAGGTACCACCGTGGGAGCAACCTTTTTGGCGTGATCACTTCAACGAGGAGGCTGCGTAAGTTCGGGTGAGTCATTTTAAAGCATCTGTCTTTGTTATATCAAAATATTGTTTTTTTATTCGGAAAGATTGAATTAATGGGGCAAGGGTTTTTTTTATATTGAGGGGATTTTAATATTAATAATTGAACATATACAAAAGAGGAAGTGAGAAAATTCCAAGTAATTTTGGGAATCAAAAAGTGGCGGATAGAAACACTCACAGATTTTTTGCGAATATATAACTTCTTTCCTTGATTTAACGTAGAAACTTAATTATATCGAAAGTAAAAGAATTGTTTTAGTGAATAGATACATATTCATCCTTGAATTATTTAAACAATCACAAATACATACCTATACATATTTTTTTTTTTGAATTGAAGCATTATAACTGTAATTAATAAAGGCTTTGTATGATTATGAACAAGAGTAAAATTCATCTTCAGTAAGCAATCATGAATCGATATCAAAATAAAATTGAATAAGGAAAATTAATGAAACATAATGGGGTTTAATTGAAGGGGTTATAGAAGGATGAGGATGATGGAATAGGGTGAGTTGAAAGATAAGCTAAGATGCCAGTTAAGGGATACCTTGGCGGATATGGTATCATGGAAGGGAGGGTATAGAAGAGATCTTCGCAAACGTCACCTTTGCTAAGACTGGCATGATCATTTTTGGGACGGGTGTCCAGGGTCAAAGTACCTACCCCACCGACGAGCTAAAGTATAGGGAACTAGCATGCCAGCACAGACCCGACATGCCAACAAAAGCCCGTTTCACGTGCTAATTATGTGTCTGAAAGGATTCTTACAACGCAGCTTGATAATATTGATATTGACCAACTTATTGTGAGAATTAGTTTTCATTCTAAAGAGGAACTGATTGTTATTGTTAGCTATATACCACCGTATAGTTCTTTCGATGTTTATAATACTCATTTAAACAACTGTTTGCAAATCTTTAATAATTTTAACCACAATCAGCACCTTGTTTACGCTGGTGATTTTAATCTCGGCGATGTGAAATGGGAGTTCGATTACGATGAAATGCAACTTATTTCTTTTAACGTTGTAAGTGATGTTGAAGCTATACTTGTCGATTTTTTTTGGTCAGTACGACTTTGTTCAAATGAACAAATACAAAAACCGTCTGAATCGAATACTAGATTTGGTTCATGTTTTTTTTTTTTTTTTATGCATCTCAGAGACTTAAGCGGTACTGAACTTAGAGCAAGCTCATTTGTACACACTGTTGACAAGGAGTTAGTCTTGAACATCGACCTGGCTGATGTTCCTGTTGTTCATAATACTAAACATCATGATGCCTTACATCTAAATATAAAATTTATGCACTTTATGAAAAACTCACTTCATGACATCAGCGACAACCGGGACGGAACATCCCGAGATAACTCAAGTCAGCGGACCTATAATCAAGAATTCTCTTTCTTTTCAGCTATATAATATTAAGTTATTATTTTTTATTCTAAACAATGTATTCGGTTTGGCCCCCTATGTGCCAACATTCCTACATTAATATCATTTCCTTAATTTTTAAATTACCTAGTATAAGGATCAATTGTATATATATATCGTTCAATAAACATAAACTAAACACTTCATGACAGGGATTTTATTTGCGACTTCAACAATGCAAATTTTGATGAATTTTGATTTCATTTCTTCTATACAATGGAATCGCTTTGTGAAAACAAATTATCTTGATGAGGCTTATTCAAAGTTTACAGATGTTTTGAAACAAGCTTTTCAATCATTTGTTCTCAAAAAAGCCTTAAAAAGTAATTCTTATCCATCTTGGTTTGATAAACGGCTCTTGAAACTAAAAAATGGAAAAAATAAAGCCTTTAAGCTGTACAAAGTAAATAATAATTTTTTTAAATAATATTTTGTCGCGAACTAATTTTTACAAACAATTTGTCAAATCTATAGAAGCTAATCTCAAACGAAATAGTAAATGCTTTTGGAAGTTTATTAATTCGAAAAGAAAATCTAATGGGTAACCTAAATGCATGAAATATTCACGGAAAACATCTGATAATTTAAAGGATATTTGTAATTTGTTTGCGAAATATTTCAAATCTGTTTATTGCTCAGAAAATATCTACAATTTTAACACCAATCATACTAATTCTTCATCTGTTTTAGACATTGGTCATCTCGTAGTTACAGAAGATGAAGTTGAAAATTCTCTTAAAGCTTTAGTTTCCAATAGAAACCCTGGTCCAGATGTTTTTCCTGCAATAATTTTGAAATTTGTAAAACCATTGACAATTTTATTCAACATGTCTTCAAGTTGTGGCGTTTTTCTTAATGATTGGAAAATCTCTTTTGTCTCGCCTATTTTCAAATCAGGTTCTAAACGCGAAATAACGAACTACAGACCCATTTGCAAAATGGCTTCAATTCCAAAAATGTTTGAAAAGATTTTGTACCAAAAATTATTCTTTCATGTTAAAGAAATTATTTCTGTTTATAAACATGGGTTTTTTGCTGGTAGGTGGTAAACTACCACTAATCTGACTATATTTTGTAATGATATTGTAAAAATTTTTGAAGATAATTGCCAAACTGACATAATCTTTACCGACTTTGCCAAGGCGTTTGATAAAGTCAAAAACACAGTTTTAATTTGGAAGCTTTCTAACTAAGGATTTCACTCAGTTTTTCTGAAATGGGTAGAATCCTACTTAGCAGGTCGCATACAATATGTAAAAATTGATAAATATGTGTCCGACACAATTTTTGTTTCGTCTGTTGTTCCTCAAGGAAGCCACCTAGGGCCACTTTTCTTTCTTTTGTTTATTAATGATCTGCCTCTTAACTTTTATAACTCAAAATATTTTCTATATTCAGATGATTTGAAAATTCATAAAGAAATTAAATGTGAAAATGATTGCTCTTTGCTTTAAGAAGATCTAGAAAGACTTTCAACCTGTAGCAAAACAAATCATTTTTTTTTTTTTTTTTTTTTTTTTTTTTTTTTTTTTTTTTTTTTTTTTTTTTTTTTTTTTATAATAAGCGCGCACATCAAGGGGTTATGAATACCCTTATAATGTTGTTAAACACAGTGCGAGCATTTAGGAAAATAGGAGAGGATTTGAAAGGAGACACCGATGCACGTTGCTTTTGAATCTTTGTAAATCGTAATGGAGGGGAAATACAGAGCCAGGTAAAGCATTCCACATTCGGGTGGTGCGACTGAAATACGAATCTCTATACTTGACTGTACGCCCGAAGTTGGGCTCAAGGAAAAACTGATGAACATTCCTAGCGAGGCGGGTATTGCGGCTAAATTGTTTCAGGGGAGGAATGCAACTGGCTACTTCACTAGAGCACTGCTTGTGGAAAAAGCGATAAAAGAGAGTGAGACAGGCAACGTTTCGACGATGTGCAAGAGAATCAATCGATTCTACGATTGAACTATCACCTATCAATTTTAACGCTCTATTTTGTACCCTATCAAGGAGGTGCAAGGATGTTTGAGAAGCACCTGACCAGATATGGGAGTTATACTCCAGTTTTGGGCGTATGAATGCCTTATAAATTGTAGCCAGATCAGAAGGGGTGAAGAACTTCCTGCATCGTCTTAGGAAACCTAAGCATTTAGCAGCGTTTTTGGCTACTTCAAATATGTGGTCATTCCAACGAAGATCATCGTTTACACACATACCAAGTACTGACAGCTTTTCGGTTTCCTCGATGCAGGTACCATTCATGGATAATGGCAATGGGGGAATGTTTAGCCTCAACGACAAGAGACAGCATTGAGTTTTCGAAGCATTGAATTCTACTCGGTTCATAAGACCCCATGAAACAATGCTGTCAAGGTCAGAATTCAATGAGCTTATCATACGCAACCGTTCCAGTTCCACATCCGAAGAGCAGGGACGTGAATTAGGAAACGAATATGAAAAGCTGAGGGTCGAGTCGTCAGCAAAACAGTTAAGCGGATTAGAAGTTTCAGACAAGAGATCATTAATGAAAATGAGGAAGAGAGTCGGAGACAAAACGGAGCCCTGGGGCACACCAGCATTTATGAAGTGGGTATCAGACTTGAAGCCATCCAACACAACTTGTATTGAACGCTCGGAAAGGTAATTTCTAATCCAACGAAGAAGAGACTCATCGATACCAAAAGCACGCATTTTCGATAAAAGAGCCTGATGCCAAACTCTATCAAATGCTTTAGAAATATCAAGCGCAATAATCTTACTTTCTCCAAAACAATGTAAAGATTGGTTCCACTTTTCGGTGAGATATGCCATCAAATCACCAGTGGACCGTTTGCTACGAAAGCCGTACTGACGGTCATTAAGAAACTTTCGTTCTTCAAGATATTTTATAAGTTGACGGTTTATCAACGTTTCCATGACCTTGGAAAGAAGGGACGTAAGTGCAATTGGACGGTAATTGGAAGGGGAGGAAGATTCGCCTTTTTTAGGGACCGGCTGGACAAATGCAGTTTTCCATCTGCTCGGAAAAATCCCAGCAGAATAGGAAAGATGGAAAAGTTTACGCAGTGGTTTTGCCAGCGTAGAAGAACACCTCTTCAGAATAACGGCGGGGATACCATCTGGACCAGCGGATTTATGTATGTTGAGATCTTTGAGGACTCTCGCAACCGAGCGAGTTCGAAAGAATATCTGCTTCATCAAGGAATTTGCAGCCTCGAGCTCAGGTGGAGCCAATATGCTATAAGGAAGTGTCGAGTTGGCAGCAAATTGGGCTGCCAGCAAATTGGCTTTGTCGATGGAGCTGACATACGGAGAGTCATTGAAGACAAGCGTTGGGACTGATGACGAGGTCGAGTTCTTAATGTTCTTCACAAAAGACCAAAAGTTTTTACTTCCTTTTGAACACAATAGTATTTTTTGCCTTACTTTTTGGTCATGTAAAAACTTAGTCCTTTGTATATGAGCATTACAGATATTTCTGGCCCGTTTGAACAAATTTCGGTTTTCTACAGTGGGGTTGTCTTTAAATCTACGAAAACTTCTTTCTCTATCCCTAATCGCCTCTTTACAGCTTGAATCAAACCACGAATTCTCTTTAGGGGTGATACTTTTTGTTCTGTGAGGAACAAAATTTCTCATGCCGTTAAGAATTACGTTAGATATCATATCAGCTGATGCATCAACGTTTCCGTCGAGAAAGCACAAAGACCAGTTAAAATTTCGAAAGAAATTATTCAGGCCGTCCCAATTGGCTTTCTCGTATTGCCACACAGTTCTTTTAGGGACTTTATCTTTTTTTACTGTGACGGAAATCGAAAAATCTACCGATATGACACAATGGTCCGATTTGCCTAAAGGAGATGATACTACAACCCTGTATTTTTCGGGATGAGAAGTGAGAAATAAGTCAAGAGTGTTGGCCGCATGGCCTTCAATATCTGGAACCCGAGTGGGCTCATCAACAAGTTGAGTTAACTGGTTAAACTCAGCGAAGATCTCAACACACTTTCCTTCGGGTGTTGTCTGGCCAGAATGTCGAAGCCAACCAGAATTGTGTACATTGAAATCGCCCGCAATTGCGATTTCAGTGTGAGGATACAGGGAAACAATTCTTATTATGGAGTCAGATAGCGCATCAAACTCGTTAGAGGTTGAATTGCTATCTAAATTGGGGCTTCTATACATGAAACAATAATGAATGATATGCTTACGGACGGTGAATTTTAACCACATGAAATTAAAGTTCGTATTAGAACAGAGGCCGTATTGTGCTAGAAGCTGGTAAGCAATATCATTCCGAACATATACGGCGAGGCCATGGGAGGAAAAGAATAATGGCACTAAGCTATATCCAGGCAGGTTGAACTCTGAAGGATCAGAACCAACACCCACCTGAGTTTCACTCAATGCCAAAACAGCTGGCCTGCATTTAGCAGTGTGAGCGTACACAGAAAAAAATTCGATCGCAACCCCCTAATGTTGCTAAAATCGACTCTAAACTTACCCGACATTACAATTCACAAAAACACACAAAACAAAATATCAATCGCAGACGCTATCTAAGTTTGATCAACAAGTGTAGATCTATTAGAAAACCAAAGCAAATTACTAGCGGTGTTATGCCCAGCCAGCAACTTGACTTTGATTAACCAACGGAATCAACACCGTTGATCAACTATCCGCCAGCAAACCCACAGCTTCATTGACTGCACACATTGCCTAGATAAGATAAGAAATTATCAAATCGAAGAAATGTGTGCAGCCAACAAAACTATGCGAGTGGTGTGGGGGAGGAGATGGTTGAAAGGTACGCACTGTGTTAGGTCTATTTTTTTTTTTTTTTTTGATTGAGTGGCACACAGCACTGAATAGAATTAATTCACTGAATTAATTTGTGTGGCGCGACGCGGCAGGAAAATTTGTTCTGATTATTGTTTTAAAGGGTAGGTGGATAAATGTGATATTTTTTTTTCTCTTTTTATTTTTTTTTTGTTTGTTTGTTGGGCGAATTTTATTGCGATTTAACGGACACAAGCGCGGTGCGTGTTTTCGCAGTTGATAGCAGATCGGCATTGTGTCTTAATGTTCCGAAATGCCAAGTACTGTCTTGCAATAGAAAGAACTCCTTAATCTTGTTTGATTACAATATTGAGAGTGATACGTTAGAAAGAGTTTTAGTAAAAAAAAGATCTTGGGGCTATACTAGACCCTAAGCTTCGATTTACTGAACATTTTGACTATATAATAGCAAAAGCTAACTCTATGCTTGGGTTCATAAAAGAAATTCTAGAGATCTCACCGATCCATTTGCAATAAAGATATATGTCTTTTAAATTATATGTCTCGCTCGTAAGATCAGTGTTATAATATTGTTCCGTTGTTTGGAACACATTCTACAGTAGCCATTCAGCTAGAATTGAAAAAGTCCAAAAGCTATTTACTAGGTACGTCGTGTTTAAATTGAACTGGAGAATTGAGATGCCGACATATTCAACCAGATGTGCTTTAATTAGTCTACAAACACTAGAATGTCGTCGCAAATAGATTTTTTTGCGCTATCAATGAGCCCGTTAATCGGTTAAATGAGGCTTACTCAGTGTCTTTTACATTAGACTATTTTGGATTATGTTCAAGGCATTGTTTTAAAAATAAATTATATTAACCTCTTTAAATTCATGACCCCTCTTTGACGGAGTTATAGTTTCATTTTGCCATCTCATTTGTTTTGTATTATTATTGTCAGTATAATTATTATTATTTCTTATATATATTTATTTTTAAAGATCCATTTTATATATATTTTTTTTTTACCTAATGTAACCTGTAATGAAATTGAATTTTGTAGCTTTTTATCGCTTACTCCAAGCACAATTCTATCTCGTAGCATCCTATCCGCATTTTCGAACTCACGTGGTTTGATCAGTTTTTTCAGATCCAATAAAAATTGTGGAATGGTTCCGATGTGGCCTGATTGCGTGTATGAAATACAAAGCTAGAGTATACTTGATTCTTTTTGGGCTGCAAAATTCATCGAAGGCTTTGACTACTTTTGAATAATTCTCTTTGTCAGGTTCACTCAACGCCAATGTGTTGAATAGTTCAACAGCTTCAGGTCCAACAGAATTGAGAAATATTGCTGCTTGCACTCTTTCTGTTTTCTTGTCCAGCTCAGCCGCAATATAAAAGAAATCAAAATTTTGTTTAAACAGTCGCCAATTTTCGGCCACATTTCCATCAAGGTTAAGCGCACGTGTATACTTGATTCTTTTTTGGGCTGCAAAATTCATCGAAGGCTTTGACTACTTTTGAATAATTCTCTTTGTCAGGTTCACTCAACGCCAATGTGTTGAATAGTTCAACAGCTTCAGGTCCAACAGAATTGAGAAATATTGCTGCTTGCACTCTTTCTGTTTTCTTGTCCAGCTCAGCCGCAATATAAAAGAAATCAAAATTTTGTTTAAACAGTCGCCAATTTTCGGCCACATTTCCATCAAGATTAAGCGCACGTGGTTTTGTAAGGTAATCCATATTTCTCGTAATATTTTCGTATATTATTGGTCCATACTTATGTCGATTTCCTTTGCAAAAACAAAAGCACTCTAAAAAAGTGCTTTTTTTTCGTGCTCACTGGAACAGAAAAGACAAAATTCTTTTTTTATCATTGTATGTGTGCTATTTTTGACAGCCAACTCTTCCCGTTTGTTTTGTTCTGCAATTTATATAGAAAGAATGTTTTCGAAACTTTATTAATAAATGCACTAGGAAGAAACCTCCTCATTCGAATAATTTTACACAACACTTTGAACAAAATTATTCACAGAATGCCTTTCGTTTTGTGTAAGGAATTTCAGAATTTCAAACACTTCTTCGTAAAAATCAGAACTAGATGACGACTCATGAATATTTTGATAATTTCAGCTAAAATTGAGCGATCCATTTTCACAAAATAGTTTATTGTTTATTTTTATTATCTCTCTTTCACAGTCCTTTAACCAAAAATGCAAAATAATCAAACTTGAAACTGGTAAACGTCAAATGTTTTGTGTTGGTGTACGTGAAAGTGCGTGTAAATCTTGCCTCTGAATCGAGATTCGTAAAAGTGCTTTTTCGGGGCAAAAAAAAAGTGATCTAGTGCCTCAATGTAACATATTTCGAGCAAAAAAGCACTTTTAAAAGTGCTTTTGTGTACCACTGGAAATCGACATAAGGTGGTCTCCCACGAGTTCTCTTAGGCCGTGTGTGGATTGCGTCAAAATATGTGTTAAAATTTAACCCGCGTTAAAATTTGACACTAATGAGGTGAATAAAATGGGTTAAAATTTATTGAACTGTGGAGCAGGTTAAAGTGTGTTAAAATTTGACGTTTCTAGTGATAGAGAAATTTGTTCTTGCTTTTGCATTCAATTCAAACAACGAAATATGAATCAAGAAAAAAAAAAACGAAGGCCAGCCCTGGAAAACCATACATTAAATGTTAGTTTGAAATCAATTAATTTATATAAATTCAATACTTTTTTTTAGGGTCTCACGACGAAAAAATAAAACTAATTGAAATTAGGATAAGTCTGGATAAAAAAAAAACAAGAATCAATACAAAATACTTTAAATTTGTCATTTTTCTAAACCAAAAACGAATTTATTGTTTTGTTTCTTTTGAAATGTATGAAAGATATCAGCCCCGAAAACTAATTTTCAGTGTTACCACACCGAATACATCAATTAATCAAAATGGAATTTTGATTGAATATTTTTTATTGCAGTTTAAAAATATGACATTAGAATCAAGAACAATAAATAAAAAAGATTTTTTTCAGTTTCAGATACGTTTTGTTAAACCGGTTCTCTTAAAAATATGTTTTGTAAGAGAAACTATTTTTCCGTGAAAAAGAAAACCAATTTTTGTTCAGGGAAATTTCTTAAATTATCGTGTAGTGGTTAATTTTTTTAACCTACGCAGAAATCTTGGTTAAAATAATTGTTTTAACGCAATTCACACATAGTGCAGTCAATGAAGAGAAAAATAGGGTACCTCCGAATTTTCTTACTGTGAACCGATTTGCATGAAATTTTGGAATTAGGCTCATCGTACCCTTAACTTCAAAAGTGAAAATGATTTGAACACCGCCACCACCCTGGGGGTGGTTGCCACCCATTTTGGGGAGCGAATTTTTTTTTTTTTTCAAAATAACATCGGATATCGATAAAAGGCAAAAAATAATTTTAAGCAAAAAATCAAATACAAAGTTTTTCATTAAGTTCAATACTTTTCGAGTTATTGGCAATTGAAAATTTGCAGTTTTTTCACGTTTTTCATCTATTTATTGCAAATATCTCCAAAACTGTACGTTTTATCGAAAATTTTATTAAGAACAAAATTGTAGCAGGTAAAACAATCAACAATTTAATTTTTTATAAAGTATTCTAAGAACAATATTAAGCTAGATATAAAAGATCAAAGCAATTTTTTATTTTGTCTGAAATTTAATCGTTGTGGTCAATGCCATTTAGCGGCGAGCAGATGCATTTTATGCATTCTATAGCAAGAGGATGTTTTGTAGTGCTTTAAAATGAGCACTATTAAAGTCTTTTGCACGTAAAATAAGTGAGCTGTAGTGCAAATACGGAGAGCATCTAATGTTTTTTTCTTTTAAATCAATGGGTTTCATAAGAGCCATTTCCACCAAAATTAAATTTAATCGTATTCCGCCATTTTTATAGAGAATTTTAAGATCTACAACTTTGCTCTAAGGTGTTTCTCGATAAAACTTACCGTTTTCGAGAAAAATCCAAAAAAACCTAAAATTTTGACCTTTGACCCCGAATAAGTCTTTAAGCACACATGGGACTGATTGGGCCTTTTGACACGTTATTATTTGTGGTAACAGTCATCGACTAACCTCCGAACCGAACAGTTCAATTGTCAGTGCGTTGCTAGTTTCTATTTTTCTGCCTAGTGCATTCATTTTCAATCGGTTGTACCGTTTGTTTTCTCCTTACATTCCGCGTAGTGTTTTTTCTTCACACACAGCGGGACTCGTTCTTACATAATGACGGCCCACGGGCCTAAGGCAAAAGGAGAGGGAAATAGATTCTCCCTCCTAGACGACGATATTTTTCCATATTCCCAAAATCCTACAAAAAAACAAAAAACTGGATCTTCACCTTTTGTGGATGAATTCCCTCTACTTCCAACCACTTCCAACTTTAAAAATCCAAGATTTATAGTTATTTCCCCAACAAATAAAGATAAACTCATTACATCTCTTAGCCCATTTTTACTAAAAAAAGCAATAGAAAACGTAAGCAAAGAGTACGAACATGTTTCACAGTTACGTGATGGTAACTTACTTGTTCTTGTCAAATCCAAAAAGATAGCGGATCAATTTCTCAAAGTCAAATCTTTTGCAAACACGTGCCCGGTGTCAGTGAAATTACACGATCAATTAAATTCAACTAAAGGTGTCGTTTTTGCCCCATGCTTAAATGTAGTTCCCGAAAGTGAAATTATCAGTGAAATGAAGGCGCAAGGCGTTGTGGATGTATATAAATTTAAAAAGAAGTTGGAAGGTGAGGAAAAGCCTACCGGCCTTCTCTTATTTACTTTTGATTTATTCAGTCTACCTAAAACAGTAGAAATTGGATTTTATAAAGCCAAGGTTACGGAATATATTCCAAACCCGATGCGCTGCAAAAAGTGTCAAATTATTGGTCATACAGCCACACGTTGTACGGCAAAAGATCCTTTATGCGCCAACTGTTTCTTAGTTATTCATTCCCCAGAAGCCTGTACACGTGTTTTCTGCGCCAACTGCAACGGACCTCACCCTGCATCATCTAAAGATTGCCCCAAATACAAGATAGCAAAAGAAATTATAACAATAAAAACCCAAAAAAAATGTTCGATGGCTCAAGCTAAGCGCCTTCATGATCAACAAAATAATACGCAAACCGTAAATCCATATACTGTATCCTCCGCTGTAAAAAGTAAACAACAAAACTCTTTGAATATCGACAAAAACCAAGCTGCATCTTTCCAAACTGCTGGAAAACCAACCCAAAGCACTGAATCTTGCGTAATTTCCACGAGTACAACCAATTCTTCAACAACACAGAACTATCTATCATCAAAACAGCAACAATCAGCACAAATGCCCATTGCAAATACTTTGCACCAACCCACTCCAATAAACACCACAAAGCCTGCTTCATTTATCCCAAACTCTTCATTATCAAAACAACAATCAACAGATGTAACATTCGCAACACATGCACCTCAAAAAAGCACTTCAATCAATTCTACAATAGAAAACAACAAACCCACAATTTCAAGTTCAACATTCAATAACACTAATACAAATTATCATTCTCCTTTATCTAATTTAACCTCCGACCTAATTAAGAAAAACAATTACTATATGGAAACGTCACAAAGTGACGATGAAAGTTAAAAACCACGATTATCCCAAACAATAGCCACATTTCTTGACGTGCGGCTGGAGTAGGGAAAAATTCCCTGCTCTAGCCGCACGCCAGGAAATGTGGCTCTAGAACCTAACAACAGCTACTTTAAAACAAAATAATTCAACTCAAAATCACTTCTCTTTGCACAATATAAAAAATGATATTGTGTATAAGGGTCTCTTTAAATTTTTATGGTGAAAATTCTCCAATGGAACTTAAACGGTTTTTTTAATAACTTCCACGAGCTGCAATTATTGTTAAAAGATCAAAACCCAGCAATCATTTCACTGCAAGAAACTTTAATACCAACCCATCCTGACTCAGGTAAATTTTCAAATTACTCTCCTAAACAATATAATGCTTATTTTCACAATCTACCTTCAAACATTACTGCTAAACAAGGGACCGGGTTCCTTGTCCACAAATCAATACCCCAAAAAATCGTCCATATAAACTCAAACTTATCTGCAATAGCCATTGAAATAGAACTAAAAATTAAAATTACCATCGTAAACATATATATACCTCCCCATCAAACTTTTTCTTCTTTAGATTTAGAAAATATCGTCAACAGATTCCAAACCCCCATTGTTGTGACTGGGGATTTTAATTGCTGGAGCCCTCTATGGGGTTCTCCCTGCAGTAACGCAAGAGGAAAAATATTTGAAAATTTTATTACTAACTCTAACTTAATACTATTAAATAATGGTAGCCCAACTCACTTCTCTACCCACAAATCATTTACTCACATAGACTTAACTCTTATATCCCCTCAATTATATCCAATTACATCCTGGTCAGTACTCTCAGATTTATACGGTAGTAACCATTTCCCTATCGTCACAACAATAACTCTCAGCACATATAATAACAATACAAAAAACCGTCCAAAATTTTTAACAGAAAAAGCAAACTGGGAGCTCTTCAACTCAAACTTGTTGAACTTCTCATCTACTCATCAGACTTCTTCCAACATAAACCAAGAAGCCGCTAAAATTATTAAAACAATAAGATCGGCGGCTAATAACTCAATTCCACAGTCCCGAAAAATAGGCCCTAAAACACACGTCCCTTGGTGGAACAACGATTTAAGCGAGTTAAGAACAAAAAAACAAAACTTATGGAAGGTTTTTAAAAGACATCCAACAGATAGCAACCTGGTTGCTTATCGTAAGGCTAACGCACATTTTCGCAAAGCTGCAAAATCCGCCAAACATCAATGCTTTGAAAAATTTACCAACAACATAAATCCTTGTTCTACACCCAAAAAACTTTGGTCCGACATTAAAACCCTCACCGGTAACTACACCCCCTACACAATCCAAATAATTAAATCAGGTTCACAAACACTCACTAAATCCTCAGACATAGCAAATTTTTTTGCAAATAGCTGGGCCAGGCAGGCAGATGATGGCAACTTCCCTCAAGAATTTCTTCGCGCTAAAACCAACTCGCTACAATTAAATCCTTCAAGTAGTTACACATCTACCTCTGCAAAACAAATCGAACTGCCAATAAAATTGACCGAATTTGAAAACTGTCTTAATTTGGTAAAAGGTAAAACACCAGGCTTTGACCGTATTTCTTACCCTATCCTTAAAAACTGTCCACTGCCATTCAAACTACTTATTTTATCACTATATAACAAAATTTTCGACGAAAACGTCATACCGCAAGCGTGGAAAACTGCCACAATTATACCTTTGCCTAAACCTAAAAAGAGCCCCCTTGAGCTTAACGGCTATAGACCTATCTCACTATTGCCATGCATAGGAAAAATACTAGAAAAAATTATTGCCAAAAGACTGCAATGGTTCATAGATAAAAATAACCTAATAAGCAAAAACCAAGTTGCCTTTACACATGAACGCAGCACAATAGATGCCTTACTATATATCGATGAATATATAGCTTCATCAATATCAACAAGGAACCATATTTCAATTCTGTCAATTGACTTTGAAAAAGCCTTCGACAGAATTGGAATTCATGTCGTTTTGAATACCCTGATCAAATGGAAAATAGGGCCGAAAATGTTCGGATACATTCGTTCCTTTTTAACGAACAGAAAATTTAGGACAAGAGTTAATAATGTTTTCTCGTCACCCAAAGACCTAAAAAATGGGATACCCCAGGGATCACCACTCTCAGTGGTCATTTTCATTATAGCCTTCAATGAAATCAGTGACATAATGTCAAAATTTCAAACAGTCCGACACTCTCTATATGCAGACGACCTTATAATTCTTGTAAAGTCCAAAGAGATTCCAAAAGTCGTAGAAACTTTTTCAAATATTCTTTCCGAAATAGATAACTGGTCCAAATATTCTGGTTCTAACATCTCACTAAACAAAACTAATATCCTTCATATTTGCAAAAAAACAAGTTGTCAAAAAAATATAAATCTTTGCTTTAAAAACATAAATATTTGCAATGTTAATTATTTGAGTATACTTGGTGTTATTTTTGACAGTAAATTTAGCTTTAAGTACCATTGTATTAACCTCAAAAAAAGCTTGGCTAACCGGACAAATATTATTAAGTATCTTACTAATAAAAAAAGTTGTTCTCATGTAAATACTGTTATTAGAATTATAAAAAGTATAATAATTTCAAAAATAGATTATGGTCTCCCTATCTATGGAAAATGCTCAAAATCTACTCTTCAACTTATAAAAGCAGAATATCATGCATCAATAAGATTTGCACTGCGAGCTTTTAAAACAACACCGATCATGAACTTACTGTTTGAATCTGGTCTGCCCACCATCGAAGAAAGAAAGGATTTTATCACAGCCAATCTCCTAAGTAAAATACAAACATCAAGCAACTCCTTAACAACAATGATTGCAAAACAAAACATGAAAAAGATTAAACCTCCCAGATGTCCATCAACTATCAATCAAGTCATTTCATTTGCAGAACACCTTGATCTCCCAATCACCTCCAACACAATCAAAGAACCAACACATCCACCATGGCTTCTCCCAAAAAACTCCGTTAACACCGAACTGTCCAAACTTCCCAAAGATTCCACCAGCAATGAAGTTTACAAATCAACATTTATTGAAAAGACTTTGGCATACAAGGAAGAAGGGTGGTACTTTATTTACACTGATGGCACCAAAAGTCAATGCGGTACAGCATTCGCTGTTGTGGACGAAGCTAGAAACATCCTCAGTAAGAGTATCCTCCCTGAATTCTCTTCTATTCTAACAGCCGAAGCAGCTGCTATCCTCACAGCAACCAAACTTATCAATAAACAAAAAACAATTATTTTCTCCGACAGCCTATCAACAATCACTGCTGTAAAAAATTTAAACAACAACTCACCATCTATACAATTCATAAGAGATCAACTCATTGCTAAAAAGGATACGCTGAAACTTTTTTGGATTCCTGGTCACGCAGGGATCATAGGCAACGAATTCGCCGATGAAACCGCAAAAAAAGCTTCCAGAGAACCCCTCTTAACGTCGTTTTTCCCTAACAAAAAGGACACATCGAAAATGATAAAAAAACACTTCTCAACGGAAAGACACACCCTATGGATTAATTACCGTCACCACTACACAAATTTCAATCCGAAAGGACAACAAACTGTTTACCCAAAAAACTGTTCAACAGCCATGATTCGTTGCTTCCTACGCTTGCGAATGGGTCACTCAATGATCACCCACAACCACCTACTAGATAAAAAAGAACCTCCAATGTGCCACATCTGCAATAGGGAGGTACTCACTATACCTCACATGATATTCTCCTGTAATTCAACAAAAAGTATTCTACAGACATATCTAAATAATAAATCAATGCTCGACATCCTGAAACACCCAAGCGAAGAAAATATAAAACTAACTTATACAATTCTAAAAAAATTAAAAATAGATAAACTTATTTAACGTACATATTTTCAAATTTATTCTTTCTTTCTCATAAACAAATCTGTATAATATTAAAACACATATGTATATATAAATATATAATTTAAGCTGATGGCCCGGGTAGCTAGTGCTTTATTAACTATTGTTATTTTGTAATTAATTTACATTGTAATAAAATAATAATAATAATAATAATAATATTTGTGGTAAACCTAAGGTCTCTACGAAAATTTGGCTCTGTCGGAATTTTCTTTATTTGACCACTATTTTTATGTATAAATTGACCGGACTAATATCCTCGTCGCCATGTAGTAAAGTGTAACACGTTGAGAGTTGGATAAGAACTGATTTATTCAAAGAGCTTTACAATCGTCTCATGTATAACGAAGAGAGGAGATAAGGATGCAATAATTATCATTAAAATTCTACAGTGGCAACACTACTTTGATCCCAATATGTAAGCTTTTGTGTTGACGAATCGGTTAACTGAGAGTAAATTCAGGAAACAGGAGTAAGTCCCGCCTCCAGCCGTTAAAGAATTTCGTCAACGGAAAACCGTAGAGGAGAAGTTGACGGTTGTAAACCAATTGAACCGCTTTAGCTGGGCAAATTATTGAGAACGGTCGAGAAGTGAGGATCGCTGTGATAAATTAATAATTAATAATTTTAGTTTAATTATTATTTCTTTTTTTTTGGATTAAGCTTACGACAGTTTTTGATTGTTGAGTTTTGTATGTGGACAATTATTTGGTGAAATTTAATCCATTGCGAAATTTCTTGAAAGGTATGTTGGAGTGGTGTTAGTTGTGAGTGATTGAAACTAATTTTATTTATTTTTAAAAGAAAGAAAAGGCAGATAGAACCAGTGGATGGTGGCTATTGTTACCAAAACTGGTAGTCGCCACACCAGATATTAAAGCAGTCTGCGTGAACTTTAAAACAGTGGAAATTCACAATTTTTTGGATAGTTGGTTTTCGATACCGGATAAAACTCAGCTAAGATCCAGCAAAACCCATACAAAATTTTGGCTGAGTAGGCTGAGCGCTCACCCAAAAATGAAGCTGGGTTCGCATCCCGACAGATTCAATTCTTATTTATTGCACCACTTTGGTGATTATCTTTTATTTTTGAATTGGCCCATAAGGCATAATATTGTGTTTAAAATTGCATTGAGAACCGTAGTACGGGTATATATATCTACATATATACATATACCGCGGTATACCCAGAAAGTGCGCAAGTGGGAGGGGCGCGAACTCACCAACTTAATAGAGTGTATAAAGTAGAATCAAATAATTTTTCTTTATAAATAATAAGCCAACTGTGCGTAATAGTCCATCGAGATACCCTGCCCGTATGCTGTGGCCACAACATCGCCAGCGGATGTAAAATAAAAAAACGGTGAGTCATTATTGCTTAATTCAAATTATTTGATTTTATATATAGAAACTTTTTGGGGGTTGAGTTCTGAGGGAATCTGTGAAAATAAGTAGATTATAGGCGCGGTATATTCCGACGGGTAATTTTTAAGATGTATATACATATAGATACAAAAACTTGGAAGATTATCAGTAATTTGATTATAGTAATACATAACTTAAAAACGATAAGCCCCCACTGAGTGCGAAAATGATAATTTAACGTACTTTTGAGTTATTAAATGAATTATTGTATGTATAGTAAATGAATATCTCTTGTTTGATTTGAAGGATGTTTTGCTAAGCGTGTGTTAAGCGTAAAGGGGTGAGTTGAAGAATAGGATGGACTAAAGGATAGTAGAGATGGCAACGTAAGGGTCACTTAGGCGAGTACAGTGACATGGTAGGGTGGGTTGAGATGGTACCAAAGACTGGCATGAGTTTTTGTGGGTTATAGGGGTCAAGTCCCACACCCATCTACGAGCAGGAGCCGGACAAGCATGCCATCGCGACCCCCGAAAATGGCCCCTAACAACTTTTTCGCATTTCATTCACCAGTTTATTAACTTTCTTGTCTCTTTATGGCAGTTCAAATGTTCATTCTTGTAGACTTTGTTTTTCATCTCATCTTTAAGTTCACTTATTTCACATTGTATGTCTTTCATAAATATGTCTACTTTTGTCAATGGTTTTGTGACTTTTTCAATGGTTTAGATCTTGTATCAATCACTTCATTTTTGAGATCAATCAATCGGCTATGCAGTGACATTTCAAGCTTAGTTATACTTTCAATTGACGTAGACATAATTTGCAAAAAACATAAGTCAAGCAAGCGAAATTTATGAGAGAAATCACTTGAAACGATTAAGAAATAGTTTCAACATTTTTTAACTGATTTATTTGCAGTTTTGATAATTAAATAATGAAGTTTGTCGCAGCTTAAAATCACACGTGTTCTCTACTCGTTTGACATTTCTCTATCAAATTAATTTACATAACTAATTACTCAAAAATGATGATCTTTCCATTCCCATCTCTTTTCTTTAAAATTTCTCGTCGATTTTGAATATTTCATTCTGTATACATATTTGATTCATTGCATTAAGATTGAATTTAGTAAGTATTGTGAGCTTGAAATATTACTCTCAAAATATTTCACCTCAAAAATGTCGAATATGTAAGTTCGCCTATCGTCACGAGTTGCAAGCTCAATTTTGAAAATGAGAAAAAATGACTTCGAAGTTCAGCTCGCCAACCGTTATAGAGTATTAAATAATACTTTAAGAAGCAGGTTATCTACACAAACAAACGTTATTTATATTTTTAGTGAAAGAAATTGTTCATGTACGGAACAATAACCCACGTTCCATCCTTATTCCCGTTCCTTTACAAGATGTTAAAGAATTGAAGGCTTTCAAAATCGTCAACACAACAGCAGTTCAATCAATTAATGCTAAGAAGGTTCAAAACCAAGAGGCCAATCAGCAGATTCAAATTCAACAAGTTGCAAAACCACTTGTTTTGAAAGAAGTCGACTTAAAGGAAAAAAGTAAGTAAAAAAATCTTTTCTATTTGTTTCTAAGATCTAAAAATTTTTAATTTAATATAGTGGGTGAAGCCCAATTATAGCGTGGGAAACTCGTGAAAGCGAAAAACAATTATGAGAAGGTATTTTTAAGCAACACACAAGGAAATCTGTCAAATTTTATGTTAACGTTCTCTGTAAAAACTAAATAAAAGAAAGACATTTCTATCAATAACACCTAATATAAAATGGATCGCCTCCGTCAAGCAACACACACCGAAATCTGTCAAATTTTATGTTAACGTTCTCTGTAAAAATGAAATGAAAGAAAGAAATGTCTAGCATCAACACCTAATATAAAAGGAAACGCTCCCATTGGACACTTCATGTTAAGTCGAATCGACATAACATGAATCATGTCCAATGGATGCCTCTGGTAAGGAAAGAATGAAGCCTTAGAATGGGCTAAAACTTTTTGAGCTGTGAAGCAGGCTTAAATGAGTCAACAAAGAGAGAAATGTGTTCGTTGTACGGTTGTTGCGGCTTCTTGAATTACTGCATACTGTCTGTCAAGATCGTATTCGGCTTGGTTCTTGGTCCGCGGACAGCTAGACACAATCGCAAGAATTTCAAAAACGATAAAAGGGAAAACGGATGGACACCCTCATGCCCCTACAGAACTTTGTTCAACAAACTACTGGTGTCGATTGCTCTGTTTACCCTATCCAAATATCTCATCCTCTATCACTAAAGATATACCTTTTTCTCTAGGAAAATACAGCTTTTTATTTATTTTTTAAAGCATATTACCATATAGTTTTATTCAAATGCAAGTGAGTGAAAATTCAAAAAATCGGGGAAGTTACTAACGAGTTGATCTTCAGTTAGTCAAACCATCCAGAACTTCGTATTGTTGCGCATGTATTAAGGTCGTGTTCTCCAATTCAACAAGCCATTGCCATTGATGATGTAGCAATAAAGGTTCACCTTTGCAATTGGCACAAAAATTGGGAAACACCAAAATGGTTCGCGAGCGAGTTACGACATTGCAATTGGCACAAGAGACAAACTTCTTAATGCTTCGTTGAGGTTTTGGCCATCGGCAAGTTTTAATTGGGAAACGCGAATGATCGAAGAGTTCAATTGTGTTCACGGAAGAAAGTGGTCATTTTTTCTGCAGTCTTACAGCAATAAGTAGAAGTTACAACCTTTTTGGCGCAGCCGGTAGGATAAAAGATATCTACCAATAAAAAATAATTGGTGCGGTGTTCATTTAAAGAGAAATAAAAAAAAATCGACCACATCGTAACCGAACTAGATACTTTCAAAAAATAATTATAACAACAACAAATACCGGTATACCTAGTGACAGCGAAGTGAATCCATTAATTTTTTTCATTTTTAATTCAATTTTATTAAATTTTTCTTATATCTACTTACATGCTAACATGTAAAACTAGCTTATATTATAACTTAATTAACTTACTGACCCTAGGCGGGTACTCTAAATTATTCAATATCTTACTTCTAAGATAACCTTAAGATAACTTATGAATCAAAAACTAGATCTAGTTAAAACTAAGAAAATTTAAAAAAAACTTAGTTCCAAAGATCTTTTTTTGTGTGTTTTCTTAAAACTAATTTAAACTAATTAAAACTACTTAAATCTACTTAAACCTACTTAAATCTACTTAAAACTAGAGCAGCCACAAAAGCTTTTGATTTTTTTTTTAGTTTTTTAAGTTTTATAATTTTTTTTTCGGTTTTTTGTATTTTATAATTTTTTTTTTTTTTTATTTTATAATTTTTTTATTTAGATTTTAAATTTTTGTTTTTTTATTTTTTGGATTTTTGTGATTTTTTTGTTTGCCACTGTGCCCACCCCCTATACCCTAAGACTTACACGCTAAACCTGCGTAAGCCAGCCATTGGCGACTCGCTATCATTATCAAATTCATGTTGTTGCTCTGACAACCACCAGAACATTTTCGACGTTTAAACAACGTCACGGCGATCACGATCTGAGACCGCCCTACTGAACCGGAGGAGCTCTTCAGCTTCTCCGCCTACTGCGGTGAATCCTGAATCAGCCCTACCATATCAAAATAGAGGAAAGCCTCCGGTGGGACAAATCCACTGAAGCGCGTTTTCTCCATATATTCAGTGTTGGGGTAATAAGCCCCAAAAATCAGGCCATTGGTCGAGGTCATCGCTCTTACAGTGTGACCACGAGTCAGTTTTATAATGAAGTTGTCGATCCTGTATATTTTCTGTACTCCGACTCTGGTGTTCTGTGCAATCCAAGACAGGTACGCAGACACTGTCTCTCAAACACCCGAATCTTTTCCATTTGAGACAATGTAACATTGAACCACACGGGGCACCCATAGACAATCATTGGCCTTATGAGGGCCATGTAGCAAATCACCTTCACTCTGCTATCAAGTTGACTGCTGTGAAACAGTCGCCTTGTCAGAGCAAAAGCTCATCTAGCCCTGGCCAGAGCCGCATCCATATGTTTGTTAAAATATAGATACTGATCTATCCAGATGCCGAGGTACTTGACTACTACTTTGCTTGCCAGTGGATGGCCATGTAGATCAACGATCACCAGCTTTCGCCAGTTCTTTCTCGTATCCCATGAGGCCCGAGCCAACGGGGTTATAAACACAATTGTTTCCGATTTCTGGACGTTGATTTTCAACTTCCAGTCATCGCAATATTGCTGGATCTTATCGAAGTCACGCTGCAAGAGTATTCTGATAACTTCGATCTTTGGACCTATTCTGTACGCAATATGGTCGTCGGCGTACGCTATAGCATGGTGAAGAGAACCAATTTGATCGCCGGTGAAAATGCTAAACAGAATAGGAGAATTCACCGCTCCTTGTTGCAGACCGTTCTGTATTTTCAAAGTTCTGGTAGAAGTTCTATTGCAACTGCTTTTAAGCTTTGTTCCATTGAATATCTGATACTTGTTTTGACGCGGCATGTATGGTATCATGGCCCGCCTTAAAACCGAACTGATTTTCTGGAATAATATGTTTGTCCTCAGCCCATGTGGACAGAGCTCTATTGAGAACTTTCTCGAATACTTTGCTGATACTCGGAAGAAGATCATTGACCGGAGATTTCCTGGATTGGAACCATCCTTACCTTTTTAAAGGAGAGGATGGACCACTATCGTCTTCCAACCCACTGGATAATATGCATTATTCAGCGCATTGTTAAACAACGTGGTGTATATATCCACCGCTTCCGCAGGGAGGTTTCGCAGCACAACATTGGGTATGTCGTCAACTCCTGCTGACTTCTTTTTCTTTATTTTGTGAAAGATGTCCAAGAGGTTCATCTTAGAAACGAACAGGGTGCTATCCCCGTTTCGCTGGGCAATGACTGCATTTGCAAGTCGGTCGTCATTGAACCTAGTGAAACCAGGATTCTCGGATCGCCAATGCGAGATCTCGTCTCTAAGATAGAAGTGTCCAACGAGAACTCTATTCTCAAGGTCGTAATTAGGGCGAATGCACTCATTCACCCATCGATCTCGACGTTCGACAGATTCCTGTTGCATGGCGGCGCAATACCGTTTGAACGAAGTTCCCTTGAGACGGCACCGGAAAAGCGCGGCCAACGTGTCTTACCGTAGTTGTAAGAGTGCGTCGGCACGTACTCCTCCAGTTCCAACAGGCGGACATTCTATCCATCACACCACGGGTACCACATGAATAAAACACTGGAACTAGTTAAAACTAAGAAAATAAAAAAAAAAACTTAGTTTGCAATATACTTTTTTGTGTTCTCTTAAAATTAATTAAAACTAGAGCAGCCACAGTAGCTTTTTTTTTTTTGATTACATCTGCCCTACGCTCCTGTTCACTTATTTGCCGCGATAGTTCACTCATTTGTGCCTCAATGACACGCAGAGCGACCATCACTTCTGACTCCCCAGTAGCAGCCTTTGACCCAGATGGCTGTGCGACCGCTTTCTGGGGAGGCTGAACCGTTTTCCCAGCCCCCCACGCCATTTGAGCGTAGGTAACTTCGGGAAAGACGTCCCTTGGAGTTGGTCTGGCTGTTTGCCTTCCCTCATCCTTAGTTGCTGTTGTAGCAGCTTTTTTTTTAATTTTTTTTTTTTTTTAATTTTTAATAATCTGGTATCGACAACCCCGATAATTAGCAGGGTGCCCATCTCCACCACAGAGAACGTACTTCAGTAGGATCTTGTCTTCGACCCTTGTCTCACCGAGCTTACACTCTTTATCGTTGTGGTTCTCTCCACACTTGACGCACCTCGACTTCATTTTTTCATTTTTAATTCATTTTTATTTACTTTTTCTTATATCTACTTGCATGTTAACAAAAATGTGTAAAACTAGCTTATATAATAACTTAAATTATTTAATATCTTACTACTAATGCCTTTCGGCCTTAAAATACCTTACGAATTAAAAACTAGGGCTAGTTAAAACTAAGAATTTTTTAAAAAACTTAGCTTTCCAGATCATTTTTTTTGTGTTTTCTTAAAACTAATTAATTTTTTTATGGTTTTTTGTATTTTGTAATTCTTTTTTTTTTGGTTTTTTTTTGTATTTTGTAATTTTTTGTTTTTGGATTTAATTTTGTTTTTTTTGTTTTTTTTTTTTTTTTTGATTTTTAGATTGCCACTGTGCCCACCCCCCTATACCCTAAAACCTTAACGCTAAACCTGTGTAAGCCAGCCATTGGCGACTCGCTATCATTATCAAATTCATGTTGTTGCTCTGACAACCACCAGAACATTTACTTCTTGACGGTAGCCAGATTTGTGCATAGGTGTCACGAAAAAATACTTCCAACAATCCAGGAAAACGCCTTCACTCAATGAAAAATTAAACAAATATTTTAACGGCAATAGCAAGCTATTTTTACAGTTTTTAAAGAATATTAGTGGAACATTATCCGGTGCACATTTAGAACTATCTTCCAGTGCAGAGAGGTCATTGAGAATGTCAATTTCTTCTACTTGTAAATTGCCTAAATTAAGAACAGGCTCACTTTCTTCCAATACGTGCGATATCGGCTGTTCAGCAACATAATTTGATTGGAAAAAAAGCCGCAAAAAAGTTACAAATAACTTGCAAGTTAGTACTAACTTCTCCACAATATTTAATGGAAGCATGTTTTCCCAAAGATTCTTTCTTCGAATTGATCACGCTCCAGAATTAGACCAGGGTCGATAATTTTTGAAACAAAAAAAAATTATAGTAGAATGAAACAAGTTGTAAGAGGTAGAAAATAAACCAAAAAAAAAGGAAAAAATAAATTACGGGCGATCTGAGTTCGGGAAGGGGGCGGGGGGCGTATTTAAGGGTAAAAAACGGTTAATCTCGATTTCCGGTAAAACAGTCTTAGGAAAAAAAGTTAAATGGCAAAGTTGTAGGTATTAAAAAGATCTACAACTTTTGTAAAGACACTTTTTTCACATAACCTCAAAATGTATGTGAAAAATTAGAATAACTGAGTTTTTGGTTTTTTATTTTTATCTTTTGCAAAAAAACTTATTTTTTCACGAAATTTAGTGAAGACATACCTTTGTATATTCCAAACATACAGTAATTTTTTTGATTTAAAATATTTATTTTTTCAGCTTATTTTGACAAAATATCGAAAAATCACCCTAATTTTCAATCGAAAAATCTCACGTCAAAATATCTGCTTTTTTAAAAAAATTGGTGTGTTTCTTATTCGTTGAAATCTCTACTTTCAGATGGTTAAAAAAAATATATACATTACTATGGTAAATGTTCTCAGAAAATGCAAAAAATGAAAAAACCCAAATCCGAATAATTTTTTTTTTTGATTTTTTGTATTTTGTATTTTTTTTTTTTTGTTTTTTGTATTTTGTAATTTTTTTTTTTTTGGTTTTTTGTATTATATATATATATATATATTTTTTTTTTATGTTTTTTTTTTTTGTCAATAAACTTCATATTTATCAATGCTTTATATTGCATTTAAATTACTTCTCCATTAGTTTTCTTTTCTTTGATGGCATTTCTTCATCATTTGATTCGACAAAACGTCCCGATTCTAGTGGATCTTCGAAATCTTCGAGACCATCACCATCTTCGTCTCCAATATTATTTCTGGTTTGCATTAGTTCTTCATCCACAATTTCATCCGAATCATCAACTTCCTCGTAGGTTTTTTCTTCTACATTGGAGCATGTTTCAGAACCATGACAATTTGAGCATAAATTTGTGCATTTCAAACCATGTTTTCGGCAGCCACATTTTGAACTGTTACATCCAGTTTCACAGCTGCAGTAAATAGTTTTAAGCAATATTTCCGGAATTAATTCCTTGACCGCATTCCTTTTGAACACTATAAGCACGCTACAGAGAATTTTTTATTCCTGCTTACGGATGAATTCAACCGAATTTTCCAAAGTGCGATAATCCCCGATAGTTTTAGGAAAGCAATAATTTTTCCACTTTTCAAAAAAGGTAACCACGATGAAGCCTCAAACTATAGAGGAATATCTTTCCTTAATACTTGTGCTAAGTTGTTCGCAGGACTTATTGAGAACAGACTGTCCGAATGGGTAAGGGAAAAGGGCATACTAACAGAGTTCCAAGCCGGTTTTAGGAAAAATTATTCCACAACAGATCACATATTTTCGTTGTACAACATTGCTGATACCTATATAAGGAAAAAGAAGAAACTGTATGTGTTTTTTGTTGACTTCCGTGCTGCTTTCGACTCTATTGTGCGTGAAGCGCTCTTCTATAAGTTGCATACTATCGGTTTATCCAACAGAATGATAGAAATCTTAAGATCTTTGTACGCAAATAACACAGCATACGTATGGGATGGAACGACAGTCTCAGAAGAATTTCATACTAAAATGGGACTCAAGCAAGGATGCATCTTGAGTGCGCTGTTATTTATATTATTTATTAACGATATAACAGATGTTGTCAAAGGAGGTATAAAGTTCGGCGGTGCAACGATACCAGCTCTCATGTACCCAGATGACATTGTTTTCTTTGCAGAGACGGTTGAAGGGTTGCAGCTCGCAATGAATAGGCTTAAGGAGTATTGTGAAAGCTGGAATCTCAGCGTCAACCTTTCAAAATCGAAGATAATGGTGTTCAGAGGAGGAGGTGGCAAGCATGCGAATAACGAGAAATGGACCTTCAATGGCGAAACTGTTGAAGTTGTTCGTGAATACAAATATCTTGGTGTTTTATTGACGTCAAACCTCAACATGAATAAACATTTTGAACAAAAATTGGTAGAGTCAAAGAGAGCAATATCATCCGTTTGGGAACGTTGTTTCAAGAATGATGCCATAGAACTAAGTGCCAAACTAAAGCTCTTCCAATCTACGGCAGCCACAATTTTATTATATGGATCTCAGGTTTGGGGATACAGCTCTTTTGATGCAATTGAAAAGCTCCTTCGATATTTTATCAAGAGAATTTTTCATCTTCCACGAAACACTCCAAACTATATGTTGCATCTGGAAACAGGACTGCCACCAATGATATTGGAAACACTTCAAATTCACTTCAACTACATAATTAAGGTTTTTCAAATGAACGATGAAAGAATACCTAAAATTGTATTAAAAAGCGCGATTCAGGCAAAAGGACACATGGCAGCAGAATGGCAAAATCTGGCGAATACTTGCAGTGAAGATATTATGATCACAGTTAATGAGCAGCCTGTTTTACTGAGAGCAAAGTTTAATGTTCTTTTAAGGAAATTTGGACATTTCTTGTATGAAAAAAATGTAGCAGAAGCCCGTTCATCAATCTTCAGAAGTTACTATAGTCGTCTAGTCTTCTACCTCGGTGACAATACTTACTTAAATAACTTCAGTTCACTAAAGAAAATCAGTGTCATCCCTAGAACGAGAGGTGAATTACTAAACCTTAACTACATTCCCCACCGTCCCGATTTACCACTACTATGTAGCCTGTGCAATTTAAACGTCCGTGAAGATGTATTTCACTTTATCGCAGTTTGTCCAATTATGAAGGAGTTCAGAGTGAGATATTTTGGAAAACAAAATCTTAATGAAGTCGAGATGTTTGAGATACTTAACGGAAATTTGGGTTGGACTGTTCTTTATAATTTTATTAACGCTGCTCTTAACTATAGAAATTGTATAATAAATGAGAATTTTTAAGTCGAATAATAGGTGACTAACTTTATTTTATTATGTTACAATTACTAGTTTATGAAAAATGTACCTTAGTGTTTTTTGAAACTTAAAATTGTAAATACTGAAAAATGTCAGTCTGGTAGACGGCCATAGGCCAAACCAAAAAGACTTGAGTTGTATAAATATAGTATATGCTATTATGAAATAAATAAAAAGTCAACTAAAACTAAAACTAATTCCTTGTCTGTAAATTTGGGCATAATGCCGCGTTGATGTTGCTTCCAGCCCCAACATGTTGCTGTCAGTTCGTTACCCAGCCAAGTCTGAAGCTGATAATATGCCCTGTAACAATGTTGTTCTGCTGCACCTTCTGTGGGTGGGAGATTGGCCAATATGAAAGAAGATTTTATTCTTGCCAATTGATATTTTTGAAATCTTAATTGGTTCAGTGTTATATCATTTTTACATTTATAAATAGATTTGATTAATTGTAATCCATTTTTTTTTTACATGTTCTTTGTTCGCATCTTTTTTATAAAAAATATTGGCCAAAGTTAACACATTTTTATCGGCTAATAAAGAGTTGACGATACTTTTCTTTCCTTTTCCGGCAAAACCAGATGTTGTATCGCAACCAGAAAAACAATGGAGAAATGCAACGATATTTTTTAAGGATTCATATTTAAAACTATTAGATGTGAAAAATAGATCTTTTATAGTACCAGAACCTGGCTTGAGAAAATGAATATCATGTTTGTTAGAATTTAATTGATTTAAAAGGACCAACAGATCAATATCTTGACCCACAACAATGATAGTTTTATTAGTATCTCTAGCAATTTCTATCGAGGTCTTAATAATGTCAGCATCAGCATCTTCTTCTGCTTGTTTGCAGGAAAATCCTTGTGACTGTAATCTTTTTATTAGCGTTTTTATAATTCTGTCCTTGTTTTTCTCGTTAGATAAAAATTTTTCTTGCGAAAATGGTATTTTTGTATGGTTTTGATAATCGAACTCTGGAATATTGTCTGAGGTTTTTCTACGATTACGTTCTCCTCTTTTAGTTGAATTAGCTGCTGGTTCTGTTGTCGCAGTAACTAATTTTTCAATTTCGGGGTACCCATCAAAAACGATATAGCTGCTTGCTGCGAAATGTTTTTGTACATAGCTCAAATATTTATTAATGATCTCTTCCACCGTTTCATTTTTCTGCCAAATTACTTTGTGCAGTAAAAATCCACCGTCGACGACATGCACAATGCTGTCAGAATTCGTTGGTCCATTCGTACTCACAAATAATTCGTAAAGGTGAGATTTTACATTTTTCCTGAGACCATTTTCTGTAAAAAGTGACAATGGAAATGGTGCAAGCTCGTATTGTAAATAAGTTTCCATATCTTTTTTACTGTCGATCGTTAGCGATATTCTTTGAAATAGCAATAATGGATCGATGGCTATAATATCTCCATTTACTTTAACGGAAGATTGAACCGTTTTTAGAGACAAGACTTTGTTTTTTCTTTTAAATTTGACACTCCCAAAATTCATTCCAACAATAGCTTGCAAAGATTTTTTTCCTTTTTCATACGCTTCGTAGCAATTTACAGAAATACAGCCAATAATTCCAGAAAATATTGACATAATGTTATCAGTCTCTGGAAAAGGATCATACCTGTTAAAAAATTTTTGTAACATTTGTAAATCAGCTACATCTCTTTTTATTCGATATTCTCTGGAATCAGTGTGTTGCTCTGTAGTTGCAAAAGAAACATTACAAAAATCTTCCATTTCATTGCAAACTTCGACCAGTATGATCATTGTTAATATGAATTTTGATAAAACACTTTCAGACAAACCTCGACCATGTGTAAGTCCACCCTGCGTTTTCATAGATCTCATCAAAACTTGCTCGATCGTCATATCCGTCCAAACTCCCGACCAAAATTTGTGAGTACGTCTAATTGTAAAGAACCCTTCTGTGAATCGCGTATATTCATAATCATCATTTATTATGTCCTTAAGCTTACGCATATCTTGGAGATAAAGATGAGCAGATTTTGCGTATAAAAAGTGCCCACTTGCATGAAAATAGGGAAGCATTCTTTCCACGCACTTTAAATGTAATTCCCAATTACCTGTACGTTCAGCCCGTATAAAATCTTTAACCAATAAGATCATTTGCCAGTACTGCATCCAAAGCTTTGCGGTAGGACCTCTTTTTTGTACTGATTTTAGATGCTCAATAAATTTTTCTTTCATGATCTTAAAATTTTCGTGATGCAATTTGTCTTCAAACTTTTGTGTTCCTAAATCCAGCAATAATGTATCCATTAGCGCCTTTTCTGTGTCCGACAACTCCATCGATGAAAAAATTAATTCAGACAAGGCGAGCTGTACAAGAAAATGTCCTCTGGTCGCTCGTGCATAGGCGTGCCCGGAAAGAGCTTTATCGGATGAGTTCTCTGCATATATTTCACAAAAAGCCTCTTTAAGTCCACTACCATCCATGATGAATCCAATCGCTCCGAGGAACGACATCAATAAATGAAATCCCCCAAGTCTTACTTGGATTGACGACAAATTGTGGGGATCATTAACTAAATCAATGCTGGCTAAGATTTCACGAGCTTTATGGTATAGCGGTTGATCGAACGTTACAAACAGAATCTTTTGCTCTTGTTTTTGGCATTGTTTAGCCGCTTCTACCAACGATGTAAAAATGGTATCATAATCACTCGGTGGATTTTTTATAAACGGTACAGGAATAATTTTTGAAGTATGATAAGTGACTTTAGTATGTAACTTCTCCATGAACCCATTCCAACCATCGGACTTGTTGTTTGCAAATTTTGAATAAAACCATGTGAAATCTGCCGAAGAAATTTCATAGTTGTCCGTAACATCTAAAATATCTTCTATCTGAACTATTTTTAATCCATCGGAATTTTTGTTTTCAAAACGTTTCAATTTCACAAATCCAATTTCGCCTATCTCTTCAGAAGATGGAATTTCTTTTAATCTACAAATGGCTTTCTTTGAAGTAACACTAGACGCCGGAGTGACAACCATTATTCCACCCATTGCATGGAAAGTATTCTTACCATCAATCGTGCATGTATTATGATCCGCATTGTCATAAACAAATTGAACGTATGAATCAGGAGAAAATGTGTGATTAACAGGGTCCTTGATAATTGATGCTTCGAAGCGCAAAGTTTCCTTATATGAGGAACACAAACCTAAATTAGATAATGAGTCGATTAATCCTTTAGAGGCATAT
The DNA here is from genome assembly GCA_914767635.1 of Melanostoma mellinum. Taxonomy (NCBI): domain Eukaryota; kingdom Metazoa; phylum Arthropoda; class Insecta; order Diptera; family Syrphidae; genus Melanostoma; species Melanostoma mellinum. The sequence goes on along the minus strand of OU612059.1, from coordinate 119,871,725 downwards.
TTTTTGTGAATCATCGACGACAAACCAAGTAAAATCGGAGATAAAAAAGAACGTGGCCTTACAGATCTGATGATACAATGAGACATTGTGGCCACTTTTTTATCCATCCTACGAACATTATTTGTACTTTTGTCTTTATTACTTTTACAAACAATATTCAAAAAAACTTGCAAAGTTTTAGGAACATCCTTAAAAAGATTGTCCTCGTTTAAATCCGGAATTTCGTAGCAATTCATATCGTATATTTTAGAACGTATATCTTCTAAAACAATTTCTGCAGCCATTTGAACAATTCTAGTTCGTTCGTCTTCTTTACTTTCTAATCTTTTTTCGTACCAGTCTTTGCAGAGTTTCTTGCTTGCAATACCATTTTTGTGTAAAATTATCATGTCTCTTTTAATTGAATGAAACTTGATATCGTTCTGAAAATGCTCTTTCAATTTGTTCTTAATAGTTATGTAGTCTGGGAGATCTCCTGAAAATCCCTCTTTTCTTTCATTAACAGAAAATTGACATTCTGTTTTGTTGTCAATGATATAATTAATAAGATAATTAATAAAATTTTTAGTGTTTTCACATGCTAAGCGACCCCTCTTTCCTTCAGTTCTTTTGTTATAAAAAGCAGACATACAAATAGTGTGATAATGCGCTTTTACTTCGACTAAATCAGGAACATTTCTTAAACGAGCTGAAATGTTTTTATCGAAATCATTTGTTAATGTATTTTGTTTTTGAATATACTGTAAAATATTATCCCTTGTATCGTTACTTTGAACATATGAAATTTTTTTTTTTGAAACATTACCAGAAAACCTACCGCAGAGAAAGCAATGAGATTGAAAATTAAATCTAAGAGCGTCTTTATTTATTACTTTTCCTTCATTTGATTTTCTATGTCTTGAACTACAATATGTAGCTATTGCAGTCTCATCATTATATTGACTTTGACAAGTTCGATGAATAAAAGCTGATGTCAAAGTCTCAAATTTTTTGTATTTATTGTCGATTCTTTTCTTGCTAGAGACCACTAAACGATTCAAAGCTGTTTTTTTTTATTTCATAGACCTGCTTATCATCTGCCTTATTGCAGATAATACAAAAAGAGTTATCCATACCGATAAAACGATCTTACTCACTGCTCTGTATCTTAAATACTGGCTAACAGTTTTTACAGCTGCCACGAAATAAAAAAATAATCTTAAAATAGAAATAAATAGGCCTCTACGATGGCCTCTCTAGATGTCTTATTAAATATTAAGTTTATTAAATTATGTGGTTGTTCCTCATAGTAGTATATTTCGATTAGCAATTTTTTTGTTAATCAATATAACATGAAATCTTTCGTTTTTCTAGTAATTAAAGTGTAAATTTTAAATTTCTTAAAAATAAAAAAAATTTTATTCGGATTTGGGTTTTTTCATTTTTTGCATTTTCTGAGAACATTTACCATAGTAATGTATATATTTTTTTTAACCATCTGAAAGTAGAGATTTCAACGAATAAGAAACACACCAATTTTTTTAAAAAAGCAGATATTTTGACGTGAGATTTTTCGATTGAAAATTAGGGTGATTTTTCGATATTTTGTCAAAATAAGCTGTAAAAATAAATATTTTAAATCAAAAAAATTACTGTATGTTTGGAATATACAAAGGTATGTTTTCACTAAATTTCGTGAAAAAATAAGTTTTTTTGCAAAAGATAAAAATAAAAAACCAAAAACTCAGTTATTCTAATTTTTCACATACATTTTGAGGTTATGTGAAAAAAGTGTCTTTACAAAAGTTGTAGATCTTTTTAATACCTACAACTTTGCCATTTAACTTTTTTTCCTAAGACTTGCAGTTTTACCGGAAATCGAGATTAACCGTTTTTTACCCTTAAATACGCCCCCCCCCGCCCCCTTCCCGACCTCAGATCGCCCGTAATTTATTTTTCCTTTTTTTTTGGTTTATTCTCTACCTTTTCCAAAAGGTTTCATTCTACTATAATTTTTTTTCTTTTTTGACCATTTTAAAAATTATCGACCCTGGTCTAAATGCCTTAGAATTATTTTTGATTTTCGATTCGAGGGACCATTTATATTGGCGGTAGGAAAATCTTTTTAGAAACTCATATTCTTTTCTAAGGCGACAAAATTCGGCACGAAGAGAACTATTGCTTAGACTTCTACGATAGGCTTTTATCATGGCTGTTTTTAAATTTCTTAATCGCTTATGAAACCAAATCGGGTGTTTATGATTATAAATCTTTTTTTCCGGCACGAATCTTAAAAAAACATCTTCAAGTACTCCCATGAAAGAAGAGTAGTCTTGATTTAAATTAGAAAAACTAAAAATATTATTCCATTTTATGGTATTTAGAAAATTATTAATTTGCAGATAATCAGCTTTCGCAAAATTATAGAAAGATAAGCTGCGAACATCATTCTTACAAAAAATAGTGCAGTTAAAATCAATGAAAATGCTTAAGGCGTTATGATTAATAGTGTTATGCGAGAAGACACATTCAGGTTCGCTTACTATTACATCTAAATCTTCGTTAGCAAAAACCAAATCAAGGATTCTACCTAAAGAATTTTTAACAAGATTACTTAATTACTTAGGTGGGCATTACAGTGGGCCTCAACCAACATCCTTCTATAACGACTTCGATTTCGGGCGAGCTCTCTCCAGTTTCGCACTCCAAGTCGGTTGAGGTCTTCATCCACTTGATTGCGCCACCTAAGACGAGGTCTTCCCCTTCCGCGATTTCCCTGCAATGTGCTTTCGAACACCCGACGAGCCGGAGCGTTTGGGTCCATCCACTCTACATGGCCCAACCATCGTAGCCTCGCGATGCGTACTCCTCTGGCTATGCCCATGTCGCGGTACAGCTCATACAGCTCGTTGTTGTATCTTCTTCTCCACACATTGTATTCGCATACGGAACCAAAGATCATTCGGAGAATTTTTCTTTCGAAACGACCAAGGGTTTCCTCATCCGCTTTCGATAAGGTCCATGCTTCCGCGCCGTAAAGCAGGACTGGGATGATTAAGGTCTTATATATAAGGTTACCTTGGTTTTTCTGGAGAGGGTTTTGTTTCTCAATTGCCTTCTTAACGCAAAGAAGCAACGGTTGGCAAGAGTTATTCTCCGTTTGATCTCCGCACTGATGTTGTTGTCCGTGTCTACAGCGGATCCTAGGTAGACGAAGTCCTGTACTACCTCGAAGTTATGTCTGTCTATTGTGACGTTTTGTCCAATTCGTCGATGTTCTGTGTCCTTTTTTGATGACAACATATACTTCGTTTTGCCCTCATTAACCATCAAACCCATTTTTGCCGCTTCTGTTTCGATACTCGCAAAAGCACCTATGACATCACGCTTTTTTCTTCCCATTACGTCAATATTGTCTGCATAGGCGAGTAATTGTACAGGCTTTTGAAATATTGTTCCTCTGGTGTTGTTGTTTGAGTTTCTTACAATCTGTTCAAGTATGATGTTGAAGAAATCGCATGACAGTTTGTCGCCTTGTCTAAAACCTTTTTGACATCAAAGGTCTCGGTGAGTTCTTTACCGACCTTGACGGAGCAGCGTGAATTCTCCAAAGTCATCCTGCATAGTCGTAGGAGTTTTGCAGGGATGCCGAAACTAGACATGGCTCTGTACAGCTCGTCTCTGTAGATACTGTCATACGCGGCCTTAAAATCGATAAAAAGATGGTGAATATCGATATTACGTTCTCGGGTTTTTTCCAAGATCTGTTGTAATGTGAAAATTTGGTCTATTGTGGACTTCGCTGGTCTAAAACCACATTGATAAGGACCTATCAAGTTGTTGACGTGGGGTTTCAGACGTTCACATATTACAGCAGACAAGAGGTGCGTTTTTTTGCACGCGTATATACGCTTGTTAAAATTTTTGCATGTTAAAAACAACAACAAAATAAGCGAATAGCGAGGATAAACATCTACGTTTATTTCTGAAGCGAATATAAACTGCAAGTGCTACCAAGATGGTGTAGATGAATTTTTGGAAATGTCAAAAAATTCATTCAAAATTCATCCGTTTGACAAAACAAATAAAAACAAATTCCAATGTTTTTTTTTTCTTTTAAGCTTTTCAATGCCAATTCTGGTCAAAATATGTTCTTTTCAAGTACCACCAACCAAAACAAAAACTTTCCGCAACAAAAACTTATCGGAGGACGTTGGATCGGCCGATCGGAGAACTACCACCAAGCGAAATGTTTCCGAATCGTGAGAAATCGGAGGTAATTCCGCTTCGACGGTTACCTCGATATGGCCGATTGACTTCACTTAATTTTGCCCGTTTCTTCTTACTGGTTTATCATTAATTCTTAATTTAATAAAAAGAAACGGCAAGTTGTTGATTGCATTTGTGCACTTAACATTCCAACCTCAGCACGTCTTTAAACACGATTCACTATATGGGAGTAAGAATAAAGTGAGGTCAATAAGGCGGCTGATTAATAGATAAATTCCACTGTTAGCTATTGTTATTGTTTAATCTTAAAAAAAACTTTCGAACATTGCAAAGAAATTTAGTAACACTGCATGAGATGTAAAGCATTATTGAATTAGTAAACTAAAAAGAACCCCGGACATAATAGTTTTTGAATAAATAGCTAAGCCGGAAGAACGAACGCAAATCCAAAAATAAATAAACTGCTTGTGGATCTCTTTTGCGAAGAAAATTCGTATTAACTATGAACCCTCAATCTGTCCAACTATGACATAGACTTTGGATGATAGAGCGTGTTTTTGAGGCTCCTTTTTCTCGGGAGTATTCGTGACATACGTGTACTACATCAGGAATCCTAAAATGACATCATCATTTGCTTTGAGAGTTGCATAATGCATCCGATGTGAAATTGAGTTTGATCGTGACTTTGTTCGATTTCCGCCAAGTAATGAATCTAGAAATGAAATTTGTTAGTCCTTGAGTCTTGTTTTCTTTAGAAAAAAAAAATACTTCGGCTCTTCTCGTTGATCTCGTTGATGAACATCCTAGTGGAATTCAGTTGAATCGTCTCACTGATTCAAGACAAACGAAGAGTCTAGCATTTCCAGTGTTTCCCCTGCTTCTCTTGAAGAACGACAGACTGATAGTACTCAAGAAGAGAATCAAAGTGTGTTTGATGGGCATTTTCGTTGTCTGGCCATGCTCCAGTTGCAACCGTTTGATTGGGAATACCCACATCTCTTGAGGTTCACCGACATGCCAAACAAGACACGTAGTACATCTTTTTGGTGATAACCTTTGATTAGGGTTCACCTTCTTTAGGGGGTTCATCTGTCTTCCTAAAAATAAAATAAGTATCTATCAAAATCTAAAGTGAATACCACGACATGCACTTACCTTGGCACAACAACTGTGATGGCTCTAGCCGAAAGACTGTGCTGACAGCATGGACAGTTGAAACAATTGGTGCATCGCTTTTTCATACGTTTCGCTTCTGATGAAGGTCTGTTTTCCAAACAATTCGAACAGAAATGAGACTCCAATCTTATTGAAAGATGTAATTAATGCGCAAAAACTAATTTTCTATAAACGGGAAGAGATTACTCACTTCTTGGCAGACGCAAAATCCACACGTTATTTTCAAGCAATGTCTGCAGAAATACCTATAACTTCATAATGGGATTTAAAATGCCACAGTAGCAAGTGAATTTGACTAAACTATCTTGCATAAAGTTCGCCATGGAGTCGAAGAAATTTTGTTTCCCTAAATAAAAGACCACCATTTTCTACAGCGTACAGCCTAGTATAAACAGCTGTTAAATAAAAATTTGTCATTTATGTCAAATTGCAGTGCTGCCAAACATTTGAATAACTTAGGGAAGACGTTTTTTTGGGCGAAGTTTATATTCGCGTGCAAAAAAACACGCCTAAGATCTTATAAGCGACGTTAAGGAGGCTTATCCCTCTATAATTGGCGCAATTGTGAGGGTCTCCTTTCTTTAGGATCGGGCATACGATACTGAGGTTCCATTCATCGGGCATGCTTTCTTCCGACCATATCATGCAGATCAGCTGGTGCATGCTCCTTTCGAACTGATCTCCAGCTGCCTTGAAAAGTTCGACATCAAGGCCATCTGCACCTGCAGTCTTATTTGATTTAAGTTTGCATATAGCAAGCTTAACTTCTTCTAGGTGGGGAGGACGGCATTCTTGATCATCGTCCAAGCTGAATGGGGCAATCTGCCTGACAGCGGAATTTGTGTCCTCATCGCCGTTAAGCAGTCTGCAGAAATGATCTGTCCAGATCCTCAGTAGCGACTGTGACTCAATAACTATGTTTCCCTGCTGGTCGTTACAGGCTTGAGTTCGGGGTTTGCCACCCTGGCAGGATCTTTTTACCTTTTGGTAAAACTTCCGAATCTCATTCCTGTCATGGCACCTCTCTATTTCCTCAAACGAGCGCTTCTCATGCTGCTTCTTTTTCTTTTTGAGAATTCGGTGTTCTTCCCTTCTTCTCTCCTTGTAAATCGCGTTATACTGATTGTAAGCAGCCCTCGTTCGTGTTTGCATAAGCATTTGTCGTGTTCTTTGCTTGGCTGCATTTGCCTGCCTGCATTCTTCATCGAACCATGGGTTTCGTTTTGGTGGCCGAGTGAAACCCAGAACCTCAGAAGCAGCGGTTCTGATGGCTTCTTGGCATTGCTGCCACTGGTCTTCACTGTTAGGTGCACGATTTACGTATTATCTAAGCTCGCCAGCCGATTGAAGTGAAACTAAAACGTTTAATGTCTATGTTCAAACTTAACTTTATTCACAAAATGCAGCCCTTTATATACTGCTTTTAATTCTACTCAAAATAGGTAATCCAAATATAAAATGTGACTCAATTAAATGTGACTCAATTGAACTCATATGCACTTTGGTTCTCAATTTCTCACTCGCATAGAATGGACTCATTCTTCAATCCATTCTAGTGCAACATGATCCCTCAGTGCAATGTGTTCAGTAGGTCACAAACAAAATTTTACTATTCTTTTTTCTGACTCACTATGTGCATGCGGTCATTCATTAATATGTCGTCAGCATGCACAAGTGGTTTCAGATTATCGGGAAGTACATTGCTTTGTTTACACAACAATTGAACTCATGGTTCGGATGTATACACAACACCCTCACCGTCAAAAAAAAATGATTTTATTATTTTTGAATGAGAAAATTATTTTAAAATGAAATTTGATCTGATTATATTTACATGTTTCTTGCTCTTATCAATCTGTTATTGTGTATTTCTTTATTTTTGTTCTCAATTCTTATCACACTATTTGGAGAGTTTTGTTCAATTATTTTATAGGGACCTTTAAATGGTTTATCTAGTTTTTTCTTATTGCCTATTTTTATGTATACATAGTCTCCTACTTTAAAATTTGCTTTATTTACATTTGGTTGGTTATTACTTATTTTCGTCTTATTTAATTCTAAGTTTTCTTTAGCCTTTTCGTATGCATATTTTAATTTTATTTTGAATTCATTTACATAGTCATCTAGGTTATAAATTTCTGTTTTATTTTTAATTATTTCAAAAGGTAAAGTACATAATTTACCATATACCAATTCAAAAGGTGCGTAATTTGTGGTACTGTGTGGTGTAGTGTTGTATGTGTAAGTGTAGTATGGTAGTAACTCTTCCCATTCGTCTTTTCCGTTCATAGTCATTAAATAGTCGTTCAGAACTCTGTGGTTTCTTTCTATTGAGCCTAAAGTTTCATGGTGAAATGGCGTAGATGTAGCCTTTTCTATTTTTAATAATTTGCATATGTTTACTAGTAGTTCATTTGTGAATTCTGTGCCTTTATCTGTTTTTAATTTCCTAAAACAACCATATTTTAAAATAAACTTTTCTACTATTGTCTTTGCTACTGAAACGGCATCTTTTGTAACTAATGGAAATGCTTCAATGAATTTTGTAAGCTCACATTGGATTGTCAGAATATACCTGTATCCATTTGATGGTCTGAGTGGTCCTACTGTATCTATTGTTATTGTTTCAAATGATGTATTTGGTGTCTCTGTTTTTGTGAATTGTTCTTTTGTATATTTAGTTATTTTAACTTCATTACAAATTCTACAATTATTTATATAATTCTTGACCATCTTATTCATATTCTTCCATACATATTTCTGCTTAAGCTTTGCTATACATCTTCTTATACCTATATGTCCTCCTAATTTATCATCATGATACCTTTTTATTATTTCATTCATTTCTTTTATATTATGCACTCTGTTTGGTGCATTGTATAATATAATGTCTAGACAATTTTCTTTTTCATTTTTCTGCAGTTCATTAAATATCTTCTTAAATTTGTGCACTGATATTGTTTCAAATATTTCATTATTCATTGCTAACGCTAGCTTTTCTAACTTCACATGCTTTGCAAAGGACAACAGTTTCCTCAGAATCAATTTTAAATCTGATAATGATTTATCACTGTATCCAACATGTATTCTATCTTTGACTGCATATATTCTTTCTTTTTGGGTACCCATTAAATTTTTTATATTCTCAAGTTGCAACTTCTTAATATTCCTAGTGTCTGAAATTGATATGCATTCCCATATGTGAAGGTGATCAGTCTCCACTGGTGGCATAGTTTCCGGATTTTTTTCTTTTTCACTAATGTTTTCTATATTTCTCAGCTTCATTGCTCTAGTTAGGACATTTATGTTTACTTTTGGTATCATCTCTTTTAATTCTTCTGAACTTATCTTTACTCTGGATAATGCATCAGCATTCGTATTCATCTTTCCTTGCTTAAAAACTATATCAAAATCGTAATCCATTAAATCTACTCTAATTCTAGTCAACTTAGATGAAGGGTTCTTATGTGTAAATAAACTAACTAATGGTCTATGATCTGTGTACACAATAAATCTTCTTCCATACAGATAAGGTCTGAAATGATTAATTCCCCAATGAATACCAAGTAATTCTTTCTCTATTACTGATTTATTGAGTTCATGTTTGTTTAATGCTTTACTGGCATATGCAATGGGCTTATCATCGCCTACTTCTCCTTGAGATAAAATCGCTCCTAGTGCATAGTTTGATGCATCAGTTGTTAGTATAAATGGTTTTGAAAAATTTGGGTAAGATAGGATAGGTGGTGACATTAGTTTTAATTTAAGTGTTTCAAAAGCTATTTGACAATTTTGTGTCCAGCTAAAAATTTGATTTTTCTTTAATAATTGGTTTAGTGGTTTTGCAATTTCAAAATTTTGTATGAAACCTCTATAGTAATTACAGAAAGCTACGAATCTTCGAACTTCATCTACATTATCTGGTTTAGGATATTCTTTAATAACATTGTATTTATCTGGGTCTGTAGTTACACCTTTTGCAGTTATTAAATGTCCAAGATAAACTACTTCTGGACGTAGAAAATTACATTTGCTTGGGTTTAGTTTTAAATTATATTTACGTAACCTTTTAAAAACTTCTGTTAGATTGTTATTATGCTCTCTAAGATTTGATCCAAAAATTATTATATCATCTACGTATAGAAATGCAGATGCTTGCAGTCCACTAAGTGCAATTGATAACATTCTCTGAAAGCTATTTGTTGAAATTTTTAATCCAAAAGGTAATCTTTTGAATTGAAAGTGACCAGTGTCCGTAGAAAATGCTGTCAATGGTCTGGATTTCGGATGTAATGGAATTTGGTGAAATGAACTTGTCATATCTAAAGTTGAAAAATATTTCGCTTTTCCTAATTTATCTAATACGTCTTCCAAACGAGTTAGTGGGAATTTATCATCAACTACTTTTTTGTTCAAAGACCTAAAATCAACCACTAATCTCCATTTTTTGTTACCTTCTTTGTCCTTTTTTGGAACTATTAATAAAGGTGAATTATAAGGACTTATAGATGGTTCAACTATATCTTCATCTATCAACTTTTCAACTTGGTTTTTGATTTCATTCAAATTAGCATGCGGGAGTCTGTAATTTTTTATGTATACTGGTGTTTTATCTATAGTTGTTATTTTCTGTTCATAAAAATTATTTTTTGTTAGTATTTCATTATCTAAGTGAAATATATTTTGAAATTGCTTGCATAATTTAAGTATTTCTGTCTTAGCGTTGTCATCTAAACTATCTACTTTTATTTCCTTTTCTATTTTCTTAAACCGATCTTCATCTACTAAACTATTTTTAAATTGTAATATTTCATAACTCGAGATTGGTTCTATTCCTAATGAGATATGTTTAAGCGTTACTTCTGAATCAGTTGTATTTAGTATTTTCACATGTTTGATTCCTATTGCTGGTATTAATGAATTTGCTAAAAATACTCCCTTTTTTATTTCTTTTCCATGTATTACGCTATCTTCTTTTACGTCTAAATCGACTTTAAGAATTATCTCTGTTCTTGCTGGAACTTTAATATCATTTTTAATGTCTCTTGTATTCATATTCATTGGTAAAACCATTTCTTCCCCATCTAATGGAATTATTAGTACACATGTCTCATAATCAATCTTACAGTTATATTGTAATAAAAAGTCTCTACCTAGTATTCCATCTGTACTTAAATTTATATTCTTATCTACTATATTAAATGTTTGTTCTAATTTCACATCTTCTATAAATAATTCAATTTTTGAAGTGCCTAAGGTTAATAATGGATTCTCAGATATGCCATTTATTTGGCAGTTGTTATTATATTCTACTCTATTACTACCTAATACATTATTTTTTATTATGGAAATATCAGCTCCAGTATCAATTAATAAATTTATTGGCTCTAGTCTACCTTTAATCTTTAATCTTACAAAATTTGTATGTTCTTCTGAAATTGTTATTCGTATTATCTTCTTCTGAACGCTAGCCCCGGGTTTTGTTGTCCGGGGACGTACCCGTTTCCCTGAACATTTTGCCTATCATTATTTCTTTGCATTCTGTTCTGTCCTCTATTATTGAATTGACCCCTGTGTTGGTTCAAATTATTTCTATTAACATTCTGAAAACCATGACTTGAGTAATTATTATTGCTTCTACTAAAATTACTTCTATTGTTAAATCTACCTCTACTGTAGTGCATGACATTTCTGGATTGATTGGGTTCTATTTCTAATGCAATCTGGATTGCTTCTGACAGTTTAGTTGGTCTTGTGGCTATTACTAATGATTTGTATGGTTCTGTTAAACCATTCTTAAAAGCCGTCATTCCTATTTGATCATTAAGTCTAACAATAACTTCTCTATGTTCATCTCCTTGTTCTGAGATTTGCAATTCGTTTAAGGAAGCTAGTAATGCTTCAATGCGTGAAGCATAGACCAAAACTGTCTGATTTCCTTGATAGCAGTTAGCGATATCACTATGTAATCGCGATGCAGTTTTATTTGATTTATAGGAATTTTTTAATACTTTCTTTAGGTCTTCAAGATTTCGAGGTGTAATTTCAGTTTGTGTCTTGTTTTTGACTTTTTCTGAAAGTTTCGTAGCCAAAATGAACTGGATTAGTATCGCTTTTTGTGTTTCATCTTTAAGAGTGCTACTATAGAATTCGATTAAACCTAAGAAATTGCTTAAATCTTTTCTTTCCCCTTGAAATTCAGATAAAACCTTTGTAGCAGTAACTAAATCGAAATTCGCCATTGTATTTATTTTAATGTCTTTTTCTAAGTCAATGTCTATAATATTTTCTTCTTCTACTATTCTTTCTAACTCAGTATTTTTCTCCTTTAATTTCAAATATTTATTGATCTCTTCTACTAATTTATTGTATTTCACTCTTAGTTCTTGTAGGTCTTTTACGTCAGCTGTCTCTATTATTTGTGTCCACAATAATTTTAGTTGTCTGTTAGTTTCATTAATGTATTTCTTACTATATGTTCTATTTGGTGCTTTTTTTTAATTTTTCTAATATGTTCTTTATGATAATGAATTCCATGAGAAAAAAAATTTTTTTTTTTTTTGATTTTATTTATACATTGCTAAAATTTTTCATCGCGTGTTTTTTTAAATATCCCTTATAATAGCTATTAATTTTGCATACTACTAATAGCAAAAGTAATAAAAAGTTTATATAAATGATGGTGGACGTCGTTGGCAAGCTGGTTGTTGTGGCTGCTGCAGCGTTGTTGTTAATTATTTCCTCCTTCGATTCTTTTCCACCCATGTTGACAATTTGAGTGGTCGTGGTGATACAATTGTGCTGTATCTCTTTTCCGATACGATTGAAGTGTGTAAGAGACGTTCACGAGGTTTTAACATTGCCAAGTCGCCGGGCACAACAAAATGCTACAAACACATCAAGTTGATGTCCCTGAACGCGATACGCTTTGTGATTGATATCACTGATAGTCGACGTGCATTTGCAATACTTTGTCGTCAAGACAAGGACAAGTTACATTCGTTTACTATTGCTGATGAGGAAATCGACAAGTGTGTCTATTTAAAGACTCTGTGCAAGCAAATGGCTGAGAATGCTTGTCGAACTGATACGGATAAACCTCTACTCTTCAGAACATGTGGATACAAAGTCTTAATCGTATTGCATAAGTTCCAGTTCGTCGTTAATGCAGGATCGCCATGTTATGTTTGGGTTACCACGTTATGTTCCCTATTGTTGAGTATTGCTTAGCTCTCCAGCCGATTATATAGCCGAGCACTGTTAGGTGCACGATTTACGTATTATCTAAGCTCGCCAGCCGATTGAAGTGAAACTAAAACGTTTAATGTCTATGTTCAAACTTAACTTTATTCACAAAATGCAGCCCTTTATATACTGCTTTTAATTCTACTCAAAATAGGTAATCCAAATATAAAATGTGACTCAATTAAATGTGACTCAATTGAACTCATATGCACTTTGGTTCTCAATTTCTCACTCGCATAGAATGGACTCATTCTTCAATCCATTCTAGTGCAACATGATCCCTCAGTGCAATGTGTTCAGTAGGTCACAAACAAAATTTTACTATTCTTTTTTCTGACTCACTATGTGCATGCGGTCATTCATTAATATGTCGTCAGCATGCACAAGTGGTTTCAGATTATCGGGAAGTACATTGCTTTGTTTACACAACAATTGAACTCATGGTTCGGATGTATACACAACAATGCTTAATGCTGGCGGCATGGGATTCAAGGATAATTGAAGGGACACTCGATTGGAAAAGGCATTGGCAATCTCTTGCGATTGTAGCTTTCCGACGTCATATCTCTTCACAGCGTTAGTTCGTGCTGGTCGTGAACAAGATATCCTCATTCGCAAGATATCCTCCCGCAGCAAAATCGATTAGCCTCAATCCGTTCTCGGAGGTTTTGTCATGGAGGCTATGCTTACCGATTGTGATTCCAAAGATGTCCTTCCCTAGTTTTGCGTTGAAATCGCCAAGAACGATTTTCACGTCGTGTCTAGGTCACTGCTCATATGTTTCTTCGAGGAGCTCGTAGAAACAGTCTTTGGAATCGTCGTCTTTCTCTTCTGTGGGGGCGTGGGCGCATATCAGGCTAATGTTGGCGAATTTAGCCCTGATGCGTATGGTCATTATACGCTCATTGACTGGATTTTGGCTAATCACCTTATCCCTGAATCTCCCTCTTACGACAAATCCGCACCCAAATAAACGCTGTTTCTGTTGTCTGTAGCACTCGCCATAGTAGATGTCACAGTTTCACATCTTCTTTATACCCGGTCCACTCCATCGCACTTCTTGGATGGCGGTTATGTCTGCTTTGCAGCAGTCCAGGGCGTCCGCTAATTCTCCAGCTGCACGTAGTCCGTTAAGAGATCTTACGTTCCACGTGCAGATCCGGAAGTCATTGTCCTTTTTTCGTTTGCTTGAGTCGTCAACTTTGAAATCATTATCGTTATCCGAGGCTGTTTGTTGTTTCGGAACAAATTATTTTTTCCGTGGTTAAGTAGTTAACCCTACGCACAACCCCCAACCTGTAAGGCCAGGTCCTTTTGGTTCCCTTCGGACACAAAGGGCTGGAAAATCCAGTGTCAGTACCCTGCTGCAGGGGTGTGAGTGCTGCCGTTGGCTCACCAGGAGCTCATCCGCCACCATCTCTACTTCAATACCCTGTCCTAGTATTGAAAGATCCTGAAAGACCTTTAAACCAGACATGTTGGAGTAGCTCCTTCAGGGGTTTCTGCTTTTATGGCTGCTGAAGTCCACCGTTGATTCTGTCCTTCGAATTCATCCGCTGGAACATTTACACGAAAGCTCTCGTAGACCACTGAGGTTCGTGCAGTCAGTCATTGTTCGCAGAGCAATTATAGTGTTGATCGCTCACAATTCTTTTGTTCCGGATTCCTTCGTCAACACTCGCACTTACTAGTTTAGCAGGTCAGCTCTGGACGGAGCATCCCAGGTCCCAGTGGATACCGCTTGGAGGTATAGTAAGCACAATTGACGTGTACTATAAGTTACAGCATCTGGGCGCCGCCAAGTTGGCACCAGTCAGATCCTACCCGAATAGTACAACGCCTATCCACATTATGAAATATTACACTTTAAAAATAGTTTAGTAGATGAAGATCGATTTGAAAATATACAAAACAAGATAAAAGTAGGCAGTTTAAATGATAACGCAAAATCAGAAATATTTAAATTATGCGAGCAATTTCAAAATATATTTCACTTAGAAGGGGAAATACTAACAAAAAATAATTTTTATGAACAAAAAATAACGACTGTAGACACCAGTATACATAAAAAATTACAGACTTCCGCATGCTAACTTGGATGAAATCAAAGACCAGGTTAAGGAGCTGATAGATGGAGATATAGTTGAACCATCTATAAGTCCGTATAATTCTCCTTTGTTAATAGTTCCAAAGAAAGACACAGAAGGTAACAAAAAATGGAGATTAGTAGTTGATTTTAGGTCTCTCAACAAAAATGTGGTTGATGATAAGTTCCCATTAACTCGTTTGGAATACGTATTAGATAAATTAGGAAAAGCGAACTATTTTTCAACTTTGGATATGCCAAGTTCATTCCACCAAATTCCATTACATCCGAAATCCAGACCACTAACAGCTTTTTCAACGGATACTGGACACTTTCAATTCAAAGATTACCTTTTGGATTAAAAATCTCAACAAACAGCTTTCAGAGAATGTTATCAATTGCACATAGTGGACTGCAAGCATCTGCATTTCTATATGTGGATGATATAATCGTGTTTGGATCAAATCTTAAAGGGCACAATAACAACCTAACAGAAGTTTTTAAGAGGTTACGGAAATATAATATAAAACTTAACCCAAGCAAATGTAATTTTTTGCGTCCAGAAGTAGTCTATCTCGGACATTTAATAACTTCAAAAGGTGTAACTACAGACCCAGATAAATACAATGTTATCAAAGAATATCCTAAACCAGATAATGTAGATGAAGTTCGAAGATTCGTAGCTTTCTGTAATTACCATAGACGTTTCATACAAATTTTTGCAGAAATTGCAAAACCACTAAATCAATAGTTAAAGAAAAATCAAATTTTTAGCTGGACACAAAATTGTCAAATTGCTTTTGAAACACTGAAATTAAAACTAATGTCCCCACCAATCCTATCCTACCTAGATTTTTCAAAAACATTCATACTAAGCACAGATGCATCAAATTATGCAGTAGGAGCAATTTTATCTCAAGGAGAGGTAGGCAATGATAAGCCCATTGCATATGCCAGTAAAGCATTAAATAAGCACGAGTTAAATAAATCAGTTATAGAGAAAGAGTTACTTGGTATTCATTGGAGAATTAATCATTTCAGACCTTATCTGTATGGAAGAAGATTTCTTGTGTACACAGATCACCGACCGTTAGTTAGTTTATTTACACATAAGAATCCTTCATCTAAGTTGACTAGAATTGGAGTAGATTTAATGGACTACGATTTCGACATAGTTTTTAAGCAAGGTAAGATGAATACCAATGCTGATGCATTATCTAGAATAAAGATAAGTTCAGAAGAGTTAAAAGAAATGATACCAAAACTAAGTATAAATGTCCTAACTAGAGCAATTAAACTGAGAAACATAGAGAACACTAGTGAAAAAGAAAAAAATCCGGAAACTATGCTACCAGTAGAGACTGATCACCTTCACATATGGGAATGCATATCAATATCAGACACTATGAATATTAAGAATTTGCAACTTGAGAACATAAAAAATTTGATGGGTACCCAAAAAGAAATAATATATGCAGTCAAAGATAAAATACATGTTGCATACATAGATAAATCATTATCAGATTTAAAATTGATTCTGAGGAAATTGTTGTCCTATGCAAAGCATGTGCAGATAGAAAAGCTAGCGTTAGCAATAAATAATGAAATATTTGAAACAATATCAGTGGACAAATTTAAGAGGATATTTAATGAACTGCAGAAAAATGAAAAAGAAAATTGTCTGGACATTATATTGTACAATGCACCAAAAAGAGTACATAGTATAAAAGAAATGAATGAGTTAGTAAAAAGGTATCATGATGATAAATTAGGAGGACATATAGGTATAAGAAGATGTATAGCAAAGCTTAAACAGAAATATGTATGGAAGAATATGAATAAGATGGCTAGAAATTATATAAATAATTGTAGAATTTGTAATGAAGTTAAAATAACTAGGTATACAAAAGAACGATTCACAAGAACAAATTTAAGAAGATATTTAATGAACTGCAGAAAAATGAAAAAGAAAATTGTCTGGACATTGTATTGTACAATGCACCAAAAAGAGTACATTGTATAAAAGAAATGAATGATTTAGTAAAAAGGTATCATGATGATAAATTAGGAGGACATATAGGTATAGATTTAGATTAGATTTAGATTTTTCTATATTTTCGTTTTCTTAAAGGGTAGCATAAGATATTTTCTATAAAGAATTACAAGCATGGGTTTTAAAGCCGTCTGCCGGATATTAACAAAACATTTAATATAAGAGATTATACAATTTCTATTTAAATATTATATATATAATTTTTTTTTACAAGAAAAGATCTAGGTTTAATTGATTACAAAAATTAAATTAACTTTGTTTTTTTTATTTATTTAATAATAATAAAAATAATACGGTAGTAAAGTTAGATTATAGAGAATTCAATAACAGGGTGGGCTTTTAGTTTAGCTAAAACAAAAATTATGATGAGGAAGACAGGTGAAGAACTGCAATTTTTTTTTTGGGGTTTTAGTTTAGCTAAAACAAAAATTATCGATAAGTTCGAAACAACAAAAATTATTTGGGCTTTCTGTTGAGCTAAAACATAACGAGGATAATATTTTTTTCCGGTTCAAAACATGTTCAAATAAGTGTTCCTATAATTCCTGGCATGGAAAGCAAATTGTAATAGCAACTTCCAGCCACAATCTCCATTCAAGACTTTGGCGCATTCCTCAAAAGTCAGGAAACTTTTATTGAAATAAAGTCTACGAAACTCTTGCAGAATGGGGCAAACCCCCATAAAGTGAAACACATCTTCATTTTCATTAAGATTGCAGAGTGCACAAATAGGAGTTAAATCGTTTCTATGTGGCCTATAATTAAGTTCAATCATTTCCGTTCTCAATTTAAAAATCAAGCTCATTTCTGCTATTTTAACTCTTCTCTGAAATAGTTATCTGCATTCAGACACAGATTTAAGCGGCTATATGTAGTTCTTGAAGATGAACCTCTAGCCCTATCAAGGCAGAGTTGAAATATGTTTTCATCTACAATTGAAATGCAGTTGTAAAAATTGGTCTTCCATTCCTCCGTGTTGCCAAGACTCAGGGACAAAACAAAGTTATGACTTGTGGCAAGTTCAAGCCAATTTTTGAAGGGGGTATACCCACATCTAAGAGATATTAGAAGTATTTTTCTATGAAGGTTGGTCTCGGGTCTCTGAATAACTTTGATTATAAAATCTGCATTTGCCTTCAAATTATTAATAAATATGTATGGAAGCCCTGATTCTACATGAATGGCATAGTTTGGAGTATTAGAAGGCAATTTGAAAATACGCTTAAAAAAATATCTTTGGATAGATTCCACTTCATCTAACTGATGAAACCCATAGACCTCATTTGCATAGCAAAAGCAGCTCTTGACTGTGGCGTCAAAAACCTTGAACTTAGACACTGGGTCAACAAATTTGTTTTTAAAAAATTGCTACCACATTATATTGATAGCAGTTTTCGCATCTGCAAGCTTAAGCCTTATATGAGGCCGGATATTTAAATTATTTGTTATCAGGAAGCCAAGATATTTAAATTGAGTTACAACTTCAATGTTAACACCATCCAGAGTCCAGTTCCGAGCAGTACTTTCAGAACGGGCTTGCGATCTGAACACCATAACTTTTGACTTTTCTGTATTAATTTTGAGGTCCCAAGTATCACAATACTTTTTTAGTTTGTTTATTTGAAACTGCAGTGCAAGTGGGCTATCAGCCAATAAAACAAGATCGTCTGCATATAGTAACACCTTTATAAATAAATCGCCAAAGTAAACGCCACCGAAATATGGTTTTCGATATCATTAATAAAAAGCGTAAAAATCCCTGGGGGACACCTGTCTTAGAGCAAAATTGTTGTGATGTTTTATTGCCATTTCGCACAACTGCAGTCATATTAGCAAGAAGCTGTTCGTAAATCCATATGAATTTTGTTGATAGACCTGCAGCAGCGAGCTTAAAAAGAAGAGATCTTCTGTTAACAGTGTCAAAAGCAGCTTTAAGGTCTACAAAAAAAGCATACAAAGGTTTCTTTTTTTCAATAAACCGTCTTGCAACTGATGTCAGGGCGAATATGTGGTCGACTGTCGAAAGGCCAGCACGAAAGCCTGCTTGGAAGCAAGTGATGATTTCGTTACTTTCAACCCAACTATTCAGCCTGATGTATAATACCTGCGCAAACAATTTTCTTAAGGGGCTTAACACTGCAATGCCTCTATAGTTTTCGGGAAGATTTGGGTTTCCCTTTTTAAAAATTGCTGTTATACTTGACGAAAGAAAACAATCTGGGAAAGTATATTCATTGAACATTTTGTTAAAAAGACGAAGAACATGTTCCACGAGTTCTGGAGTTGCATATTTGAAAAACTCAATTGGAATACCATCCGTGCCTAAAGCTTTATTATTTTTCATTTTTTCCAACGCCGCAAGAAGCTCTTGCATAGTAAAATCTGAATCCAACTCTGGGATAGCTATGTATGGTATTGCAAAACTAATTAGGGACTGGTTTGAGTCGGGTAGCAGAAGCTCTCGAAAAAACTCTGCCAGCACATCTAGATTTATATTAAACGCAGTAGACTTATGGCGACCACTAAGCACTTGAACGTTCTGCCAGAAAGATTTTGAGTCCCTGCAATTAACAAGTTCATTCGCCGCTTTCCTTAAAAATTGTTTTTTTTTTCCTACTGCAGAGGTCTTTGTATTCTTTGTTTGCTTGCAAATAGAGTTGTTTAAAAGCTTCATTATTTGTGTCTCTGAAAAGTTTTAAGAACTTGAAGGATTTCATTCTCATGTTCTTACAATCTTCATCATACCAATTAGTTTTTGAAAAAGGGCTGGTCAAAGTTGGGTTGGACACCGCAGACTGCCTCACAATCTGTAAAACTTGTTGTGTTTCGTCCTCCACAGAGCGTGTAAGTTCAAGGTTTACAGGGGATATATTTTGGTTTAGTCTGTGCTTGTTAATCCTTGAATGCTTTTCAGCCCATCTTAATCTTCTAACCCTTGTGACACTTTCGACCTGAGTTTGATTATCTTGAGAATAAAGCTCACAAGCTACTTTAATAGAAAGATGACTAGAGTAATTTGCTGGAAATACTTCAAAATCGCTAACAATATTGAGCCAATCTCCCCTAACCAAACAATAATCAATGACAGAACATCCTTGAGCGGAAACAAACGCATAGCAACCTTTTTCATCACTTTGAGAGACACCATTTAGAACCAAGAAACCGAAGTCTTCAATCATTTCAATAAGAGCCTTTCCGTTTGTATTCAAAGTTTCATCGAAAGAATTTCTTTCATAGAAAAACGCGCCATTATTCATGAACGAAGAGTTCTGGAAATTGCTTATACCATTTAGGTCACCGATTATCATCATATTTTCATGACTATAATTTAACAAAAAATTTTGTAACTCTTCAAAATCTGTGTTCCACCCACTAAAATTTAGGTAAATAGGAATTATTTGAAAATGTTTAGAATCAATTAAAACATCAATGATTATTTTGCCTCCAATAGTTTTAAAATTAAAGTTAATATTTGGTATGTTATGCTTAAGGCCACACAATATGCCACCACTAGCTCTCCCAAGATTATTATTTCGAATTGCGGGAATACTTTTAAGATTATACTCTGAAAAGTATTTAAAATATTGCTGTTCCTTTCCTTCTTCCAAAAAAGTTTCTAGTAATATAAAAATTTCATACTTTGAAATAAGGTTAAAAAATTCTGGCATAAGAAGTTTGTTTTTAAGTCCAGTAATATTGTAACATATAATTGAGAATTTGCAATTACTAATTTGGCAGACGGCAGCCCTGTCCTATCTTTCCCTACGCATATAGCTTGTACTCGAACCAACATTGTTGACATTGTCACCGGCAGGTGGCACTGCTGCTACTACGTTGCTGGAATTGCTGCTGTCAAAAAAGCACAATGCTTCATCTCCAAACGTCGTTTTGATATATGACAGTTCTGCATTTGTTTTTATTCTTAAGCCTGGAAGAGATTCGTACGGGAAAACAAAATTATCTATTTGTAGTTTTGATCCTTTAATAAATATTTTCGGGTTCGGGTTTTTCTCCAAAAGCTTTGTTTTTATACCAAAAAGTGTCCTTCTTTTTTGACGAAAAATAAGAGATTGCTCACGATGTACAAATATTCCTGTTCCCTTTAACTTTGACGCGGCTCCGATGATTTTATTTGCAGTCTCTTCGTTTTGCAAATTTAAAACCACTGTAGTTTTTTTGTAGGTATAAGAAGATGTATAGCAAAGCTTAAGCAGAAATATGTATGGAAGAATATGAATAAGATGGCTAGAAATTATATAAATAATTGTAGAATTTGTAATGAAGTTAAAATAACTAGGTAAAGGTATACAAAAGAACGATTCACAAGAACAAATTTAAGAAGATATTTTATGAACTGCAGAAAAATGAAAAAGAAAATTGTCTGGACATTGTATTGTACAATGCACCAAAAAGAGTACATAGTATAAAAGAAATGAATGATTTAGTAAAAAGGTATCATGATGATAAATTAGGAGGACATATAGGTATAGATTTAGATTAGATTTAGATTTTTCTATATTTTCGTTTTCTTATAGGGTAGCATAAGATATTTTCTATAAAGAATTACAAGCATGGCTTTTAAAGCCGTCTACCGGATATTAACAAAACATTTAATATAAGAGATTATACAATTTCTATTTAAATATTATATATATATATTTTTTTTTTACAAGAAAAGATCTAGGTTTAATTGATTACAAAAATTAAATTAACTTTGTTTTTTTTTATTTATTTGATAAATTTTTTTTAATTAGTTCGCAAAATAGTAGCGTATTAGTTAGCGTATGAATTAGCAGAAAATCATGAAAAAGAAGGTTTTACAAAAATAATACGGTAGTAAAGTATTCAGACATTAGATTATAGAGAATTCAATAACAGGGTGGGCTTTTAGTTTAGCTAAAAGAAAAATTATGATGAGGAAGACAGGTGAAGAACTGCAATTTTTTTTTTTGGGCTTTTAGTTTAGCTAAAACAAAAATTATCGATAAGTTCGAAACAACAAAAATTATTTGGGCTTTCTGTTGAGCTAAAACATAACGAGGATAATATTTTTTTCCGGTTCAAAACATGTTCAAATAAGTGTTCCTATAATTCCTGGCATGGAAAGCAAATTGTAATAGCAACTCCCAGCCACAATCTCCATTCAAGACTTTGGCGCATTCCTCAAAAGTCAGGAAACTTTTATTGAAATAAAGTCTACGAAACTCTTGCAGAATGGGGCAAACCCCCATAAAGTGAAACACATCTTCATTTTCATTAAGATTGCAGAGTGCACAAATAGGAGTTAAATCGTTTCTATGTGGCCTATAATTAAGTTCAATCATTTCCGTTCTCAATTTAAAAATCAAGCTCATTTCTGCTATTTTAAACTCTTCTCTGAAATAGTTATCTGCATTCAGACACAGATTTAAGCGGCTATATGTAGTTCTTGAAGATGAACCTCTAGCCCTATCAAGGCAGAGTTGAAATATGTTTTCATCTACAATTGAAATGCAGTTGTAAAAATTGGTCTTCCATTCCTCCGTGTTGCCAAGACTCAGGGACAAAACAAAGTTATGACTTGTGGCAAGTTCAAGCCAATTTTTGAAGGGGTATACCCACATCTAAGAGATATTAGAAGTATTTTTCTATGAAGGTTGGTCTCGGGTCTCTGAATAACTTTGATTATAAAATCTGCATTTGCCTTCAAATTATTAATAAATATGTATGGAAGCCCTGATTCTACATGAATATTGTTTTTTGCCTGTATGTATATTATTCTCTCGCATACTTATTTCGTTAGTCTATAAGAAGATGTTTGTATCTCTGATTGATGTTAAATAAATAAACTAAACTGAATGGCATAGTTTGGAGTATTAGAAGGCAATTTGAAAATACGCTTAAAAAAATATCTTTGGATAAATTCCACTTCATCTAACTGCTGAAACCCATAGACCTCATTTGCATAGCAAAAGCAGCTCTTGACTGTGGCGTCAAAAACCTTGAACTTAGACACTGGGTCAACAAATTTGTTTTTAAAAAATTGCGACCACATTATATTGATAGCAGTTTTCGCATCTGCAAGCTTAAGCCTTATATGAGGCCGGATATTTAAATTATTTGTTATCAGGAAGCCAAGATATTTAAATTGAGTTACAACTTCAATGTTAACAGTTAACACCATCCAGAGTCCAGTTCCGAGCAGTACTTTCAGAACGGGCTTGCGATCTGAACACCATAACTTTTGACTTTTCTGTATTAATTTTGAGGTCCCAAGTATCACAATACTTTTTTAGTTTGTTTATTTGAAACTGCAGTGCAAGTGGGCTATCAGCCAATAAAACAAGATCGTCTGCATATAGTAACACCTTTATAAATAAATCGCCAAAGTAAACGCCACCGAAATATGGTTTTCGATATCATTAATAAAAAGCGTAAAAATCCCTGGGGGACACCTGTCTTAGAGCAAAATTGTTGTGATGTTTTATTGCCATTTCGCACAACTGCAGTCATATTAGCAAGAAGCTGTTCGTAAATCCATATGAATTTTGTTGATAGACCTGCAGCAGCGAGCTTAAAAAGAAGAGATCTTCTGTTAACAGTGTCAAAAGCAGCTTTAAGGTCTACAAAAAAAGCATACAAAGGTTTCTTTTTTTCAATAAACCGTCTTGCAACTGATGTCAGGGCGAATATGTGGTCGACTGTCGAAAGGCCAGCACGAAAGCCTGCTTGGAAGCAAGTGATGATTTCGTTACTTTCAACCCAACTATTCAGCCTGATGTATTATACCTGCGCAAACAATTTTCTTAAGGGGCTTAACACTGCAATGCCTCTATAGTTTTCGGGAAGATTTGGGTTTCCCTTTTTAAAAATTGCTGTTATACTTGACGAAAGAAAACAATCTGGGAAAGTATATTCATTGAACATTTTGTTAAAAAGACGAAGAACATGTTCCACGAGTTCTGGAGTTGCATATTTGAAAAACTCAATTGGAATACCATCCGTGCCTAAAGCTTTATTATTTTTCATTTTTTCCAACGCCGCAAGAAGCTCTTGCATAGTAAAATCTGAATCCAACTCTGGGATAGCTATGTATGGTATTGCAAAACTAATTAGGGACTGGTTTGAGTCGGGTAGCAGAAGCTCTCGAAAAAACTCTGCCAGCACATCTAGATTTATATTAAACGCAGTAGACTTATGGTGACCACTAAGCACTTGAACGTTCTGCCAGAAAGATTTTGAGTCCCTGCAATTAACAAGTTCATTCGCCGCTTTCCTTAAAAATTGTTTTTTTTTTCCTACTGCAGAGGTCTTTGTATTCTTTGTTTGCTTGCAAATAGAGTTGTTTAAAAGCTTCATTATTTGTGTCTCTGAAAAGTTTTAAGAACTTGAAGGATTTCATTCTCATGTTCTTACAATCTTCATCATACCAATTAGTTTTTGAAAAAGGGCTGGTCAAAGTTGGGTTGGACACCGCAGACTGCCTCACAATCTGTAAAACTTGTTGTGTTTCGTCCTCCACAGAGCGTGTAAGTTCAAGGTTTACAGAGGATATATTTTGGTTTAGTCTGTGCTTGTTAATCCTTGAATGCTTTTCAGCCCATCTTAATCTTCTAACCCTTGTGACACTTTCGACCTGAGTTTGATTATCTTGAGAATAAAGCTCACAAGCTACTTTAATAGGAAGATGACTAGAGTAATTTGCTGGAAATACTTCAAAATCGCTAACAATATTGAGCCAATCTCCCCTAACCAAACAATAATCAATGACAGAACATCCTTGAGCGGAAACAAACGTATAGCAACCTTTTTCATCACTTTGAGAGACACCATTTAGAACCAAGAAACCGAAGTCTTCAATCATTTCAATAAGAGCCTTTCCGTTTGTATTCAAAGTTTCATCGAAAGAATTTCTTTCATAGAAAAACGCGCCATTATTCATGAACGAAGAGTTCTGGAAATTGCTTATACGACCATTTAGGTCACCGATTATCATCATATTTTCATGACTATAATTTAACAAAAAATTTTGTAACTCTTCAAAATCTGTGTTCCACCCACTAAAATTTAGGTAAATAGGAATTATTTGAAAATGTTTAGAATCAATTAAAACATCAATGATTATTTTGCCTCCAATAGTTTTAAAATAAAGTTAATATTTGGTATGTTATGCTTAAGGCCACACAATATGCCACCACTAGCTCTCCCAAGATTATTATTTCGAATTGCGGGAATACTTTTAAGATTATACTCTGAAAAGTATTTAAAATATTGCTGTTCCTTTCCTTCTTCCAAAAAAGTTTCTAGTAATATAAAAATATCATACTTTGAAATAAGGTTAAAAAATTCTGGCATAAGAAGTTTGTTTTTAAGTCCAGTAATATTGTAACATATAATTGAGAATTTGCAATTACTAATTTGGCAGACGGCAGCCCTGTCCTATCTTTCCCTACGCATATAGCTTGTACTCGAACCAACGTTGTTGACATTGTCACCGGCAGGTGGCACTGCTGCTACTAGGTTGCTGGAATTGCTGCTGTCAAAAAAGCACAATGCTTCATCTCCAAACGTCGTTTTGATATGACAGTTCTGCATTTGTTTTTATTCTTAAGCCTGGAAGAGATTCGTACGGGAAAACAAAATTATCTATTTGTAGTTTTGATCCTTTAATAAATATTTTCGGGTTCGGGTTTTTCTCCAAAAGCTTTGTTTTTATACCAAAAAGTGTCCTTCTTTTTTGACGAAAAATAAGAGATTGCTCACGATGTACAAATATTCCTGTTCCCTTTAACTTTGACGCGGCTCCGATGATTTTATTTGCAGTCTCTTCGTTTTGCAAATTTAAAACCACTGTAGTTTTTTTTGTAGGTATAAGAAGATGTATAGCAAAGCTTAAGCAGAAATATGTATGGAAGAATATGAATAAGATGGCTAGAAATTATAAAAATAATTGTAGAATTTGTAATAAAGTTAAAATAACTAGGTATACAAAAGAACGATTCACAAGAACAGAAACACTAAATACGTCATTTGAAACAGTAGCAATAGATACAGTAGGACCACTCAGAACATCAAATGGAAACAGGTATATTCTGACAATTCAATGTGAACTAACAAAGTTCATTGAAGATGCCGTTTCAATAGCAAAAACTGTAGTTGAAAGATTCATTTTAAAATATGATTGTTTTAGGAAATCAAAAACAGATAAAGGTTTAGAATTCACTAATGAACTATTAGTAAACATATGCAAACTACTAAAAATAGAAAAAAACACATCCACGCCATTTCACCATGAAACTTTAGGCTCAGTAGAAAGAAACCATAGAGTTCTGAACGACTATTTAATGACTATGGACGGGAAAGATGATGATGGGAAGAATTACTACCATACTACACTTACACCTAAGAGAATTTAAAGAACAAGAGGGAAAACCATTACGTCTCTTGCCCCGCAACTTCCATTTGTTTACATTGTTGTTTTTGTAATCGCAGGCTCCATCTGTGAATACGTGTGAGCTGCAGCAAAAAGGCGCGAAAAAGTTGGGGAAGTATATGTGCGGTGAGTTTATTTTCATTTGACGCTTGGCTATTTAAAACATAACCTGAAATTTAATTTTCACCACACTACTGAAAAATTCTTAAGGGGAGGGTTTGAACAACACCAAAGTTTTTGTTTTTTAAAAACTAATTTTTTTTTGTAAAGCTGGGCAAGATGTGAAAACTCATAAACATGCAACTATACTGATTCTATTGGGACTCATTATATTGTGATTCGCTCCCTCAGCTCGGTTATTGGTCTTAACTTTTTATTAATACCAAAACCTAAATATCAAACTATGTAAACATTTTTTGAAAAACTTATTACAGTCAAAATATTGAAATGCAGCAATCTTGTAGATATTATGGAGAGCTCAGAAAGCCTTTATTCATCTCTTAAGTTTTGATTTTTTGTTTTTATTAAAAGCTCGGTACAAAATTTTTTTAAAACTTGTCTCAATCAAAATCTTTAAAGTGGAATTTTTGTCCACGTTGTGTTGAGCTCAGAAAGCCATCATTCATCTCAGTAGCACAATTATTAACAAAGCTCCAACACTTTAAGTTTTAAATTTTTCTTAACACAAAAAAAAATTAAAACATAAAGTGTTGGCGCTTTGTAAGTAATTGTGCTACAGAGATGAATGAAGGCTTTTTGAGCTCTCCATAATATCTACAAGATTGCTGTATATCAATATTTTGATTGAGATAAGTTTTTCAAAAAATGTCTACATAGTTTGATATCCGCTTTCAATTCTTTTACTTTTGATTTTTTTTTTAATTCAATTAATTAACTGCTTAAATTTTCAACTCAGCTTCAAGAAGAGAATCGAAAGCTTAAGTTGGAATCTCTTTCATCAAACAAATGCAAAATGAATTCATATTTATTGGTTACTGTTTTGCTTTAGTATATATTTTTTTAACAGTCATAACTTTTCTGTCTATTTCTCTTAAGAAACGTTTTTTAAAAAAGAAGAAATAGAAGGGAGGAGACTACTAAGAGAAATGTTTAACAAAAAAGAAAATATTTTAATATTTTGATGCTTAAATTTTTATTTCCAAATACTTAAAAAGTATATAATCACAAATAAATTTTATTTACAAACCCAAAAAAAAGTTTTAATTCTAAAAATTCTGCCAGACGTAGCCTTAGGCTGTGTGTGAATTGGGTTAAATGGGTTAAAATATGACACTAGCGTGGTGAATAAGAGGGAATAAAATTTTAACCCAAATATCCTGCTCAGGGAGCAGGCTAAAATGGGTTAAAATTTGACGTTTGTCAAGAAAGAGAGGTGTGTCTAGTTCTTATTGGATTCACAACATTTTTTTTGTTGAACTAACGGCAAGCAGTTGAAGCAGCATGGATGGCACAGGAAAAATTTCACAAAAGGAAAGGATTATGAGAAAACCTTATAATAAATGTAAGTTTGAGTTTTTTGCATCAAAAAAATATATACATACATAATTATAAAAATGGAATTGTTGTTTTTTAGGGTCTCACGAAGAAAAACAAAAACTAATTCAGATAAGAATTGAGTTGGACAGCATGTTTACATCCAAAAATGCTAACATGAACGATGGATGGAGGTATGTGTCAAATTATACTTACTCTTATTATATTATGCTCAAAATGTTTTTATTTATTCTATTACAGACGTGTTGCCGAACGTTTTAATGATTCGTCGAAAGATTTTAGAGCATGCAGGCAGTTGTGGAAGAACCTATGCCAAAAATATAAGGTAGGTAGTTTTCTGAATTATTTTTTGGAACGGTTTATTTTAAAACTGTTTTCTTTTCTCAACGCTAGTCATTTTTTGAGCAACACACAGGTGTTGGTGCTGGAGATGATGCCCCAACGAAGGAGATGGAGATGGAAAGCTGGCCATATTTCCAAATGTTTAACGAATATGCAGCATCCAAACATAACTACCATCCTCCCTTCCTCATCGACAGTTCATTGGGTGAAGTTTCGATGGCATCTTCTACAACTACTGTGTCCAATGAAAGATCTTCACCATCTCCTCCACCTTCCCCCTCAATAGTGGGAGAATTCTCGTTCTCGGCATTAGAATCGCCAACATCCCCCCTCACACCGAGTGACCGTCCATGCAGTTCAGCAACAACTTTATCCAGTTTAAACAGAAGTTCACCAGCGTCAACCAATTCACGAGGAACTCAACCAAAAAAACTCTCAGATTATGAGAAGTATTGTGTGAAACGCGATAAAAAACTGAGCAAGCAAATTGGGGGGTTAATGGCCGTTTTTGGCCAAATGGTTTCTAGGGATTATCCCGACATTAATGTCGATTGTCTTTTGGTTTCTTCGTCAGAAGAAGATTGAATAATTCCAATAAACTTTTTCAACAATGTATTCAAGAAAGTTTTATTTTAGTGATGTGACAAAAGTAAGTTCTCTAAAAGTGAATTGCGAAACACCAATGCTTCGCTTGAGTCGCCGTCTTCCGCTACAATATCGTCAACACGGTTCTCATCCATTCGTTCTTCTATTGGTGGACCTTTGTAAGAAAAGAAAAAAAATATATATATCGATTAAACATAGCTTACAGAAGCACTTACCTAAGTCATCGCCTTCAATACAAATGTTGTGCAAAACAGTTGCCGTAAATATGGTTTTTATTGAATTTTCGATCTTCAGCTCAAGTGCTTTATTAAAAATGTTTCTCCATCTAGATTTCATGATTCCAAAAGCACATTCTACAACATTTCTAGCTTTGCTATGGACGGTGTTAAACTTTTTTTCATTAGCATTCGGATTCTTAAAAGGAGTTATAATAGGAAGTGGCTGTAGACGACATGCATACCCACTATCACCAAGCAAATAATATGGCTGCTTTGGGTAATACCCAGTTTTGTAAATAACACTGTTCTTTAGAACCTAATCAATATTGTAGTTTGCTTACTTTGCTTTATTAGAGTATAATTATTCATTGTACTTACTCGAGTGTCATGTACTGACCCGGGGAATCCGACGAAAACATCATTGAACATCAGTTTGCTGTCAACTACACATTGGCACTGGATGGAGTAGAAACGTTTGTAGTTCAAATACTCGTCATGTTTCCTTACTGGACATTGTATTCGGATGTGAGTACCGTCTATTGCTCCGATGGCATTTTTGAAAATGTTGCATCGAGAACGCCTGCAGAACTTGGAGCCGATTTCTTCGTAGTCCATGGACGGAACAGGTTTTACGAGATGCCGCATAGATCCACAGAAGAAGTCAAGCATTTTATGAACAATACTTTTGATGGTATATCTACTCATGCCAACGAACCCACCAGCAAGTCTGTAGCTGCACCCAGATGCCATCCAGTAGAGAAAGACGAGAAGCTCTTGCTCATTTGTCCACCCACTACGTTTTTCTGGCATGAGACTCACAATCCTTCTAAAAGTTGTACTTTTTAAACGCAAGTGCATCCGGCATTTCACGTCATCAAAGTTCAAAATAGCATTGACATCTTCTGAAAGAACTCGAAGTCTACCGTAGCTTATCCTCTGCTAAAACCAAGCATAAATTGTTATGCAAATTTAAATTTTTTAAACATACATACTTCACGATCTTTTCTCTTGTGTGCAATAGAATTAATTGTTAAAACACGTTGATATTTTAAAATTATTAATAAAATCATTGTAAAATATTTCTTCAAATTATTATTCATTTTGCAAACAGAACTCAAATCGATGATTTTTTTGCTTGAAGTTGTTGTCAGTGCTGTTAAAACAAGTGCTCATAGACCCATTATTAAACATTCCGTGATGGGCAGTTTTTTCACAAGATATAGGGCTATTGTTTCAATATATATAAAAGTAGTAGTAAAAGAACGACAGAAATTAAGAAAAATGCAAATTTTAATACTTTTTAGAACGTAATATTAAATTTACATTCTTAAAGTAGCTTTATTTTGAATAAAAAAAACTTTAAATTGAACGATAAAAAGGAATTTTTGCAGGGAAATTTCTTAAACTATAAAGGAATTTTTGAGAAAATAGTGTTAAAAAAAAATCCCTTTTAACCCAATTCACACAGCAAAAATTTAACATCTGAATCCACCGCAAAACAAATGTCAAAATTTAACCAAGGTGAGAAATTTTAACCCAATTCACACACAGCCTTAAGGTGACTAAGGCCGTGTGTGAATTGCGTTAAAATGTGTGTTAAAATTTAACCCGCGTTAAAATTTGACACTAATGAGGTGAATAAAATGGGTTAAAATTTATTGAGCTGTGGAGCAGGTTAAAGTGTGTTAAAATTTGACGTTTCTAGTGATAGAGAAATTTGCTCTTGCTTTGCATTCAATTCAAACAACGAAATATGAATCAAGAAAAAAAAACGAAGGCAGGCTGGAAAACCATACATTAAATGTCAGTTAGAATTTAGAAATCAATTAATTTATATAAATTCAATGGTTTTGTTTTCTAGGGTGTCAAGAAGAAAAAATAAAATTAATTGAAATTAGGATAAGTCTGGATGACATAAACAAGAATTAATACAAAATACTTTAAATTTGTCATTTTTCTAAACCAAATACGAATTTATTGTTTTGTTTCTTTTGAAATGTATGAGAGATATCAGCCATGAAAACTAATTTTCAGTGTTACTATACCGAATAAATCAATTAATCAAAATGGGAATTTTATTTGAATATTTTTCATTGTTGTTTTAAAATATGACATTAGAATCGAGAACAATACATAAAAAAGATTTTTTTTTCAGTTTCAGAGACTTTTTATTAACCCTGTTTTCTTAAAAATATGTTTTGTAATTGAAAAGAGAACCAATTTTTGTTCAGGGAAATTTCTAAAATTATCGAGGGAAATTTTTTTAACCTACGCAGAAATCTTGGTTAAAATAATTGTTTTAACGCAATTCACACAGCAAATGGCTAAATTTGATCCCACCTCAAACAAGACGTCAAATTTTAATCGTGGTAGAAGTTTTAACGCAAATTTTAACGCAATTCACACACGGCCTAAAAGTAAAAAAAAAAAAACAAAAACCGGTTCCCAGACGAGAATAAAGTAGTATTGGTACAATTTTGTGTAAGCCCAGTGTTGAGATCCGAATATAAAGTGGGGCTAGTGAAATTTTGTGTAAGCCCAGTGTTGAGATCCGAATATAAAGTGGGGCTAGTGAAATTTTGTGAATGAGTGCGTGCACCAGCTTGTGGGGTGGTATCAATGTGTGAGTGTGGTTTTCTCTCTTGTTCTTTAAATTCTCTTAGACTTACACATACAATACTACACCATACAGTACTACAAATTATGCACCATTTGAATTAGTATATGGAAAATTATGTGCTCTACCTTGCAGGCCGCCTCCACCTGCAAGAATTTTCGCTATGTCGACTCGACTCAACATCAAATGTTACGTGGAGGCGGGTCATTTGACGTTATGTCGCAATCTCTGACATCTCTGTCTTCGATTTTGTTTTGACAGAATCAGCTTGACACCAAATTTGACACATGCCTTTTTTTTTTTGGTGCGTGTTGGTGGAAAAAGTCATTTTTTCTCATAGTTTTTCGTCTTTCATCAGTGTCGGTTCGTATCGGTAGCTCATATTAGATGTATTCAATGGCTTGTCAAAAAAGCAACAACAAAAATTAAAAAAAACAACCACCAAATTTTACTTTTCAGATATCAAATTTATTTAGCGTATTTTCGTCATAAATAAGTATTTTTATTTTCAGCACAAAGGTTAGGTGCTATTTTCCTGATTTTTTTTTATATTTTTGAACTTTTCAAAACAATTTAAATTTACATTGCGCTTAAAAAACTACGAGGAAAAAGTCAACAGCTATTACAGTTTTCACCGAACTTGATCTTGCTCAAAAGGAGGTGCAGAAAAGGCTGTGCTAAACTGTTCTATAACAGCTCATTGAACACAAAAAAGATTAGAAAAGAACAGGAAATTTTTCATTGAACACCAAAAGCCTGATCTTTTCTGTCTGAAACTGTTCTAGAACAGCTTATTGAACATTCTTATGACTGAATGGAAAATAACAAAATAAAAATAAAAAATTTCAATCTAAAAATTCTTGTCTTCGATTTCATTCAATTGTCAAAACTCTGCATCCAACATCCATGCTGTTCGAGTACAAAATGAAATGTTATAAGATAATTTGTCCAGTCACGCTAACATTGATTTGCGTCTTTGATGTCAAGTCGAGTCGACATAACGAAAATTCTTGCAGGTGGAGGCGGCCTGTTGTGAAATCATTAAAAATAAACAGACCATTTATAACTTGGATAATTATGTTAATGAATTTAAAATAAAGTTAAATTATGCACATAATAGAGGTAAGGAAAACTTAGAATTAAATAAAACTAAAATATGTAACAATCAATTAATGTAAAAGCATCAAATTTCAAAATAGGAGACTTTGTCTGTATAAAAGTAGGAATTAAAAGAAAATTAGATAAACCCTTCAAAGGTCCATATAAAATCATTGCACTAAATTTTCCAAATAGTATAATAAGTATTGAAAACAAAAACAAAGAAGTACACAATAACAATTTAATAAAAGCAAGAAACATATAAATCAATATAAACAAACTAAATTTCATTTGAAAATAATTTTCTCATTCAAAAATAATAAAATTATTTTTTTTTCAAGGGTAAGGGTGTTGTGTATCCATTAATTCACATACGATAATTCGAGCCACTTGTGCATGCCAAGACACATAATGACATAGTCGTTATGAATGAACATGCACATAGTGATTCAAAGAAAGGAAAGCAAAAGAAGAAAAAGAATGATATTGTGACTCTGTTTATGACCCACTGAACGTATTGTACTATGGAATCATATTGCACTTGAATGGATTGAACCAGAGGTTCAGTCTATGGAAGTGAGATTTGAGAACTAAAGTTAACTTGAGTTCATGTGAGTGGTAAACAGAGAATAGAATTGAATTGAAAAAATAGAAACATTGGTTGAATGCAGTATATAAGGGTATACGTTTGAAAATAAATTTAAGTCTAACTTTCATCAAACATTGTTTTACTTCAATCCAAATCGTGCACCTAATAGTGCTCGGAGATACAAGCGGCTGGAGAGCTTAGTAATACTCAAACATTAGGGAACTCAACATAACAGGGGATTGGTAAAAAACCAACAGTCAACCATTTGAAAATAATTGGATCAACTTGCTTATAATATATTATAATCGGCCCTATCGTGGTAACCGTCGGAGCGGAGTTTTCTCCGCAACGCATCTTTTTTCGGAGATTCAATTTTGCTTCGAAGTAGTTGTCGTCGTAAGAAATTTTTCACAAATGCGGCAATGCATTGCATTCCCAAAACTAAAATCTCCGCAACAAAAACTTATCGGAGAACGTCGGATCGTCCGATCGGAGAAATACCACGAAGCAAAACGTCTCCGATCGGAGAGAATTCCGCTCCGACGGTTACCACGATAGGGCCGAATATAATCCAGAAGAGGAAAAAAATGGGTAGAAAAACAATTTAAGGCTTCCTCGTTGGATATTACGGCGATGAGCGGTACAGAATAGTCGACGAAGAAGGAAATAAAGATATCGTTTCAAGAGACGTTAAATTTCAGGAAAGTTCAATTGAATGTGAAAAACCTGTTAAGCTACCTCTTCGAGACATTGAATCCGCAAGAACAGAACAAGTGAATTCAAGAGGAACCATATATTTGGACGAGTACGAAACAGAGGAAGATATGAACACTGAATATGGAGAAACCGAAATCTCGCTACAGGAATGAAAATAATTAAGAGGTCGGTCAATATTAAAAAAAAACCTCAGCGTCTTGAAGATTATGTAATGGCAGCGATAGCAGATTTTGAGAACTCTTCATCGAATCGCGGAACTTTTCAAGAGGCAATAAATAGTAAAGTAAATAAGAGTGGAGAAAAGCCATAGAAACGAAGTCGCTTCATTGGAAGAAAGAAGATTGACATCTTTACCAAGAGGAGCGAAAGCAATTCCTTGCCAATGGATTTATTGCTTGAAAAAGAATCCAGATGGAAGTATTGGGGAATATAAAGCAAGACATGTAGCCAAAGGTTTCAGTCAGCGTGGGGTATTGATTATAGCCAAACTTTTAGTTCAGTAGCAAAATTAAGAAAATTTTTAAGCAAGCGAGCAAATGCATCTGATTCAATTTGATGTTTCTGCAGCCTTTTTATACGGAGATTGGGAAGAAATAATCTATATGAAGCAGCTTATGTTGTGCAGGTGGAGCTATTTCTTAGTTAAGTCAAAAAGTGTGTTTAATGACCTGCTCTAGATCGATCTAGAGCAGAAAAAAGCAGCTTTTTGGTGTTTAATGACAATTTTTCTACTCCGAGCAAGAACTTTTTGTGTTTAATGACCTGCTCTAGAGCTTTTAGAGTAGCATTTTCTGCACTTACTTTTGAGTAAGAGCAGATTGGAGCAAAAGTGTCAAAACTAGCTGTTGACATTTGATTCAAATATTTTTGTTTATATTTTGCGTTTTGCAATCTATTTGAAATTGAATTTAACTTAAAATCAATTGAATTAACATCGCATGTTAGTTTAGTTTTGATTCCAACGTTTCCGAATATAGATTTTTATTATAATAGGATACCAAACATAATTTTGCAAACTAGCTAAGGTCACAAAATGTTTGTTGCTTTCTTATCAGCTGTTTTTTGGCACCAGCTGACTCTGCTCTAAGTTGCCTGACATTTTTCATGTTTCTTGCTCTGCTCTGAGCTACGCTGCTCTGCTCTTTTTTTCATTAAACACACCTAAAGACAACGATGGTTGCAACTTTGACAACTGAAGCTGAGATTGTAGCAGCTAATGAAGCAGATAAGGAAATAATTTTGCTGTACAGATTATTTAAGGGAACTATTCCAATGAAACAAACTCCCATTCTTCAAGTATATAATTCTGCAGA
Organism: Melanostoma mellinum; assembly: GCA_914767635.1. Taxonomy (NCBI): domain Eukaryota; kingdom Metazoa; phylum Arthropoda; class Insecta; order Diptera; family Syrphidae; genus Melanostoma; species Melanostoma mellinum. The sequence goes on along the minus strand of OU612059.1, from coordinate 119,836,529 downwards.
TATAAGGCTTGCACAAAACCCAGAATTTCATAAAAGAGCAAAACACATTCCAACAAAACATTTCTTCATCAGAGAGAAAGTTTTGAAATCCAATAAGTTTCAACTGAAAAGAAAGTGGCTGGTATAATGACGAAACCACTTCCTTGTCCATGATTAAAACTTTTGTCGAGCAAAATTGGACTTACTTAAAAATGTAAAGAACCAATTAATAAGAGAAAGCGTTGAAAGTACTATCATTTTATGCAATTTACTTCACATTTTATTTAATCAGTTTTAATTTTGATCAAGTTTTGTGTTTTTATACTCAGCTTATTCATGTCGATTATGGAATCCGCAATAGTCTATTCCCGCGGATCTCATCCGATCCGCAAGGCATCCGCATCCGCATTGAACACAATTTTTGAATCCGGTGGATGAACTGCAATGTCGATCCGTGAAACCACTTTACCTTATCCTAAACCTGTCAAATGGTTTCATAGTTTTGTTTTCATTTGACTTTATTCAAGTGGCATTCTTCATCTGTAAAAGAAAAGGAATAAGAAATTAAAATTAACAGAAATCTAATAAAATAAATTTTAAATGGATTCCACAGCGTTTTTTTAATAGAAATGAAACTGGAAGGAAATCCGATGTGTGGTACCGGAGGACGAAGCTGAGGTATAAGTCTCAGTCTCCACAACTTTTTGAGCTGCCTTATACTGTGTGTGTGAAATTAGCTTGATTGAAAAAGAAAAATTTTAATAAAAAGAATAACATAATTCATTTATCTAAACCAGCAATGTTTTGGTGTTTGGTCTGCCTTTCGTTTTGATTCGTCACGATCGTGTTTGAACGTTTTATTACATTGACTTTTTGAATACTATTACTTTAGATCGAAATTGAGTTGCATGTTAATTCGATTCTTTCAGGGGTTGATGATGTGCCTATTGTAAGAAGTCAAAGCAAAACTCTTAAATCCACAACTTTTATTCGAATTTTTCGAATAGCGTTGCAAAACACTGGAAAAAACCTACACAAAGGAAGAAGTAACATAGTACCAACAAGAATTTACATTCACTTTTAAATATCCGCAACAATTTTGGTGCGTATGAGAAACGCCAAAAATTGTATGGAGTGCGGATGAACAACGGATTCGGTAATACGCCTTTTTTAACCCAAACTCGCCCTGAATGTCAAATTGAGTGTTTTTTGAGCCTAGGGTTGACCTAGGTTTTCCATAAACTAGCCCTAGCTTTTGCTGTGGCGAGTTGAGAACTGTCAAATGGCATGTATTTTTTTTTGAGCTCGCAGCCGATTGAAGTGAAAACTCAAACGTATGATGTCAATGTTAAAACTTAACTTTATTTTACAAATGCATCCCCTTTTATACTGCTTTCAATCCATTCAATTTTATTCAATAAAATTTGTTTATGACTCAACTGAACTCATATGCACTTTGGTTCTCAATTTCTTACTTGCATAGAATGGACTCATTCTTCGATACATTCTAGTGCAACATGATCTCTCAGTCCAATGTGCTCAAATGTGCATGCGCTCATTCATTATTATGTCATTTGTATATCAGCATGCACAAGTGGTTTCAGATTATCGGAAAATGATTTGGTTTGTTTACACAACAAATTGAATGGATGATTGCATACACAGGGCTTGTATGGTTTGGATGATTGTATACACAACACTCTCGCCGTTCAGAAAAAAATAATTTTATTATTTTTGAATGAGTAAATTATTTTTAAAATGGAATTTGATCTGTTTACATTTACATGTTTCTTGCTCTTATCAAGTTGTTATTGTGTATTTCTTTACTTTTGTTCTCAATTCTTATCACACTATTTGGAGAGTTTTATTCAATTATTTTATAGGGACCTTTAAATGGTCTATCTAGTTTTTTTTATTGCCTATTTTTATGTATACATAGTCTCCTACTTTGAAATTTGCTTTATTTACATTTGGTTGGTTATTACTTATTTTCGTCTTATTTAATTCTAAGTTTTCTTTAGCTTTTTCGTATGCATATTTTAATTTTATTTTGAATTCATTTACATAGTTATAAATTTCTGTTTTATCTTTAATTATTTCAAAAGGTAAAGTACATAATTTACCAAACACCAATTCAAAAGGTGCGTAATTTGTGGTACTGTGTGGTGTAGTGTTGTATGTGTAAGTGTAGTATGGTAGTAACTCTCTTCCCATTCGTCTTTCCCGTTCATAGTCATTAAATAGTCGTTCAGAACTCTATGGTTTCTTTCTATTGAGCCTAAAGTTTCATGGTGAAATGGCGTAGATGTAGCCTTTTCTATTCTTAATAATTTGCATATGTTTACTAATAGTTCATTTGTGAATTCTGTACCTTTATCTGTTTTTAATTTCCTAAAACAACCATATTTTAAAATTAATTTTTCTACTATAGTCTTTCCTACTGAAACGGCATCTTTTGTAACGAATGGAAATGCTTCAATGAATTTTGTAAGCTCACATTGAATTGTCTGAATATACCTGTATCCATTTCATGTTCTGAGTGGTCCTACTGTATCTATTGTTACTGTTTCAAATGATGTACTTGATGTTTCTGTTTTTGTGAATTGTTCTTTGGTTTATTTTGTTATTTTAACCTCATTACAAATTCTGCACTTATTTATATAATTTCTAACCATTTTATTCATATTCTTCCATACATTTTTCTGCTTAAGCTTTGCTATACATCTTCTTATACCTATATGTCCTCCTAATTTATCATCATGATACCTTTTTATTATTTCATTCATTTCTTTTGTATTATGCACTCTTTTTGGTGCATTGTATAATATAATGTCTAGACAATTTTGTTTTCTATTTTGCTGTAGTTCATTAAATATTTCCTTAAATTTGTGCACTGATATTGTTTCAAATATTTAATTATTCATTGCTAACGCTAGCTTTTCTATCTTCACATGCTTTGCATAGGACAACAATTTCCTCGGAATCAATTTTAAATCTGATAATGATTTATCACTGTATGCAACATGTATTTTATCTTTGACTGCATATATTATTTCTTTTTGGGTACCCATCAAATTTTTTATGTTCTCAAGTTGCAAATTCTTAATATTCATAGTGTCTGATATTGATATGCATTCCCATATGTGAAGGTGATCAGTCTCCACTGGTGGCATAGTTTCCGGATTTTCTTCTTTTTCACTAGTGTTATCTATATTTCTCAGCTTCATTGCTTTAGTTAGGACATTTGTGCTTATTTTTGGTATCATTTCTTTTAACTCTTCTGAACTTATTTTTATTCTGGATAATGCATAAGCATTCGTATTCATCTTTCCTTGCTTAAAAACTATGTCAAAATCGTAATCTCTAATTCTAGTTAATTTAGATGAAGGGTGAAGGCGCCCAGATGCTGTAACTTATAGTACACGTCAATTGTGCTTACTATACCTCCAAGCGGTATCCACTGGGACCTGGGATGCTCCGTCCAGAGCTGACCTGCTAAACTAGTAAGTGCGAGTGTTGAAGAAGGAATCCGGAACAAAAGAATTGTGAGCGATCAACACTATAATTGCTCTGCGAGCAATGACTGACTGCACGAATCTCAGTGGTCTACGAGAGCTTTCGTGTAAATGTCCCAGCGTATGAATTCGAAGGACAGAATCAACGGTGGACTTCAGCAGCCATAAAAGCAGAAACCCCTGAAGGAGCTACTCCAACATATTTGGTTTAAAGGTCTTTCAGGGTCTTTCAATACTAGAACAGGGTATTGAAGTAGAGATGGTGGCGAATGAGCTCCTGGTGAGCCAACGGCAGCACTCACACCCCTGCAGCAGGGTACTGACTCTGGATATTCCAGCCCTTTGTGTCCGAAGGGATCCAAAAAGACCTGGCCTTCCAGGTTGGGGGTTGTGCGTAGGGTTAACTACCCAACCATGGAAACAAAATATGGTTCCGAAACCACCAAAAGCCTCGGATAACGATAATGATTTCAAAGTTGACGACCCAAGCAAAAGAAAAAAGGACAACGACCTCCGGATCTGCACGTGGAACGTAAGATCTCTTAACGGACTAGGTGCAGCTGGAGAATTAGCGGACGCCCTGGACTGCTGCAAAGCAGACATAACCGCCATCCAAGAAGTGCGATGGAGTGGACCGGGCATAAAGAAGATGAAAAACTGTGACATCTACTATGGCGACTGCTACAGACAACAGAAACAGCGCTTATTCGGGTGCGGATTTGCCGTTAGAGGAAGACTCAATGATAAGGTGATTAGCCAAAATCCAGTCAATGAGCGTATAATGACCATCCGCATCAGGGCTAAATTCGCCAACATTAGCCTTATATGCGCCCACAGAAAAGAAAGACGACGATTCCAAAGACTGTTTCTACGAGCTCCTCGAAGAAACGTATGAGCAGTGCCCTAGACACGACGTGAAAATCGTCTTTGGCGACTTTATCGCAAAGCTAGGGAAGGCGGACATCTTTGGAAACACAATCGGTAAGCATAGCCTCCATGACAAAACCTCCGAAAACGGACTGAGGCTAATCGATTTTGCTGCGGGGCTAAATCTTGTTGTAAGTAGTACACGCTTCCCGCATCTCAAAATTCATAAAGGTACATGGCGATCCCCAGATCAATTAACCGTCAACCAAATTGACCATGTTGCGATCGACGCAAATCACTCTTCCAGTGTGCTAGATGTCCGAAGTTTCCGAGGGGCCAACTTTGACACGGACCACTACCTTGTTGTAGCCAAGGTACGAATGAGGATATCTTGTTCACGACCAGCACGAACTAACGCTGTGAAGAGATATGACGTCGGAAAGCTACAATCGCAAGAGATTGCCAATGCCTTTTCCAATCGAGTGTCCCTTTAATTATCCTTGAATCTCATGCCGCCAGCAGTAAGCATTGAAGACCAGTGGCAGCAATGCCAAGAAGCCATCAGAACCGCTGCATCTGAGGTTCTGGGTTTCACTCGGCCACCAAAACGAAACCCATGGTTTGATGAAGAATGCAGGCAGGTAAATGCAGCCAAGCAAAAAGCACGACAAATGCTTATGCAAACACGAACGAGGGCTGCTTACGAGCAGTATAACGCGATTTACAAGGAGAAAAGAAGGGAAGAACACCGAATTCTCAAAAAAAAAAAAGAAGCAGCATGAGAAACGCTCGTTTGAGGAAATAGAGAGGTGCCATGACAGGAACGAGATTCGGAAGTTTTACCAAAAGGTAAAAAGATCCTGCCATGGTGGCAAACCCCGAACGCAAGCCTGTAAAGACCAGCAGGGAAACATAGCTATAGAGTCACAGTGGCTTCTGAGGATCTGGAAAGATCATTTCTGCAGACTGCTTAACGGCGATGAGGACACAAATTCCGCTGTCAGGCAGATTGCCCCATTCAGCTTGGACGATGATCAAGAATGCCGTCCTCCCGACCTGGAAGAAGTTAAGCTTGCTATATGCAAACTTAAATCAAATAAGACTGCAGGTGCAGATGGCCTTGATGCCGAACTTTTCAAGGCAGCTGGAGATCAGTTGGAAAGATGCATGCACAGCTGATCTGCATGATATGGTCGGAAGAAAGCATGCCCGATGAATGGAACGTCAGTATAGCCTCCTTAACGCCGCTTATAAGATCTTGTCTGCTGTAATATGTGAACGTCTGAAAACCACGTCAACAACTTGATAGGTCCTTATCAATGTGGTTTTAGACCAGAGAAGTCCACAATAGACCAAATTTTCACATTACGACAGATCTTGGAAAAAACCCGAGAACGTAATATCGATATTCACCATCTTTTTATCGATTTCAAGGCCGCGTATGACAGTATCTACAGAGACGAGCTGTACAGAGCCATGTCTAGTTTCGGCATCCCTGCAAAACTCGTACGACTATGCAGGATGACTTTGGAGAATTCACGCTGCTCCGTCAAGGTCGGTAAAGAACTCACCGAAACTGTCATGCGATTTCTTCAACATCATACTTGAACAGATTGTAAGAAACTCAAACGTCAACCCCAGAAGAACAATCTTTCAAAAGTCTGTACAATTGCTCGCCTATGCAGACAATATTGACGTAATGGGAAGAAAAAAGCGTGATGTCATAGGTGCTTTTGCGAGTATTGAAACAGAAGAGGCATAAATGGGTTTGATTAACTCATAAACCAATGAGGGCAAAACGAAGTATATGTTGTCATCAAATAAGGACACAGAACATCGACGAATTGGACAAAACGTCACAATAGACAGACATAACTTCGAGGTAGTACAGGACTTCGTCTACCTAGGATCCGCTGTAGACACGGACAACAACATCAGTGCGGAGATTAAACGCAGAATAGCTCTTGCCAACAGTTGCTTCTTTGGGTTAAGAAGGCAATTGAGAAACAAAACCCTCTCCGGAAAAACCAAGGTAACCTTGTATAAGACCTTAATCATCCCAGTCCTGCTTTACGGCGCGGAAGCATGGACCTTATCGAAAGCGGATGAGGAAATCCTTGGTCGTTTCGAAAGAAAAATTCTCCGAATGATCTTTGGTCCCGTATGCGAAGACAATGTGTGAAGAAGAAGATACAACAACGAGCTGTATGAGCTGTACCGCGACATGGGCATAGCCAGAAGAGTACGTATCGCGAGGCTACGATGGTTGGGCCATGTAGAGCGGATGGACCCAAACGCTCCGGCTCGTCAGGTGTTCGAAAGCACATTGCAGGGAAATCGCGGAAGGGGAAGACCTCGTCTTAGGTGGCGCAATCAAGTGGATGAAGACCTCAACCGACTTGGAGTGCGAAACTGGAGAGAGCTCGCCTGAAATCGAAGTCGTTATAGAAGGATGTTGGTTGAGGCCCAGGTTCACCCCGAACTGTAATGCCCACCTTAGTAAGTAAGTAAGTTCTTATGTGTAAATAAACTAACTAACGGTCGGTGATCTGTGTACACAAGAAATCTTCTTCCATACAGATAAGGTCTGAAATGATTAATTCTCCAATGAATACCAAGTAACTCTTTCTCTATTACTGATTTATTTAGCTTGTGCTTATTTAATGCTTTACTGGCATATACAATGGGCATTGCCTACCTCTCCTTGAGATAAAATTGCTCCTAATGCATAATTTGATGCATCTGTTCTTAGTATAAATGGTTTTGAAAAATTTGGGTAAGATAGGATTGGTGGTGACATTAACTTTGATTTAAGTGTTTCAAATGCTGTTTGACAATTTTGTGTCCAGCTAAATATCTGATTTTTCTTTAATAATTGATTTAGTGGTTTTGCAATTTCTGCAAAATCTTGTATGAAACGTCTATGGTAATTACAGAAAGCTACGAAACTTCGAACTTCATCTACGTTATCCGGTTTAGGATATTCTTTAATAACATTGTATTTATCTGGGTCTATAGTTAAACCTTTTGCAGTTATTAAATGTCCAAGATAAACTACTTCTGGAGTTAGAAAATTACATTTGCTTGGGTTTAGTTTTAAATTATATTTACGTAACCTTTTAAAAACTTCTGTTAGATTGTTATTATACTCTCTAAGATTTGATCCAAAAACGATTATATCATCTACGTATAGAAATGCAGATGCTTGCAGTCCACTAAGTGCAATTGATAACATTTTCTGAAAGCTGTTTGTTGAAATTTTTAATCCAAAAGGTAATCTTTTGAATTGAAAGTGACCAGTGTTCGTAGAAAATGCTGTTAGTGGTCTGGATTTCGAATGTAATGGAATTTGGTGAAATGAATCCAAAGTTGAAAAAAATTTAGCGTTTCCTAATTTATCTAATATGTCTTCCAAACGAGTTAATGGAAATTTATCATCAACCGCTTTTTTGTTTAAAGACCTTAAATCAACTACTAATCTCCATTTTTTGTTACCTTCTTTGTCCTTTTATGGAACTATTAACAATGGTGAATTATAAGGACTTATAGATGGTTCAACTTTATCTTCATGTATCAACTTTTCAACCTGGTTTTTAATTTCATTCAAGTTAGCATGCGGAAGTCTGTAATTTTTTATGAATACTGGAGTTTTATCTATAGTTGTTATTTTCTGTTCATAAAAATTATTTTTTGTTAGTATTTCATTTTCCAAGTGAAATATATTTTGAAATTGCTTGCATAATTTAAGTATTTCTGTTTTAGCGTTATCATCTAAATTCTAAACTATCTACTTTTATTTCCTTTTCTATTTTCTTAAATCTATCTTCATCTACCAAACTATTTTTAAATTGTAATATTTCTTAACTTGAAATTGGTTCTATTCCTAATGAGATATGTTTAAGGGTTACTTCTGAATCAGCTGTATTTAGTATTTTTACATGTTTGATTCCTATTGCTGGTATTAATGAATTTGCTAAAAATACTCCCTTTTTCATTTCTTTTCCATGTATTACGCTATCTTCCTTTACGTCTAAATCGATTTTATGAATTATCTCTGTTCTTGCTGGAATTGTAATCTCATTTTTAATGTCTCTTGTATTCATATTCATTGGTAAAACCATCTTTTCGCCATCTAATGGAATTATTAGTACACATGTTCAATCTTACAGTTATATCGTAATAAAAAGTCTCTACCTAGTATTCCATCTGTACTTAAATTTATATTCGTATCTACTATATTAAATGTTTGTTCTAATTTCACATCTTCTATATGTAATTCAATTTTTGAAGTGCCTAAAGTTAATAATGAATTCTCAGATATGTCTACCTTTAATCTTTAATTTTACAAAATTTGTATGTTCTTCTGAAATTGTTATTCTTATTATTTTCTTCTGAACGTTAGCCCCGGGTTCTGTTGTCAGGGGACGTACCCGTTTCCCTGAACATTTTGCCTATTATTATTTCTTTGCATTCTGTGCTGTCCTCTGTAATTAAATTGACCCCTATGCTAGTTTAAATTATTTCTGTTGACATTCTGAAAAGTATTACTATGACTTGAGTAATTATTGTTGCTTCTGCTAAAATTACTTCTATTGTTAATTCTACCTCTACTGTAGTGCACGACATTTCTAGATTGGTTGGGTTCTATCTCTAATGCAATTCGTTGGTCTTGTGGCTATCACTAATGATTTGTATGGTTCTGCTAAACCATTTTTAAAAGCCGTCATTCCTATCTGATCGTTTAGTTTTACTATTACTTCTCTGTGCTCATCTCCTTGTTCTGAGATTTGCAATTCATTTAAAGAAGCTGGTAATGGTAATGCTTCTATGTGTGAAGCAAAGACCAAAACTGTCTGGTTTCCTTGATAGCAATTTGCAATATCACTATGTAATCGTGATGCAGTTTTATTTGATTTGTATGATTTTTTTAATACTTTTTTTAGGTCTTCAAGATTTCTAGGTGTATTTTCAGTTTGTATCTTGTTTTGACTTTTTCTGAAAGTTTTGTAGCTAAAATGATCTGGATTAGTATCGCTTTTTGTGTTTCACCTTTAAGAGTGCTATGATAGAATTCGATTAAACCTAAGAAATTACTTAAATCTTTTCTTTCCCCTTGAAATTCAGGTAAAACTTTTGTAGCAGTAACTAAATCGAAATTCGCCATTATATTTATTTTAATGTCTTTTTCTAAGTCAATGTCTGTGATATGTTCTTCTTCTACTATTCTTTCTAACTCAGTATTTTTCTCCTTTAGTTTCAAATATTTATTGATCTCTTCTACTAATTTATTGTATTTTACTCTTAGTTTTTGTAAGTCTTTTACATCAGCTGTCTCTATTATTTGTGTCCACAATAATTTTATTTGTCTGTTAGTTTCGTTAATGTAATTTTTACTATATGTTCTATTAGGTGTTTTCTTTAATTTTTCTAATATGTTCTTTATGATAATGAATTCCATGAAAAAAATTTTTTTTTGATTTTATTTTCTAATTGACAATTTATACGTTATTAAAATTTTTCATAGCATGTTTTTTCAAATATTGTTTGTAATATGCATTTATTTTACATACTACCAAAAAAAAAACTAAACAAAAGTTGATGTATATGATGGTCGATGTTGTTGGCAGGTTGCTTGTTGTGGCTGCTGCAGCGTTGTTATTGTTTATGATCTCTTCCTTCGATTCTTTGCCACCCATTTTTCTTTATTTCCTTTAGTTCTTGTAGTAGTATCCTCTTTGTTTCCCCCTTTGAGATGTTTATGGTACTCTGAAGCTTCGCACACTTTCTTTGGTGTTGCCTTTTTCTGCCACCTCTTTTTTTTTTTGTTTCGATATTTGATGCTTGTCTGGTTTTATAGTTTAATGTCTTGCGTTGTACTGCTCGATAGTTATCGGTTTTGGTCCAGCCGTAATTGATGTTGGTGTGTATTTTGGTGTGTCCACTTGTTAAGTTGTCGGTTTTGGGATATACTTCAGTAGTTCCTCCCACTTTTTGAATATCTTGTTGATGTCTTCTATTGTTGTCATTTTATTCTTGGACACCACGTAGCTTTTAAAGCACATTGCAGGGAAATCGCGGAAGGGGAAGACCTCGTCTTAGGTGGCGCAATCAAGTGGATGAAGACCTCAACCGACTTGGAGTGCGAAACTGGAGAGAGCTCGCCTGAAATCGAAGTCGTTATAGAAGGATGTTGGTTGAGGCCCAGGTTCACCCCGAACTGTAATGCCCACCTTAGTAAGTAAGTAAGTTCTTATGTGTAAATAAACTAACTAAAGGCGGTATTACACTATCATATAAATATGGCAAGTTGACAAAAAAAATATGGCACAACATTGTCATATAAGTGTGATAGTCATATATATATGGCAGTATTTGTATGTCTCCATATATATGACAATGATTCTAGAGCCATATATATATGGTGTAGTGTAATACAAAATCATAATGGTCACCATATAAGTATGTTCGTCTTGTGTCAAGTCGTGTAGAAATAAAGGCATATTTCTTTTTTATTTTCATTATTATCTCTGTCACTTATTATTGACATTTACATCTAGGTATGAACGAGTATACATGTGTAATAAAATTTCAGATTTCACATAAGCACTCCGTGCATTCAACGTACAATACAAATAGAAATAAAGAAATAACTACAAATAGAGAAATAAAAATAAAAAAACAAAGGATGCCGATTGCATGACAAGCGCAAGTCATATAAAATCAATCGATTTTTATATGGCTAGTTCAATATATTCATGCTTGCCATACTTTATATGGCAGAGGCTGCCATATAAGTGTGATAGCGATACTTTTCTTTGTCATATAATTATTGTTTGCCATATAAATTGTCCATATATATATGGCATAGTGTAATAGCACTTGCAATATTTACAGAAAAAGTGCCATATATTATATGACAACTTTGTTCATATATATATATGATAGTGTAATACCGCCTTAACGGTCGGTGATCTGTGTACACAAGAAATCTTCTTCCATACAGATAAGGTCTGAAATGATTAATTCTCCAATGAATACCAAATAACTCTTTCTCTATTACTGATTTATTTAACTTGTGCTTATTTAATGCTTTACTGGCATATACAATGGGCATATCATTGCCTACCTCTCCTTGAGATAAAATTGCTCCTAATGCATAATTTGATGCATCTGTTCTTAGTATGAATAGTTTTGAAAAATTTGGGTAAGATAGGATTGGTGGTGACATTAACTTTGATTTAAGTGTTTCAAATGCTGTTTGACAATTTTGTGTCCAGCTAAATATCTGATTTTTCTTTAATAATTGATTTAGTGGTTTTGCAATTTCTGCAAAATCTTGTATGAAACGTCTATGGTAATTAGAGAAAGCTACGAAACTTCGAACTTCATCTACGTTATCCGGTTTAGGATATTCTTTAATAACATTGTATTTATCTGGGTCTATATTTAAACCTTTTGCAGTTATTAAATGTCCAAAATAAACTACTTCTTGAGTTAGAAAATTACATTTGCTTGGGTTTAGTTTTAAATTATATTTACGTAACCTTTTAAAAAGTTCTGTTAGATTGTTATTATACTCTCTAAGATTTGATCCAAAAACGATTATATCATCTACGTATAGAAATGCAGATGCTTGCAGTCCGCTAAGTGCAATTGATAACATTTTCTGAAAGCTGTTTGTTGAAATTTTTAATCCAAAAGGTAATCTTTTGAATTGAAAGTGACCAGTGTTCGTAGAAAATGCTGTTAGTGGTCTGGATTTCGAATGTAATGGAATTTGGTGAAATGAATCCAAAGTTGAAAAAAATTTAGCGTTTCCTAATTTATCTAATATGTCTTCCAAACGAGTTAATGGAAATTTATCATCAACCGCTTTTTTGTTTAAAGACCTTAAATCAACTACTAATCTCCATTTTTTGTTACCTTCTTTGTCCTTTTATGGAACTATTAACAATGGTGAATTATAAGGACTTATAGATGGTTCAACTTTATCTTCATGTATCAACTTTTCAACCTGGTTTTTAATTTCATTCAAGTTAGCATGCGGAAGTCTGTAATTTTTTATGAATACTGGAGTTTTATCTATAGTTGTTATTTTCTGTTCATAAAAACTATTTTTTGTTAGTATTTCATTTTCCAAGTGAAATATATTTTGAAATTGCTTGCATAATTTAAGTATTTCTGTTTTAGCGTTATCATCTAAACTATCTACTTTTATTTCCTTTTCTATTTTCTTAAATCGATCTTCATCTACCAAACTATTTTTAAATTGTAATATTTCTTAACTTGAAATTGGTTCTATTCCTAATGAGATATGTTTAAGGGTTACTTCTGAATCAGCTGTATTTAGTATTTTTACATGTTTGATTCCTATTGCTGGTATTAATGAATTTGCTAAAAATACTCCCTTTTTCATTTCTTTTCCATGTATTACGCTATCTTCCTTTACGTCTAAATCGATTTTATGAATTATCTCTGTTCTTGCTGGAATTGTAATCTCATTTTTAATGTCTCTTGTATTCATATTCATTGGTAAAACCATCTTTTCGCCATCTAATGGAATTATTAGTACACATGTTCAATCTTACAGTTATATCGTAATAAAAAGTCTCTACCTAGTATTCCATCTGTACTTAAATTTATATTCGTATCTACTATATTAAATGTTTGTTCTAATTTCACATCTTCTATATGTAATTCAATTTTTGAAGTGCCTAAAGTTAATAATGAATTCTCAGATATGTCTACCTTTAATCTTTAATTTTACAAAATTTGTATGTTCTTCTGAAATTGTTATTCTTATTATTTTCTTCTGAACGTTAGCCCCGGGTTCTGTTGTCAGGGGACGTACCCGTTTCCCTGAACATTTTGCCTATTATTATTTCTTTGCATTCTGTGCTGTCCTCTGTAATTAAATTGACCCCTATGCTGGTTTAAATTATTTCTGTTGACATTCTGAAAAGTATTACTATGACTTGAGTAATTATTGTTGCTTCTGCTAAAATTACTTCTATTGTTAATTCTACCTCTACTGTAGTGCACGACATTTCTAGATTGGTTGGGTTCTATCTCTAATGCAATTTGTTGGTCTTGTGGCTATCACTAATGATTTGTATGGTTCTGCTAAACCATTTTTAAAAGCCGTCATTCCTATCTGATCGTTTAGTTTTACTATTACTTCTCTGTGCTCATCTCCTTGTTCTGAGATTTGCAATTCATTTAAAGAAGCTGGTAATGGTAATGCTTCTATGTGTGAAGCAAAGACCAAAACTGTCTGGTTTCCTTGATAGCAATTTGCAATATCACTATGTAATCGTGATGCAGTTTTATTTGATTTGTATGATTTTTTTAATACTTTTTTTAGGTCTTCAAGATTTCTAGGTGTATTTTCAGTTTGTATCTTGTTTTGACTTTTTCTGAAAGTTTTGTAGCTAAAATGGTCTGGATTAGTATCGCTTTTTGTGTTTCACCTTTAAGAGTGCTATGATAGAATTCGATTAAACCTAAGAAATTACTTAAATCTTTTCTTTCCCCTTGAAATTCAGGTAAAACTTTTGTAGCAGTAACTAAATCGAAATTCGCCATTATATTTATTTTAATGTCTTTTTCTAAGTCAATGTCTGTGATATGTTCTTCTTCTACTATTCTTTCTAACTCAGTATTTTTCTCCTTTAGTTTCAAATATTTATTGATCTCTTCTACTAATTTATTGTATTTTACTCTTAGTTTTTGTAAGTCTTTTACATCAGCTGTCTCTATTATTTGTGTCCACAATAATTTTATTTGTCTGTTAGTTTCGTTAATGTAATTTTTACTATATGTTCTATTTGGTGTTTTCTTTAATTTTTCTAATTTGCAAAATTTTTTTTTTGATTTTATTTTCTAATTGACAATTTATACGTTATTAAAATTTTTCATAGCATGTTTTTTCAAATATTGTTTGTAATATGCATTTATTTTACATACTACCAGAAAAAAAACTAAACAAAAGTTGATGTATATGATGGTCGATGTTGTTGGCAGGTTGCTTGTTGTGGCTGCTGCAGCGTTGTTATTGTTTATGATCTCTTCCTTCGATTCTTTGCCACCCATTTTTCTTTATTTCCTTTAGTTCTTGTAGTAGTATCCTCTTTGTTTCCCCCTTTGAGATGTTTATGGTACTCTGAAGCTTCGCACACTTTCTTTGGTGTTGCCTTTTTCTGCCACCTCTTTTTTTTTTTTGTTTCGATATTTGATGCTTGTCTGGTTTTATAGTTTAATGTCTTGCGTTGTACTGCTCGATAGTTATCGGTTTTGGTCCAGCCGTAATTGATGTTGGTGTGTATTTTGGTGTGTCCACTTGTTAAGTTGTCGGTTTTGGGATATACTTCAGTAGTTCCTCCCACTTTTTGAATATCTTGTTGATGTCTTCTATTGTTGTCATTTTATTCTTGGACACCACGTAGCTTTTAAAGCACATTGCAGGGAAATCGCGGAAGGGGAAGACCTCGTCTTAGGTGGCGCAATCAAGTGGATGAAGACCTCAACCGACTTGGAGTGCGAAACTGGAGAGAGCTCGCCTGAAATCGAAGTCGTTATAGAAGGATGTTGGTTGAGGCCCAGGTTCACCCCGAACTGTAATGCCCACCTTAGTAAGTAAGTAAGTTCTTATGTGTAAATAAACTAACTAAAGGCGGTATTACACTATCATATAAATATGGCAAGTTGACAAAAAAAATATGGCACAACATTGTCATATAAGTGTGATAGTCATATATATATGGCAGTATTTGTATGTCTCCATATATATGACAATGATTCTAGAGCCATATATATATGGTGTAGTGTAATACAAAATCATAATGGTCACCATATAAGTATGTTCGTCTTGTGTCAAGTCGTGTAGAAATAAAGGCATATTTCTTTTTTATTTTCATTATTATCTCTGTCACTTATTATTGACATTTACATCTAGGTATGTACGAGTATACATGTGTAATAAAATTTCAGATTTCACATAAGCACTCCGTGCATTCAACGTACAATACAAATAGAAATAAAGAAATAACTACAAATAGAGAAATAAAAATAAAAAAACAAAGGATGCCGATTGCATGACAAGCGCAAGTCATATAAAATCAATCGATTTTTATATGGCTAGTTCAATATATTCATGCTTGCCATACTTTATATGGCAGAGGCTGCCATATAAGTGTGATAGCGATACTTTTCTTTGTCATATAATTATTGTTTGCCATATAAATTGTCCATATATATATGGCATAGTGTAATAGCACTTGCAATATTTACAGAAAAAGTGCCATATATTATATGACAACTTTGTTCATATATATATGATAGTGTAATACCGCCTTAACGGTCGGTGATCTGTGTACACAAGAAATCTTCTTCCATACAGATAAGGTCTGAAATGATTAATTCTCCAATGAATACCAAATAACTCTTTCTCTATTACTGATTTATTTAACTTGTGCTTATTTAATGCTTTACTGGCATATACAATGGGCATATCATTGCCTACCTCTCCTTGAGATAAAATTGCTCCTAATGCATAATTTGATGCATCTGTTCTTAGTATGAATGGTTTTGAAAAATTTGGGTAAGATAGGATTGGTGGTGACATTAACTTTGATTTAAGTGTTTCAAATGCTGTTTGACAATTTTGTGTCCAGCTAAATATCTGATTTTTCTTTAATAATTGATTTAGTGGTTTTGCAATTTCTGCAAAATCTTGTATGAAACGTCTATGGTAATTAGAGAAAGCTACGAAACTTCGAACTTCATCTACGTTATCCGGTTTAGGATATTCTTTAATAACATTGTATTTATCTGGGTCTATAGTTAAACCTTTTGCAGTTATTAAATGTCCAAAATAAACTACTTCTTGAGTTAGAAAATTACATTTGCTTGGGTTTAGTTTTAAATTATATTTACGTAACCTTTTAAAAAGTTCTGTTAGATTGTTATTATACTCTCTAAGATTTGATCCAAAAACGATTATATCATCTACGTATAGAAATGCAGATGCTTGCAGTCCGCTAAGTGCAATTGATAACATTTTCTGAAAGCTGTTTGTTGAAATTTTTAATCCAAAAGGTAATCTTTTGAATTGAAAGTGACCAGTGTTCGTAGAAAATGCTGTTAGTGGTCTGGATTTCGAATGTAATGGAATTTGGTGAAATGAATCCAAAGTTGAAAAAAATTTAGCGTTTCCTAATTTATCTAATATGTCTTCCAAACGAGTTAATGGAAATTTATCATCAACCGCTTTTTTGTTTAAAGACCTTAAATCAACTACTAATCTCAATTTTTGTTACCTTCTTTGTCCTTTTATGGAACTATTAACAATGGTGAATTATAAGGACTTATAGATGGTTCAACTTTATCTTCATGTATCAACTTTTCAACCTGGTTTTTAATTTCATTCAAGTTAGCATGCGGAAGTCTGTAATGTTTTATAAATACTGGAGTTTTATCTATAGTTGTTATTTTCTGTTCATAAAAACTATTTTTTGTTAGTATTTCATTTTCCAAGTGAAATATATTTTGAAATTGCTTGCATAATTTAAGTATTTCTGTTTTAGCGTTATCATCTAAATTCTAAACTATCTACTTTTATTTCCTTTTCTATTTTCTTAAATCGATCTTCATCTACCAAACTATTTTTAAATTGTAATATTTCTTAACTTGAAATTGGTTCTATTCCTAATGAGATATGTTTAAGGGTTACTTCTGAATCAGCTGTATTTAGTATTTTTACATGTTTGATTCCTATTGCTGGTATTAATGAATTTGCTAAAAATACTCCCTTTTTCATTTCTTTTCCATGTATTACGCTATCTTCCTTTACGTCTAAATCGATTTTATGAATTATCTCTGTTCTTGCTGGAATTGTAATCTCATTTTTAATGTCTCTTGTATTCATATTCATTGGTAAAACCATCTTTTCGCCATCTAATGGAATTATTAGTACACATGTTCAATCTTACAGTTATATCGTAATAAAAAGTCTCTACCTAGTATTCCATCTGTACTTAAATTTATATTCGTATCTACTATATTAAATGTTTGTTCTAATTTCACATCTTCTATATGTAATTCAATTTTTGAAGTGCCTAAAGTTAATAATGAATTCTCAGATATGTCTACCTTTAATCTTTAATTTTACAAAATTTGTATGTTCTTCTGAAATTGTTATTCTTATTATTTTCTTCTGAACGTTAGCCCCGGGTTCTGTTGTCAGGGGACGTACCCGTTTCCCTGAACATTTTGCCTATTATTATTTCTTTGCATTCTGTGCTGTCCTCTGTAATTAAATTGACCCATATGCTGGTTTAAATTATTTCTGTTGACATTCTGAAAAGTATTACTATGACTTGAGTAATTATTGTTGCTTCTGCTAAAATTACTTCTATTGTTAATTCTACCTCTACTGTAGTGCACGACATTTCTAGATTGGTTGGGTTCTATCTCTAATGCAATTTGTTGGTCTTGTGGCTATCACTAATGATTTGTATGGTTCTGCTAAACCATTTTTAAAAGCCGTCATTCCTATCTGATCGTTTAGTTTTACTATTACTTCTCTCTCGCAATTCATTTAAAGAAGCTGGTAATGGTAATGCTTCTATGTGTGAAGCAAAGACCAAAACTGTCTGGTTTCCTTGATAGCAATTTGCAATATCACTATGTAATCGTGATGCAGTTTTATTTGATTTGTATGATTTTTTTAATACTTTTTTTAGGTCTTCAAGATTTCTAGGTGTATTTTCAGTTTGTATCTTGTTTTGACTTTTTCTGAAAGTTTTGTAGCTAAAATGGTCTGGATTAGTATCGCTTTTTGTGTTTCACCTTTAAGAGTGCTATGATAGAATTCGATTAAACCTAAGAAATTACTTAAATCTTTTCTTTCCCCTTGAAATTCAGGTAAAACTTTTGTAGCAGTAACTAAATCGAAATTCGCCATTATATTTATTTTAATGTCTTTTTCTAAGTCAATGTCTGTGATATGTTCTTCTTCTACTATTCTTTCTAACTCAGTATTTTTCTCCTTTAGTTTCAAATATTTATTGATCTCTTCTACTAATTTATTGTATTTTACTCTTAGTTTTTGTAAGTCTTTTACATCAGCTGTCTCTATTATTTGTGTCCACAATAATTTTATTTGTCTGTTAGTTTCGTTAATGTAATTTTTACTATATGTTCTATTTGGTGTTTTCTTTAATTTTTCTAATTTGCAAAATTTTTTTTTTGATTTTATTTTCTAATTGACAATTTATACGTTATTAAAATTTTTCATAGCATGTTTTTTCAAATATTGTTTGTAATATGCATTTATTTTACATACTACCAGAAAAAAAACTAAACAAAAGTTGATGTATATGATGGTCGATGTTGTTGGCAGGTTGCTTGTTGTGGCTGCTGCAGCGTTGTTATTGTTTATGATCTCTTCCTTCGATTCTTTGCCACCCATTTTTCTTTATTTCCTTTAGTTCTTGTAGTAGTATCCTCTTTGTTTCCCCCTTTGAGATGTTTATGGTACTCTGAAGCTTCGCACACTTTCTTTGGTGTTGCCTTTTTCTGCCACCTCTTTTTTTTTTTGTTTCGATATTTGATGCTTGTCTGGTTTTATAGTTTAATGTCTTGCGTTGTACTGCTCGATAGTTATCGGTTTTGGTCCAGCCGTAATTGATGTTGGTGTGTATTTTGGTGTGTCCACTTGTTAAGTTGTCGGTTTTGGGATATACTTCAGTAGTTCCTCCCACTTTTTGAATATCTTGTTGATGTCTTCTATTGTTGTCATTTTATTCTTGGACACCACGTAGCTTTTAAAGCACATTGCAGGGAAATCGCGGAAGGGGAAGACCTCGTCTTAGGTGGCGCAATCAAGTGGATGAAGACCTCAACCGACTTGGAGTGCGAAACTGGAGAGAGCTCGCCTGAAATCGAAGTCGTTATAGAAGGATGTTGGTTGAGGCCCAGGTTCACCCCGAACTGTAATGCCCACCTTAGTAAGTAAGTAAGTTCTTATGTGTAAATAAACTAACTAAAGGCGGTATTACACTATCATATAAATATGGCAAGTTGACAAAAAAAATATGGCACAACATTGTCATATAAGTGTGATAGTCATATATATATGGCAGTATTTGTATGTCTCCATATATATGACAATGATTCTAGAGCCATATATATATGGTGTAGTGTAATACAAAATCATAATGGTCACCATATAAGTATGTTCGTCTTGTGTCAAGTCGTGTAGAAATAAAGGCATATTTCTTTTTTATTTTCATTATTATCTCTGTCACTTATTATTGACATTTACATCTAGGTATGTACGAGTATACATGTGTAATAAAATTTCAGATTTCACATAAGCACTCCGTGCATTCAACGTACAATACAAAAAGAAATAACTACAAATAGAGAAATAAAAATAAAAAAACAAAGGATGCCGATTGCATGACAAGCGCAAGTCATATAAAATCAATCGATTTTTATATGGCTAGTTCAATATATTCATGCTTGCCATACTTTATATGGCAGAGGCTGCCATATAAGTGTGATAGCGATACTTTTCTTTGTCATATAATTATTGTTTGCCATATAAATTGTCCATATATATATGGCATAGTGTAATAGCACTTGCAATATTTACAGAAAAAGTGCCATATATTATATGACAACTTTGTTCATATATATATGATAGTGTAATACCGCCTTAACGGTCGGTGATCTGTGTACACAAGAAATCTTCTTCCATACAGATAAGGTCTGAAATGATTAATTCTCCAATGAATACCAAATAACTCTTTCTCTATTACTGATTTATTTAACTTGTGCTTATTTAATGCTTTACTGGCATATACAATGGGCATATCATTGCCTACCTCTCCTTGAGATAAAATTGCTCCTAATGCATAATTTGATGCATCTGTTCTTAGTATGAATAGTTTTGAAAAATTTGGGTAAGATAGGATTGGTGGTGACATTAACTTTGATTTAAGTGTTTCAAATGCTGTTTGACAATTTTGTGTCCAGCTAAATATCTGATTTTTCTTTAATAATTGATTTAGTGGTTTTGCAATTTCTGCAAAATCTTGTATGAAACGTCTATGGTAATTAGAGAAAGCTACGAAACTTCGAACTTCATCTACGTTATCCGGTTTAGGATATTCTTTAATAACATTGTATTTATCTGGGTCTATAGTTAAACCTTTTGCAGTTATTAAATGTCCAAAATAAACTACTTCTTGAGTTAGAAAATTACATTTGCTTGGGTTTAGTTTTAAATTATATTTACGTAACCTTTTAAAAAGTTCTGTTAGATTGTTATTATACTCTCTAAGATTTGATCCAAAAACGATTATATCATCTACGTATAGAAATGCAGATGCTTGCAGTCCGCTAAGTGCAATTGATAACATTTTCTGAAAGCTGTTTGTTGAAATTTTTAATCCAAAAGGTAATCTTTTGAATTGAAAGTGACCAGTGTTCGTAGAAAATGCTGTTAGTGGTCTGGATTTCGAATGTAATGGAATTTGGTGAAATGAATCCAAAGTTGAAAAAAATTTAGCGTTTCCTAATTTATCTAATATGTCTTCCAAACGAGTTAATGGAAATTTATCATCAACCGCTTTTTTGTTTAAAGACCTTAAATCAACTACTAATCTCCATTTTTTGTTACCTTCTTTGTCCTTTTATGGAACTATTAACAATGGTGAATTATAAGGACTTATAGATGGTTCAACTTTATCTTCATGTATCAACTTTTCAACCTGGTTTTTAATTTCATTCAAGTTAGCATGCGGAAGTCTGTAATTTTTTATGAATACTGGAGTTTTATCTATAGTTGTTATTTTCTGTTCATAAAAACTATTTTTTGTTAGTATTTCATTTTCCAAGTGAAATATATTTTGAAATTGCTTGCATAATTTAAGTATTTCTGTTTTAGCGTTATCATCTAAACTATCTACTTTTATTTCCTTTTCTATTTTCTTAAATCGATCTTCATCTACCAAACTATTTTTAAATTGTAATATTTCTTAACTTGAAATTGGTTCTATTCCTAATGAGATATGTTTAAGGGTTACTTCTGAATCAGCTGTATTTAGTATTTTTACATGTTTGATTCCTATTGCTGGTATTAATGAATTTGCTAAAAATACTCCCTTTTTCATTTCTTTTCCATGTATTACGCTATCTTCCTTTACGTCTAAATCGATTTTATGAATTATCTCTGTTCTTGCTGGAATTGTAATCTCATTTTTAATGTCTCTTGTATTCATATTCATTGGTAAAACCATCTTTTCGCCATCTAATGGAATTATTAGTACACATGTTCAATCTTACAGTTATATCGTAATAAAAAGTCTCTACCTAGTATTCCATCTGTACTTAAATTTATATTCGTATCTACTATATTAAATGTTTGTTCTAATTTCACATCTTCTATATGTAATTCAATTTTTGAAGTGCCTAAAGTTAATAATGAATTCTCAGATATGTCTACCTTTAATCTTTAATTTTACAAAATTTGTATGTTCTTCTGAAATTGTTATTCTTATTATTTTCTTCTGAACGTTAGCCCCGGGTTCTGTTGTCAGGGGACGTACCCGTTTCCCTGAACATTTTGCCTATTATTATTTCTTTGCATTCTGTGCTGTCCTCTGTAATTAAATTGACCCCTATGCTGGTTTAAATTATTTCTGTTGACATTCTGAAAAGTATTACTATGACTTGAGTAATTATTGTTGCTTCTGCTAAAATTACTTCTATTGTTAATTCTACCTCTACTGTAGTGCACGACATTTCTAGATTGGTTGGGTTCTATCTCTAATGCAATTTGTTGGTCTTGTGGCTATCACTAATGATTTGTATGGTTCTGCTAAACCATTTTTAAAAGCCGTCATTCCTATCTGATCGTTTAGTTTTACTATTACTTCTCTGTGCTCATCTCCTTGTTCTGAGATTTGCAATTCATTTAAAGAAGCTGGTAATGGTAATGCTTCTATGTGTGAAGCAAAGACCAAAACTGTCTGGTTTCCTTGATAGCAATTTGCAATATCACTATGTAATCGTGATGCAGTTTTATTTGATTTGTATGATTTTTTTAATACTTTTTTTAGGTCTTCAAGATTTCTAGGTGTATTTTCAGTTTGTATCTTGTTTTGACTTTTTCTGAAAGTTTTGTAGCTAAAATGATCTGGATTAGTATCGCTTTTTGTGTTTCACCTTTAAGAGTGCTATGATAGAATTCGATTAAACCTAAGAAATTACTTAAATCTTTTCTTTCCCCTTGAAATTCAGGTAAAACTTTTGTAGCAGTAACTAAATCGAAATTCGCCATTATATTTATTTTAATGTCTTTTTCTAAGTCAATGTCTGTGATATGTTCTTCTTCTACTATTCTTTCTAACTCAGTATTTTTCTCCTTTAGTTTCAAATATTTATTGATCTCTTCTACTAATTTATTGTATTTTACTCTTAGTTTTTGTAAGTCTTTTACATCAGCTGTCTCTATTATTTGTGTCCACAATAATTTTATTTGTCTGTTAGTTTCGTTAATGTAATTTTTACTATATGTTCTATTAGGTGTTTTCTTTAATTTTTCTAATTTGCAAAATTTTTTTTTTGATTTTATTTTCTAATTGACAATTTATACGTTATTAAAATTTTTCATAGCATGTTTTTTCAAATATTGTTTGTAATATGCATTTATTTTACATACTACCAGAAAAAAAACTAAACAAAAGTTGATGTATATGATGGTCGATGTTGTTGGCAGGTTGCTTGTTGTGGCTGCTGCAGCGTTGTTATTGTTTATGATCTCTTCCTTCGATTCTTTGCCACCCATTTTTCTTTATTTCCTTTAGTTCTTGTAGTAGTATCCTCTTTGTTTCCCCCTTTGAGATGTTTATGGTACTCTGAAGCTTCGCACACTTTCTTTGGTGTTGCCTTTTTCTGCCACCTCTTTTTTTTTTTGTTTCGATATTTGATGCTTGTCTGGTTTTATAGTTTAATGTCTTGCGTTGTACTGCTCGATAGTTATCGGTTTTGGTCCAGCCGTAATTGATGTTGGTGTGTATTTTGGTGTGTCCACTTGTTAAGTTGTCGGTTTTGGGATATACTTCAGTAGTTCCTCCCACTTTTTGAATATCTTGTTGATGTCTTCTATTGTTGTCATTTTATTCTTGGACACCACGTAGCTTTTAAAGCACATTGCAGGGAAATCGCGGAAGGGGAAGACCTCGTCTTAGGTGGCGCAATCAAGTGGATGAAGACCTCAACCGACTTGGAGTGCGAAACTATATAAGTGTGATAGTCATATATATATGGCAGTATTTGTATGTCTCCATATATATGACAATGATTCTAGAGCCATATATATATGGTGTAGTGTAATACAAAATCATAATGGTCACCATATAAGTATGTTCGTCTTGTGTCAAGTCGTGTAGAAATAAAGGCATATTTCTTTTTTATTTTCATTATTATCTCTGTCACTTATTATTGACATTTACATCTAGGTATGTACGAGTATACATGTGTAATAAAATTTCAGATTTCACATAAGCACTCCGTGCATTCAACGTACAATACAAAAAGAAATAACTACAAATAGAGAAATAAAAATAAAAAAACAAAGGATGCCGATTGCATGACAAGCGCAAGTCATATAAAATCAATCGATTTTTATATGGCTAGTTCAATATATTCATGCTTGCCATACTTTATATGGCAGAGGCTGCCATATAAGTGTGATAGCGATACTTTTCTTTGTCATATAATTATTGTTTGCCATATAAATTGTCCATATATATATGGCATAGTGTAATAGCACTTGCAATATTTACAGAAAAAGTGCCATATATTATATGACAACTTTGTTCATATATATATGATAGTGTAATACCGCCTTAACGGTCGGTGATCTGTGTACACAAGAAATCTTCTTCCATACAGATAAGGTCTGAAATGATTAATTCTCCAATGAATACCAAATAACTCTTTCTCTATTACTGATTTATTTAACTTGTGCTTATTTAATGCTTTACTGGCATATACAATGGGCATATCATTGCCTACCTCTCCTTGAGATAAAATTGCTCCTAATGCATAATTTGATGCATCTGTTCTTAGTATGAATGGTTTTGAAAAATTTGGGTAAGATAGGATTGGTGGTGACATTAACTTTGATTTAAGTGTTTCAAATGCTGTTTGACAATTTTGTGTCCAGCTAAATATCTGATTTTTCTTTAATAATTGATTTAGTGGTTTTGCAATTTCTGCAAAATCTTGTATGAAACGTCTATGGTAATTAGAGAAAGCTACGAAACTTCGAACTTCATCTACGTTATCCGGTTTAGGATATTCTTTAATAACATTGTATTTATCTGGGTCTATAGTTAAACCTTTTGCATTAATTAAATGTCCAAAATAAACTACTTCTTGAGTTAGAAAATTACATTTGCTTGGGTTTAGTTTTAAATTATATTTACGTAACCTTTTAAAAAGTTCTGTTAGATTGTTATTATACTCTCTAAGATTTGATCCAAAAACGATTATATCATCTACGTATAGAAATGCAGATGCTTGCAGTCCGCTAAGTGCAATTGATAACATTTTCTGAAAGCTGTTTGTTGAAATTTTTAATCCAAAAGGTAATCTTTTGAATTGAAAGTGACCAGTGTTCGTAGAAAATGCTGTTAGTGGTCTGGATTTCGAATGTAATGGAATTTGGTGAAATGAATCCAAAGTTGAAAAAAATTTAGCGTTTCCTAATTTATCTAATATGTCTTCCAAACGAGTTAATGGAAATTTATCATCAACCGCTTTTTTGTTTAAAGACCTTAAATCAACTACTAATCTCCATTTTTTGTTACCTTCTTTGTCCTTTTATGGAACTATTAACAATGGTGAATTATAAGGACTTATAGATGGTTCAACTTTATCTTCATGTATCAACTTTTCAACCTGGTTTTTAATTTCATTCAAGTTAGCATGCGGAAGTCTGTAATTTTTTATGAATACTGGAGTTTTATCTATAGTTGTTATTTTCTGTTCATAAAAACTATTTTTTGTTAGTATTTCATTTTCCAAGTGAAATATATTTTGAAATTGCTTGCATAATTTAAGTATTTCTGTTTTAGCGTTATCATCTAAACTATCTACTTTTATTTCCTTTTCTATTTTCTTAAATCGATCTTCATCTACCAAACTATTTTTAAATTGTAATATTTCTTAACTTGAAATTGGTTCTATTCCTAATGAGATATGTTTAAGGGTTACTTCTGAATCAGCTGTATTTAGTATTTTTACATGTTTGATTCCTATTGCTGGTATTAATGAATTTGCTAAAAATACTCCCTTTTTCATTTCTTTTCCATGTATTACGCTATCTTCCTTTACGTCTAAATCGATTTTATGAATTATCTCTGTTCTTGCTGGAATTGTAATCTCATTTTTAATGTCTCTTGTATTCATATTCATTGGTAAAACCATCTTTTCGCCATCTAATGGAATTATTAGTACACATGTTCAATCTTACAGTTATATCGTAATAAAAAGTCTCTA
Organism: Melanostoma mellinum; assembly: GCA_914767635.1. Classification (NCBI taxonomy): domain Eukaryota; kingdom Metazoa; phylum Arthropoda; class Insecta; order Diptera; family Syrphidae; genus Melanostoma; species Melanostoma mellinum. The sequence continues at coordinate 119,810,592 of OU612059.1, read as the reverse complement.
CCTAGTATTCCATCTGTACTTAAATTTATATTCGTATCTACTATATTAAATGTTTGTTCTAATTTCACATCTTCTATATGTAATTCAATTTTTGAAGTGCCTAAAGTTAATAATGAATTCTCAGATATGTCTACCTTTAATCTTTAATTTTACAAAATTTGTATGTTCTTCTGAAATTGTTATTCTTATTATTTTCTTCTGAACGTTAGCCCCGGGTTCTGTTGTCAGGGGACGTACCCGTTTCCCTGAACATTTTGCCTATTATTATTTCTTTGCATTCTGTGCTGTCCTCTGTAATTAAATTGACCCATATGCTGGTTTAAATTATTTCTGTTGACATTCTGAAAAGTATTACTATGACTTGAGTAATTATTGTTGCTTCTGCTAAAATTACTTCTATTGTTAATTCTACCTCTACTGTAGTGCACGACATTTCTAGATTGGTTGGGTTCTATCTCTAATGCAATTTGTTGGTCTTGTGGCTATCACTAATGATTTGTATGGTTCTGCTAAACCATTTTTAAAAGCCGTCATTCCTATCTGATCGTTTAGTTTTACTATTACTTCTCTGTGCTCATCTCCTTGTTCTGAGATTTGCAATTCATTTAAAGAAGCTGGTAATGGTAATGCTTCTATGTGTGAAGCAAAGACCAAAACTGTCTGGTTTCCTTGATAGCAATTTGCAATATCACTATGTAATCGTGATGCAGTTTTATTTGATTTGTATGATTTTTTTAATACTTTTTTTAGGTCTTCAAGATTTCTAGGTGTATTTTCAGTTTGTATCTTGTTTTGACTTTTTCTGAAAGTTTTGTAGCTAAAATGATCTGGATTAGTATCGCTTTTTGTGTTTCACCTTTAAGAGTGCTATGATAGAATTCGATTAAACCTAAGAAATTACTTAAATCTTTTCTTTCCCCTTGAAATTCAGGTAAAACTTTTGTAGCAGTAACTAAATCGAAATTCGCCATTATATTTATTTTAATGTCTTTTTCTAAGTCAATGTCTGTGATATGTTCTTCTTCTACTATTCTTTCTAACTCAGTATTTTTCTCCTTTAGTTTCAAATATTTATTGATCTCTTCTACTAATTTATTGTATTTTACTCTTAGTTTTTGTAAGTCTTTTACATCAGCTGTCTCTATTATTTGTGTCCACAATAATTTTATTTGTCTGTTAGTTTCGTTAATGTAATTTTTACTATATGTTCTATTAGGTGTTTTCTTTAATTTTTCTAATATGTTCTTTATGATAATGAATTCCATGAAAAAAATTTTTTTTTTGATTTTATTTTCTAATTGACAATTTATACGTTATTAAAATTTTTCATAGCATGTTTTTTCAAATATTGTTTGTAATATGCATTTATTTTACATACTACCAGAAAAAAAACTAAACAAAAGTTGATGTATATGATGGTCGATGTTGTTGGCAGGTTGCTTGTTGTGGCTGCTGCAGCGTTGTTATTGTTTATGATCTCTTCCTTCGATTCTTTGCCACCCATTTTTCTTTATTTCCTTTAGTTCTTGTAGTAGTATCCTCTTTGTTTCCCCCTTTGAGATGTTTATGGTACTCTGAAGCTTCGCACACTTTCTTTGGTGTTGCCTTTTTCTGCCACCTCTTTTTTTTTTTGTTTCGATATTTGATGCTTGTCTGGTTTTATAGTTTAATGTCTTGCGTTGTACTGCTCGATAGTTATCGGTTTTGGTCCAGCCGTAATTGATGTTGGTGTGTATTTTGGTGTGTCCACTTGTTAAGTTGTCGGTTTTGGGATATACTTCAGTAGTTCCTCCCACTTTTTGAATATCTTGTTGATGTCTTCTATTGTTGTCATTTTATTCTTGGACACCACGTAGCTTTTAAAGCACATTGCAGGGAAATCGCGGAAGGGGAAGACCTCGTCTTAGGTGGCGCAATCAAGTGGATGAAGACCTCAACCGACTTGGAGTGCGAAACTGGAGAGAGCTCGCCTGAAATCGAAGTCGTTATAGAAGGATGTTGGTTGAGGCCCAGGTTCACCCCGAACTGTAATGCCCACCTTAGTAAGTAAGTAAGTTCTTATGTGTAAATAAACTAACTAAAGGCGGTATTACACTATCATATAAATAAATATGGCAAGTTGACAAAAAAAATATGGCACAACATTGTCATATAAGTGTGATAGTCATATATATATGGCAGTATTTGTATGTCTCCATATATATGACAATGATTCTAGAGCCATATATATATGGTGTAGTGTAATACAAAATCATAATGGTCACCATATAAGTATGTTCGTCTTGTGTCAAGTCGTGTAGAAATAAAGGCATATTTCTTTTTTATTTTCATTATTATCTCTGTCACTTATTATTGACATTTACATCTAGGTATGTACGAGTATACATGTGTAATAAAATTTCAGATTTCACATAAGCACTCCGTGCATTCAACGTACAATACAAATAGAAATAAAGAAATAACTACAAATAGAGAAATAAAAAAACAAAGGATGCCGATTGCATGACAAGCGCAAGTCATATAAAATCAATCGATTTTTATATGGCTAGTTCAATATATTCATGCTTGCCATACTTTATATGGCAGAGGCTGCCATATAAGTGTGATAGCGATACTTTTCTTTGTCATATAATTATTGTTTGCCATATAAATTGTCCATATATATATGGCATAGTGTAATAGCACTTGCAATATTTACAGAAAAAGTGCCATATATTATATGGCAACTTTGTTCATATATGTATATATGATAGTGTAATACCGCCTTAACGGTCGGTGATCTGTGTACACAAGAAATCTTCTTCCATACAGATAAGGTCTGAAATGATTAATTCTCCAATGAATACCAAATAACTCTTTCTCTATTACTGATTTATTTAACTTGTGCTTATTTAATGCTTTACTGACATATACAATGGGCATATCATTGCCTACCTCTCCTTGAGATAAAATTGCTCCTAATGCATAATTTGATGCATCTGTTCTTAGTATGAATGGTTTTGAAAAATTTGGGTAAGATAGGATTGGTGGTGACATTAACTTTGATTTAAGTGTTTCAAATGCTGTTTGACAATTTTGTGTCCAGCTAAATATCTGATTTTTCTTTAATAAAATTGATTTAGTGGTTTTGCAATTTCTGCAAAATCTTGTATGAAACGTCTATGGTAATTACAGAAAGCTACGAAACTTCGAACTTCATCTACGTTATCCGGTTTAGGATATTCTTTAATAACATTGTATTTATCTGGGTCTATAGTTAAACCTTTTGCAGTTATTAAATGTCCAAAATAAACTACTTCTTGAGTTAGAAAATTACATTTGCTTGGGTTTAGTTTTAAATTATATTTACGTAACCTTTTAAAAACTTCTGTTAGATTGTTATTATACTCTCTAAGATTTGATCCAAAAACGATTATATCATCTACGTATAGAAATGCAGATGCTTGCAGTCCACTAAGTGCAATTGATAACATTTTCTGAAAGCTGTTTGTTGAAATTTTTAATCCAAAAGGTAATCTTTTGAATTGAAAGTGACCAGTGTTCGTAGAAAATGCTGTTAGTGGTCTGGATTTCGAATGTAATGGAATTTGGTGAAATGAATCCAAAGTTGAAAAAAATTTAGCGTTTCCTAATTTATCTAATATGTCTTCCAAACGAGTTAATGGAAATTTATCATCAACCGCTTTTTTGTTTAAAGACCTCAAATCAACTACTAATCTCCATTTTTTGTTACCTTCTTTGTCCTTTTATGGAACTATTAACAATGGTGAATTATAAGGACTTATAGATGGTTCAACTTTATCTTCATGTATCAACTTTTCAACCTGGTTTTTAATTTCATTCAAGTTAGCATGCGGAAGTCTGTAATTTTTTATGAATACTGGAGTTTTATCTATAGTTGTTATTTTCTGTTCATAAAAATTATTTTTTGTTAGTATTTCATTTTCCAAGTGAAATATATTTTGAAATTGCTTGCATAATTTAAGTATTTCTGTTTTAGCGTTATCATCTAAACTATCTACTTTTATTTCCTTTTCTATTTTCTTAAATCGATCTTCATCTACCAAACTATTTTTAAATTGTAATATTTCTTAACTTGAAATTGGTTCTATTCCTAATGAGATATGTTTAAGGGTTACTTCTGAATCAGCTGTATTTAGTATTTTTACATGTTTGATTCCTATTGCTGGTATTAATGAATTTGCTAAAAAATACTCCCTTTTTCATTTCTTTTCCATGTATTACGCTATCTTCCTTTACGTCTAAATCGATTCTATGAATTATCTCTGTTCTTGCTGGAATTGTAATCTCATTTTTAATGTCTCTTGTATTCATATTCATTGGTAAAACCATCTTTTCGCCATCTAATGGAATTATTAGTACACATGTTCAATCTTACAGTTATATCGTAATAAAAAGTCTCTACCTAGTATTCCATCTGTACTTAAATTTATATTCGTATCTACTATATTCAATGTTTGTTCTAATTTCACATCTTCTATATGTAATTCAATTTTTGAAGTGCCTAAAGTTAATAATGAATTCTCAGATATGTCTACCTTTAATCTTTAATTTTACAAAATTTGTATGTTCTTCTGAAATTGTTATTCTTATTATTTTCTTCTGAACGTTAGCCCCGGGTTCTGTTGTCAGGGGACGTACCCGTTTCCCTGAACATTTTGCCTATTATTATTTCTTTGCATTCTGTGCTGTCCTCTGTAATTAAATTGACCCCTATGCTGGTTTAAATTATTTCTGTTGACATTCTGAAAAGTATTACTATGACTTGAGTAATTATTGTTGCTTCTGCTAAAATTACTTCTATTGTTAATTCTACCTCTACTGTAGTGCACGACATTTCTAGATTGGTTGGGTTCTATCTCTAATGCAATTTGTTGGTCTTGTGGCTATCACTAATGATTTGTATGGTTCTGCTAAACCATTTTTAAAAGCCGTCATTCCTATCTGGTCGTTTAGTTTTACTATTACTTCTCTGTGCTCATCTCCTTGTTCTGAGATTTACAATTCATTTAAAGAAGCTGGTAATGGTAATGCTTCTATGTGTGAAGCAAAGACCAAAACTGTCTGGTTTCCTTGATAGTGTAATATTCTGTAATTACTTTTAATGAAAACACGATCAACATGTAATGTAGTGAGTGGAAAGAAGGAACCTTTAATTAAAACAACTTCGCGCTTCGGTGGTTAACAATAGACTCTCTCTTGTCGTGTCATTTAGGTGACCGCAAGCCCAAACATTCGCAGTGGATAATCGTCGGCACGTTAAAAGAGTCAGCACAATTCAACTATTGTATGATTGCACTTTGATTGACCCAAAACAACATCCGTAATGTGATATCGAATTGGCAATCAAAGAGTACAACACAATTGAAGTGTGCTGAGTTCAACGCACGACGACTTCCTCTGGAAGGTATAGGAGGAGATACAACATCCCTCCCCACCCGGAGGACGAACTCACGATCAACCGGATGACAATCGACGAGATTAAATTATTTTTATTGAACAATTTCTTACAAATACTTAACAAATATAGTTTTATATTCTAGGAATTACTTTGTTTTTCTATTACATTACAATTGTTTCATTTTCTTTTTTTTATTTTTATTTAGGAACATTATTATTAACAGCATTATATTTAAAAATAGGTTTAATTTTGTTTTTGTTTTTAATTCATTCTAATATATTGTATTATAATTTTTCTTTTATATACAAAAATAACCCTTTTTTTATGTAAGCAATACATTTTTGTGTTAATGGACAGTTTGTTTTTATTTATATTTTTGAATGTATAGAACAAAACGTTATATTTGTATAAACGTGTAATTAACAGTTTTAAGATTTTTATCTTTATTTTGATCTCATTTTTACAATTCTTTATTTAATTATTATTTATTTTGTTTTCTCTTTTTCTTACTACATTATACATTACAAATAAGTTTTTTAAACTCGGGCAAACGTTACTTCTCGTATCGATTTCCTTGTTGCAGCTGTACGATCGGGCAGGGCATCCATCTCGACGGCATCTATCTTGACGGCATGGGATATTTCTGGGACAACGTTTGTTACATTTGTTGTTATGTGACTCGGTATGTTGGCGGTGTTTTCAGACGAACTTCTTGAAAGGTACCATTTAAACAATACGAGTGCTATTATGAGAACACTGATGGACACAAAAGAATATCGATGGACGTCGACTTCCAATCGCTGACTGTTTACACGCTTTCTGTTTTCGACCTGATTTGCTTCCTCTTGTAGATCTTCTAACGACTTCTTCCCTTCCTTCAAACTCGCAATCATATCGCTATGACTACCTAGGGATAGTGGTGGTGGTTTCGAAAAGGTCCTCACTGTAAGATTGGCATATCTTTCCCTTAGTAGTCCAATAAGATCCGAATGATTCACTCTCGGTTGATGGATCTAAAGCTTTGAACTCCAAACCTGCTCGTATGGTATACGCAATTCCTTCGTATTTATTTCGCAAGGATGTAGAATGTGCAGAATTCCGAATCCTTTCAGCTCTGGAGCGTACAGTTCCCCATCGCAATTAAAATTGAGAGCAATCGATTCTCTTACATTGAAAAACCATTGGTTCTTCGTTGACATCTTCGTGATTACCCCCTTTGTAGTTGGTGCAGCGACGTAGTTGCAGTTCGTTTTTGAGGTAGCAGAATGTTGCAACAGCTCTACTAGGCACTCGGAGCTTCCACTGGTATGTATAGGTTTTTGGTGTTGACATACCTTTATCGTTATTGACGAATTGAACCGGACCTCGGAACATTGCATCAACTCTGTACGCGACATGGTGACAAATGAGGTATGATCGTCTGCTTCTGCGATGTATTGAGTCTTAACGTCCAAAACCAAGTCCCAATGGTTATCGAGTTTTGTTCGCACTGGGTATACCTTGAACAAGGAAAACATGGTGGCTTCAGGTAGCGGAACAGTAATCTTTAAAACGATTGAGTCTCTTTGTGGATAGGTCAACAGCCGAACAACTTGGAACAACGCGGCTGGATTAAGAACCATTCTTTCATACTTTGAATTCTTCAGCACTGATGATATATTGTTTGCGTCCAAAATAAAGGGATGAAGCTTATTTTGGTACAAATCGTTAAAAATTGATAGCTCAGTTGTTTGGCGACTTTGGACTTCAAGTAGTTTAGAAGTAACTAATGAGATCATTTCGTTAATCTCCACTTTCAATTTCGTCGCAGCTAAATCTTTGATTGCAGCCGTCGCGAAATTCTCCATATCCGTGGTGAAGTTTTCGAAACTATTTCCAATTTTTTCCACCTCTTCTGCTAATGTTTTAATAGGTTTACTGAGCCTATCAAAATTGGAATTTGCCACCGTTATCTGCTTCGTAATTAAGTTGAGCGTTTCCTTTTCGTTCGTATCCAAGTTGTCAAGATGGTCATAAATCTTATCAGAATCCTCTTTGTCCATAGTTCCAAAAGCCCAATGGAAGAAATGTCCAATTGTTTCTATAGCTCTCTTATTTCTTCGTTGAGAGACCATATGCTTTAGTCGCATGTTGTTTTGCCGAAGGTTGTAAATGATAGCTTCCAACTCGTTCGTTCTCATGTTGCAATTTATTTGGAATTTTGATTGTAGAGGAACGCACAGCTGTTTGATCTTAGCGTCACACTTGTTTACAAAATCGAGAACTTCAGAAAAATCCATGGGTTTTATTTTCGTGAATATGGTCCATTTGTTATTAAAAAAGACAGCATTCCCAATGCCTTCAAATAGTGCCGGAGTTAAAGTAATGCTTTCTATTTGATAAGGAGCTGATGTCGTTGTTGTGTGGGATGTTGAGACGTTCGGTATGTTTGCCACGAGAAAGATTAGTTTATACATTAAGGCAACATTTAAAAGTGTTTGTTTAACATTAAGTATTGAATACATTTTTCTTCTATCACTTTTTTTTTGTATAACAGGAATAGTCTAACTTTTTGTTCTATTTGTGTTTTTTTTTTTTTTTTTTTTCGAATTTAGTGAACAAATTGAAATTTATAAATTTAATGTAAAAAGATAATTTATATTTGAATAAAAAAAAATAAAAATAATTATTTTTACCAGTCAGTCCACAATCTAGAAAGAGAAAAAAAAATAAAAGAAATCAAATTTAATCATTACAATAAGCCTTAAGTTGGTTGTTGTGTACCCTTTTGATTTTCCTACCTACTTGAATATTGGTATTTACAATATCATTTACAGACACCACCTCGTAGGGACCCAACCAAATAGGGGAGAACTTATTTTTCCTAGTTGGATTTTTAAGCATGACTTTTTCTCCAACTGCAAACGAAACAGGGTTGGTTTGACGGTCGTATTGCTGTTTCGATTTTTGCTTGGCCAGTTCGAGATTCTTTCTTGCAAGTTCATGAGTTTTCTGCAGTTGATGTTGAAGAAGTTTCGGATAGTCTTCATCATTATACAGAGGTTTAGGTTTACTCTTTAAATTTGTCGGCATCTCGAACTCGAAACCATACAAGCTCTTAGTTGGTGTCAGTTTAGTGGCGGTATGCACCGTGTTATTGTGGACATGCATTGCCTGTCTCAGCCACTGGTCCCAACACTGATCATCATTGTCAACAAAACTCCTTAGATATTCCGCTAAGGGTCTGTGACTGCGTTCAAGTGAACCGTTGGCCTGTGGATGATAGGCGGTAGTGTGGATCTTTTTAACTCCCAGAAGCTTACAAGTTTCGGAAAAAAGCTTCGAAGTAAAATTTGTTCCGTTATCTGTGACTAGAACTTTGGGTATACAGAACCTTGTTACAATCTCTTCGTAAAAAGCTCTTGCTACAGTGCATGCTTCAGCATCAGGGATGGCCACACAGGTCATATACTTCGTCAAGTCGTCCTGGAATGTTAAAATGTATCTATTACCGGAATACGTCAGTGGAAGAACACCGACCATGTCCATGTATACCTTTTCGAAAGGAAAACATGGGGTATCTGTCAATACCATTGGCATTCTAGTCATTTTCCCTGACTTATTTTTTTGGCATTTTTCACAATTCCTGATGTAATTTGCAATGTCATTTTTCATCCCTTTCCATCTAAACTGACGACGAATCCGTGCAAAAGTTTTTGTCATCCCCTGATGCCCTCCTAGTGCGGAGTTGTGGAAATCACGAAGAACTGTTAAAATATCAGCTGGATCCGTTAAAGTGACAAACCTTTGGTTTGGAGCAGTGACTATTTTGTCATTGAGTTCATTGAGCTCATTGCTTTCTTTCCTGTTTTTAGAGTCTTGTGATGATTTCAGTTTGAATTCTAAGTCTCCTGAATTGTTAGCGTTAAGGGCTTTAAGTCCCGATTGAAATATATTTCGGCATTTTTCATAGTCTGGTGTCTCATTGTATTCCAGAGCAGCGACGTATTTCATGAATTCCATTATTGGATTTGGCACTCCTCTGGGGTATAGTTTTTTCAACCCAGTACTTACATCTCTCATAAAAGTTTCCTTAGACTTCTGGACTTTAATCGGAACTTTAAGGAGGTTTTCTTGTACCCAAGGCAGCTTCACGCCTGACCACTCGATTAGGTTATACCCAAGGATCTCAAAGTCTCCTCGCATTGTTGCTACACCGAGATGTGCATCTCTAGATGTGTATTCAATTGTACCATTGTGCATTTTCTTTGGATCTGGCTTGAAATCCTTTTGGGTGTAGTGACTAGCTAAACCAAAGTCTACCAAATATGCTTGAGAAGCACCACCTTTCCCATAACCTAATAAGATGTTGGCTCCTTTTAAATCGGCATGGACATACGTTCGGCCGTGGATGTACTCATACACATCCAACATCTGTAAGGCAAGACGATAAATTGTGTGTTCTGGAACCCTTCTTCCGTTTTCCAAGAAAAGCTTCCAAATATCGTCTCCATAACGTGGCATTACAACGAAACGATGTTTCACATCGTTAATGTCGTGTGATCCCTTACCAACTAGATAAGGCATCCCAAAAGATTTAAGTCCGCGCTGCTGTTTAAACTGTGTAATGTCTTTGAAACGAGCATTGTGCATACAAAAATGCATTTCAACAAACAACGTCCCATTGCCATGTGGTTCAATTTTGACGACATATTCATAGTCGGACGGCTTCTTTGGTGAACTCGATGCTTTACACGCTGAATATATTTGACCATGACTTCCCATGCCTATAGGCGGACCGATTTTCCATGTTTTGGACAAATCAGTTATTATTTCCCCTTCAGGAATTTGTTCTGACACGGTATGGTCGTTCTTCTTTTTGTCTATAGGTACCTTTGTGCTCTCTATGTTCAATTTCACTTTACTCCTTGTCTGGACCACCTTAATTTCTTCGGGATCCGTCTGAACTGTTTGTATGTCTTCCGGATTTTCAAGAATTTGGAAGTCATCTCTATTTCCTCGATTGTTCTTACCTTTCTTACCATTTTGTGTTACGATGTCGTTTTCAATACTTATGTTGTTTCTAATGCTAGGAACTTCCCTATTCTGTTTGGCCTTACTCCTTGTCTGAACCATTTTGATACAATTATTATCTTTTTGTATCCTGCTTAACGCATCTGCATTGCAGTTGGTTTTGCCAGGCTTATACGTGATTTTACCTCGATATTCAGACAATTTGTGGTGAAAACGCAAAAGTCTCGTGGTTGGATCCTTTACATTAAATACTCCTACAAGGGGACGATGGTCTGTGAAAATTGTAAAATGTCGACCTAGAAGATATGTTCGGAAATGCTTACACCCCCAAACTACGGCAAGCAATTCCTTTTCTATCGTAGAATAATTTCTTTCAGATTTTTCTAGCGAACGGCTAGCATAAGCAATAGGCTTATCCTCACCCACTTCGCCCTGAGACAAAACGGCTCCTAGAGCTTCGTTGCTGGCATCTGTAGTCAGGATAAATGGCTTTGTGAAATCTGGGTAGATGAGAACAGGTGGTGAGGTAATCGCTTCCTTGAGGAACTGAAATGATTTCTCACAATCTGGAGACCATTCGAAACTACTTTCACTACGCAGCAGCTTTGTTATTGGGGCTGCTATTTTAGCGTATTGCGGTATAAATTTTCTATAGTAGTTCGTAAGTCCCAGAAATGATTGCACCTGTTTTAACAATAGTTTGCGTACGAGCTCCAATCCTACACTTGACAACGTTTAGTTAAGAAATAGGAGGAGGATTTGTTGGCAGGCATTTTAGAGGTAGATCAATTAAAAATTCTTTTTTTTCATTCAAAAATTTTATTCTTTTGGAAACTGCGTCGATGATTGAGTGATTCCAAAGGATATCACGACCCAGTATACCATCAGCAGGTATATCTTCTAGTCCATCTACAACATTCCACTTAGTAAAAAATTTTCTTGGAAAAAGTAAATTGGTTTTAATTGTACCCAATGTCATACCTACTCCACCGAAAACACCACCCAGTTGCTTTGTTTCATTTATATTTATATTGGTAGCATTTTTTAATGAGCTTCTTTTTAGTAAGCTCGAGTCTGCTCCTGTGTCGACCAGAAGAAGTACCTTTTCGGACTTGGCCATTGACATAGGCAGCTCGACGAACACGTCATGCTTACGAAGATTCCTAAATGCATATAATATTTTTTTCTTACTTTTCGGCAAAGCATACTGGTTGAAACACTTCAAAACAAAACACTTAAAATAATCATTCAAAAAGTTATAGACGAATTTCACCTTTGAATAGCACTTACTCCAAACGAAACGAAGATTGAAAATCAGAAATAAGAAACCAAACTGACCTAGGTTTATTTTTGTCCCAGAAACTAGTGGCCTTGATTTCTGCTTCGTTTTACGAATCGACTCAAAAGTAAAGAAATTTAACTCCTCCGAGTCAATGTTTTGTGTTCTTTTTTCTTTTTGTCGATCGTTTAATACAGGCGCTAATGGCTTTACTTCGTCTACATTGCTTTTTTTATTTTTCGTTGTTGATTTTGTGGAAAGCGAATTCTCTGGGGCACAATTTAGTGATTCAAATTGGCCCCCAGGGCGTTTCCCGATTGGTCTTTGAGGTAATTTCTCTTAGAGAAACAATCGTCCTCCACATGACCCACCCTAGAACACCACTTGCATTTGACTCTAGGCCTTTGACTTATTGTCTGAGTAGCTCGTATTTGTGAGCGGGGACAACTGTTTTGAGCATGCCCATAGTCCTCGCAAGTGTCGCAGTATGGCGTTCTTTTACGAATATTACAATCAACATAGCTGTGATTTTTCTTACCACAGAATCCACAGGTTTTAATGGGATTTGCAGACCTTGTTGACTGTCTATTGCTGGAGTGGGGAGGGTCTTGAAAATTCTGGATGTATTGAGGTGTTTCATTATGTGTGATGTGTGAAGGATGTTGTGCGGGTTTAGATGTGTAGTCTTGTGTCACTTGAGGTAAATTGTGAGGTAGTGTAGTATAATTGTTAAAAAGGTGAGGCATGGAAGGCATAGATGGATATGCTTGAGTCAGGCTATTGTAATTTTGTTGGAAAGTACCGGGAATTTGGTACATTGAGCTAATACGATCAAAAGGTAAGTTTGGTGTTGTTCCAACTCCCATATAGCCCATCGAGTTTGGCTGTAGTAGCAAGGAAGTTTTCAAGGCTTCCTCAGAGATTTCGTTGAGATCTTTGCTTTTGCTCCCCAGCATAAACTGTCGAAGAGCTGGATCGACTAGCCCTTTTTTAAAAGTTGTCAACACCGTGTTTTCAACTTCTTTTTTGAGGCCTACTGACTCAGTTGCGGAATATCTTGAGTCAATAATCTCAACAGATGTAGCTTTCAGTTTCGCTAGACGTCTAGCGAACGCTTTTACATCTTCGCCTAACAATTGATGGCATTGTTTTAATTCGTTCATCACATTGTCCAGAGTTTTTGGCACCAAATAACTGTCTTTAAACAGTTTTGCCAAACCCTCTATTGTGTTCACATTGTTTGAACGAATTAACTCAAACGCATCGCCTTGCAATCGGGTTGAGATTAGAGACACTAAGATCCCCTCTTCTTCTGGCTTTACCATTTTCAAAGCCAGATCGCATGTGTTTAAGAATTCATGAACTCTTCGTGAAAGTTCATGATTTCTCTCCCCGTTGAATATGGGGACTAACCTTGAAACTACCTTGCTTATACTCTCAAGTGGCATTTCGCAATTTTCTTCTATTTCTACCTGAGTGATTTTATCTGATTTAAATACTTCTACAACTGTGGTTTGAACTCCTGCGTTGACCAGGTTTCTTTCCAGAGACGATTTTGGTGTAGAAGTATGTTGAGGAGTGAGCAACGGAATAAGGTGTTTTGAACTGTCAGGATAAGGTGATGATTTACCTTTTTCCCTTAGCTCCCTTTGAGTTGTTAAACTTTTGTTTAACTCAATAGTGAGCTGGTCTATTTCCTGGTCAGCTTCTTCTGTTGTTTTCAGAAGTTGTTTTTCAGCTTCCTTACGCTTAAACTCGCTCTTTTTAAGCTGTTTTCTAAGGTCTTCTGCCTCTTTAGCGTGGTTTTCTACTAGAGCGTGAACGGCTTTGACGTATTCGTTAACGATTTCGTCAGTCGATTCTACTCTAGTTAATTTACCCCACTGAGACGTTAGCTGAAAACTTACCAGTTTGTAAACCTCAGGATTCAAAACTTCCCTTAATTCTGTGAAAAGAAATTCATTCACCGACTTTAATTGTCGTTGATTTTCTTTCTTTTCTTTTTTAAAATACTCTAACTCCTCTATTAGATCGTTAAGTTGGGCTTCAATTTGGGTGCGGGCCATTAACTAACGCCAACAGATCTAATTTTTTTTTTTTTTTTTTTTTTTTTTTTTTTTTTTTTTTTTTTTTTTTTTAAATCAAATTAAATCAAACGACCACCTCAACTAAAGTTACTACGAAAAACAAATGAAAGAAACGAAACTTGACTAAGAACTTGACTTAAAAAAGTAAACCGAAGAGAAAAAAAAAATAAATAAAATTTATAGGTACACAACTTACGATCTACAAAATAAAATATAGGTACATACATTAAAGTATACTCACCTGTATTTCTCCCTTTGTATCTTCTTTTAATTGTCACGATTCACGATTTTTTTTTTTTCAATTCAATTCTTCTCTTTGAGTATCAGTAGTATGTATGTCGTAGTTTTTTTTTCTTTTTCTTTTCACTAGTGCACACTACACAATCACAATCGCGAGAACGCACGATAGGTATTTTTTATATATTTATCTAATTTACACTGTAAACACAAATTCCTTTTTCAAGGTTCGCGAACCGGCTGCGCCAAATGTAATATTCTGTAATTACTTTTAATGAAAACACGATCAACATGTTATGTAGTGAGTGGAAAGAAGGAACCTTTAATTAAAACAACTTCGCGCTTCGGTGGTTAACAATAGACTCTCTCTTGTCGTGTCATTTAGGTGACCGCAAGCCCAAACATTCGCAGTGGATAATCGTCGGCACGTTAAAAGAGTCAGCACAATTCAACTATTGTATGATTGCACTTTGATTGACCCAAAACAACATCCGTAATGTTATATCGAATTGGCAATCAAAGAGTACAACACAATTGAAGTGTGCTGAGTTCAACGCACGACGACTTCCTCTGGAAGGTATAGGAGGAGATACAACAATAGCAATTTGCAATATCACTATGTAATCGTGATGCAGTTTTATTTGATTTGTATGATTTTTTTAATACTTTTTTTAGGTCTTCAAGATTTCTAGGTGTATTTTCAGTTTGTATCTTGTTTTGACTTTTTCTGAAAGTTTTGTAGCTAAAATGATCTGGATTAGTATCGCTTTTTGTGTTTCACCTTTAAGAGTGCTATGATAGAATTCGATTAAACCTAAGAAATTACTTAAATCTTTTCTTTCCCCTTGAAATTCAGGTAAAACTTTTGTAGCAGTAACTAAATCGAAATTCGCCATTATATTTATTTTAATGTCTTTTTCTAAGTCAATGTCTGTGATATGTTCTTCTTCTACTATTCTTTCTAACTCAGTATTTTTCGCCTTTAGTTTCAAATATTTATTGATCTCTTCTACTAATTTATTGTATTTTACTCTTAGTTTTTGTAAGTCTTTTACATCAGCTGTCTCTATTATTTGTGTCCACAATAATTTTATTTGTCTGTTAGTTTCGTTAATGTAATTTTTACTATTTGTTCTATTTGGTGTTTTCTTTAAGTTTTCTAATATGTTCTTTATGATAATAAATTCCATGAAAAAAATTTTTTTTTTGATTTTATTTTCTAATTGACAATTTATACGTTATTAAAATTTTTCATAGCATGTTTTTTCAAATATTGTTTGTAATATGCATTTATTTTACATACTACCAGAAAAAAAACTAAACAAAAGTTGATGTATATGATGGTCGATGTTGTTTGCAGGTTGCTTGTTGTGGCTGCTGCAGCGTTGTTATTGTTTATGATCTCTTCCTTCGATTCTTTGCCACCCATTTTTCTTTATTTCCTTTAGTTCTTGTAGTAGTATCCTCTTTGTTTCCCCCTTTGAGATGTTTATGGTACTCTGAAGCTTCGCACACTTTCTTTGGTGTTGCCTTTTTCTGCCACCTCTTTTTTTTTTTGTTTCGATATTTGATGCTTGTCTGGTTTTATAGTTTAATGTCTTGCGTTGTACTGCTCGATAGTTATCGGTTTTGGTCCAGCCGTAATTGATGTTGGTGTGTATTTTGGTGTGTCCACTTGCTAAGTTGTCGGTTTTGGGATATACTTCAGTAGTTCCTCCCACTTTTTGAATATCTTGTTGATGTCTTCTATTGTTGTCATTTTATTCTTGGACACCACGTAGCTTTTAAAGCACATTGCAGGGAAATCGCGGAAGGGGAAGACCTCGTCTTAGGTGGCGCAATCAAGTGGATGAAGACCTCAACCGACTTGGAGTGCGAAACTGGAGAGAGCTCGCCTGAAATCGAAGTCGTTATAGAAGGATGTTGGTTGAGGCCCAGGTTCACCCCGAACTGTAATGCCCACCTTAGTAAGTAAGTAAGTTCTTATGTGTAAATAAACTAACTAAAGGCGGTATTACACTATCATATAAATAAATATGGCAAGTTGACAAAAAAAATATGGCACAACATTGTCATATAAGTGTGATAGTCATATATATATGGCAGTATTTGTATGTCTCCATATATATGACAATGATTCTAGAGCCATATATATATGGTGTAGTGTAATACAAAATCATAATGGTCACCATATAAGTATGTTCGTCTTGTGTCAAGTCGTGTAGAAATAAAGGCATATTTCTTTTTTATTTTCATTATTATCTCTGTCACTTATTATTGACATTTACATCTAGGTATGTACGAGTATACATGTGTAATAAAATTTCAGATTTCACATAAGCACTCCGTGCATTCAACGTACAATACAAATAGAAATAAAGAAATAACTACAAATAGAGAAATAAAAATAAAAAAACAAAGGATGCCGATTGCATGACAAGCGCAAGTCATATAAAATCAATCGATTTTTATATGGCTAGTTCAATATATTCATGCTTGCCATACTTTATATGGCAGAGGCTGCCATATAAGTGTGATAGCGATACTTTTCTTTGTCATATAATTATTGTTTGCCATATAAATTGTCCATATATATATGGCATAGTGTAATAGCACTTGCAATATTTACAGAAAAAGTGCCATATATTATATGACAACTTTGTTCATATATATATGATAGTGTAATACCGCCTTAACGGTCGGTGATCTGTGTACACAAGAAATCTTCTTCCATACAGATAAGGTCTGAAATGATTAATTCTCCAATGAATACCAAATAACTCTTTCTCTATTACTGATTTATTTAACTTGTGCTTATTTAATGCTTTACTGGCATATACAATGGGCATATCATTGCCTACCTCTCCTTGAGATAAAATTGCTCCTAATGCATAATTTGATGCATCTGTTCTTAGTATGAATGGTTTTGAAAAATTTGGGTAAGATAGGATTGGTGGTGACATTAACTTTGATTTAAGTGTTTCAAATGCTGTTTGACAATTTTGTGTCCAGCTAAATATCTGATTTTTCTTTAATAATTGATTTAGTGGTCTTGCAATTTCTGCAAAATCTTGTATGAAACGTCTATGGTAATTACAGAAAGCTACGAAACTTCGAACTTCATCTACGTTATCCGGTTTAGGATATTCTTTAATAACATTGTATTTATCTGGGTCTATAGTTAAACCTTTTGCAGTTATTAAATGTCCAAAATAAACTACTTCTTGAGTTAGAAAATTACATTTGCTTGGGTTTAGTTTTAAATTATATTTACGTAACCTTTTAAAAACTTCTGTTAGATTGTTATTATACTCTCTAAGATTTGATCCAAAAACGATTATATCATCTACGTATAGAAATGCAGATGCTTGCAGTCCACTTAGTGCAATTGATAACATTTTCTGAAAGCTGTTTGTTGAAATTTTTAATCCAAAAGGTAATCTTTTGAATTGAAAGTGACCAGTGTTCGTAGAAAATGCTGTTAGTGGTCTGGATTTCGAATGTAATGGAATTTGGTGAAATGAATCCAAAGTTGAAAAAAATTTAGCGTTTCCTAATTTATCTAATATGTCTTCCAAACGAGTTAATGTAAATTTATCATCAACCGCTTTTTTGTTTAAAGACCTTAAATCAACTACTAATCTCCATTTTTTGTTACCTTCTTTGTCCTTTTATGGAACTATTAACAATGGTGAATTATAAGGACTTATAGATGGTTCAACTTTATCTTCATGTATCAACTTTTCAACCTGGTTTTTAATTTCATTCAAGTTAGCATGCGGAAGTCTGTAATTTTTTATGAATACTGGAGTTTTATCTATAGTTGTTATTTTCTGTTCATAAAAATTATTTTTTGTTAGTATTTCATTTTCCAAGTGAAATATATTTTGAAATTGCTTGCATAATTTAAGTATTTCTGTTTTAGCGTTATCATCTAAACTATCTACTTTTATTTCCTTTTCTATTTTCTTAAATCGATCTTCATCTACCAAACTATTTTTAAATTGTAATATTTCTTAACTTGAAATTGGTTCTATTCCTAATGAGATATGTTTAAGGGTTACTTCTGAATCAGCTGTATTTAGTATTTTTACATGTTTGATTCCTATTGCTGGTATTAATGAATTTGCTAAAAATACTCCCTTTTTCATTTCTTTTCCATGTATTACGCTATCTTCCTTTACGTCTAAATCGATTTTATGAATTATCTCTGTTCTTGCTGGAATTGTAATCTCATTTTTAATGTCTCTTGTATTCATATTCATTGGTAAAACCATCTTTTCGCCATCTAATGGAATTATTAGTACACATGTTCAATATTACAGTTATATCGTAATAAAAAGTCTCTACCTAGTATTCCATCTGTACTTAAATTTATATTCGTATCTACTATATTAAATGTTTGTTCTAATTTCACATCTTCTATATGTAATTCAATTTTTGAAGTGCCTAAAGTTAATAATGAATTCTCAGATATGTCTACCTTTATTCTTTAATTTTACAAAATTTGTATGTTCTTCTGAAATTGTTATTCTTATTATTTTCTTCTGAACGTTAGCCCCGGGTTCTGTTGTCAGGGGACGTACCCGTTTCCCTGAACATTTTGCCTATTATTATTTCTTTGCATTCTGTGCTGTCCTCTGTAATTAAATTGACCCCTATGCTGGTTTAAATTATTTCTGTTGACATTCTGAAAAGTATTACTATGACTTGAGTAATTATTGTTGCTTCTGCTAAAATTACTTCTATTGTTAATTCTACCTCTACTGTAGTGCACGACATTTCTAGATTGGTTGGGTTCTATCTCTAATGCAATTTGTTGGTCTTGTGGCTATCACTAATGATTTGTATGGTTCTGCTAAACCATTTTTAAAAGCCGTCATTCCTATCTGATCGTTTAGTTTTACTATTACTTCTCTGTGCTCATCTCCTTGT
This sequence comes from Melanostoma mellinum, assembly GCA_914767635.1. Taxonomy (NCBI): domain Eukaryota; kingdom Metazoa; phylum Arthropoda; class Insecta; order Diptera; family Syrphidae; genus Melanostoma; species Melanostoma mellinum. Next base: position 119,791,619 of record OU612059.1, on the reverse strand, counting down.
TCTGAGATTTGCAATTCATTTAAAGAAGCTGGTAATGGTAATGCTTCTATGTGTGAAGCAAAGACCAAAACTGTCTGGTTTCCTTGATAGCAATTTGCAATATCACTATGTAATCGTGATGCAGTTTTATTTGATTTGTATGATTTTTTAAATACTTTTTTTAGGTCTTCAAGATTTCTAGGTGTATTTTCAGTTTGTATCTTGTTTTGACTTTTTCTGAAAGTCTTGTAGCTAAAATGATCTGGATTAGTATCGCTTTTTGTGTTTCACCTTTAAGAGTGCTATGATAGAATTCGATTAAACCTAAGAAATTACTTAAATCTTTTCTTTCCCCTTGAAATTCAGGTAAAACTTTTGTAGCAGTAACTAAATCGAAATTCGCCATTATATTTATTTTAATGTCTTTTTCTAAGTCAATGTCTGTGATATGTTCTTCTTCTACTATTCTTTCTAACTCAGTATTTTTCTCCTTTAGTTTCAAATATTTATTGATCTCTTCTACTAATTTATTGTATTTTACTCTTAGTTTTTGTAAGTCTTTTACATCAGCTGTCTCTATTATTTGTGTCCACAATAATTTTATTTGTCTGTTAGTTTCGTTAATGTAATTTTTACTATTTGTTCTATTTGGTGTTTTCTTTAAGTTTTCTAATATGTTCTTTATGATAATAAATTCCATGAAAAAAATTTTTTTTTTGATTTTATTTTCTAATTGACAATTTATACGTTATTAAAATTTTTCATAGCATGTTTTTTCAAATATTGTTTGTAATATGCATTTATTTTACATACTACCAGAAAAAAAACTAAACAAAAGTTGATGTATATGATGGTCGATGTTGTTGGCAGGTTGCTTGTTGTGGCTGCTGCAGCGTTGTTATTGTTTATGATCTCTTCCTTCGATTCTTTGCCACCCATTTTTCTTTATTTCCTTTAGTTCTTGTAGTAGTATCCTCTTTGTTTCCCCCTTTGAGATGTTTATGGTACTCTGAAGCTTCGCACACTTTCTTTGGTGTTGCCTTTTTCTGCCACCTCTTTTTTTGTTTTGTTTCGATATTTGATGCTTGTCTGGTTTTATAGTTTAATGTCTTGCGCTGTACTGCTCGATAGTTATCGGTTTTGGTCCAGCCGTAATTGATGTTGGTGTGTATTTTGGTGTGTCCACTTGCTAAGTTGTCGGTTTTGGGATATACTTCAGTAGTTCCTCCCACTTTTTGAATATCTTGTTGATGTCTTCTATTGTTGTCATTTTATTCTTGGACACCACGTAGCTTTTAAAGCACATTGCAGGGAAATCGCGGAAGGGGAAGACCTCGTCTTAGGTGGCGCAATCAAGTGGATGAAGACCTCAACCGACTTGGAGTGCGAAACTGGAGAGAGCTCGCCTGAAATCGAAGTCGTTATAGAAGGATGTTGGTTGAGGCCCAGGTTCACCCCGAACTGTAATGCCCACCTTAGTAAGTAAGTAAGTTCTTATGTGTAAATAAACTAACTAAAGGCGGTATTACACTATCATATAAATATGGCAAGTTGACAAAAAAAATATGGCACAACATTGTCATATAAGTGTGATAGTCATATATATATGGCAGTATTTGTATGTCTCCATATATATGACAATGATTCTAGAGCCATATATATATGGTGTAGTGTAATACAAAATCATAATGGTCACCATATAAGTATGTTCGTCTTGTATCAAGTCGTGTAGAAATAAAGGCATATTTCTTTTTTATTTTCATTATTATCTCTGTCACTTATTATTGACATTTACATCTAGGTATGTACGAGTATACATGTGTAATAAAATTTCAGATTTCACATAAGCACTCCGTGCATTCAACGTACAATACAAATAGAAATAAAGAAATAACTACAAATAGAGAAATAAAAATAAAAAAACAAAGGATGCCGATTGCATGACAAGCGCAAGTCATATAAAATCAATCGATTTTTATATGGCTAGTTCAATATATTCATGCTTGCCATACTTTATATGGCAGAGGCTGCCATATAAGTGTGATAGCGATACTTTTCTTTGTCATATAATTATTGTTTGCCATATAAATTGTCCATATATATATGGCATAGTGTAATAGCACTTGCAATATTTACAGAAAAAGTGCCATATATTATATGACAACTTTGTTCATATATATATGATAGTGTAATACCGCCTTAACGGTCGGTGATCTGTGTACACAAGAAATCTTCTTCCATACAGATAAGGTCTGAAATGATTAATTCTCCAATGAATACCAAATAACTCTTTCTCTATTACTGATTTATTTAACTTGTGCTTATTTAATGCTTTACTGGCATATACAATGGGTGTCAAGTTGACCACACTTGGAGCATAAAATTCTTCCCAGGCAACTGCAAATGTCAAGCTGACCACACTTGCAGCATAAAATTCTTCCCAGGCAATTGATGCATAAAATTCTTCCAGCAAAACAATTTGTTGATTAAATGGTGGCACGTAGGATTTTATTGTTCGATTACTTGTTATTTACAAAATAAATGTTGGCAAAACAAAAATGATTCTAAACCAGAAGGGTGAAATGTATAATTTTGACAAAAAGAAATGAAATTATAAAACTAAGTCTGCTATTATACGGAGAAATTTGTTTCATGAAACTGTTCGAACACCATAAGTGCAAAAGAGAACGAAAGTTCGAAAAAGAGAGATGGACAATGAGCTACCCTGTGTCGCATGGGCTATGGTTTGGTGAAACAGCTTTGACGTTTCTCTTTTAGTGATGTGCCAAACCGTAAAATTTACAAACCGAGTTAACCCGAGTTGGATTTTGATTAACCCGAGTTGTAACTCGAGTTAGCTAACTCGGTTTACAAAAATAAATTTGCGCTTTTTCCTTCAATACTATGTTTTAAAAATAGAAACAAAGCAAAATTTTCAATCAAAATAAACGGATTTAATCAAAATGAATTAAAAAAAAAGTCACACAAGAAAGAAAAGCAATGCGCAGTCCAACTCGGTTTGACTTGACTCTGGATATTTACAGACAATTAATTCCTAACTCGAGTAGCAATATGTACCCAAAACATTCAAACCGTCTACCTATTAACAGACGACAATCAAAAAAACAATAAAACATCTAGTTTAACAGATGTGTGTGTTTCTGTATGCCTGCGCAAGTAACTCACTTGCTTTGATGCTTTATATACTACTACCGGTCAACTATAGACTTTTATGTATAAGTGCATTGTGTTTGGCACAGACCGCAACTAAAGGAGGGTAGTTTTGATTATGTTCAAGTTTACTCGGTCTGCTTGCATTAATTTCATTTTAATTATTTGGTTGACGGTTCGGTTTTTTCTTCGGTTTGCCAACTCGGTTTGAAAAAATGTAAACCGAGTCAACTCGGTTTGGGTTCAACTCGATTTGACTCGGTTTATGATACCGACACATCACTATTCTCTTTGCCTTTGTTCGTGTTTTTTTTTATTCTGTTTCATTTGGTTCAAAAATAAGTAATAATACTAATAATAATGACTTCTTTGTTTTTCAATTGCCAATAGAAGAGGCTTTGATGCAACCAGGCACTACTAGATAACTATTTTTCCCCAAAAATAAAAACAGCGAATGAAAGATAAAGAGAAATGTGAAACTAGTTTCATGAAACTGGATTTCATCGTATAATAACACTTGCGACACGGGATGACAGAACAAAGAAGAATTCGAAGTTGTTTCATGAAACAAATTTCACCGTATAATAGCAGTCTAACTCAGCAAGAGCAATGGCGGAAGGCCCTAGAGAAAATTTGTTACTTAATGTCGTCTCGTTGCTGGTTGAAAAAGGAATGCCGTGCCGTCGCTATGCGACGAAACACTTTTTAGGCAAATGTAGTAGAATTTTTACCTTAGATTAAATTATTTTAGAGGGCGAACTATCAGTTGCCTATTTTGGAGTTAGGCACTGTTCACACTGATGTCGTATGAACATTACCGCCCCCCTTGGCGAAATACGCCAAAAAAAATATTACTGAAAATAAAGCAAGTGAAATTTTGTTTGGCAATTTAGTTAATAGGCAATAGGCACAGTTTTACTATGGGGCGGACTATTTCTCCGTTTTGGGTTTTTAATGTTGCAACTCTGACTCGACCATCGGAACCCGGGTGTATATTTATAACACGACCTAGACGCCATTCGGTGGATGGCAGATTTTCGTTTTTAATGACGACCAAATCATCAACTTTAATGTTGGTTTGAGGTGTTTTCCATTTGTGTCGTTGATGTAGTTCCTTGAGGTATTCATCTTTCCATCTGTGGCAGAACTGTTGTTGGAGGCATTTTACTTTTTCCCACCGATTGATTAGCGATAAATTGGCATCGGCCAGATTCGGTTCCGGAAAAGATAAAAGCGGACCGCCGCGTAAAAAATGCCCCGGCGTCAATGCCAACAGATCAGAAGGATCTGTGGACATGGACGATATTGGACGCGAGTTCAAACATGCTTCGATGCGTGCTAAAACCGTTGCAAATTCTTCGAACGTAAATTTGGCCTTGGTCCCCAGCCCTCTTAAATGGCTTTTGAAACTTTTAACGCCGGCTTCCCATAGACCTCCCATGTGAGGTGCCCCGGGTGGAATAAAATTCCATTTCAAACCCTGAACGCCATACTTAAAACTCGTTTCTTTAGGAATGGTGCCTACAAACTTCTTAAATTCCTTGCGTAAAATTGCATCGGCACCTGTAAAGTTCGTTCCATTGTCGGAGAACACTTCTTTAGGTAAACCTCGTCTAGAGGTGAATCTGGCAAAGGCCGCGAGGAACGCTTCAGATGACAAATCACTTGCCGCTTCAAGGTGAATTGCCTTGGTAGAAAAGCAGACAAACACACATGCATACCCTTTGGTCATACGACAATTCCGTGCATTGAAACTCTTGATTGTGAAGGGACCCGCGAAGTCTATTCCAGTAAATGTGAACGGTGGAGAAAAGGTAACTCTTTCGGGCGGTAGGGCAGCCATCATCTGCTTGCTTAAGTCTCTTTTGTTGGTCGCGCATATGGTGCAACGACGGATGCAAGACTTAACCAGAATTTGGAGTCTTGGTACCCAGAAACTTTGTCGTGTTAGTCGCACCATCAAAGAGTTGCCACCGTGCATAGAAATCTCATGAATGAATTGAACCAGGAGGCAAGCAAAACGGGATTCAAAGGGTAGTATTATAGGGTGACGTTCATTGTACGAAATGTCTGAGTTCGAAAGTCGCCCATTGACTCTAAGAAGCTTGTTTGAATCCAAAAATGGATTAAAGGACAAAATAGAACTTTTCGTTGACACTGGCTTGCCAGCTGCAAGCAGAGAGTATTCTGTCGAAAAGTGAGCTTCTTGAGCCAATCGGATTAGACGAATTTTTGCAAACTCCATTTCTGGTTGCGAGATGTCACGAGACTTGTATTTGCTGGGCTGTTGCTTTGAGACAGACCCGAAGAAGCGAAAAACATAGCACAATACGCGCATAGCGCGGGATAACGTCGAAAAACGGTCAAGAAAATCTTCTGGTTCTTGTTGAACTACCAATGAGTTGGTGTTTTGCTCAGAATCGTCGAGAGAAATGCCTGTTAGTCCCACTAGAGGACTCTGAAAATTTGGCTGGACCACTAACGAGGAAACCTCTTTCTGTTCTAGATCTTCAGTACGTGGAGCGTCTGGTAATGCCACCGGCCATTGAGAGGCTGGTTCACAGAGCCATGCTGGGCCCTGCCACCACATACGATTCTGCTTCAGATCGGAGGGCATTACACCTCGAGTGGCCAAGTCCGCGGGATTTTCGGCAGATCTGACGTGCTTCCAAACTGCGTTGCCGACATTGTCCTGTATTTCACTGGTACGGTTTGCAACAAAGGTTTTCCAAACGCACGGAGGTTTTTTGAGCCAGGCCAAAACTATGGATGAGTCTGTCCATAAAAAGATTTGATATGTCTGGACTGGAAAATTGGGTAAGTAAAATTTTATCATTTTGGAAAGCAAAAGTGCTCCACACAGCTCAAGACGCGGTAAAGAGACCGTCTTTAGAGGGGCAACTTTGGACTTCGCACACATCAAGTAGGAGGATGCTTCTCCATTAGGGTGACTTGCGTGTATATAAAGCGCTGCCGCATATGCTTTCTCGGAAGAGTCACAGAAGCCATGAAACTGAATCTCCACAGTGGGCGAGTATTCAACCCAACGTGGGATTTCTATAACCTGTATTTCAGGTAATGACTCTGCAAACTCTTTCCAAGTGGCAAATGATTCAGGGCTGATACGCTCGTCCCACTCAGTGTGCTCAGCCCAAATGCGTTGCATCAATGTTTTGGCGATTATCACTACGGGGGCCAACCACCCCGCAGGATCGAAAAGACGAGCAATTTGAGAGAAGACCTCTCTTTTGGTCGGATTTGTCGACAGTGGAATGCGTTGCGTGGTGAAGTAAAAATTGTCTCCTTTGGCATTCCATCGTACCCCTAGTGTTTTTGTGGTGCTGTCAGCATCGAGCTTCAAGAAACTTTCGTTCAGCACATGTTCTGGTGGCAAATGGTTAAGTAAGCTAGACGAATTTGCGGTCCACTTACGTAGTGGAAACCCGGCTGAGTTAAGCAACGCTATAAGTTCGATTTGTGCCTGTTTAGCCGAACTGAGAGAGTGACCACCAGATAGAACATCGTCGACATAGAACTCCGATTGAATGATTCTAGACGCTAGGGGATACACGGTTCTGCCTTCTTTTGCCAGTTGCAAGAGGGTGCGGATGGCCAGATATGGAGCACAATTGACACCAAAAGTGACGGTTTGAAGTTCAAAGTCTTCGATTTCGGCCTCTGGCGAACTGCGAAAGAGGATTCGTTGAAATGGAGTATCTCTAGGGTCGACCAAGATTTGGCGGTACATTTTCTCAATGTCCGCATTAAAGACAAATTTATAAAATCTCCAGCGGAGAATGAGTGATGGTAAATCTTGCTGCAATATGGGCCCTGGATACAACAAATCGTTTAAACTTACCCCATTCGACGACGATTGAGACGCATTAAAAACAACCCTCACTTTGGTGGTCGTGCTTTCAGGCTTTATGACAGCGTGATGTGGCAGATAGAACGAGTTTACTTGACCTCTGGAAATTTTTTCGACCGGAGGCGCTTTCCGCATATGGCCGAGGGCGAGGTATTCTGAAATAACGCTTGAATATTGAGACCTGAGCTCCGCCTTCATGGCTAACGATCTTTCGACTCTAGAGAACTGCCTTAGTGCGATGTGCCTAGAGAACCCTAACTTGCCCTTTGACGATTGTGCCTTGAACGGCAGACGAACAACATACCTCCCATCCGAACGTCTCGAAGTTGTGTTTTTATAAAGTTCGTCACAGTAGCAGTCTTCTGTTGACCGAATGACTGTGGACGGCAGTTCCTCGAGCTCCCAAAATTTTCGTAGCTGAGTATCCAGATTGGAAGTACTCGAACTGTTCGATACTACGAATGTATTGAACGATTGGAACGACTCCGGAACTGGTCCGGACAGTACCCAGCCGAACATTGTGTTCTGAGCCACGAGGGAATCTGCGATAAGTTGGAGACCGTTCCTTATGATTGATGGGTATAAATCCGCACCGATCAGCAGATCGACCTGAGACGATTTATTAAACGTGGGATCAGCCAGTTTGAGGCCGCCACAAAGGTTAGGATCGATGATACTAAACGATGAACTTGGCAGATTGTTCGTCAATGATCGAAGCACAATTGCCTGGGCAGAAATGGTGATCTGGGCTTCATCTAAGCACGTGATTGCAAACGCACAGAGTTTTTTCGACGTTATGGCGAGATTACCACTGATTCCGGAAATGGTTGTATTCTTATCCGTTACGGGCAAGTTCAAACGCTTTTGTACTGCCTCTGAGATAAAGGATATTTCGGAACCAGGGTCGATAAGAGCGCGAACTATGTGTTTGGATTCTTTGCCAACAATGCAAACTAGTGCCGTTGCAAGCAATATTTTCTTGGGAGCGCCGACATGAAAGTTTTGAAACGACGCTTGAGGCACGAATGGAAGTGACGACGCCGATATTTGAGGAGCTGTTGTTGCACTAGGGAGATTAGTGGACTGTATTTTATTTCCGTTTTCGTTAGCGTTGAGGTGCAACAGTGAATGATGCCGTTTTTTGCAGTGGCTACAAGAATATTTGCTCGTACAAGCGACCTTTGTATGACTCGCGCTTAAACAGTTGTTGCACAGTTTGTGCTGCCGTACCGTTTGGATTCTCGTTGGGATCGACATTGCCGAAAATTTGGCACACTCATAAATGGAGTGCGCAGCCGCACAGATTTTGCATTTCCCCCCCCTGTTTTGGCAAGGTATGTGTTGACCCTATTATTGTTTCGAACATTCGTCTCCTTTTTGGGAAGTCTACTAAGCCCTGTGCCTTTTGTCGATGTGGTGTCCGAAATGGACTCCAGCACCTGAAAGCGAGACGTTAAGAACGAGTCTAATTGCTGCCAGGTCGGAACTTTCGTCGGGTCTTCCAGGGATTGTTCCCATAGAGTCAATGTAGTTTTGGGCAGTCTACTTGAACACGCAAAGACGAGAATCGGATCCCAGTCTCGCGTGATAACCTTATGAGCCTGCAACGTTGATACCGAATCATTTACAGTACTCTGAAGAGCTCGGATCAATTTGGCCGATTCTTCATGTACTGTTGGCAAGTTAAAGATATTTTTTACCTGATTGTTGACTAAGATTCGGGTATTTTCATACGTAGCCCGCAACGCTTCCCAGGCTAGAGAAAAGCTGGCATTGGTTAGCGGAAATTGGCTGACAATCCGATAAGCCTCGTCCTTGGTTTTGGCTCTAAGGTGGAAGAGTTTTTCTACTTCACCCAACTGGGGGTGTTTAATGTAGACTGCCTCAAACATATCTCGGAAAACCGGCCAGGAGATATAATCCCCCTTGAAGACCTCCGTCTCACATGGAGGTAATTTGAGGTGACGAGGAGCGAATGTTGGTTTAGCTATCGATTTTTTGCCAGTCCCCTCCGGTTTCAGTCGTGCTTCGTGATCTAGGAAAAGTGCTGAGCATGCCACATAACTTTCGTTGCACAGTTTATACTTGGTTTCTATGGCTTCAAGGTCTACTGCTGCTTCTCTTGTCTTTGGGCCGCCTTTTATGTATAGGGCATAGGTTTCTTTGACTTCGAGCCACAGTTCTCTTAACTCTGACTTTCTGACTTCGAGAGCGGACAGTGTGTGCCCGTGATCCGGCACCTCTTTCGCCGCTTGGTGAAACTTGACCAATTGATCAGTCGAGAAAATGAAGTCTTCCATCAAAGCCATCACAAAGTGCGTTTAAAATTGTATAAATGACAAGGAAGCGACACGAAACCAAGAATTTTAAAACTCGTGGCTTAAAGCTCTCACAAAACAAAACGAGACTCTCAAAAAGTCAAAAATTTAAATTTAAAATTTCAAAAAAAGTCAAAATTTTGAAGCTCTAGAATCTTCAAAGGGCTTGATAGATTCTACTGGGGGCCAACCACCCCGGCTTGGATACACCGTAACGAACGGTGTGTGCGGCACGAACGAGAAAAAAGTAAGAATCTTCAAAAGGCTTGAAGGATTCTAAAAATTTCAAAAAAAGTTAAAATTTTAAAGCGCAAGAATCTTCAAAAGGCTTGAAGTATTCTAAAAATTTCAAAAAAAGTTAAAATTTTAAAGCGCAAGAATCTTCAACAGGCTTGATAGATTCTACTGGGGGCCAACCACCCCGGCTTGGATGCACCGTAACGAACGGTGTGTGGTGCACGAACGAGAGAAACAATTTCAAAAGTAAAAAATTTTAAATTTAAAAATTTCAAAAAAAATCAAAATTTTGAAGCACAAGAATCTTCAACAGGCTTGACAGATTCTACTGGGGGCCAACCACCCCGGCTTGGATACACCGTTATGAACGATGTGTCTATTAAAATTTCCTATAAACCAAAAAAAAAGAACTGGGGAACACAACCAAATCGCGTTTATTGAAGTTGCTTGAAAATTTCAAAAAATGAATGAAAGTCAAACTACCGAGTTGGAAAGATGAATACCTCAAGAACCGCTTCAACCAACACGAAATATGTATATACCGATATATATATAAAAAAAAGAAAACGGAATGACGCGTTTGACGGTCAAAGTGCAACACAGAGATTGAAATGTATATTTTTTTAAAAATTGCCAATTAAAAAAATGTTCACTTACCCTTTACAATAGCAGTTAGGATGCCAAAATAACAGGAACTCCGCTTCAGGCTGGTCAGGTTTCGTGATGATGGACGACGTGCCCTTTTTTGGCAGCGTGTTGATGGACGATGTGCCCTTTTTGGCAGCGTGTTCGAACGTGTGCAGCGTGGGCAGTGTGCTGATGGACGATGTGCCCTTTTTGGCAGCGTGTTCGAACGTGTGCAGCGTGGGTAACGTGCTGATGGACGATGTGCCCTTTTTGGCAGCGTGCTCGAACGTGTGCAGCGTGGGCAGCGTGCTGATGGACGATGTGCCCTTTTTGGCAGCGTGCTCGAACGTGTGCAGCGTGGGCAGCGTGCTGATGGACGATGTGCCCTTTTTGGCAGCGTGCTCGAACGTGTGCAGCGTGGGCAGCGTGCTGATGGACGATGTGCCCTTTTTGGCAGCGTGCTCGAACGTGTGCAGCGTGGGCAGCGTGCTGATGGACGATGTGCACTTTTTGGCAGCGTGTTCGAACGTGTGCAGCGTGGGTAGCGTGCTGATGGACGATGTGCACTTTTTGGCAGCGTGCTCGAACGTGTGCAGCGTGGGCAGCGTGCTGATGGACGATGTGCACTTTTTGGCAGCGTGTTCGAACGTGTGCAGCGTGGGTAGCGTGCTGATGGACGATGTGTGGCTCACAATTATCCGCTCGGATGGACCAAATGTCAAATTGACCACACTTGGAGCATAAAATTCTTCCCAGGCAACTGCAAATGTCAAGCTGACCACACTTGCAGCATAAAATTCTTCCCAGGCAATTGATGCATAAAATTCTTCCAGCAAAACAATTTGTTGATTAAATGGTGGCACGTAGGATTTTATTGTTCGATTACTTGTTATTTACAAAATAAATGTTGGCAAAACAAAAATGATTCTAAACCAGAAGGGTGAAATGTATAATTTTGACAAAAAGAAATGAAATTATAAAACTAACTCAGCAAGAGCAATGGCGGAAGGCCCTAGAGAAAATTTGTTACTTAATGTCGTCTCGTTGCTGGTTGAAAAAGGAATGCCGTGCCGTCGCTATGCGACGAAACACTTTTTAGGCAAATGTAGTAGAATTTTTACCTTAGATTAAATTATTTTAGAGGGCGAACTATCAGTTGCCTATTTTGGAGTTAGGCACTGTTCACACTGATGTCGTATGAACAATGGGCATATCATTGCCTACCTCTCCTTAAGATAAAATTGCTCCTAATGCATAATTTGATGCATCTGTTCTTAGTATGAATGGTTTTGAAAAATTTGGGTAAGATAGGATTGGTGGTGACATTAACTTTGATTTAAGTGTTTCAAATGCTGTTTGACAATTTTGTGTCCAGCTAAATATCTGATTTTTCTTTAATAATTGATTTAGTGGTTTTGCAATTTCTGCAAAATCTTGTATGAAACGTCTATGGTAATTACAGAAAGCTACGAAACTTCGAACTTCATCTACGTTATCCGGTTTAGGATATTCTTTAATAACATTGTATTTATCTGGGTCTATAGTTAAACCTTTTGCAGTTATTAAATGTCCAAAATAAACTACTTCTTGAGTTAGAAAATTACATTTGCTTGGGTTTAGTTTTAAATTATATTTACGTAACCTTTCAAAAACTTCTGTTAGATTGTTATTATACTCTCTAAGATTTGATCCAAAAACGATTATATCATCTACGTATAGAAATGCAGATGCTTGCAGTCCACTAAGTGCAATTGATAACATTTTCTGAAAGCTGTTTGTTGAAATTTTTAATCCAAAAGGTAATCTTTTGAATTGAAAGTGACCAGTGTTCGTAGAAAATGCTGTTAGTGGTCTGGATTTCGAATGTAATGGAATTTGGTGAAATGAATCCAAAGTTGAAAAAAATTTAGCGTTTCCTAATTTATCTAATATGTCTTCCAAACGAGTTAATGGAAATTTATCATCAACCGCTTTTTTGTTTAAAGACCTTAAATCAACTACTAATCTCCATTTTTTGTTACCTTCTTTGTCCTTTTATGGAACTATTAACAATGGTGAATTATAAGGACTTATAGATGGTTCAACTTTATCTTCATGTATCAACTTTTCAACCTGGTTTTTAATTTCATTCAAGTTAGCATGCGGAAGTCTGTAATTTTTTATGAATACTGGAGTTTTATCTATAGTTGTTATTTTCTGTTCATAGAAATTATTTTTTGTTAGTATTTCATTTTTCAAGTGAAATATATTTTGAAATTGCTTGCATAATTTAAGTATTTCTGTTTTAGCGTTATCATCTAAACTATCTACTTTTATTTCCTTTTCTATTTTCTTAAATCGATCTTCATCTACCAAACTATTTTTAAATTGTAATATTTCTTAACTTGAAATTGGTTCTATTCCTAATGAGATATGTTTAAGGGTTACTTCTGAATCAGCTGTATTTAGTATTTTTACATGTTTGATTCCTATTGCTGGTATTAATGAATTTGCTAAAAATACTCCCTTTTTCATTTCTTTTCCATGTATTACGCTATCTTCCTTTACGTCTAAATCGATTTTATGAATTATCTCTGTTCTTGCTGGAATTGTACTCTCATTTTTAATGTCTCTTGTATTCATATTCATTGGTAAAACCATCTTTTCGCCATCTAATGGAATTATTAGTACACATGTTCAATCTTACAGTTATATCGTAATAAAAAGTCTCTACCTAGTATTCCATCTGTACTTAAATTTATATTCGTATCTACTATTCTATATGTAATTCAATTTTTGAAGTGCCTAAAGTTAATAATGAATTCTCAGATATGTCTACCTTTAATCTTTAATTTTACAAAATTTGTATGTTCTTCTGAAATTGTTATTCTTATTATTTTCTTCTGAACGTTAGCCCCGGGTTCTGTTGTCAGGGGACGTACCCGTTTCCCTGAACATTTTGCCTATTATTATTTCTTTGCATTCTGTGCTGTCCTCTGTAATTAAATTGACCCCTATGCTGGTTTAAATTATTTCTGTTGACATTCTGAAAAGTATTACTATGACTTGAGTAATTATTGTTGCTTCTGCTAAAATTACTTCTATTGTTAATTCTACCTCTACTGTAGTGCACGACATTTCTAGATTGGTTAGGTTCTATCTCTAATGCAATTTGTTGGTCTTGTGGCTATCACTAATGATTTGTATGGTTCTGCTAAACCATTTTTAAAAGCCGTCATTCCTATCTGATCGTTTAGTTTTACTATTACTTCTCTGTGCTCATCTCCTTGTTCTGAGATTTGCAATTCATTTAAAGAAGCTGGTATAATGGTAATGCTTCTATGTGTGAAGCAAAGACCAAAACTGTCTGGTTTCCTTGATAGCAATTTGCAATATCACTATGTAATCGTGATGCAGTTTTATTTGATTTGTATGATTTTTTTAATACTTTTTTTAGGTCTTCAAGATTTCTAGGTGTATTTTCAGTTTGTATCTTGTTTTGACTTTTTCTGAAAGTTTTGTAGCTAAAATGGTCTGGATTAGTATCGCTTTTTGTGTTTCACCTTTAAGAGTGCTATGATAGAATTCGATTAAACCTAAGAAATTACTTAAATCTTTTCTTTCCCCTTGAAATTCAGGTAAAACTTTTGTAGCAGTAACTAAATCGAAATTCGCCATTATATTTATTTTAATGTCTTTTTCTAAGTCAATGTCTGTGATATGTTCTTCTTCTACTATTCTTTCTAACTCAGTATTTTTCTCCTTTAGTTTCAAATATTTATTGATCTCTTCTACTAATTTATTGTATTTTACTCTTAGTTTTTGTAAGTCTTTTACATCAGCTGTCTCTATTATTTGTGTCCACAATAATTTTATTTGTCTGTTAGTTTCGTTAATGTAATTTTTACTATATGTTCTATTTGGTGTTTTCTTTAATTTTTCTAATTTGCAAAATTTTTTTTTTGATTTTATTTTCTAATTGACAATTTATACGTTATTAAAATTTTTCATAGCATGTTTTTTCAAATATTGTTTGTAATATGCATTTATTTTACATACTACCAGAAAAAAAACTAAACAAAAGTTGATGTATATGATGGTCGATGTTGTTGGCAGGTTGCTTGTTGTGGCTGCTGCAGCGTTGTTATTGTTTATGATCTCTTCCTTCGATTCTTTGCCACCCATTTTTCTTTATTTCCTTTAGTTCTTGTAGTAGTATCCTCTTTGTTTCCCCCTTTGAGATGTTTATGGTACTCTGAAGCTTCGCACACTTTCTTTGGTGTTGCCTTTTTCTGCCACCTCTTTTTTTTTTTGTTTCGATATTTGATGCTTGTCTGGTTTTATAGTTTAATGTCTTGCGTTGTACTGCTCGATAGTTATCGGTTTTGGTCCAGCCGTAATTGATGTTGGTGTGTATTTTGGTGTGTCCACTTGTTAAGTTGTCGGTTTTGGGATATACTTCAGTAGTTCCTCCCACTTTTTGAATATCTTGTTGATGTCTTCTATTGTTGTCATTTTATTCTTGGACACCACGTAGCTTTTAAAGCACATTGCAGGGAAATCGCGGAAGGGGAAGACCTCGTCTTAGGTGGCGCAATCAAGTGGATGAAGACCTCAACCGACTTGGAGTGCGAAACTGGAGAGAGCTCGCCTGAAATCGAAGTCGTTATAGAAGGATGTTGGTTGAGGCCCAGGTTCACCCCGAACTGTAATGCCCACCTTAGTAAGTAAGTAATGTCGATTTCCTTTGCAAAAACAAAAGCACTCTAAAAAAGTGCTTTTTTTCGTGCTCACTGGAACAGAAAAGACAAAATTCTTTTTTTTATCATTGTATGTGTGCTATTTTTGACAGCCAACTCTTCCCGTTTGTTTTGTTCTGCAATTTTTATAGAAAGAATGTTTTCGAAACTTTATTAATAAATGCACTAGGAAGAAACCGCCTCATCCGAATAATTGTACACAACACTTTGAACAAAATTATTCACAGAATGCCTTTCGTTTTGTGAAAGGAATTTCAGAATTTCAAACACTTCTTCGTTGGAATCAGAACTAGATGACGACTCATAAATATTTTGATAATTTCAGCTAAAATTGAGCGATCCATTTTCACAAAATAGTTTATTGTTTATTTTTATTATCTCTCTTTCACAGTCCTTTAAACAAAAATGCAAAATAATCAAACTGCAAACTGGTAAACGTCAAATGTTTTGTGTTGGTGTACGTGAAAGTGCGTGTAAATCTTGCCTCTGAATCGAGATTCGTAAAAGTGCTTTTTCGGGGCAAAAAAAAAGTGATCTAGTGCCTCAATGTAACATATTTCGAGCAAAAAAGCACTTTTAAAAGTGCTTTTGTGTACCACTGGAAATCGACATAAGTTCTTATGTGTAAATAAACTAACTAAAGGCGGTATTACACTATCATATAAATATGGCAAGTTGATAAAAAAAATATGGCACAACATTGTCATATAAGTGTGATAGTCATATATATATGGCAGTATTTGTATGTCTCCATATATATGACAATGATTCTAGAGCCATATATATATGGTGTAGTGTAATACAAAATCATAATGGTCACCATATAAGTATGTTCGTCTTGTGTCAAGTCGTGTAGAAATAAAGGCATATTTCTTTTTTATTTTCATTATTATCTCTGTCACTTATTATTGACATTTACATCTAGGTATGTACGAGTATACATGTGTAATAAAATTTCAGATTTCACATAAGCACTCCGTGCATTCAACGTACAATACAAATAGAAATAAAGAAATAACTACAAATAGAGAAATAAAAATAAAAAAACAAAGGATGCCGATTGCATGACAAGCGCAAGTCATATAAAATCAATCGATTTTTATATGGCTAGTTCAATATATTCATGCTTGCCATACTTTATATGGCAGAGGCTGCCATATAACCATCTTTTCGCCATCTAATGGAATTATTAGTACATATGTTCAATCTTACAGTTATATCGTAATAAAAAGTCTCTACCTAGTATTCCATCTGTACTTAAATTTATATTCGTATCTACTATATTAAATGTTTGTTCTAATTTCACATCTTCTATATGTATGTAATTCAATTTTTGAAGTGCCTAAAGTTAATAATGAATTCTCAGATATGTCTACCTTTAATCTTTAATTTTACAAAATTTGTATGTTCTTCTGAAATTGTTATTCTTATTAGGCGTGTTTTTTTTTATGCTAGTATATAGTACAGTAAAAATTTCCCTTGGGGAACAACAACAAATCATTTTACTGTCGTAATTTTCCACAGTGAAAACAGGGATGGCATTGCTGTGGATTGATAGTTTCCAGCTTTGAAAATAAGATGGCGCCACCAATGATTTCAGTTCATCAAAGCTTTTTCGAAAGGACGTGTTCAAAAAAAATGTGGTATTCGCAAAGAAATTTTTTCTCTCGATTAAAAATTAAAGAAATAAAAACTATATTCATATTCAATTTTTGCCCTGTTTCTTACCTGGTGGTGTATATAATATAGGATTTTGCACTAGTTCTTTTTTGCTGAAGCTAATAGCTTTACTCATGGAATTATTTGAATACAAAATATAGCCCAATGCAAGAAAAAAACAAATCAAACAAACAAACAAAGCAGTAAAAAATGGTCAAAAGGGAAAGATATATGTATGAAAATTAAACATTCTTCAATAGAAATTCAAGTCTTGCTAGTACGTGTTTCAACTTAAATTAATTTGGGTTGTGTTTATTTGTGCGGAATATTATAGTTCAATTTCACGGTTTTGTAAATAGAATCAACTTATTTTCTTTCTAAACCTATCGAAAAGACTGGTCAATAGTGTAAAATTGCTTTACCACAGGTTTGGATAAAAAATAAATTGATTCTGTTTGCCAATGGAAAATCTCATCAAAGATTAGTTTTTAATATCTTTTTACATACTCCCCGAACATAC
Organism: Melanostoma mellinum; assembly: GCA_914767635.1. NCBI lineage: Eukaryota > Metazoa > Arthropoda > Insecta > Diptera > Syrphidae > Melanostoma > Melanostoma mellinum. Next base: position 119,774,501 of record OU612059.1, on the reverse strand, counting down.
CCGAAAGTGTTTTTCAACAAAACAGCTGACTTTGACATAGAGCTTTCTTCACTGCTGGACGATGCCTCCAAAAATAGTAAAAAAGAGCTGTAAGAGAGAATCTGATGTATGGGAAATAAGAAAAAAAAAAATACAAATTCATACCTGGCTTTGTATCGTTATTCATTTGATAGAACAATTAACGAAACAAACCTAGTATGAATTTGATTTTGTTTCAGCTTGAATTTCACAGAGAGCTTTGAAAAGTAGCAGCAAGCTTTGACGTTGAGCTCCATCTTGTTGCTGAAAATAGTACTGAAAATACTGTGGACAGATCGTTTTTTTTTAACTCGAATGCTGTACTATATACTAGGTTAAAAAAAAACACGCCTATTATTTTCTTCTGAACGTTAGCCCCGGGTTCTGTTGTCAGGGGACGTACCCGTTTCCCTGAACATTTTGCCTATTATTATTTCTTTGCATTCTGTGCTGTCCTCTGTAATTAAATTGACCCCTATGCTGGTTTAAATTATTTCTGTTGACATTCTGAAAAGTATTACTATGACTTGAGTAATTATTGTTGCTTCTGCTAAATGTAACGTAAATATTATTTGAAATATAAAATTTCATATATATATATATGTACATCATACATCAACTATAACGTATATACACATATAAGTATCTTTCCCTCCACCATACGACCACAGAAACGCGAGCTGATATTGGATCCGACCTATCTCAACTCCCAAACATCTGAGACCTCGGAATCGGCCAGACCACTATCCTCCTCACACTCACGTCTATCCTTCGGATATGCCCAGATGTTCGTCATACCCTTACCACTTCCAAACACCAATAATACCTTACACCTCACACGACCTAACTGCACCTTCAACTGATCTCAGCCTTCAACTCCTCGTTACATACTCGAGATGTCAAAGGGTTGGTCCCCGACCCCCGGAGTGAAAGACTAGAAATCCCAAAAATATACACAGGGTTAGTGAAAACCACCCCAACGTCCAGGGAATAGACTATGGTATAGCCATATCACTCACCAAGTCGCGAACCCCTGTAATGGAAGGAAGACTCCGCTCTTCGAATCGTATCGACCTCCCCCACTACAACAAACACTCTTGTAGTGGTAGGCTACCGATATGAAACAGAAGAGCTCGTTGCCTACGATCGACCATCGCTTGAATGATCTGCAGCCGCTCTGCCCTATAGTAGCTCAGCAAAAAGGGGGCGGGTTCTTGCTCTGGGATCATAGACTGGCGTTACATATTTTTATCCTGCAGATCTGGGTTCTGGTGTTCTGAACCCTAATCGATTTTAATTCGCTGGGGCCCGTTCAACATTAATCGCCCTACAACACAAAAAGAAAATCTCGACCTACTGAGTTTGGTTGACGACACGCACCTTCATACCACTTTGAGCTAGTTTTACATTGAAAAAGAAGGGACTTCCATACACCCTTACAGACTGAACACGAATGCATAAAAAGGAAAATGTGTATATAGCTGGCAGTATACACTTTGAACAAAATCTAACTTCGCCTACATCTAAATGTTCTACTATATTAAGAAGATGAGGGAGGAAGGTGTCTCACTTGAATGGTGGGGGATCAAAGATGTCGTAAAGAACCCCCATGGCCTCATAACCCACCCAAAATTGGAACAAGAATCAGCTCTCCCGTTCCAAACCATGGTCCTCTATAGACCTCTACACAATTTTTTTAAAAAGGACCCCTACTATGGTATATATCAACCCAAAAACTAAAACTCTATACTAATCAGGCTGCACCTGTTTACTCACTTGACTTAATTTATCCCTCCATGTTGCTCAATACTCTACCTTGCCCCGACGTCAGTCACCCACATTCCTTCTGTCCTTACAGACCCTGTCTACTCATGTCGAGTTCCGCAAAACAAACCATATATTTTTTTTTTTTTTTAAAACATGACATTAAGTATTTGTTTATTCTTAGGTTAGGTTAGGTAGAATGGGCTGACGGTTGATCTTAATTCCGCCACACTTAGATCAATGTAGATCCATTGTGATACCCTGACGTATTGTAACGTCCTTGAAACCTATGAATTTATGTCTAGTCGGTGTTTAGCCATTTTGTGGCCTTAGTGAAGTTTAACAGACTGCTCTTTGAAGCGTCTGATAATTCTTCTAGTTCATTGCAAAAATAATTGCCTAGAAATTTTTTCCTAATGTGACAGAGTGCTGGGCAATGACAAAGGAAGTGAGTTGTATCCTCGTGTTCATCTTCGTCATTGCATCCTCTACACAGGTCATCGGTGCAAAGACCCATTTTCTTTTTGTGATAACCTAGTAGGTTATGTCCAGTTGTGATACTGATAAGCATTCGCAATGAAGGTCTATTCAGTGATAGCAGCTTTTCAGATTCTTTCTTATTATATTTCGGCCATATTTTCCTGGAAGTAACACAGGAATCTAGGCCTACCCATCTTTCATTGGATTTTTTCATTATTTTATTTCCGATTATCTGTTTAATTTCACAGGGTGGGATCCTGATTGATTGATCAATGAGAGAAGGGTCAAGTGTTGATCCTTTCCTCGCTAGTTCGTCCGCTTTTTCGTTTCCCGGTATACCACTATGACCAGGAACCCAGCAGAGTCTAACGTTATGCTGCGTGCCAAGAACCCTTAGCTCTTCGCGACAGCAAGAAACAAGCTTTGATTTGATAAGAGTGGCAGAAATCGCTTTTATTGCTGCTTGGCTATCAATCATCATGTGATAGCGCCATCATGGACACCTGTTTTGCAGCGTGTGAGACTGCCAAGATCTCGGCTTGGAAGACGCTGCTGTGATCTGGAAGTCTGAATGAACTCGCTAGGTTTAGGCTTTCTGAAAAGAAACCTGCCCCTGTTCCAGCTTCCATTTTTGAACCGTCGGCGTCGGTATAGATTGCTATAGACGTTTCGTAAGGTGTTTCATTCTCCCAATCTTGTCTATTGGGGAGGCTGGTTGTGAAGGATTTTTTAAAGTCCAGGTATGGAGTTATGTAATCCGTGCAGATATTGTTATCTGCGTATCTTGATAAAATCTGTGCGTGTCCTATTTGGTTGGTTTTCCAGACATTGCATTGGTTTAGTCTAAGTGCACTATTTGCTGCTGCTTCTTGAACGTAGAGATCAAGAGGTGTAAGGTTGAGGATTACTTCCAAACTCGCGGTCGGTGTAGTCCTCATTGCACCAGTTACGCAAATACAGGCACGGTTGCCAGTTTGGTCATTTATGTCCAAATCTGGTCATTATTTTTTCACTTGGTCACATGGTCACTTTTTATTCCATTTGGTCATTTTTTCAAGGAAATGAAATAAGAGAAACCCTCCAGTTTATAGGTCCTTAAAATTGAAATGTATACGTAAGGCAGTTTTCTTATTGAATTATTAAAAAAGTTCATCAATAAGTTCGTTCGGTCAAGCCCAACGATTGCTCTGATGTAGCCACAATGAGTTCTCTTGAAAAACCTGAGTTTACCCTTAATACCAAGCTAGGTATTTTTTTGAGTTCTGCGCTCGTCCTGAAGTAGAGCTAGGATTTTTCCGGGGAGAATTCAGGAAGCAAACACTGATATCAAATGACACGTGCTTTTCTTCAAATGACCGCCATGTGTGGTGACTTCGTGATTCAATCTGTTTTACGAACTGAAAACCAAGGTTTTTTGGCAACTAGACATGATGTTGCACAGCTTGTTTCTGTCAATACTGTCGTACGCATGTTTTTTCCAAGATCTCCCGTGTGCTGCACGAATTCGTTGACGTGGGGGTTTTTCAGACAGTCACAAAGACAAGACATCGCATCTGACGTTAAGGAGGAGTATTCCTCTATAATTGGTGTAATTGTAAGATTTTCCATTCATTAAACATGCTTTCTCCCGACTAAACCATGCAGCTGGTGCACTCTCCTTTCAAGCTATAATCACTAGCTTCCTTGTCGGTCGAAACCGTCTGGAAATCCAGTTTTATTTGATTTAAGCTTACATACGAGTTTGCAACCCTAATTCTTCTGATCTATAGAGAATGGCATTCTTCTAATCGTTTAAGTTGAGTCTGCATAATTAGCTTTTCAAGATCTTCAGATGTGAATGCGGTTCTACAGCTATGTTTGCTTGGTGGTCTTTACGGGCTTGGTTATAAGATTTCCACCCCGGCAGGATTTTAAACTTTTGGTGCAAACTTTGAAGCTCATACTTTCAAAAAATTTCTGCATTTCCTTAAACAAGCGCCTCATGCGGCTTTTTTGTTTAAGAACTTGGTTTTCTTCCCTTCTTTCTTCATCGGAATCAATCACAGTTTTGGTCATTTCAAGCTACGTTTGGTCATTTTTATTTTCATTTTTGGACACATATTTTTTTGGCAAGTGGCAACCGTGAATACAGGCAGATCTTTGAACTTTGGTTAGGGTTTTTAAATGCGTGGATTTTTCCAACGCCTTCCACCATACCAAATTGCCATAAGAAAGGATAGGTCTAACAATGGCAGTATACATCCACAGGATGATCTTGGGATTTGGTCCCCAGTTTTTGCCAAAAATTCTGTTGCACGAATACAGTGCTATCATAGATTTTTTATATCTTTCTTGTATATTGGGGCTCCAATTTAGTTTTTTATCTAAGATCACACCCAGGTATCTGGCTTGATCAGAGATCTTAAGAGGGGTCCCATTTAGTCTTGGTAACTCAAAAGTAGGTATTTTTCTTCTATTTGTAAAAAGTACCAGCTCTGTTTTGAGGGGGTTCACTGTAAGGCCGCACCTTTTTGTCCAAGCGCTTACCTTGGTTAGTGTATAGTTCAATTGCGCGCTAATAGTGGAAGGGAATTTCCCCGTTGCCAGAAGAGCTAGATCATCGGCATAGGCGACCACTTTTACGCCATCATGTTTGAGAGCTACGAGGATCTCATTCATGACCAGGATCCAGAGCAGGGGTGAGAGGATACCTCCTTGTGGGGTTCCCCTTGACACACACTTTTTCAAGTTCGCACCTCCCAGTTCGCTGTGGATCTGACGTTTTGTTAGCATATTCATGATCCAATTTGTAATTGTATCTTCAACTTCTAGATCATTCAGGGCCTTCTTAATTGCACTGTTTTGTACATTGTTGAAGGCTCCTTCAATGTCCAGGAAGGCTGCCAGAGTGTATTCCTTATCTTGCAGCGTTTTTTCTATGGTTCTTACTACACAGTGAAGTGCTGTTTCCACGCTTCTTCCTTTTGTGTAGGCATGTTGAAAGGTGGATATTACTTCCGGTTTCATTAAGCTACGGATGTGTAAATCAAGCAACCTTTCAAAAGTTTTCAGTATAAAGGAGGTCAGACTTATAGGTCTGAAGTCTTTTGCTTCTGTATGGCTGGGTTTGCCGGCTTTCGGTATGAAAACGACTCTAACTTCCCGCCATAATTTGGGAATGTATCCCCATATGAGGCTATTTTCAAAAATGTTCTTTAGATGTGGGATGACTTTCCTGCTGCTTTTTTGCAGCATCATAGGGAAAATGCCATCGTAACCCGGAGATTTAAAAGGTGAAAAGGAGTTGATAGCCCATTCCAACTTCTCTTCCGTAACGATATCTGCCGGGATTTCATGTCTAGAAAACCTAGTGTTTTCTATTTCACTGTTCTCTATAGGGCTGCATCCAGGGAAGTGTGACTCGAACAAAAGTTCCAGACTCTCGACTGCGGATTCAGTCCAGTGGTTATCCGCTTTTCTCAGAGAACCAAGTGGTATGGTCTCCTTGGAGAGGATTTTCCTTAGTCTGGCCGATTTGTTCGTACACTCGATTTCACTACAAAAATTTCTCCACGAGCAGCGTTTCGCTCGTTGAGTTTCATTTTTGAATTTCCTTTGGCTGGATTTGTAATGTTCCCAGTCATTTTCGGAGCCGGTTCGTTTGGCAGCATTGAAAAGTCTTCTAGTTTCTTTCCTAATGCTGCTCAGCTCGTTATTCCACCAAATTGGTTTTTTGTTCTTTTTTACCGTTGTGATAAGAGGACAGCTTTTATCCAGGGCATTTCTCAGAATCCCTGTGAGTTCTGCAGTCAACTTATCAAGGCTTTGCGGTTCAAGGTTCCTATTAGTATTAAGGGAATCTATGTTATCGTCTACTTCCCTACTAAAGGTAGCCCAATCTGTACGTCTATTATTACGAAAAGGTTTGATTGGGCGATCTGTAGTGGGAGTGATAAAGTTTATCAGACGATGGTCTGAGAAAGAGAGATCATCTAGTACTTTCCACTGCTCTACTGGACAAGTGTCCGAGTTATTTGTGAGTGTAATGTCAAGTACTTCTTTACGGTTTTTTGTAACAAAGGTAGGTGTGTTACCTCTATTTATAACCAAAAGATTGTTTCTTAAAATAAATTCAAATAAGAGTTCCCCCCTAGAATTCGTGTCGGTGCTTCCCCATTGCACATGGTGTGCGTTGGCGTCGCAGCCCATAATAATATCTAGTCTACTCTTACTTGTGTATTCTACCAGTTGGTAGGTGATATCAGCTGGTGGTCCTTCAATTCCATCATGTGGCATGTAGATGGAAGCCAAGATTAGTGATGGGAGGTCTGCGCGTTCCATCTTTACTGCGGTCTGGTCTATTGTGCTATAAGTAGTTAGAAGAAAAAGATTTAACTGTTTTCTAGCTACTATGCATGTTCTATGGTTACTGTCTGGGCTGACAAAATTGGATTTGTACAGCGTGAGTTCTTTGGAATGTAGGCCCTTAATTTTTCCTCTCGCGACCCAAGGTTCTTGAATAAGGGCTACATCTATTTGTCTACTCTCCATGAGGTAGACCAGGTTGGCGGAGGCGGCTTTACTATGTTGGAGATTGATTTGTATTAACTTCAATTCCATTGCATATATTGTTTTTTATACAACGCCTTACTAACCTGTTTTTTGATTCTGGCTATCAGCCTGAGTTTGCATCGGGTGATGCCGACGCGAACTTTGAAGCTAACTTTTCTTAGAAGTGGTATGGAGTTGTGTGTCAACCTCACAATCACTTCGGTGCCTGTCTCCGTCTTCTCCACCTTCACGACCTTCCATTGGTCGCTCAAAAGTTCGGCATTCAGAGAAAGGATGTACCTTTCCAGCCGATCGCGGGGAATAGAGGGGCCTCTGACCAGTAGTTTACCTATTGGTCGGTTTATGTCCTTGATCTCAGTGACAGTCAAGAGCCGTAATTCAGCATTCTGCCAGGGAGCTGCCGTCTTTTTTACGAATTCCTGGAGCCATTGAAGGGTCCATTCATTCTTGCAGTTCATTACTTTAAAACCATGGACGGTAGTGAGGTCCCCGAAGAGTGGCGGTTGCCTACTCTTAACGATCGCCTCATTTACCTCTTCCAGGATCCTTAGTTCCAGCAACTGCCATTCGTCTTCACTCAGTTTGCGGTCAGGTTTCCCAAAGTCGGCTATAGCGACTAGGTGACCATTCGCAGCAGGGACTGAGGAGGTCTTCATCCTCTTCGGTAGTCTGTTGGGTGAGGAGTGGTTCGGGGAGGAGCTGGCATTCCTTACTCGTTTTGAGCAGTTCGGCATAACGGTTTCGATGAGGGGCAGAGAGGCCGCCTCACCAGCACCAGTATTTGTTCCGCAGCCAGCTCGTTTATTGTCCGTCGGGTCTTGTCCAGTTTGTTTTGTTAACTCTATTGGTGTCAATGTCCGTAGTCTTTGTTCGGACCTCATCAGAGCCTTCCTTGCTTTCCCCGTTAAGGAGTCAGGGTTCTTTTTCGATAAGCGTCTGACTGTCCTTACCGCGTTTCGTTGTTGTCTCAGTTGAAGTTCGTCTTTGCTGAGGACCCTTGCTCGTCTTTGTCTTGTGTTTCTGTCGATGACAGTTGCCAGACTGTCTGTCGTTTTGTTGTGTGACGGGTTTTCGGGGTTGGATTCATCAGTCACATTTAGGTCTTGCGGAGGGCTGAGGCCTTCTACACTACCATTAAGTTTCTGTTCCTCCTTCCCCTCAGCAGCGGCTTCATTTCCCATTTCTGGGTGAGAAGTACTGCTGTGCTTCCGTGCTCCAGGGTCTGTCTGTTCGTTCTTCGTATTGTGTCTTGTATCCTTAGTCCCTACACCAGCCGTCGATGGGGTTGGCCTTTTCTTTGGCTGAATTTTATCAGTGTACGGAGCAGGCGGACCCATCGAGGTTTTTACACTCTGACTTAGAGGGGAGAGAGGGTTTGGTGATGGATTAGCAATAGGCCCATCCTTTCCCAAGCCCTCCCTTACCACCAAGGTTCGTGTGCCGTGTGGTTTGTTTTGGTCGGTCTTGTCAGTTGTTTCAGTTGTACCTTGCAGGGGGCTTGGTGCTAGACTAGCAGTAGGCCCGTCTTTTCCCAAGTTCTCCCTGTCTAAAAAGGCTCGTGCGTTATGTAGTCGTTTCCGTTCTAAGTCCGTCATATCATTCCAGTCAACTTTCCCCAGCCTTTTAACCGTGCGTTTGCAGTTGGAGATTCTACTCCGCCTGGACATACACGATAGGTTGGAGATATCGGAGTCTGCCATAGAGCTAGCATCACTGATATCATCAACAGTGATGGCTTCGCCACTGGCTCCATCTTCCATACCTAAGCTGGAGAAAGGGTTGAGTAGGAGGTTTTCCTCTTCCTCAGTCAACTTCGTAACATTATTGTTCTTGGAGTTGTTCATTTTGATTTCTTTTTTATTATTACGTTGGTTAGCTTTTGCGTTTACTTTATATGTTGGATCTGCAAGAAAAAAGAAAAAGAAAAAGAAAAGAAAGAAAAAAGAAAAAGAAAAAAGAAAAAAGATCCAAAATTATAAGTAATATCGTTACACAAACCAAGCAAAAAATGAAATGAGAAAAGTTAGTCACTGGCGACTTCTCCTTACGATATTGAGATCGTAAGGCAAAGCCCAAGCCAGCAGCCGTGACATCTGCTGACACTTTAGCGTATATCCCCGCTATTTCTTTTATTTCTTTATGTGTCCTTTTCATAATTTTCATAGGGGTGGGTCTCACTTAGTTTGCCCAGAACCCTAGCCGGTAGCTGATTTTCCGCTCAGAAGCATCCAACCGTAGCCATCTTGCTTTAGGTTCTAGCGTAAGCCTCCTCACCACGGCAAGGTGGAGACCCGTTGAGGAGGGTATTTGTTTATTCTTACAGAAGCTTATATCTAACTTGTACATTTGCTTAGAAATTAAAATTCACTGCATGTGAGCGCAGTGAATTTTATAAGTGTCGGTGTATTCCGAACTAAAATTGCGTCTTAGAAGGGTACGGCAATCATCTAACTGATGAGCCCAATTGCCGTGCCTGGGCGAAACGCAATATGGAGTTGAGGTGATCTTTACGATCTTCAACATACATTTTTTAATAAAAATTTTTTTCTTTTTAAAATGTTCTTTAAATTATATCTAACATCTATTCTTTTTCTTTCAGTTCTACTGCTTCGCTTATCTAACTGGTTATATGCAAGAATAGTGATCGTTATTGCTTATAGTCTAACTACTTTCAGCTCATTACGCAAAAAAAAAACAACGATAGGTCATCTTATATCAGGCTCGTATACCTGTCGCCGCTTATGGCCAACGTTTTCATGATTATATAGCGTTTAACTAATTTCCACAAACTGTGTTACTACAACTTATTTGTAACTAAAATCGTGTCTCTATAACTTATCTGTAACTACCATCGTATTACTATAACTTAAATGGCTTCATTCCCCATAGACATCTTTCTTTACGTTCATCAAAGTCTGCGATTATCATGAACCTGTAATCTTCAGTGCTTTTATGATACCAACTCACAGCACGTAAACCCGTAATACTACATACGCCAGAAAAAAAACTCATAGTCTCGAAATCTTATTGCATTTAGGCAAACAAAAAAAAATCAAAGTATCGTATCACGCTTTAAACACCGAGTTACTACTAATCGTCCATATCATCTCTTCCTTTATGGAGAGATCTCAACGCGAACAAATCCCAAAATTCAACTATAACACGATTTACATCTGTCTGGATGCTACCGGCATCTTAACAGCTCATTATCATCTCTACCCATGTACCCACACTGTTTACTATGTTCATATATCATAATTTTAATATAAAGAAAAAATTTTTACCTGAATACCACTGGGGAGATTCCCAATTCGGAAAACCCTCCCATACGCCGTCGCAGGAGTGCACTACTGTTGGGCTGTAAGGTTAAAGTTACGAAATAGTATTTTATGGTTACATGCATAAGGATAATATTGATAACTATCTATATATTTTCGTGCAAATAATATTGGTCGTATTTCTTTTCGGCCAATCGAAAGTGTGCGCAACGTCTAGTGCTGACTGCGACACCCTTTGTTGAATTGACTTAGGCGTAGCGATGCCTTAGGTATCTATGATGTTAGCGTATCTAGTTTGATATCATACTCGCTACACGATCGAAAAATTGAAAATTGGATGTCTCATAGAAATGTAGCCTCACAGTTTCCTTAAATCTTATCTCTACAATACTAATGATACCGATAATCTTATATTGCCACTGCCGGTCTTGCCGCCGATCATGTGGTCACTAATTTGTTTGTGATTCTTAAGTAATAATGATAATATATTTTCTTTTTCTTTTTCTATCTTTAGATATATTTTTTTTTTTTTTTTCTTTCTTTTTCTATCTCATTAATCGAAGATACTCTGAACCGTCTCAATCGACGGAAACATGGACTAGGACTCCCGACAGGTCACGTGGAGCCTAGTCGTCTTGCAATGGGGCTTGGCTTTTCGCCCTCTCTTAAGTAGTTAAGTAGTAGCGCTCTGGCATATAACTTACAATACCAAAAAAAATCAATATACTAATAATAAAAAGAGGTACCTTATTCGAAGCTTAAAATTTTGTTTCTTTCTTTTATTGTTGGGGGGAGTAAGTACCCCAGTAACATCTTACTCTTTGCCTAAGCGATTTGCCATGTGTATATTCCTCCGTTGACATGAGGTTAGGTCGGGCAATTAAAAAAAATGCCGAAAATGGTGACAGCAGGACGATCCTAGTCGGCCGTGGGGGTGGTATAGCGCTTTTTCTGTAGTCTTGATAGCTGGTGCGTGGGTGGTGTTCTGGCCAGGCACTAGCCTCGGCGCGTGGTTCGCCTTCCTCCACGTGGAGTCACGTTGGGCGAGGTTAGTCGTTCTTTCGGCGAAAAAAACGCCTTTTCCTTAAGAAAAAAAAACACAGAGGAGGATATCAGTTGATTCTCTCAACAGGCTAAACTGATTCCCGTCGTAACAGAATAAGAACTTACCTTTGAAAAGGATGTTAACCACTAGGGTTGGGGACGCCAGTACAAATTTGGGGCTGTCACGCTGTCGGCTCGGTAATTTGCTTTAGGTTTCCTCAAAGTCAACACATATTCCTGGGTCGCACACGACCCAGTAATTTTTCGCACCACACGCGTGAAATATATTTTATAAAATGCTTTAAATTTTTCCTGGTGGGAAAATTTGTGGTTAAATTCTAAACTTTAGCTGTGTGCCACGCCCGAGGTATTGTTCCGTCTGTGTCAGAAATAGAAATGGCCGACAGATGAATAAAAATGTACTTTCGCACCCATACTAGTGTGTGTGTGCTGACAATAAAAGTGCGCGATTCTATTCAGCGCGGCATTGCCAAACATGCAGAAACAGGGATTCAGCACCTTTCGCGGACTACACTACCTACAATGGATTTGAGGGTGCTGGCACATGAGAGTTTGGGCTCTGACCGATTGCCGTGAATTATTGTAGATAGGCATTTGCACTTTCGTGCGACTATATAAAAAAAAATTTTCCTTACATAAAATTACTTCTATTGTTAATTCTACCTCTACTGTAGTGCACGACATTTCTAGATTGGTTGGGTTCTATCTCTAATGCAATTTGTTGGTCTTGTGGCTATCACTAATGATTTGTATGGTTCTGCTAAACCATTTTTAAAAGCCGTCATTCCTATCTGATCGTTTAGTCTTACTATTACTTCTCTGTGCTCATCTCCTTGTTCTGAGATTTGCAATTCATTTAAAGAAGCTGGTAATGGTAATGCTTCTATGTGTGAAGCAAAGACCAAAACTGTTTGGTTTCCTTGATAGCAATTTGCAATATCACTATGTAATCGTGATGCAGTTTTATTTGATTTGTATGATTTTTTTAATACTTTTTTTAGGTCTTCAAGATTTCTAGGTGTATTTTCAGTTTGTATCTTGTTTTGACTTTTTCTGAAAGTTTTGTAGCTAAAATGGTCTGGATTAGTATCGCTTTTTGTGTTTCACCTTTAAGAGTGCTATGATAGAATTCGATTAAACCTAAGAAATTACTTAAATCATTTCTTTCCCCTTGAAATTCAGGTAAAACTTTTGTAGCTGTAACTAAATCGAAATTCGCCATTATATTTATTTTAATGTCTTTTTCTAAGTCAATGTCTGTGATATGTTCTTCTTCAACTATTCGTTCTAACTCAGTATTTTTCTCCTTTAGTTTCAAATATTTATTGATCTCTTCTACTAATTTATTGTATTTTACTCTTAGTTTTTGTAAGTCTTTTACATCAGCTGTCTCTATTATTTGTGTCCACAATAATTTTATTTGTCTGTTAGTTTCGTTAATGTAATTTTTACTATATGTTCTATTTGGTGTTTTCTTTAATTTTTCTAATATGCTCTTTATGATAATGAATTCCATGAAAAAAATTTTTTTTTTGATTTTATTTTCTAATTGACAATTTATACGTTATTAAAATTTTTCATAGCATGTTTTTTCAAATATTGTTTGTAATATGCATTTATTTTACATACTACCAGAAAAAAAACTAAACAAAAGTTGATGTATATGATGGTCGATGTTGTTGGCAGGTTGCTTGTTGTGGCTGCTGCAGCGTTGTTATTGTTTATGATCTCTTCCTTCGATTCTTTGCCACCCATTTTTCTTTATTTCCTTTAGTTCTTGTAGTAGTATCCTCTTTGTTTCCCCCTTTGAGATGTTTATGGTACTCTGAAGCTTCGCACACTTTCTTTGGTGTTGCCTTTTTCTGCCACCTCTTTTTTTTTTTTGTTTCGATATTTAGCTTAGAAGAAACTAACAAGGAATTCTTGCATCAAATCAAAGAATTACGTGCTGAGAACGCAGATTTAAAATCAAAAGTGCACATGCTAGAAAGCCGACTAAACTGGGAACAACAAAATCATAAACGTAACTGCATTGAAATTGTTGGTGTTCCGGCAGTGGACGATAGCAACTCCAAATGTTTGGCGCAGAAATTATTTCGAGAGGCATTGTCTGTGGAAGTATGTGATGACGACATAAGCAGCTGTTACGTTAAACATACACGTAAGTCAACACATGGATCTCCCATCAAACCCATCATTTGCTTAAGTTTTGTTGACATTGAGCGAAAGAAGCAGATTATGAACGCAAAGAAGAAAGAAATTAAGAATTTAAACACGAGCATCTTTAGCAACAACAACAACAGGAGCAGAGGCAGCAGCGGCGGAGTAGCTAGTATATATATTAACGACTCACTAACAAAATACACACAAGCTTTACTGATGCAGGCAAGAGAGGTAAAGAAAAATAAAGGGTACAAATATGTATGGCTTAAGAATAATAGAATCTTAATGCGAAAGGTGGAAGGTGGAAAAGTAGTCACAATAAGGTCTTTTGATGATCTTGTGAAAATATAGTGCATTTGCACAAATTGTTTTTCTTTTTTTCTCAATTCAAACTTTATAAATTTTAAATTAAAATGAATTTTGATGAAGAACTTATTGATGATTTTTTCACCTTTGATCTTGCAAATAATAATTGCAAAAATGTATTTTTCGATAAATTATATTGTAAAAATAAGATTTTTTTCGTTCAACAAAATGTAAGAAGTTTAAGAGAAAATTTTGCGTCTCTTGTATCTCAGTTGAGCACTTTGGCTTGCATTCCAAGTTTTATTTTTGTTTCGGAAATCTGGATATATGATTTTGAATTGAATGACTTTAATATACCAGGGTTTAACTTTTATGCGAACACAAATGATATTTATGCTGCCGGAGGCGTCGGTTGTTTTGCAAAGGATGAATTTGAGTGTGTGTCAAGTAATCTAAAAGTTTCGAGTGCTGATATTTTAAAAATGTCTTTTAAGTCTGATCATGAAAATTATGTTATTCTTTGTGTATATAGACTGCACAAATACAATGTCTCGGTTTTTATGGAGGAATTTTCAAATATCTTAGAAAGTGAAAAGGGTAGAAATCTAATAATATTGGGCGATTTTAACATCGATATTCTAGAGGATAGCTTATTTGTTTCAAACTATATGAGTTTATTGGCAACTAACGGTCTAGAGTCAATTATTAATGAACCAACAAGGATTACCTCGGGTACATGATTAGATCATATTTATGCACGCTTTTCTAATATTTCTCTTGATCGCTGTGAAAAGTTTGTTTTTGATTTTGACATTACTGATCATGTTATGACTGGTCTTATTGTAAGCAAACCTGTAAGATCACATAGTACGCTTCATAATATTTCTCCCCCGCAAACCAAGCGAACTAAAGTTGACTTTGCCAAACTAAGACGATGCTTAGTTTTTGAATTTTGGGATAACGTCTTCATAGAAAGCAATGTTTCGAAATCTTTTGATGTGTTCATTGCAACTCTTAAGAAACATATAAATAGCTGCACGTACTCGGTAAGAAAAAAGAAAAATATCAAGAAACTCAAACCTTGGATTAATCACAGCTTGTTAGTTAAGATTAGCCTGAAAAACAAACTGAAGTTTAAAAGCTTTAAGCATCCTAATAATAGATACCTAAAAAATAAAGTAAAACGCTTGAGTACTGAACTAAAGAGGGAAATTCCAAACTGTCGGGACAATTTTTATAAAAGTCAATTTGTTTCCGCTAAAGGTGACTTAAAACGAGAATGGCGTGTAGTCAACGGTATTTTAAATAAAGGTACCACCAATAAAAGTCCTACGGAGCTACGAGTTGACGACTTAGTCATTTCTGATAAGTACGAGATTGCCAACTATTTTAATCATTACTTTGTTACGATAGCAAACGCTTCAAGACCACTACACCAATCGCAAAGTTGCACCCATCGGTCTCTAAATGAAACATTCCTCAGGCACAGTTTTTTCTTCGAACCTATTACACCATCGGAGTTGTTGCAGTCTATAAAATCGCTAAAAAACTCTAACTCATGTGGAATTGACGGAATTTCTAGTTGCCTTTTAAAAAATATTGCTTGGTTTATAGTTGACACTTTAGCTAACATTTTTAATCTCAGTATAACCTCTGGTATATTTCCTGCAGCTCTTAAGTGCGCAGATGTTATTCCGTTGTTGAAAAAAGGGGCCACTAATAATGTATGTAACTACAGACCTATCTCGCTGCTCTCATCTCTTAGCAAAGTCTTTGAAAAAGTTGTAAAATCTAGAATGTTAAAGTTTCTGGAAAAAAATGTTTTTTTTAGTGAAATACAGTTTGGTTTTCGATCGGGTAGATCGACAGAAGATGCTCTTCTAGATTTTTCTTCCGAAATATATTCTAATTTAGATATGAAAAAGAACACTGCAGCCTTATTTGTCGACATTACGAAAGCTTTTGACATGGTGGACCATGAGATATTGTTGACAAAATTAGAACATGCTGGCTTTCGCGGTTTTATGATCGATTGGTTTCGTTCGTATCTAAAAAACAGATCTCAAAAAGTAAAAGTAGACAACATCAGAAGTGAATCACAGTTTAATAATTTGGGTGTTCCCCAGGGCTCAGTGCTAGGACCTACTCTTTTTCTAATATATATAAATTCTTTATTTAAGTTAAGATTCAAAGGTGCTTTGACTGCTTTTGCTGATGATGTTGGGTGCGTCTACGGATCAAGTAGTCGTTTGGATCTTCTTAGTGATATAAATTGGGACTTAGATTTATTAAGACTGTGGTTTGCCGACCATAAATTAGTAATTAGTTCGAAAACAAAAATTATGTTTTTTAGCCTCTCTTCTCAATCGAGTCCTGATGTAAATATTTGTTTTCATGCACCTGAATGCCAGAAATTCAGATTATATAATTGCTCATGTAGTTCAACGAATAGCTTCTGTTTTAATATTGACTGCAGTGAAAAATGTTTTGAGGTGGAAGTAGTGAACCAATTTAAATATCTTGGCTTAATAATGGATGCAAAAATGTCCTTCCTGCACCACACTGATTCGCTGAAAAAGTATTTTAGATCGACTGTGAGAAACTTTTATTACCTTCAAAAAGTTTGTTCTAAGAAACTGTTGAGCATTATCTATAATGGTATTTTCCAGTCTAAGTTGCAGTATGGTGTTACATGTTGGGGTGGTACTCATTTAAACAAAATTGAGCCATTATTAATACTTCAGAAGCGTATCATAAGGATAATGTGTAACAAACATCGTTTACATCCTAGTTTACCTCTTTTCAAGTATCTGAACATTCTTCCCTTACGGCATTTATACTGTTTCAAAGTGTTAAAAGTTTTTTTCTTTAGATCTGGTAATCTTAACTCTAGATTTCTTGACAGTCACAACTTGCGAATAAATTCAATGAACTTGGTTCCGATTCCCAGATACCGCACCACAGCATTGCGTAATTTTTACAGTGTAGCATCTTGTCGTATTTTCAACAAATTACCCCGTAATCTCAGAACAACAAATGTCTCTAGAAAAATTGAAAAAGATATAAGAAACTGGCTATTAGATTTTCAACCAAAAGAACTTGAATGCTTACTAAATGCTCAAACATAAATACAAAAAAATATGTATGTAGTAAAATTGAATTTTGTATAAGGCTATGTGTATATGAACTGTTATATTATCATTATGAAGGTTACCTATTACTCATTGTACCTACCTCTGCTTGCAGTTTTTATTTTCAAGGGTCAAGTTTTTCTTATCAAGGGTCACCCCACCCATATAAGATACATATGTATTTTTAAATTGAAGTGACATTAACACTGTTTTGTATAAATATAAATGTCACTAAATTTATTTTGATTAATATTCTGAAGTGTATATAATTGCTTTATTTAATTAATTGTTATAATCAAATTATATTGAATTCAAAATAAATTAAATCTATTAAAAAAAAAAAAAAAATAAAAAAAAAACAATTTGATGCTTGTCTGGTTTTATAGTTTAATGTCTTGCGTTGTACTGCTCGATAGTTATCGGTTTTGGTCCAGCCGTAATTGATGTTGGTGTGTATTTTGGTGTGTCCACTTGTTAAGTTGTCGGTTTTGGGATATACTTCAGTAGTTCCTCCCACTTTTTGAATATCTTGTTGATGTCTTCTATTGTTGTCATTTTATTCTTGGACACCACGTAGCTTTTAAAGCACATTGCAGGGAAATCGCGGAAGGGGAAGACCTCGTCTTAGGTGGCGCAATCAAGTGGATGAAGACCTCAACCGACTTGGAGTGCGAAACTGGAGAGAGCTCGCCTGAAATCGAAGTCGTTATAGAAGGATGTTGGTTGAGGCCCAGGTTCACCCCGAACTGTAATGCCCACCTTAGTAAGTAAGTAAGTTCTTATGTGTAAATAAACTAACTAAAGGCGGTATTACACTATCATATAAATATGGCAAGTTGACAAAAAAAATATGGCACAACATTAACATTGTCATATAAGTGTGATAGTCATATATATATGGCAGTATTTGTATGTCTCCATATATATGACAATGATTCTAGAGCCATATATATATGGTGTAGTGTAATACAAAATCATAATGGTCACCATATAAGTATGTTCGTCTTGTGTCAAGTCGTGTAGAAATAAAGGCATATTTCTTTTTTATTTTCATTATTATCTCTGTCACTTATTATTGACATTTACATCTAGGTATGTACGAGTATACATGTGTAATAAAATTTCAGATTTCACATAAGCACTCCGTGCATTCAACGTACAATACAAATAGAAATAAAGAAATAACTACAAATAGAGAAATAAAAATAAAAAAACAAAGGATGCCGATTGCATGACAAGCGCAAGTCATATAAAATCAATCGATTTTTATATGGCTAGTTCAATATATTCATGCTTGCCATACTTTATATGGCAGAGGCTGCCATATAAGTGTGATAGCGATACTTTTCTTTGTCATATAATTATTGTTTGCCATATAAATTGTCCATATATATTATATGGCATAGTGTAATAGCACTTGCAATATTTACAGAAAAATTGCCATATATTATATGACAACTTTGTTCATATATATATGATAGTGTAATACCGCCATAACGGTCGGTGATCTGTGTACACAAGAAATCTTCTTCCATACAGATAAGGTCTGAAATGATTAATTCTCCAATGAATACCAAATAACTCTTTCTCTATTACTGATTTATTTAACTTGTGCTTATTTAATGCTTTACTGGCATATACAATGGGCATATCATTGCCTACCTCTCCTTGAGATAAAATTGCTCCTAATGCATAATTTGATGCATCTGTTCTTAGTATGAATGGTTTTGAAAAATTTGGGTAAGATAGGATTGGTGGTGACATTAACTTTGATTTAAGTGTTTCAAATGCTGTTTGACAATTTTGTGTCCAGCTAAATATCTGATTTTTCTTTAATAATTGATTTAGTGGTCTTGCAATTTCTGCAAAATCTTGTATGAAACGTCTATGGTAATTACAGAAAGCTACGAAACTTCGAACTTCATCTACGTTATCCGGTTTAGGATATTCTTTAATAACATTGTATTTATCTGGGTCTATAGTTAAACCTTTTGCAGTTATTAAATGTCCAAAATAAACTACTTCTTGAGTTAGAAAATTACATTTGCTTGGGTTTAGTTTTAAATTATATTTACGTAACCTTTTAAAAACTTCTGTTAGATTGTTATTACACTCTCTAAGATTTGATCCAAAAACGATTATATCATCTACGTATAGAAATGCAGATGCTTGCAGTCCACTAAGTGCAATTGATAACATTTTCTGAAAGCTGTTTGTTGAAATTTTTAATCCAAAAGGTAATCTTTTGAATTGAAAGTGACCAGTGTTCGTAGAAAATGCTGTTAGTGGTCTGGATTTCGAATGTAATGGAATTTGGTGAAATGAATCCAAAGTTGAAAAAAATTTAGCGTTTCCTAATTTATCTAATATGTCTTCCAAACGAGTTAATGGAAATTTATCATCAACTACTTTTTTGTTTAAAGACCTTAAATCAACAACTAATCTCCATTTTTTGTTACCTTCTTTGTCCTTTTATGGAACTATTAACAATGGTGAATTATAAGGACTTATAGATGGTTCAACTATATCTTCATCTATCAACTTTTCAACCTGGTTTTTAATTTCATTCAAGTTAGCATGAGGAAGTCTGTAATTTTTTATGAATACTGGTGTTTTATCTATAGTTGTTATTTTCTGTTCATACAAATTATTTTTTGTTAGTATTTCATTTTCCAAGTGAAATATATTTTGAAATTGCTTGCATAATTTAAGTATTTCTGTTTTAGCGTTATCATCTAAACTATCTACTTTTATTTCCTTTTCTATTTTCTTAAATCGATCTTCATCTACCAAACTATTTTTAAATTGTAATATTTCTTAACTTGAAATTGGTTCTATTCCTAATGAGATATGTTTAAGGGTTACTTCTGAATCAGCTGTATTTAGTATTTTTACATGTTTGATTCCTATTGCTGGTATTAATGAATTTGCTAAAAATACTCCCTTTTTCATTTCTTTTCCATGTATTACGCTATCTTCCTTTACGTCTAAATCGATTTTATGAATTATCTCTGTTCTTGCTGGAATTGTAATCTCATTTTTAATGTCTCTTGTATTCATATTCATTGGTAAAACCATCTTTTCGCCATCTAATGGAATTATTAGTACACATGTTCAATCTTACAGTTATATCGTAATAAAAAGTCTCTACCTAGTATTCCATCTGTACTTAAATTTATATTCGTATCTACTATATTAAATGTTTGTTCTAATTTCACATCTTCTATATGTAATTAAATTTTTGAAGTGCCTAAAGTTAATAATGAATTCTCAGATATGCCATTTATTTGGCAGTTGTTTTTATATTCTATCCTATTTCTACCTATTGCATTTTATTATGGAAATATCAGCTCCAGTATCGATTAATAAATTTATTGGCTCTAGTCTACCTTTAATCTTTAATTTTACAAAATTTGTATGTTCTTCTGAAATTGTTATTCTTATTATTTTCTTCTGAACGTTAGCCCCGGGTTCTGTTGTTCGGGGACGTACCCGTTTCCCTGAACATTTTGCCTATTATATTTCTTTGCATTCTGTGCTGTCCTCTGTAATTAAATTGACCCCTATGCTGGTTTATATTATTTCTGTTGACATTCTGAAAAGTATTACTATGACTTGAGTAATTATTGTTGCTTCTGCTAAAATTACTTCTATTGTTAATTCTACCTGTACTGTAGTGCACGACATTTCTAGATTGGTTGGGTTCTATCCCTAATGCAATTTGTTGGTCTTGTGGCTATCACTAATGATTTGTATGGTTCTGTTAAACCATTTTTAAAAGCCGTCACTCCTATCTGATCGTTTAGTTTTACTATTACTTCTCTGTGCTCATCTCCTTGTTCTGAGATTTGCAATTCATTTAAAGAAGCTGGTAATGGTAATGCTTCTATGTGTGAAGCAAAGACCAAAACTGTCTGGTTTCCTTGATAGCAATTTGCAATATCACTATGTAATCGTGATGCAGTTTTATTTGATTTGTATGATTTTTTTAATACTTTCTTTAGGTCTTCAAGATTTCTAGGTGTATTTTCAGTTTGTATCTTGTTTTTGACTTTTTCTGAAAGTTTTGTAGCTAAAATGATCTGGATTAGTATCGCTTTTTGTGTTTCATCTTTAAGAGTGCTATGATAGAATTCGATTAAACCTAAGAAATTACTTAAATCTTTTCTTTCCCCTTGAAATTCAGGTAAAACTTTTGTAGCAGTAACTAAATCGAAATTCGCCATTATATTTATTTTAATGTCTTTTTCTAAGTCAATGTCTGTGATATGTTCTTCTTCAACTATTCTTTCTAACTCAGTATTTTTCTCCTTTAGTTTCAAATATTTATTGATCTCTTCTACTAATTTATTGTATTTTACTCTTAGTTTTTGTAAGTCTTTTACATCAGCTGTCTCTATTATTTGTGTCCACAATAATTTTATTTGTCTGTTAGTTTCGTTAATGTAATTTTTACTATATGTTCTATTTGGTGTTTTCTTTAATTTTTCTAATATGTTCTTTATGATAATGAATTCCATGAAAAAATTTTTTTTTTTGATTTTATTTTCTAATTGACAATTTATACGTTATTAAAATTTTTCATAGCATGTTTTTTCAAATATTGTTTGTAATATGCATTTATTTTACATACTACCAGAAAAAAAACTAAACAAAAGTTGATGTATATGATGGTCGATGTTGTTGGCAGGTTGCTTGTTGTGGCTGCTGCAGCGTTGTTATTGTTTATGATCTCTTCCTTCGATTCTTTGCCACCCATTTTTCTTTATTTCCTTTAGTTCTTGTAGTAGTATCCTCTTTGTTTCCCCCTTTGAGATGTTTATGGTACTCTGAAACTTCGCACACTTTCTTTGGTGTTGCCTTTTTCTGCCACCTCTTTTTTTTTTGTTTCGATATTTGATGCTTGTCTGGTTTTATAGTTTAATGTCTTGCGTTGTACTGCTCGATAGTTATCGGTTTCGGTCCAGCCGTAATTGATGTTAGTGTGTATTTTGGTGTGTCCACTTGTTTAGTTGTCGGTTTTCCCACTTTTTGAATATCTTGTTGATGTCTTCTATTGTTGTCATTTTATTCTTGGACACCACGTAGCTTTTAAATTTGTTTCACTTGGATTTCGTATAGTTGGTCCGCTCCTTGTTGGTTATTAAAAAGTGTAGTAAACCTAACAAGTTGGCAGGATCGCCTTGTTATGTTGGATTTCTGAATTTTCCCTATGGTTGAGTATTCTCTTAGCTCTCCAACCGACTGTGTCTCCGAGCACTGTTAAGATCACGATTTACGTATTAACTGAGCTCGCCAGCCGATTGAAGTGAAAACTCAAACGTATGATGTCAATGTTAAAATTTAACTTTATTTTACAAATGCATCCCCTTTTATACTGCTTTCAATCCATTCAATTTTATTCAATAAAATTTGTTTATGACTCAACTGAACTCATATGCACTTTGGTTCTCAATTTATTACTTGATTAGAATGGACTCATTCTTCGATCCATTCTAGTGCAACATGATCCCTCAGTCCAATGTGCTCAGTGGGTCACAAACAAAATTTACTATACTCTTCTTTGACTCATTATGTGCATGCGCTCATTCATTATAATGTCATTTGTATATCAGCATGCACAAGTGGTTTCAGATTATCGGAAAATGATTTGGTTTGTTTACACAACAAATTGAATGGATGATTGCATACACAGGGCTTGTATGGTTTGGGTGATTGTATACACAACACAAGAAACCTGTGTCGACCCTGGGGAAAGTTCAAGGAACAGACCAATTTTCAGACTGTTTTTCCAGCCTGAAATCTAAGCTCAAAAAACTTAAAATCTATCTGTCACATAAGTTGTCATTTGAAAATCGTGTACTTTTGACCAATGAGAACCAAGAAAAGTAACAGAATTTTAAGATTAGTTTTTAGAAGCAAAGTAATTTTTAACCCAATTCACACAACAAATAGCTAAAGAGGTTGAATTGAGTCAAACCTCAAGTTTTAACCCACTTTTTAAGCCAATTCTCACACGGCCTTAATAAATTTCTGCCAAAGTCAGTATAATATAGACTAATAAGGTGACCACCTCCTAAAACTTTTACCCATACGTTAAGTGCCTCTTAAAGTGGTTTGGGATAACCCTTTTATAATAGCTCCATCGTTACCAAAGAATAGTTTGTGTGCTTTGGTGTTATGGTAGTCAAGAGCTGTTATAAAGACCAAAGGACTTAAGACACTTCCTAGCATGTGCTTTATTATCTTATTATATATATATATTTTTTATTTGTTTTATTTGTTTTTCTTTATTTCGCATCAATAACTTTAATATAAATACAAACATATAGTACAAGATCAAACAGATCAGGTTAAGTTATTTGACAGAAATAGCTAAGTACAATGTATTGCTTTTAAGAGACAAATGACGAATGTACGTGATAGTAAAATAAAATAATACACTTAAACTTATACAATTTTTATACAATATTGATGGGGAAAATATAAATAGAGCAGGGGCGTCGCGTGATTCATTTAGATGGGTGTGCAATTCTTGAAAATTATATATTTTTTTAATATCAATTTATTGTGATTCTTGCAAAATCTCCTCTGAAAGAACTCCTTATTTATTGTTTTCTCGTTACACATAAAAAAACAACAACGAAAATTTCATTATTTTTTTTTTTTTATTAAAAAAAAACTCCATTTAGTGCTCCACACTTTTTCCTTTTCATTAGTTTGAAAAATTAAACACGGCCAACAAAAAAGTTTATTTCTCTTTACCGACCGCATCAACCAATCATATTGTTTAAACAAGTCGAAATTAAATTTTCGGATCCTACTCCTTTCCACTTTTTTGTACGCTGATTTTAAGTTTATTAATTCTGGTGTAGGCGTTCCTGCATCAATAATTGTTTTTTTTTCGTCATAAGTATGAAAACTAAACGTTTTTTCTAATAAACTCGATCTCCTGAATACGGAGATCACTCATTGTTCTGACGTTATTGTTATAATATTTTCTTCAAATTAACTTAATTAAAACATAAAACTTTCGCAAACAAAATCAAATCACCGCACGAAACTGTAACCACTTGAAAAAAAATACCCTTTTATTTTCATTTTTCAAATTTTTCCTACGAAATTAGGCGATGGTGTACTGTACCCACAAAAGAAAACAAAAAACATCACAGCTCGTGCATTCCTTTTTTTCGTACGAGTTTCGATGTAATGCACCGTATCTTTCACCTATGACGCTTTTCAGGAACAAAACAGAACAGATAGAAAAGAAAAGGAAATAAGAATACAGTCCGTGCACAGAAAACCGTCGCACGAGTTCACTACAAATTCATCAAAGCATAGATTTTTTGTGTGAATGTAGGCTTTGTATATTTATTCTATAGTATTATCACAGTTCATTTCTCATCTTCAAAAGGAATTTGGAATGTTGTCCACAACTTTTTTTCCTATACAAAGGTATATGAAAAAAATTTGTGGACAACATTACAAATTCATTTTGAAATAAGCAATGAACTGTGATAGTACTATAGAATAAATATACAAAGATGTATGTAGGTCTTGTGATTAGCGGGGTCCACACTGTTCAATTTGTTTATCAAGCATCGAGTTTGTCAAGCAAATTTGAAAGTGTGGCCGCTCATCAACAGGCTTGTCAAATTTGTTGGATGGCTTTCAAAATTTTTTTGATATTTTCGCAAGTTGGACAACAAGTTGGATGAATGTGGACGCTAGTCGTCAAACTTCGAAGAAATTTCATTTCAAAAATGTTTTCAAGTAGTGCACATCGCAACGGAAAGAATATTTTTCTTTGTTTGGTAGGTACATTGAAAGAGGAATTTATGATGGTGTCAGGTAGTGCACCTCGCAAGAAAAAAATGTTTTTTCTTTGTTGGGCACATTGAAAATGGAATTCATAATATTTTCAGCTAGTGGACCTCGCACGGAAAAATTTTTTTTTGTAGGTAGGCACATTGAAATAAGAATGAATTTACGATACTTTCAGGTAGTGGGCGTCGCAAGGAAAAATATTTTTTCCTTAATGGGCACATATCTACAAAATGCAAATTACGATAAATTGATAATATTAATACCTAGTTTGGTGACACCAAAATGCAATTATCATTTAATTGCTATAAAGTAAAGGGTTGCTTTTGCTTATAGCTTATAATTAAAATTAAAGTTGAACTGACTCCAAGTAGAGAAGTGGTAAAAGTTAAATCTAAAGTATTCATATCAGTTTATTAGATGGCTGTAACCTGAAATTGCGAGTTTTGGATTCTACAGAAGTTTGAAGTCTACAAAAGTTTTCCAGAGATACCTATGGCATATAAAATGCGAAGAATACAAAAATATAACTGAAAAGTCTAAGGCCTATGAAACTCTGTTGGAAAAATGTGCACATCGCACTGAACGAATATTTTTTCTTCGTTGTGCACATTTATGATGTTTTCAGGTAGTGCACCTCTTCTTTTGTTTTTCTTGCTTTTCTAAAATTTCATCCCTAAATGCGCTGCTACTGCTATGTCCTCATGGTTGAAATTCAGACCAGAATGAAGTTGGACAACTTGTTTGATGAGAGTGGACGCTATGGGTTTTTCCGTCCAACTTTTCATCCAACAAATTCGACAAACAATTTGGACAGTGTGGACCCCGCTATTGACGAATGACGATGGGGATGGATACTACGAAAATCTTGTAGGCATATAGTTTGGATGAACAGAAAATGTGCACAGCCCGATTTCGTACGAGTTTGTTTTGCTTCTTAAAGGAAAGGAGATTTGAAAAAAAAAAAATTAGGAAGGAAGAATATGAATGTAGACTGTGTGATGCAGGTTTTATGGGTTGAATAAATGTGCATATTTTATGCATGTTATTATAATTAGACTGTGTTTGATTAGGTTTCTTTTTTCGATATGAAATAGAGGAATATATCTATATAAGAGCAAGAATAACAACATATAAACAATTTCAAGCAATAATTAGGTCTGTTTATTTACTTTGTGCACAGAAATTCACAATCTGTCATATTTTGAGGAGTGGGGGTAAAATTCTCTCAAAAACTCTCTGAAAGAGCGTAATTGTCTAAAAAGTAAAGAAACGCCTTGAACAAAACATTCGCAGCAACGCTTGGAAAAACGTCTGTTTGACAGTTGTTGTATTTGTTTTGGCTGTGCACGATTTCTGCCCGCAGAAATTAAGGTGGCAGAAATTCGCAGGGTGGGGAAATTTTTTACTCTCTCGTGAGCACTCTCTTTTGTGCACTGCTACAAAAAATCGGTGTGCTGGAACGACATAAGACTGGCTTTCGCCGAATTTCGGTGCATTTCGTGCGAATTTTCAGTAAAGAAACACACCTATTATATCGTTGATGTTAAAAGAGCATCAATTTCAGAGTGATTAAACGAGAAAAGCCATTTTTTAACATTTTTTAAGAATACTTTTCTAACTCTCTCATACCTTAGTGTCTCTGGTAATCTATTAAACAAACGGGTAGCAGTAACATAATAAAAACACGAAAAATGGGTTTTATGTGTTGTTGTTTTTACTGTAACAAGGTATCTGGTGTTGACTCTCAAGTTATGGCTGTCATGTACTCTAGCATCAAAATACCCCCAATTTTCAAAAAATATTTTAAAAACTTTATAGCAGTATAGGTGCCTTAATGGAAGTAAATCGGGACATTTGAACAACTCAAAACTGGGTACTCTGAGATTAGCTTTGGACATTATGCGAATCGCATGTTTTTGTTTAATTAATAATGGTTCAAGTTTATTCGTATAAGTGCCACCCTAACATGTAATCCCATACTGCAGTTTCGATTTCAATAAAGCATTATAAACTTGTTTTAAAATAGGTAGATTACAGAATTGAAGTATTTTTTAAATACCGTATGGTCCTTCCAACTAACCCTTTGATCCAATATAATATAATAAGTATTTAAAACTGTCATCGCGTTCAATTAGAAAACAGCTCTCACTACAACTTACTTGACTGTTAAATATCAGATGATCGCGTGTTTCAAGCAAACAAAATCGGTAACAACTTGGCGAGTGATAATATAAAGGAAGCTCATCACACACTAGTCCCTTGATATTAGAAACCATAAACTTTTTTTTATTGCTGATTATCAGTTTATGATACCCAAACCAACGTCGAAGTATATCTAAGCCATAATTGACATCTGATAACATAATATCAAGTAGGCTATTGTTAGAATAGGAAAGGGCTGTATCGTCAGCGAATGCAGCAATTTTGCCTTTGAAGGGTTGACTGAACAAATAATTAACATATACAAGAAACAATATCGGGCCAAGGACTGATCCTTGAGGAACACCTAAACTTTTTTTTTTTTTTGTCAGGAGGAAATCTTTAAAAAACACTTGGCAGTATTCGATACTGAGTAGTGTGGGATTCTTACCTCACTAAAAACCAATCTATGAACGATCGACAACAGATTTTTCTTTCTCAATAATATAATCGCTTTAAGGGAAGCTTAAACTTTTAATGCTTCCCATGACTTTTAGACCATTAGCTCGTGTAGCTTGGTTCTTCTTAATCTCCGAACATTGCCTCTCGTATTTAATACGGACTCCATTTCAGAGTTGATATGACTATGCAGTCGCTGATTGTGTGATACAGCATGTTTTCTTACAACTTCTGTAACCGTTTCTATTTGTAGGCCACGATGTAAATCGCTATTTCTTATATACCATGGTGCATTTACTATTCCACGAAGGACTTTGTTTTGGAACTTTTGGATGATTTCAGTATTTGTTTTCTTTGTACAGCCCTATAATTGGATTCCATTGGTCCAAACAGGTCTAAGTACTTGTTTATAAAGCACTATTTTATTTTTGACAGATAAGTCCAAATTTCTACCGAGTAACCAGTACATTTTTCTATATTTCAAGTTGAGCTCTTCCCTTTTCTTTTTGATATGCTCTTTCCATTTTAGCTTTGCATCCAAATTCATCCCAAGGTATTTGGCCGAATTGGCGTATGGTACAGCTTGATTGTTGATGAATATTTGAACGTAGCTTAACTTTTTATTTGTAAAGTTTATATGTGCAGATTTAGCTTCATTGAGCTTGATACGCCATTTTTTGGTCCAATCACTAACGGTGTCGACGGCATTTTGCAATTTCTCAGCAGCCTTGACGACGCGACGCACTTACTGGATGCCAAAATTGCGGTATCATCTGCAAAAGTAGCCATAATGGTGTTGTTATCCACTGAAATATCCCTTGTATATAGCAAATACAGGGTAGGTCCTAGGACACTTCCTTGTGGAACACCGGCTTGTATATTACTTAGCTTTGAATATTCTTGATCATACCGTACTCTGAAGAGCCGGTTTGAGATATAAGATTTTAGTATTTCGTAGTACTGCCTGGGTAGGTCCCTTTGCAGTTTGTACTCTAGCCCCTCATGCCATACCTTGTCGAATGCTTGAGCAACATCTAAAAATATAGCAGAACATACTTGTTTTTCTTCTAATGCTTTTTCAACTGCATCCGTTATTCTATGAACTTGGTCTATCTTGGAATGTTTATTTCTAAATCCAAACTGATGATTTGGGATTAGATTTCTTTCTTCTATGACTTTGCTCAGTCTTTTCAGTAGCAATTTTTCAAAGGCTTTTGCCATTATTGGTATAAGCGATATTGGTCTGTAAGACGTCACTTCTGTTGGTGGCTTACCTTGCTTTGGTATAACAATTACTTCAGCAATTTTCCAATGATGTGGGACATATTGGGTCTTTAGGCATGCATTTGTTATGAATTGGAGTTTTATGAAGGCTTTTGATGGCATTTCTTTGATAACCTGAGCAGTTATTAGATCGTACCCATGTGATTTTTTGTTCGATAGTTGATTTCGACACATACTTTTTATTTCTTTGAGTGTGACAATTGGTATGTCAACTTTATCGACTTTATCAATAAACTGTAAGCTGTTTTCAGATGTATTTGCTGGGAATGGCTTAAAAACATTCGCAAGATGTTCTGCAAACACGTTAGTTTTTTCTTTCGGATTTCCGATCTGCGGTCTTTTCAGGCGCTTAGCTGCTTTCCAGAGCGAATAAATCGGTTGAAGCATCAGTCGTAAAATTTTTCAGGAATCTACTTAATGAATCATTTTTGAATTCGTAGATTTGTTTTTTCAGTTCGTTGCCTAGCCGGTTAAACGCTGTTTTGTCGTCTGGAAATCTAGTATTTTGCCATTTTCTTCGAGCTCTTCTCTTCTCCAATATCAACTCTCTTATCTCGGCAGGGTATTTTGTTTCAGTTTGCTTCCTACTTAAGTAAGTTGGTGTACTTTCTTCTGCAGCTTGTTGAACATCGGCAATGAATTGTTCTACTTCAAGGTCGATTTGCTCTTTTGTTTCCATAGGGGATCTGAGATTTATATAGCTTTCAAGCTTTTCTCTGAATTCACTCCAGTTTGTTTTATTATTTACTAGCTTAAGATTACTTTCTTCCATTGTCTCCGATTCATTAAGTGATAAAATCACCGGTGTATGATCTGATGATAAGTCATATTTACCTTCGACTCTTATATGGTTTCGTTTGATACCTTTAACTATGAAAAAGTCAACAAGGTCTGGTATTTTACTTGAATCCGATGGCCAGTATGTTGGTGATCTGGATGAATAAAACTCGCAATTGTATTTGAGGCATGCTTTGTAAAGCCTTCTGCCTTTTGTTGTTATAAGTCTGGATCCCCAATGGGTGTGCTTAGCTTTAAAGTCACCGCCAACAAAGAAGTTATGTCCTAGTAGATTTAGCAGTTCTGTATAATCATCTTCAGTTGGGGAACGCCTCGGCGGGCAGTATATTGATGCCAACTTGAAGTCGTTCTTTTTCATACCAATACTAATTATTGTTACTTGCATATTCTCGTTTGTAAACATAACTTCTTCATGGTGTTTTAAGCTCTTTTTTATGAGGATTGCCGATCCACCTCTAGCCTTATCAGCTGGATGAGGAGCGTGGAAGCAAATATAGTTTGATATTAAATCATCGAGAACCAGTCCACTTGAGAAATGAGTTTCGGACACCAGACAAATATCTACATATGTGTTCGATGTCTAAGAAGATTTTTAATTCTGATAAATGGTGTAAAAGACCGTTTGCATTCCATGTTACAATTTTTAGTGTTCTGTCCATCATTGTTTTTTAAGAGCGACTTCTTCACTTAGCCGTTTGATGTTCAAATCCTGATTGTCAATTCTTTTGAGAATAAGTTCAAGAATTTCTTTAATGGAAGTTTCTTCATTCTTCCGCACGTTTTTAACAATCTGTGAATAGGATTTATTTTCGTCGCTTTTGCTTTTAACAGCTTCCTTCGGAAGTTCATTCTTATCTTTATCTTCAGCTTTAGGAGTTCTTTTTGTGTTTGCTGGATTGCCGGATGTCATTTTGCTTTTGGATTTTTGAAATCTTTTAGCAACTGGACAGCCTCTATAGCTTGCAGGGTGATTACCTTGACAGTTTACACATTTTGCTTTCTGTTCCTTGCTTGATGGACAGTCTTTAGTTGCATGTTTTCCTTCACACTTAACACAAGCAAACTCGCGGTTGCAATATTTTTGGGTGTGTCCAAATGCTTGGCATCGTTTACATTGCGGAACAATTTTTGATTTTCGCAGTGGTTCAATTTTGACTTTTATGCCCAAGATTGATCGAATACTATAGACATTTTCAAAACTCTGTTTGCTGTCGAAAAATAGCGTGAATAAAGGCAGGGATCTCTTTATTATTATTGGTTCCCCAGCAGAGTTCTTAGTAGCCTCATTCTTAATAAGATTGACTGCATCAAGGGTTTGGAAGCCTGTTTGAACAAGGCCTTCTTCTAGTTCTTTTGGAGAACATGAGGAATGTAGGCCTCTGGCTGCTACTTTTATTGATCTTGTGGATTTGTTTTCATACGAGTGCCACTGGATTTTATTTTTGCTTAGTTCCTCAGTGACCAGTCTATAGTCATCATCTTCCTCGACATTGACTTTCCAATTGTCTTTGTTATACGATGTATATTTGCAAGCTTTTTTAGTACATTTCTCAATCATTTTCTTAAGATCTCCAAAATTTGGGAATCCTGTGATCATAATTGGTGGTGGTACAGTTTTTCTGTTGCCTTTAGACAAAGACTTCGGTTTAGCATTGGCTAGCACATTATTTGCATTATTCTTTGTAGTACCCAAGTCTTTTTTATTTTCAGTTTTCGAGGTTTGGTGGTTCTTTGTATGCAATTCAGGGCTACCTTCCGCTTTTCGTTTTTTAGCAGTGCGCTTATTTCTTTTTCTTTCAGTTTCAAATAAAAGTTCTTCTTCGTTAGTTTGATACACAGTAACAGTATCTTGTTGACTTGTCTGAACCGTAGACTTGTGTTCCTTGTCAAATAGGGATACCTTTTCTTCGAGTCTTTTTACTTGCTCCTGAAGACTTTGAACTAAGGTTTCAAGTTTCTTTCTTGCTGCTATTTCCTTTTGACATTCATCAAAGTAATCTTTTGATTTGGTTTGGCAGTTTTCTTTGATTTCTTTGAAACTCTTTTGTCCTGCAGTGTCGATCATTTCAGAGACATTGGTTTCTTTTTGGCTAATGACTTTTACGTCTTTTGTCTAAGTTGGGGTTTTCGATGGTTTAACCCTTTGGGAGTAGTCTTTTGGTGGAGTTCTCTGTATTTTCGTACTCCGTTTTCCAAAAATTTTAAGCAATAAGTGGTCCTCCCCAGAATCCGTAGGACCGGTCTCTTTAGAGAGTGGATTTTCCAATTTTGCTGGACTGCTACCTGGGGTTATAAATCTGTTTGTTTTGTTCATTGCCATAAATTATTTAAACTTTTTTTTAGGATACAAATAGGTCAGTTACTTCTATTCGCATTTTATATTCAGCCGTCCCACTGGGATCAGACGCTGACCAGTGTGCTGCACAATATGTGTCAGACGCTCTTGGATTTATTGTTGAGCTGGTACATTCAGAGTGATATTTTTCTTTCTTTGCTCCTAGTTCCTGAAAAGATAACTCAGGTGACACAGCTCGTGGATCAATTGATCCAACGCTCGTCGTTAGTTGGTTATCCAGCGGGCACCACTTGGAGGTGACGATGCGATTTTGCTCCACCTAAACTTAAAAAGTTTTTTGAACTGAGAGCATTTTTTACTTTGACAATTTGTTTTCGTTCTGACAAATAAGACACAAACCAATCATAGATAAATCCTCTGAATCCATAGTTAAAGAGTTTTTTTAGTAATATGGAGTGGTTTACCATATCGAAAGCTTTGGTTATGTCAATAAATAATGTTGAGGGAAGCATTCAAACTGTTGTATTTTTCACCGCATAATTTCAATAAAGCACTTTTAGTCGATTTACCACTTCTAAATCCAAACTTAGAAATATTAAAGAAATTAGTCCTATCTAGAAATGATAACATTCTAGTTTTTATGCCTTTCTCAAAAACTTTGGAAAAATGGACAAAATTGAAATTGGACGATAATTATTTATATAGGCGTGTTTTTTTTATTTGTGGGTTGGTGTTCTCGATCAGTTGTCAAACCAATAAAAGGCAACAAATGAATTTTTTTTGCCAAATTCGCACAAAAACACAAAAACTGTTTGTCAAAAACCTAAAGCAATTGTATAGAGTCGAAAATAAAAATGTTCCGTAGTGAAGTTAATGCAGGTAAACAATTTTTTTTTGTCTGTTTTTTGTTAGTTTAGAAATGTCAAAAATAGGTCCGTTCACAAAGGTAACAAGGAATTTCTCTTGACTCTGTTTACATGCTGGGGTTGAATTTATATGAGATTGTGATTTAGATGTGAGTTGAAAAAAATATTTTGTTACTTGTTTCAAACGAATAAAACAATTAATAATAAGAAAGTACAACCATTTTTATGGAATACTTAACAATTAGCTTTGAAAAAAATGTTAACATTCACACAAAAATGTGAAATGAAATATGCAAAAAGTGCTTTCAGTCACTAAACAGACCCTTTTTAATTGCTATTACGTTGTTTTGTGTATTTTAATATACTTTTACAAATCTAACTCTTGAAGTCAATGAAATTCTTAAAATCAAAAATTTTCTGCAACTAAATTGCGGAGTGCAAGAGTGGGCATACGATTTTATTCAGTTACACATTTGTGAACAGACCCTTTGCCACCCATTTTGCTTTTGTTCGAGATACATGAAAGTCTCTAGACGCACCAACACTAAAAAATGAAAAGTCGAAAAACTCATTCGATACTCGAATAAACGTCTAAAGTCTATCCCCGACCAAATCTTAACCATCCTTTTATCCATAACATTGGTTGTCGGGGATGTTGTTTTTGCTTTGCCTGTAAAATGATGTTATGTATATGTTACAGCCAAAGTAATAAATCTGGATATTATGTATAATGGCTAGCCATTATGCATAATATCTACTCAGTTTGGTTAAAGTGATAATGGACACAAAATTAATCACATTAACTAGCTATTATATATAATATCTTCGATGACTTGGATAATGTAATAAAACACGTAGGTAAAAAATTAAATTATAAAATAAATGCGGAAAGCTGTTGCATAAAGAAATTAATTGCTATTTTCATATTTAGCATGAGCAGCTTAACCCTGCGGAAAAAAGGGTTAAAATAATGAGCCCCGCGAAGCGGGCCATGCGGAAAGCTGTTGCATACGGAACGCGGTAGCGGGATGAAGAGAGGGAGGGGTAACAAGTCGGCTAGACCGTATTTATTACTTTGACTAACTTTGACAAGTTATTATGAATACTGTCCAGACAAAGTGATTAATTTATTACTTTGTCTAGTGAATTTGGCCATTATATATAATGACCAGTCATTATGTATAATAGCTATTTAATCACTTTGACTGTAACATATATAACAGTCTTGTGGAAAAAGCACGCCTATTATCACCTTGTGGTTTTCGAACGAATGCAAAACAGCATTGGTATTAAATTTTTGCTGTCTATTGCCTATCACTTTTACTGCGTGAGCACAATGGCTGCAGAGACGCAACCGCAAGAAATGTCAAAACATTAAATACAAGTGAATACAAAAACAACGCAAGACGGAGCCGCACAAGTTAACTTGATTTTAACTCTTGCGGCTCCAGCTCCGTCTGCGTATGGAGTTCATTGTGTTCACGCAGTTAACCGTACAATCTGCATTCTAATTGATATCGTTCATTGAAATTGTTGCTAAAATGCTTTTTTTTTTAATTACAGTGAAAGAAGATTGCTTTCTTGGAAACTTCTCAAGCTCTGATAGCATTATCATTGAAGATGGCTATAATGACGAAAGAAGTTACGCTGTGGACTCAGAGGTTTCATATCCAAAGCTTGCTTTGAATTCCGAGGAAAGGCGGCTTTTAAACAAGGATGGTATTTCTTTGCCATCCCATTACCCACTTACAAAACATGAGGAGCGTGAACTCAAACGTATCCGACGTAAAATTCGCAATAAAATTTCGGCTCAAGATTCTCGAAAACGTAAAAAAGAATATGTTGATGGGTTAGAAGAACGTGTCAAACAGTGTACTGAAGAAAATCAATCTCTTATGAAAAAAATCAAACAGCTGCAAAATCAAAATCATAACCTCGTGTCCCAAATGATCAAATTGCAGTCACTCCTCACAAAAGGAACGAACAAATCAACACAGCCTACTACATGTTTAATGGTGTTGCTCCTAAGTTTGGCTCTCGTTGCAGCTCCCAATTTAAGACTTGGTCAAAATGTCAAGAAAGGCGATCTCGAGGAAGCAGTACAGGAAACAATATTACAAAATCGTCGAAGTCTCTTATTTAATAATAAAGATCAGAGTACAGATGTTTATGATGAAGAGGTTAATATGAGCGATATTTTATCAGTTCTTGAATTTAACAGCGAACGTGAAAGCAATGCAGAGTATAAAATAAATAGCAAAATCCATTCTGCAGACAGCTCGATGGAAGAACCAAAATGTAAGAAAACGAAGCTAGTACCACCGGGCTTCCTTGATGAAGTAGACGATGAAAATTGGTATACATCAAAAAATGATAGAGCTAAAACTTTTGGAAAGAATGGAATGAAATATTTAGAACAATCCAAACAAAATTTTCAAAACATCGCGTTTAATATAGGAAAAAGCAATCAGATTTCATCAGCAAAAAACCCCAGTAAGCAAGAGTGGCTGGATAAAGATATTCCTGAAAATCTGTTGCCTACTCCCAATGGTTTCTATAAGCTTAGTAACAACGGAATTACGTCGGTGAGCTTAGAAAGGCCACCGAAATTAACTGTTTTGGATGTGACTGCGAATCAAATATACACTAAAGGCATACAAATAAAACAAAACTTTTCGGACATTCGGCATTCAAAAATATATTGAAAAATATTCAAATATCAAAACATATTCTTACTATTAGTTAAAATTAAAATTATTGCGTGTTGTTTCGATTTATAGCATAGGGAGCGTTCAAGTATTACGTAACGCAATTTTTGAAGATTTTTGACCACCCCTCCCCCCTTGTAACGCATCGTAACGTTTTCATGTACCCCCATCCTCCCCTCTCTAAACGTTACGTAACGCTTAAGTGACCATAAAAAAATAAATTTATTATTTTAACCTTTGGCAATTATAAACAGAAACCCAAATGAAATTAAGCATTTTACTTGAAATAAAATCGTATTTTTAAAATTTTTTTTTAAAATAATCAACTATTAACCAAGGCCTATAAAACCAATTCGATTGAAATTATACCTCTGTCCACTCAGATTCTTTCATCACAGGCACCTGGAGTGCAGACGAAGACGGTTCTGGAATTGTAAACTGATTGCATAAAACAACATTAAATGACATACAACACAATCTAGGGATTCCCCGTAAAATATAAACGAAAAGGTTTGCGAGAACAAATCAAAAATGAAAACCAGATTATAAATGAAAAAATTTGCCAATTTGGGAGTTTTTATTCCCTAATTTAACGCATCGTAACGTTTTACGAGACCCCCCACCCCCAAAAGCGTTACGTAATACTTGAACGCTCCCATAGTTATCTTTTATATTTTACAATGTGAACTCAATTCTGCTTGTTCTTATTAACCGTGAAAATAAATTAAGCACCAATGCCTCCCCAAATAAAAACATATAAAAAAATTTGATTTTCAATATCTTGTTTATCAATTTTGTAATGGTGGCTATCGACGCTGGCATGCCTGTACCCTCCTTAGCTCGTCGGTCGGTGGGGCTGGGTCTTAACTCTATACATATGCACCGCTACAAAATTCATGGCAGGCTTGATATACATAAACATCCTTTGAATTTATGGTGATATAGATTTTTTGTTCCGACGTAGTCAAAGCATTGGTGATAGGCATTGGTATATTTTTTTGTATTGTATTGTAGTTTATTTTATTCATCCATCAACTTAAAAAATATATAACGACACAATTTGAGAATAAGATATGAATAATAGTGTACATTCTTTAACTATAGGAAGTTAGTGGTGAATGACACATCTAATTGAAAATTCAAGAATCGAAAAATAAAATAATAAAAAATATAAATGTTTAATACCTTTTTTTTTAAATTATGTAGGGTGAAGGTGAAAATTACCTTTACAAGCACGTCGACCTGAAAGATCTTTTGTGCTGTTCCCTTAGGTTTAAAAACAAGTAGTGTATAGGTTTGTTCATTCGAAGCTGAGGTCATGTAAGAACCTAAGAATCTTCGAGGAAGAGGTGTTTCTGATATCAAGGGGACAGGGGAACCCTTTATTGAATATTTTAAGCCTGGATCTAGCTAAGGCAGGGCATTCACATAAAATGTGTTCAGCTTTTTCTATGTCTTCAAGACAGAGACGACAGGTGTCATCTTGGCTGATGCCCATGTTTTTAGGATGATACTTGAGAGAGCAGTGTCCAGTGAAGAAGTCCGTAAGTAGCTTTGCGTCACGTTTGCTCATGTCAAGAATTTCTTTCATACGTTTGTGGGATAAGTCAATGAATAGTGTTCAGGTCAACACCAAAAACAGCGTCAGTGGGTCAAACTGCACGCAATGGAATACTGACGCTGCACCACAAGTAAACAACGGGGACGTCGCAACTGGGCCATTCAATTTGTATTAATCTAGGTGTAAGCAATTCTGTATTTCATAACCATTCAATATGTAGTAATCTAGGTGTAAGCAATTCTGTATTTCATAATTGTTCTATATTTATTAATTAGGTGTAAGCAATTTTTCATTTAATTATTGTGATCAATTTGGTATAAAAGAAACTGAAAGAATAACAATAAACACATTCATTCATACGAAAGTCAACAGACATTTTGGTGTTTCTTTTGTGATAGAATTCTCCGGTAGTGACCAAGTTTAAGTGCTTGTTCACTCATTACAATCATTAAGGTATCAAGTTTATGTGCTTGATATCATCCATTTAGACAAACGAGTCTAAACATTTTGGGGACCCCGACGTGATCACAAAAGAACACTAATTGTCATTCAATAATTGTGCTAAGCGTCACCAGGGCTTAAACACTGGTGCAGCAACAGCAATCAAACAGCTATAGATTTCAATAGCAATATATTCAATCGAGCAGATTTGCAAACGCAAATTCTTCATATCCAGTATATCCAGATTTCCAGTTGTTACCCCTATAAAAGCAGAGCACTACAATGGAAGATTTGGAGGTATACAAATTCGTAGCCCGCCAGAAGGCTATATATGATGAACTTCAACGACTCAAGATAAATATGTCAAAGGACGGTGCTGACCGCAAAACTGCAGAGTATAAAGCAAAAAGATTGCAAGCAGTAGGATCTCTTTGGTTGGAATTCCATGAAAACCACGAAAAGGTCAAGTCTCATGTAAAGATGGACACACCATACATACAGTCAAACACGTATGACAAGGTCCAAAAATTATCTGAAGAGATAATACAAACTCTTCAAGCCATCATTCCTGAAGAGAGTAAAGGAGGAACGGGAACTGTTCCAACCGTTTCTCAACCTGCACCATCTCTGCGTCAGGTTTCAACTTCCGCACCTGCACCATCAAACGTTTCGCCAATCAATCAAGTGAAAAACTTAATCAAGAAACAGGCGTTAATGATAGCCACGATCCAGACGTCCCTTAAGCATCTTATTGATGACAGGGAAATCCACGCCCAGGATTTCTATACAATAAGGCTTAGGACGATTGAGCAGCACTGGTTAGCCGTGCAAGGTTTCCATTACAAGATTTGGGACCTGCTCGAAGAGCCGGATGCAATGGTCTACGATGTAGATCATTATATTCAAATTGAGGCGGAAGTGCAAGATGCACTTACAATCTTAAATGGTCGACACAATTTAAACTCAGGACCGGCTGCAGTCAGCAATCAGGCGGTAAGGTTACCAAAGGTAGTACTACCAAAATTCGATGGTGACTACATGAAATGGAGACAATTTTTCGATTTGTTTTCACAAATGGTGGACAAACAGTCAATCCCAAATATTCAAAAGATGTGGTACCTCAAAACACATCTAAGCGGAGAAGCAGAGAATTTGATTCTTCATTTATCTTTGACCGAAGAAAATTACACAACAGCATGGAGCAGTCTTCAGGATAGATACAACAACATCAGGGTTCTCACGTCAGCACTCGTGCAAAAGATAGTTGGGCAACCTAACCATACACAGCAACAACCATCATCAGTGGCCATCAAGAATCTACATGATACAACACAAGAATGTTTAATGGCGCTTTGCAATATTGGCGTAGAAACAACATCATGGGACCCCATTCTATTGCATCTTCTTGTGAGCAAGCTTGACCAAGGCACAAGAATCTTGTACGAGCAATCCCTTGTCAAACCTAAAGAGCTTCAATCAATAAAAGAGTTTTTGTTGTTCTTGGAAAACCAATTTCAGTCATTGGAATCAATTGGACCTAAAAGAAAGGATTCAGCTCGAGCTTGTGCATCTGTAACATCAAACGAAAAAGGAACTTGCAAGGTATGTCAATCTGGAACACATCCTTTATTTGCTTGCAAGCAGTTCCTGCAACTAAGAACATCCGAACGAATTCAATTAGTGCAAAAACAAAAAAATTGCTTTAATTGCCTAAAGTTTGGCCATGGGGCCAAAAATTGCCTTTCAAGAGGATGCCTCAAATGCAACCAGAAACACAACACGCTCTTGCATATTGAGAATCACAAAGGACCTACCATTAACAGGCAAACAACTAACATGGACAGGGACAACAATTCAAGGTCTCAGACAAATGTGAATTCATCAGTAACGCTATCGGCATTCAACAATCCAGAAAAGCATCAATACATATTTCTCAGCACAGCCGTCGTAGAGTTGATCACAAACAATGGTCAAAGATTAGAATGTAGAGCAGTATTGGATTCCGGATCACAAGTGAATTTAATAACAGAACGCTTAGTGAAAAAACTAGGCCTGCATTCAAAACATACTACAATGAGCATCCAAGGCATTGGCGACGGAAGGAAAGAATCTCATCAGCGTGTCAACGTCAAATTGCAGTCAAGAACAAGTGGCTTTAATACTCAATTAGAAGCGTTTGTTTTACCACATATTATAGCTCCACAGCCATCTCAACACTTCAACATATCATCATGGGCAATTCCAAAGAATGTGCCATTAGCAGATCCATATTTCAATCGACCAGACAAAATTGATATTCTTCTTGGAGCAGATTTTTATCATCAGCTACTTTCCATTGGGCAGATACGTTTAGCAGATGATCTACCCACACTACAAAATACAGTTCTTGGATGGGTGATAGCAGGAAAACTAGCTGAAGCAAGTTCAAACACAGCAACTTGTGGTATTTATAGTTATGATGACAACGACCTCCATCAAATGATTGAACGATTGTGGAGCCTCGAAGAAGTGGAATCCCAGCTCAACAACTTATCAAAAGATGAAGAAATGTGTGAAGCTCATTTTGCACAAAACACACAAAAAAGCAGTGAAGGACGGTTCATTGTCAGGTTACCATTTCATGGACCCACATCGGCATTAGGAAAATCCAAGGACATAGCAGTCAACAGGTTTTTAGCACTAGAACGAAGATTATCAAAGAATAGAGAAGTGAAAGACCAATACATTCAATTTATGGAAGAGTACGAAGATCTAGGCCACATGACCAAAATTGATATCAATAACATACAAGCGCCTAATTACTTTATACCCCATCACTGTGTCTTTAAAGAAGACAGTAGCACCACCAAACTTCGAGTAGTCTTTGATGCTTCATCAAAAACATCATCAGGTTGTTCCTTAAACGACAGGACCAACAGTGCAAGGTGAACTATTTTCATTGTTGCTTCGTTTTCGATTGCCGAGATATGTTTTTTGCACTGATATACAAAAAATGTATTGTAACGTGCGCTTAGTTCGCCAAAATAAAACTCTACCTTTCAAATTTAATTCTATCACTTTATTCAGTATCTACTTTCGATATACACTTTATTTGAACTCAACTCGACTTTTGGACTATCACTTGTATTTACTCTTAACTTTATCACTCTATAAACAAAACTGCCCTCTGGTTGCCTCGGGCGGGCTATTTATATCGAATGACATGCCATCTAGAACTCTCCAGTAACTTCTACATTGTCTCCACTCTCCACTGTCAAACACACTTTCTTCTCGTATATCTCTACACTTACACTAGTGCTGCCAAACATTTTTCCTTCTGGTATATTTCTACACTTACACTAGTGCTGCCACTTGTGTTTTTCATTTGAACGTTTTTGATCGGGAAATTGTTATCAAATGTTGGGTTCGCGTTACACTGCCCCCTCCTTAAGATTGTTCGTCCCGAATAATTCCATCTGCAGCCTCGCCACTATATCGATGCAGCCGGTCACAATGAACTACTTTTAACTTGCCTCTTAGTCCTCTTTGGATGCGGTAAACCACGTCATTAATCCTCGTGATAACAGTATAAGGACCTTCCCAGTTTTGCTGAAGTTTCGGTGATAATCCCTTTTGACGATGAGGATTATAAAGCCACACACGATCTCCTGCTTGGAATCCTGACGTTGTCGCTTTTGTGCCGTGTCTTCATCCGGTCGCTGTAGGTTTTCATCCGTTCCCTTGTTCTTTTATGGATGTCAGCGAGCCTCTCCTTGAGGTCGTCCACATACTCGTTCGTGTCCTGTGGCTCCTCTGTGGGGCATCCAAATTTAAGTTCGCTGGGCAGCCGCATGGTTTTCCCGAACAGGATGTCAGATGGTGTTTGTCCTGTCGAGCTATGTACTGCACTTCTATAGGCCATCAGGAATAGCGGTACGTGCCTATCCCAGTCTCTTTGGTAGTCGCCTACGACCTTGGTGAGGTGAATCTTCCGTTGAAGATTCGGTTGAATCTTTCAACCATCCCATCAGATTGTGGATGAAGCGGTGTAGTTCTCGTTTTCTTAATGCCAAGTAGTCCGCACACTCCTTGGAAGATGTTTGACTCAAAGTTCCTCCCTTGATCGGAATGGAGTTCCATAGGCACGCCAAACCTACTCACCCAGTTAAACACAATCTGGTCGACCACCGTTTTGGCCTCTTGATTTGGGATGGCATACGCCTCAGGCCACTTGCTAAAATAGTCCATTACAACCAGAATGTACTTGTTTCCAGCGTTGGTCTCTGGAAAAGGCCCAGCCACATCTACTGCAATCCTCTCAAAAGGCGATCCAACGTTGTACTGATGCATCTTACCTTGAATCTTCCTACCAGGTCCTTTGGTTGCAGCACACTTGTCACATATTCGGCACCACTTCTCTACGTCATCTCTAGCATGTAACCAGTAGAACCGATGTCGCACCTTCTCCAGTGTTTTGTTTACCCCCAGGTGGCCTCCAGAAGGTCCGTCGTGCATCTCCCGAAGAACTTCACTGACTTTCGATTGCGGTACGATCAGCTGCATCACATATGAGTTACCGTCAGCGGATTCCCATCTTCGCCTGAGGACACCTTCTTGCACATATAGTGAGTCCCACTGTGCCCAATAGGCTTTGAGAACTGGACTCCTGTCAGAAATGTCTCCCCATTCAGGTTTCTCTTCATTTTCTTTCCATGCGAGAATGGGTTCGATATCTGGATCCTCCTGTTGAGCAGTCCTCACTTCCTCATTGCTCCATCCGCATATTGGGTCAGCTCTTAGTCGCTGAGCGGTAATATTTCCCTTTTCTTTTTGCCGCCTAAAATGCTTGCAATCCACTTTGCAAGGTCTTCGGGATGATGCGTCAGCGTTTGAGTGCAACTTTCCTCTGCGGTGTTGAATCTGGTAATCATAAGTCTGCAGTCTTTCTATCCACCTTGCGACTTGACCTTCTGGATTTTTGAAGTTCAACAGCCAGCTCAGAGCACCGTGGTCTGTCCGCAGAAGGAATTTCTGTCCATAGATGTACTTATGGAAGTGCTTTGTTGCCAAGATAAGAGCTAGCAGTTCCCTTCTGGTCACGCAGTAGTTTCTTTCGGGTTTCGATAGGACCTTGCTGTAGTATGCCACTACTTTCTCTTCGCCATCATGCACTTGGGATAGTACCGCCCCGATTCCAACGTTGCTTGCATCAGCGTCGATGATGAACGTTTTGCCAGGTGTTGGATGTGCCAGCACTGGAGCGTTACAGAGGCGGTATTTGAGTTCCTGGAAAGATTTCTCACACTCACCTGACCATTTAAACTGCTTCCCCTTTTCGGTGAGCTGATGCAAACTCTTTGCAACTCCAGCAAAGTTCTTAACAAAACGTCGGTAATATGTGGCAAGTCCCAGAAAGCTTCGGAGTTGATGTTTGTCCTGTGGTGTTGGCCAATTTTTGACGGAGTCAACTTTTTCAGGATCAGTCTTTACTCCTTGGGATGAGATGATGTGTCCCAAATACTTGACTTCGGTTTTGAAAAGTGCACATTTTTCTGGATTCAGTTTAAGGTTAGCCTCTCGAAGTCTCTGAAACACGGCTTTTAGGTTCTTGCAATGTTGGTCAAATGTTTTCCCGTAAACAATGACATCGTCCAAGTAGACTAGGCACGCTTTCCACGTCAATCCTTGAAGAACGCACTCCATCAACCGCTCGAATGTTGCCGGAGCGTTACATAACCCAAACGGCATAACTTTAAACTGCCAGAGCCCATTACCTGTAGAAAACGCTGTCTTTTCCCGATCATCAGGGTGGATGTCAACTTGCCAATATCCGCTCTTCAAGTCCAGCGTCGAGAACCACTGCGCTCCCTCCATGGCATCCAGGGTATCACTGATTCTCGGCAGGGGATAGCTGTCCTTCTTAGTTACATCATTCAGCCTTCGGTAGTCCACACAAAAACGAGTGCTTCCGTCTTTCTTTTTCACTAGCACCACTGGTGACGCCCAAGGACTTTTGGAATTTTCGATAAGACCGTCCTTTTTCATTGCTGTTATCATTTCCTCAACCTCACCTTGTTTGGCCAGTGGAAGACGTCTTGCGGTTTGACGAATCGGTCTTGCATCTCCTGTGTTGATGCGATGCTGCACCAACTGTGTCCTTCCATATTGCCCCTTTTGCGATGCGAAGATATCAGTGTACTCTTGTAGGAGACTTTCAGCCATCCTTGTTTGTTGGTGATCAAGGTTGGATGAATTCAGTATTTTAGCTCTTTCGAGCTCCTCCGGAGTTATAGTTTTTCTCGGTGATCTTCGTAATTGCTGCAACCGATTCGCAACGTACAACGACTTCTCCTTTCTTCAACTTTACATCGTACGGTCTGGTGTTTAGTAATCGTACGGGGACCATTTTGTTTTTCGGTGCTACCAGTGTTTTCCCAATGATGACGCTTTGGGAGGAACACTCTGGGTCTGGTTCCACCATGAGGTATCGAAGGCTTCCAAACTCACCCTCCAGTTTCGTCCAAACGAACACTTCAGAAGAAGGAGGCAGAATAAGATCTTCCCTGATGACAGTTCTCAGTGTCGACGTACTTTCGTTCGAATAAGTCATTGGAAGTTCCTTATTTTGGTACTTCAAAACCTGATTACCGATGTCCAAAATAACTTCGTGCTGTTTCATAAAGTCGATTCCAATGATGCACTCGTCACATATATCTGCCACCAGGAATTGATTAGTAAACACTAGGTCGGCCAGTCGGATCTTAAGACACACTTCTTCATATACTCTTGCTGCTTCTCCCGTTGCGGTTCTT
The DNA here is from genome assembly GCA_914767635.1 of Melanostoma mellinum. Lineage (NCBI taxonomy): Eukaryota > Metazoa > Arthropoda > Insecta > Diptera > Syrphidae > Melanostoma > Melanostoma mellinum. The sequence continues at coordinate 119,730,575 of OU612059.1, read as the reverse complement.
AGACGGTAGCTATTGGTGTTATGAAGCCACGTCGTCTTTACCAGGTCTCGACGTACTATGGAGGCTGTGGCACCGGTGTCGATGGTAGCCACATGTTTGTTCCCGTTAATAGTAGTCTCCACAGTCAGACTTTTGTTGTCTCGTTTGGTCTGAGAGACCTGGATGGTGGTTCTGGGGCCATCGATACAAGAAACCAGCCTCTGCCCCTCGAAGTTGGTTCTTACTCGTTTCCCTGATGGGAAACGGGCTGATAGGCAACGCTGGTGTTGTTGTTACCTTGCTCGGGGTTGGATCTCTTGCTTCCACAATGTTGACAACCTGCTTTATTTGGTGGTAGTCGGCATTGACGCTGTAAGTGCCCGGTCTTGTTGCAGTTCCAACATCTTGCTAGTCCGCTCCGCTGGTTCTTTTGTATTTCAGCTTTTTGGCACGAGCATTCTTCGACTATGGCTTCTCTAAGTCGATGTACTCCATGAGAAGCCTGTTCTGCTGCTTCAATTGTCAATGCGAATGCTAAGGTTTCAGAAAGAGTACGTGTTCTAGCAGTTCGCACAGACCTCTGAAGATGTATATCGGAAATGGCACGAACGAAGGACTCAACAGCAAGCTGGTTGATGATTTCTTCTCCAGCATCCGGGTATGCCAGGTGAACCAGTCTTTCGACGTCTGCTTGGAGCTGCTGTAGACTTTCACCCCTTTTCTGGACTCTGTTATTGAGTTGGACTCGGAAGACTTCTTTCAAGTGGCTATCTCCAAAGCGTTTATCTATAGCTGCCACGAGAGAACTGAAATCGCCGCTCTTACCAGCTGGAACTGTTTGAAGTAATTCAGCTGCTGGTCCTCTAAGAGCAAGAGTCAGTGCAATGTACTTGTCTTCGTCATCCCAGCCATTTGTTGTCGCGGCTGCCTCAAATTGTCTCTTGTAGACTGGCCAAGAAGACTGTCCATCAAATGTTGGGAGTTTCATCTCCTTTTTCCTTGCAAACTCTCCAGCAGATTCTCGAATTTTTATTTTCCGGATCTGGTCTAATTCCTTGGACAGAACAGAGAACTGGTTATCGCATCGGCTTTCCAAACGATTCTCTACAACAGAAAGCTGTTTTTCCACACCTTCAACTCGTTCGTCAAGGGCACATACATTTTTCTCAATATTACCCAATTTCCCTTCTAGAATGTTTTTCTGACCTTCCAAAACATTCTGTTGCGCCTCAAGTCTTTCGAGAATATTCTGTTGTTCTTTCTTTTGTTCGTTTCGTTGTGCTTCTAGTTGTTCGAGAACATTCTGCTGTTCCTTCTTTTGCTCGTTTCGTTGCTCTTCAATCATTTTCTTTTGTTCGTTTCTTTGTTCTAATAAAAGCTTCATTATACTAGAAAAATCTACACTTTCACTTACTTCCTCTTCCTCCACTTCTGTTTCAAAAACAAAAGTGTTTACGTCTTCCCCTTGCTGTTCCAAATAGTTGCGTAAGCGCAGGACGAGCTCATTTTTCGATCCCGCTCTAGAAAGATTTCGCTTACCTAACTCACTTTTAAGCTCAATGCAGTTGAGCTCTTCTAACAACTTACCCATTTTCACTATATATAATTATTATTTTTCTTTTTACTTTTTTTTTTTTTTTACACTTTACTAGTCAAATAAGTTTTATCCCACTTCTGACACCAATGTAACGTGCGCTTAGTTCGCCAAAATAAAACTCTACCTTTCAAATTTAATTCTATCACTTTATTCAGTATCTACTTTCGATATACACTTTATTTGAACTCAACTCGACTTTTGGACTATCACTTGTATTTACTCTTAACTTTATCACTCTATAAACAAAACTGCCCTCTGGTTGCCTCGGGCGGGCTATTTATATCGAATGACATGCCATCTAGAACTCTCCAGTAACTTCTACATTGTCTCCACTCTCCACTGTCAAACACACTTTCTTCTCGTATATCTCTACACTTACACTAATGCTGCCAAACATTTTTCCTTCTGGTATATTTCTACACTTACACTAGTGCTGCCACTTGTGTTTTTCATTTGAACGTTTTCGATCGGGAAATTGTTATCAAATGTTGGGTTCGCGTTAAAGTATCGACAAATCAACATGCATCCAGAAGATAGAAGATACCAAACTATTGTGTGGAAAACGGACGAAAAAAGACCTCTAAACTACTATCAACTCAACACAGTGACCTATGGAACAAGAGCAGCACCATATTTGGCTACTAAATGTCTGCAACAGCTTGCCAAGGAAAACAGCGAAAGATTTCCATTAGGATCAAAAATCCTACACAATGATTTCTATGTGGATGACTGTTTGACTGGGGATAATAGCTTATGTGTAACCCTCAAAATGCAAGAAGTAACACAAATATTAAAAGAAGCAGGATTTAAATTAAGGAAGTCGTGTGCTAATCACCCACGACTACTTCAAGGCATTGCTTAAGAGGATCAGGAAATCGATCTGGACTTTGGAAATGAAAATAACACCTCAATTAAGGCTCTTGGCTTAACATGGCAACCTAAGAGCGACAGATTTTGTGTTAAAACAACATTAAATGATACAAATCGAATAACAAAGCGTATTGTCACTTCAGATCTTGCCAAATTATTCGATCCATTGGGTATAATGGCTCCAGTAGTTGTTACAGCAAAAATATTCGTACAAGAGCTATGGTTACTAAAGCTGTCGTGGGACGAATCATTACCAGCGGCACTACATACCAGATGGATGCAATTTCGTGGAAACCTGAAAAGCTTAAACAATTTCCACTTCTCACGTCACATGTTCAACAATGATGCACCAACGAAAATACAGATTCACACTTTTTCTGATGCATCTGAAAAGTCATATGGCACAGTGGTGTATTTGCGCTCGGTTCAGAAAAATGGAACAATAATTGTAAGGCTACTATGTTCAAAATCCCGTGTGGCACCACTGAAAAAACAAACATTACCACGACTAGAATTATGCGCTGCAGTCTTGGGCGCTCAATTAACAGCAAGGGTCAAGAACGATCTGAATCTTAAGGACGTTCCCACATTCTTATGGACGGATTCTGAAATTGTCCTCCCATGGATTAATTCACCATCAGCATCTTTTCAAACATTTGTGGCTAATCGAGTTTCCACTATTCAAAGACTTACACTTCCCGAGCAATGGCGACATGTGTCATCAAAGCAAAATCCAGCAGATGTGATTTCAAGAGGGGTGCAACCACAAGGATTCACGTCATGCACACTGTGGTTCTATGGTCCACCGTTTCTACACGGTCAAGAAAATATGTGGCCAGCAACGTATTCCCAAAAAATGGCGAGTTCAGATGACATGGAAAGAAAAAGACCAACTGTAGCAATAGCGACTCACGACTGTGACCAGAATATGAATATAACATCAACCATGGAGGATCATTCAACAAACTTCAGCGGATAGTTTCATATATCAGACGTTTCGGCAATCATGCCAGAAATAAAGAACGTATACAAGAAATCCACTTAACCACTCAAGAATTGGAAGAATCACTAACAATAATTATTAGAGCTATGCAGGCATTTGATTTTAAAGAAGAAATCAGTGACCTTCAGAAATACAAGGAATCGAAGCGAAACAGCCAATTCAGTAGTCTTGCTCCATTTATTGATGACAAGGGAATCATTCGAGTTGGAGGGAGATTAGATTCTGGATTACTTCCATTTGACACCAAACATCCGATGCTTTTACCATACAACAATCCATTGGCAAAACTATTGATGAAAGAAATTCACGAGAATAATAAACACTGTGGCCCGCAAGCACTATTGGCTCACATGAGACAAAGATTGTGGCCCATAAAAGGAAAAATTATGGCACGATCAATAGTACACCACTGTATTAGATGTACAAGAGCTAAACCACAATTGCTTCAACAAGTAATGGGGAATTTACCATCACCAAGGATAACACCAGCGAGACCATTCATCAACTCTGGAGTTGATTACTGTGGACCATTTTGGATTCATTACAAAATCCGTGGCAAGCGACCTCAAAAGGCTTATGTGGCAATTTTCTGCTGCTTCGCTACAAAGGCAGTACACATAGAGCTGGTAAGTGATTTAACCACCGATTCATTTCTTGGAGCGTTAAAACGTCTCATCGGTCGCAGAGGACACTGCCAACATATATACTGTGACAACGCGACTAATTTTGTGGGAGCAAATAATAAATTATCGGAATTACATGACACAATCTACTCCGAGAATGCACGTGAAACTATAACAAAAGAATGCAGTAGTCATGCTATACAATTCAATTTCATTCCACCGAGAGCCCCTCATTTTGGAGGACTGTGGGAAGCAGCAGTAAAATCAGCAAAAAATCTGTCAAAAAGGAGTGTTTCCACAGCATCTTTAACTTATGAAGAACTGGAAACAGTATTAGTTGGGATTGAGGCAATCATGAACTCAAGACCACTTACACCACTATCCAGCGACCCAAACGATCTAACAGCATTAACTCCAGGACACTTCCTCATCGGTGAACCTCTCACAGCAAAAACTGATGTCAACGCAACGTCTACAAGGCAGACACTATTGTCAAGGTGGAATCTGGTTTCTCACCTGAAACATGAATTATGGAAACGATGGTCTCAGGAATATCTACAAGAACTTCAGTACCGGTACAAATTGAAAGAATGTTCCACCAACATCAAGGTAGGAGACATGGTCATCATAAAAGAAGACAATGTTCCATCACTGCAGTGGCCATTAGGCAGAATCGTCAAGACATTCAAGGGTGATGACGGCGCAATAAGAGTTGCGGAAGTTAAAACAGCATCTGGGGTCTGGAAACGTCCTATCCACCGACTAGCACCGTTGCCAATTGAGGAAGAGATGAGCAATGATATAACATGGAGAGATGAAAGCGGACAAGCAAAAAACAAGATTTCATCAGAACCAGTGCATGAGATACCCACGAAAAAACGAAAAACATCTAGTGCGATGGGTATCACTTCATTATTAACAATTCTCCTTGTTATTCCACTAGTACTAAGTGATGAAATCCAGATCAAGAAATTTAAATCCAATCTTGGAATTCACTTTGAAGGCATTGGAACAGCAAAAATAGCGACAAGTGAATGGAACTTCATTGTTCATTATAACTTAGATCCCCTATTAGAAGAATACAATACATTCGCAAACGGAACATTGACTCTGAATCACTTGTGTCAACAAATGCAACAACGAAGCATATGTATCAGCACTCTTAATCAGTTTCAACACATTCAAAACGAATTAAAGTCAGAAAACACTATATTTCCTACTAAAAGACCTAAGAGAGGAGCAGCTAACTTCATCGGAAACATAGCAAACTCTCTTTTTGGAGTTCTGGATGCCGAATATGCTAATCAGATGACAAAGACAATAGAAAAAGTAAATGAAAATGAGAACCACATACTTCATCTACTGAGAAACCAAACTTCAGTCATAGATTCAACAATCAACATTGTAAGACAAAACGAAGAGAGTATCAACCACAGATTTGACCAAATAAACAACAATTAGATCAAATAACATCGAGAATACGGGATAACGGAGAAGAAAGTCATCAACTCAAGATTTTCCAGATTTTTGTATCACTTTCCTCGCAACTCATCATAATGATGATCAACATCCAAAGAATGCAATCAACATTAATGGACGTATTAACAGATACCCACCATGGAAAAGTAAGTTCTCAGTTGATATCAGCACAACAGCTCAAAGACGAAGTGAAAACGATCAAGGCTCATTTACCATCTTATTTGGAGCTACCTGCAGAGGAAGAAGACCTCATACACTTATACAAGCTGATGACAGTTAAAGGAGGAGTAACAAATAGACAAGCAATATTTTTGATAACACTGCCACTATTAGGCCGAGAATTCTACGAAATGTTCAAGATGACTCCCATCCCTAGTGTTATCAACAACACAGTTTTAACTGTTGATCTATGCGCTCCAGTACTGGCAGTAAGTGCACATCGCGACCAGTACCTTCCAATACAAGCGGCTGATAAAGAAACCTGCATCAAGTCAACATCAGAACAGTTTTTATGTTTCAATTTACAAGCTAGATACAGTAAGGGAGCCGAAATCTGCTCCTGTGAACTGGGTCTTTTCAATAATGAAACAAAACCTACTTGTTCTTTAAGTAAATCAGAAACAAATTCAACTTGGATCCAAATGCAACACAAAAATCAGTTGCTGTATTTCACAAAAACTACATCTCGACTGACGGCAATATGTGGAAGAAGAAATCTACAAATGGACTTAGAAGGTTCCGGAATACTAACACTACAGCCAGGGTGTACAGTGAAACATAACCACATCACTATCGAAGGGCATAACGTATTTTCTACAAATATTCAGACTTCCTACACTAGCTTCGGCAACATCTCTGAAATATCAACACCAATGCGTCATGAACCATTACTTCAGACCTTCAATAGTACTCATGTCAACATTCAATTGAAGAGCCTCACTGAGCTACATAAAATAATCACAGACCAAGAAATTCTCGAACTACCACACAAGCTCCAAATTCACACTTATCATAACTCAGCAATTGGATATTCAGCACTTTTATTAACAATTACACTCATTAGTTATCTTATATGGAGACGAAAATCAAGATCATCTGCTATCTATACGCAACCAAGGCCAAAACCTCGGCAAACAAAACCAGAGTCAGATTTCATAATAGTTGAACCATCGTTCAACGCGGGGGAGAATGTTCAGGTCAACACCAAAAACAGCGTCAGTGGGTCAAACTGCACGCAATGGAATACTGACGCTGCACCACAAGTAAACAACGGGGACGTCGCAACTGGGCCATTCAATTTGTATTAATCTAGGTGTAAGCAATTCTGTATTTCATAACCATTCAATATGTAGTAATCTAGGTGTAAGCAATTCTGTATTTCATAATTGTTCTATATTTATTAATTAGGTGTAAGCAATTTTTCATTTAATTATTGTGATCAATTTGGTATAAAAGAAACTGAAAGAATAACAATAAACACATTCATTCATACGAAAGTCAACAGACATTTTGGTGTTTCTTTTGTGATAGAATTCTCCGGTAGTGACCAAGTTTAAGTGCTTGTTCACTCATTACAATCATTAAGGTATCAAGTTTATGTGCTTGATATCATCCATTTAGACAAACGAGTCTAAACGAATAGTTTTGACTGACGATGGCCATTTGAGTTGGTCCAGGTGCTGATCATGTTCTGTCGTTCCCAGGTAGCTAATTCGTTTTTAAGGCTACTGATTGGGAGACCACAATAGGGTTCAGGGCCTTTGAATTGGGACTGAGAGCCAAGTCTAGCAAGTCGGTCAGCCTCTTCGTTACCCGGTACGCCTTCATGACCAGGCACCCATGAAAGAGTTATTTTATTGTGAGTAGCTAATTGAACTATACATGTCAGGCAGTTCCAAACTAGTTTCGATTCGATTTTTGTCGAGGACAGAGCCTTTAGTGCTGCCTGACTGTCAGAGCAGATTAGGATACTTGATCTTCGGAGGTTTCTTCTAATGCATTCCCTAATACAGAATTCTATAGCCATTACCTCTGCCTGAAAGATAGTAGTTGTGTTACCAAGGGATGTAGATGATTTAAAGTTGGGACCGTAAATCACTGCACCTACACCGTTGTTTGTTTTTGAACCGTCATTATACCAGATGTATTGGAAGTTATTTGTAAGAATTACAAGGTTCTTCCATGCTGAGCGGTTTGGAAAGATTACTTCAAAGGGGTGGTGTAACATTATGCGTTTAGGCATAAAGTCCGAGGAGTGGGCTGCATGCGATTTCAGTATTGGGAGCACCTGCAGAATACTCATGTGTCCTTGTAAGTTTTCCTTTCTCAAGTAGTATGTGAGATGAAGCTTTAGTCCGCTTAGTGCAGCAGTCTTCTTTACTCTTTGATGTAGCGGAGGAAAGGTTTAATACCTTAAGCAGATTTTTCCCACCACATAAAAACATGGTAATATTGGTGCTCGTAATTTAATATCACCCCGAAATTTACTATTTACTTAGTTCTTAGTTATCGCTTGACCGACACACATCGTCAGCAAACCCTTAAGTAAATCATCTTAGGTTATATTCATATTTTCTACGTCATACAGAGGGCTAAGCTGTGTTTGTTGTAATTTGTGATGATAGATAAAAAATGTTATTGGAAATCGAAGGTCAAGGTATGTACTCGTACTTTAAAACTAAAACTTAAATATTTCTTACTGGTATATGACTTAAAAATAAAATGACAAAAATGCATAGCTAAAAATAAGAAGTAATGCTTGTTTTCAAAAACAAAAACAAGTGTTTTTGGTATGGTTCCGGGACCAATCGGGTAATTTTTTTTTTTATAGTTACATTTTATGAAATTCACAAAAAAATTAAGTTACCAATCTTGTCACAATTTTTTTTAAAGGCCTTCTCTATTTGTGAAGTATTTTTTGGTTAAAAATTTTAAATATTGGCCCCTATCACAAGGCTCGTCGTAGCGATTTCGTGGTTAATGTTCTGCCACAAAATTTATTACAATTATTAAAGTTATTAACAAGCTATAAATATCTGTTGCCAAGCGTTCATTACGAAGATGTTTGTAGTCATTTTTACTTCAAATTCGTAGTCCGAAATTGCTACGACGCGACGGGGCCTGTGATAGGGGTGATTTATTTTAGATTTTGTGACTGATCAAATTCAAGTGTCTAGAAGATCATTTTACATGAATTTTACGTTGTGTTTTTGATTATAAAAAAATTTATACAAAAATAAAATGAAATTTTTAATTTAAAAAAATAAATCTATTACTTGTTTTTCAATATTCGTTTTATTTTGAATTTTTATATTTTTATATTATATATACGCGCTCTTAAAATAATACTCAAGGCCATTTCCAATAAGAAAAAATATTTTTAACCGGATTTTGAGGTCGAATACTCCTCTGTCAACGCAAGTAGCAGATTTATTTTCGAAATTTAAGTATGTCATTTTTATTTTTGAATATATTTTTTTTCAATTAAAAACACAACGCTAAATTAATGTATATAATGTATAATTTTTATACTAAAAGGAACAATAAAAAAAAAAAATCAATAATAGAAAAGGCCGTTAAAAAAAGTGTGATAAGATGGGTAACATATTTTTTCGTGAATGGCATGACAAAGGTGTACAGTTAACTGCAAACAAATTGTTAACCCGACTGGCCACTGAACTATAACAAAAATACTTTGTTTTGTTTAAAAAACGCATTTTTGTCTTTAATCTAATTTCGAATCATATATCAATAGAAAGCATTTAAATTTGAGTTTTAAAGTAAACTACATACCTTGACCCTATTTAACATACCTTGACCTTCGATCTGCTTTAACATTTTTTCACTACCATCACAAATTACAACAAACATAGCGGTATTACATTATCGTATATATATGGACAATACGGCCATATAATATATGACAGATTTTCTTTACGTATAGCAAGTCATATTACACTACGCCATAATTAATATATGGAATATTTGTGTGGCTCTGTTAGTTAATTTTATTAACATTATAAGTGGAGTGCCGTTAGGCAATGGCCAAATCTCTTAGGGCCAGTCTATGGATTTTCATGAAATTTTCGGGTATGTGTTTAAATAGCGTACAGAAAAGTTAAAAAAAAATTTTCACCGCTCTCAATATTTTAATCATTTTTATAATTAATTATTAACTTTTAGAATTTTATTTTATTTATATAGGGTGTTTTCGATACCGCTTTCCAAAGGCTTAGGATGGATAGGTTGGGTCAAGACAAGAAAAAAAAAATGCATGGGAGGAGGGGTCTATATCCCTTAGTGTAGGGGCGATCGGCAATTTTATAAAAAATTTATTAAATTTTTTTTTAAATTATTAAAAATTAACTAAGCCACTTACTTTCTCATTTTTAAGTGTTTTTGCTAATGCTTTGTTCTTTAATAAAAATTTTAAAAACAAAGCATTAGCTTTAAAAACACAAAAGTATGAGAAAGTAAGTGTTGTAACTATGGCAACGCCTTTATTACTAAACAACATTGGGTGCGTTCGAGAAAAAATGGGTAGCATAACTAGGATACCTTTGTATCCGGGTAAGTTTTCGAACGACTAAGATTAGGTATCTGTCAAATCAGAAACAGCTGATAAATCGAAGTGAAAACAAACCAAACCAAATATGTTTTAAAAATTGCAAACAACACGAACCACTTATTATTCGATTGCAAACTTCTTCACAATCTTTTACTTCGTAAACAATGTCGTTTAGATTAATTAGGAGCACCATATTTTAAATTTTATGTTTACAAAAAACAATTTTGCAACAAAGCACTATGACAGAAAGCAAAACAAAAATGAATCCAAGTCAGCTGTTCTCAAATTTCAAATTGGGTAGCTTGCTATACCATGATTTTTAAGGTACCTTTGGATCGCTTTCCCCTCAAAAGATGTTTTGCAGTCAGCTGCTTTTTAACATGGGATTACACTAACAACAAATGTCACGAAAGGAATCTAGTTCGTCTTAGGTAAAAATCCGAACGCAACCATTGGCAATGCCTATCAGGTAATGACAACGTCATCTGTCATTCATTCACTTCCTTTTCGATTGCACATGCAGATGGTTGACTAAAAGTACTTAACCTAATTATATACTTTATCTAAATTATTGTATGAAGTTTCTATTATATAAAATTTTGTTTTCTGTAGTTGCGAACTGGCATGCTTGTTGAGGCTCGGCTTGAGCTCGCCGGATAGTGAGAGATCTAATCCGCAACCACAAAAGGATTCAACCTATTCAGCCCTATCACAGAATTCACAATTCTGAATGAAACGGAAATATGACGTCCTTTTCTACGACAAGTTTCTTCTGTCGTAGAGCGTAGAGCCATAGGTTAAATCCATTTGTTAAAATATAAAAAATACATTTGTAAAAAACAAAATTACAAAATATAATTCTACTTAAGAAAAAACAACAAATGGAAAATTCAAATAAATTTTCTCTAAGTTCCTGCATCTTTTGGTTGAGGTCCAAGTAGATTCAAATCTGTTTTTATTTCCTCCCAGAGGTCATCAACTTTTGGACGTTTAGCGTATCCTGTCTGGATTACAGGATAAAATTTCGTATAGCCTGTTGTTTGTTTGTTTGTTTGCTGTTTTCACCCTATAAGAACATTGGTATATAAACACATATCAATGAATAAAATTATTTCCGAAAGAAATTACATTTTTTTAAATGACTGTCTTCGTTTATGACCGTTTCCAAATTTAAGCGAAATTGACAGTTGGAGTGTTTAAATAGTAGTCGTAAGATTGTTAGATTAATTTTTTATCTGTTAGTCTGTTACCACTCAAAACAACCATGAATTTTATCTGTAACCAAACTTGGATTTCACAAATTATTTTATGGTTTGTTAAGCGAATGAAATTCTATTTGACAGATTGGATAGTACTATGGGACCACTTAACAAAAATCCTCTTTTGGGAATTTATAACTTGATGAAGAAAATATTTGATTATATTCGACAGTTAAATTGTTTATTTCATATAATATTTAAGATTTGATCAATGATGCAGATCTGTTTTGACTTATTTTAATCACAAAAAGTGCAAATAAATGAATTTTTACTAGAAAATAAAAATCGGTAAAAAATGTGTTCGGGAAAAATTAAGGGATTTTTTTTTTTAAGTTTAGGGATTTTTGTTTCTATTGCTTCGGGTATTTATTTTGACATAGGACAGTAAATTGAATTGAATTCTTTATTTAGGGTGGTATTCACCAAGAAATCTTAAACTAAGTGGCTCATAAACCTATTCACCGACCACTATTAGTGCAGATTTATGAGCGCTCATAACACTTAAGAGTGGTCGCTACCACTCTTAAGTTATGAGCGGTTGTTGTTTTAAATAACTTCGAAAATGCGAAATTTACTGACAGCTTCATTTGTGGTTGTTATTCAAAAATCAAAATGGAGCGAGGCACTAGGAAGCAAAGTTTTTCGGAGCAAAAAAAAAAAGAGTTGATCGTTAATTTAATTTTGAAATACAGTGATACAATTAACTGTAAGAAAACAGACTGTGTAAGCACAGCTGACAAAAAGAGGTGCTGGGAGCAGATAACAAATGAGTTTAATGCTTGCAGCAACTTTTTTTGAACAGCAAAAAGCCTTAAAAAAATAAGAAATTCGAATTATGGTTTGCAATACAGAGAATGAATTAATTTTTACGTTCTACCTATTCTTAAATTTCCGAAAATTTTTTCTGTTTTTGGTTTGCTTAGCAGCTGATTTTGACAATTGACACTGAAATTTTCGAAGTAGTTCGAAAAGTGTGCGTTCACAGGCTTAACACCCTTATTTTTTTAATATTCGAATTAGCTTAGACTAGACCCTATTATTGCTTGGTGAATAGCACATCCAAATTTAAAACTAAGAGCCTCTTAGCTTTAAGAGCGCTCTTAAGATTGTTTGGTGAATACCACCCTTAGACTTGTCTTCGATTTTACATGGAATTTTCTTAGCGATAACTACAATAATCTTAAAGCGGCTGTCAAGTATTGCCTGCTATGGAGTTACTTTATAAGAGATGCCTCTTGGCTGACATTTATATTGTATTTCGACTGCTTTTGCTCATGAGCGTACTTGTATGAAATTGGTTTGACGTTTTGTCATTTGGTATCAAATATACAAGGTGAGAAGGGACTTATACTAACTTACGAACTAGATAACGAGGAACTAACAAAAATACTACATTAAAATGCCAGAGTAGCTTGGAGGTTGTACATTAAACAAATAAGTAAGAGCGAGGACGCTCTATTGTTTGATAATCATTTCTATGAGTCGTTTTTTTATATTCTTTGTAAAATACAGTCAACGAGAAGACTTTATACAGGGATTGTCTTTCTTAGATTAAGTTAACAATTATTTTATTTATTTCCTTTTTTTTATTTTGTTATTATTTGTGTAGAGACAATATACAATGAGTGGACATATAGTTGACAGCACATACATCTAGATCGATACAATTTTGGACACTTTGAACAACATATTTGATAATGAGTAGTGAAGCGACATTAAAATTTCTATCTTGTATATACATGCAAGTATTAATATGTTTCGCATAGTAGAATTTTACTATCACAGGGATTATAATTTCTTTTGAATTAAATTGTTACAATTTCTTTTAAAGTACATAGTTTTTATTGAAAGATACTAATGTTCTGGCTTTAGAGGTATTTAATCAGTTTATGCCTAACATTTATATTTCAATACCTAATAAGGTAAGTACTGCCGGCCTCTTATTGATTAAGGAGAGCATTGATATCAGTATATAATTCAAATTTTTCTTTATTTTAGATTTTTCTTTTTTCTTTCTTTTTTTTCCCTTTTTTTTTTTTGTTTTTTTTATTTTTTTTTTTTTATTTTTTGTAATATTTGTATTGACTAAGGTTATCGGTTCGATTCCTCGTACAACAGCGAATAAAGGTAATTTTTTTTTGCATTATGTTATTCTACGTTATATATTATTTGTTACTTTCAGTCACGGTTCTGACCTTGGGTGGCCGAAGTGAAAAACAAGGGAGGTGATGTCTCAGTAGAGTCCAGCTCCAAATAAGTCACCCCAATGGGTGATAGGTAACCAACGTTTTCCCAAGAGGACCCCATCTGCGAGTGAATGATATTTTTAATCAAGTCGTTTTCCAGGAGATCAAGGTTGGATATAAATCTTTTCATATGCAAGAGATTATATCTCAACAGCGGAATGGTTTTTGACATAGGACAGCTGACTTCGAAAATGGATACTCATTTTTTCAATCAGGCAATGCTTTTTTCGAATTCCTTCGGATCTTGTGATTGCTTTTTTTCGGGATTCGTATCGTGATCTTTCATTCGGAGGTTTCTCCGAATGGATTTCGTGATAGGGGTGATTACCAAAAAAAAACATGCCTTTAATTGACTGATCCAAATAAATGAATTCGAAATTTTTAAAAGAAATTGTTTAAGACGGACGGACATTACCACTAGAGGGCGTCGAGGTCTTGTTTGACGATGCCTATCCCACCCTACCTTGAGAGACGTTGACGGATTTTCGCCTCTCCCTTTACTTACGCTTACCTTTCGCTGTTGCTCAGCTCATCCTTCGATCACCGAAATCGTTGCCCTTCACATCCCCTGAAAAAAAAACTTTAGCACATCGTCAAGCTATGCGCTTGAAAAAAAATCATGAGTTCAACCATGAAGGCATATTAAAATATTACACTTCACTATATATATATATATTGTTGATTTAGTTTGAACAAGTAACATATTTTATGAAATGTATTTTAATTAAGTTTGAAACAAGGAACATATTTTTATGAAATGTATTTTGATTTAGTTTGAAACAAGTAACACATTTTTATGAAATGTATTTTGATTTAGTTTGAAACAAGTAACATATTTTATGACATGTATTTTGATTTAGTTTGAAACAAGTAACATACTTTATAAAATGTATTTAGAGAAAAGGACAAATTTAAGTAATCGGGACAAGGATTTAATGTTAGGGCTTTACCTAGCTTGTGTCCTTCTACTATCCACTTTCAGTGTTTCAGATATGTGTACGATTTTAATCTACCTCAATTGAGCTCAATGGGGGGAGGCTACTGACACAGCGCAAGAACGCTCCTTTTATTTTTGTTTTAACCGATAAGGGAGAAACCAGATACCTATACCACAATCCCTTCTTCGTTTTATCACCCAATTGCTTTAAATTTTGCAAAGTTTTTTTTTCAACATAGTTTTCTTTTAATTGTATTTTGATTTAGTTTAAAACAAGTAACATGTCTTCTATGTATTTTGATTTAGTTTAAAACAAGCAACCTGTTTCATATGTATCTTGATTTAGTTTAGAACAAGTGACATGCTTTATGACATTTGCAATGGAAGAAATGGTCTCTTTTTTCTTGAATTTCTTGATTGAAGATCTTGGGTCTCACTTAAGGCTAGGTGTCCCTTCGTTAAAATTTGAAAGGTGCGTTGACTTATCGCTTCATTACTTCTGGAATTTTCTTGATAATTTGATGAAACAAAATGTATTTTAAAGATGAAAAACACACAAACATTTGTGTATCATTCAAATGCTGAAAGTTATTCCGTAACGGTTTTTATAGGGACGGGAAGCCATTTTTTTTTATTGAAAATTTCGATTTGTTCACTATTTTGGTCGGGGCATCCGTATTTATGAACTTTTTATTTTTTTCTTTTTCGTTTTATAACAAGAAAATATATATGCAAATAACCTCCGAGCGTTTTTTTTTCAAATTTTGTCTCCTTATATGAAAAAAATCTTCCTCAATTTGTTGTAATTTTTCGGTTTTCAGCATACTCTTTTGGTAATAACTTTGCCGTTTATTAATATTTTTTCATGAAATAAAAAGGAAATAGTAGATAGATATCAGGCGCATCTTATAAAATCATTTGAAATAGTTTTGAGTGTTTTGAAACAAATGTTATGATGAAAAGTTGGTGAAACTACCTTTTTATAGCCTATAAAGCATGGGGCACGGCGTGGGTGTTTGCAAGTACATATATATATATATACATTTTTTTGAAGGTAATAAAGCTCCTGAACTAACCTCCGAGCCCAAAATCAATATTTTTTTCTCCAAACCGCTAAAATTCAATTTCAATAAAGTCATATTCGTAAACGATTTCTGAGGAACGAGAAGCCAAAAGAACCTCAATTTTTTTTGGTATTTTTCTTTGATATAATCTCAATCAGTTTCAATTAAAAAATATACTCTTGTGGTGACAGAATTTGAAATATTAATTCTAGAAAAACTGTCTACTTTGGGTTTTTTTCTAGAAAATCTTGCTTAAAAACATATACATACGCACATTTAGTTCGAAACAAATCCGCCACCAAGTTTAGCGCCGTTTTCTCTTTTTGACTGTTCTCTGTTCTCTATGATTTGAAAAAGGAGTATCGCTCAGAAGACCTTATGCGTTATGCATGCATACATATCATCTATATTCTATACCTATGACCTTATTTTGTGATTTTTTTGTGCTATTCATTTCTCATTACAAACTGTGTGCCTGTTTAAGATCTATTACATTATTTATCCGAAACTAATACCTTAAAATTTACATTACTGGCAATACCTACCTATTTTCTATTTTTTCCTATTATCTATTTCCTTTTGTTCCTATCCTTAATCTACTTGCCAAATGTCAACTAATCTCCCTACCAATCGGCCACTTTTGCAGCATACCGCCTCGTGTACAGATCGTTTCTTGTTAATTAATAAATTCATACCGTTTCATTTATATTAAACTTGCCTTTCATTTTTTATATAATAATTTTTCATTTATCGAGCTATCGAACATTTGGTCCTTCAAGTCAAATAATTTCAATTTTTCTATTAAATTTACAAAGTTTTTTTCATTCCTTAATTCAATATCAAATTCAAAATTTTTTTCTTTTATTTCCTTGCCTTCTGCATATACATATATATATGTAAGTACACACTGTACACGGGTTATAATTTCGCGTGCGGAATTGGTATACAATTTGGTTTGTTTAAAATTAAATAAAATTAATAAAGTTAAGTTTCTTTAATTTTTTACATAAATTATACTATCCTAATGTACATTTCCTAATCCTAAAATTCCTTAAATATCATCCAGATATAAAATTATAATCGCATACTTACAATACACGTGCATCGATATTTGCGATTAATCGGAATGCATCAAAACAAATTACACAGAGTAAAAAGTTTATTAAAAATTGTGATGAAATAAATTGCATAGTTTTTTCGTGTTCATTAATTTTGACCGTGATTTGTGATGTAATTTTGATTACCTAACCGTAAATTCGCATGTTCTGTTTAACGGCACACATGTAACGGTGCAATCGTCTTTTCAATAACCGTTCCTACAGTTCTTGCGGTAAAAATTTTGATTTAAAATAAATCAATCTTTCATCTAATCTACTAGTGTTTAATATTTAATCCAAATTTGATCAAATTAATCAAAATCATATGAAATAATTTAATCTTATGCTTTTAATTATTATGCAACCTGAAAAAACATAAAAGAAGCATTTTTTTTTTCTCAGTGCAGTTGTCATTCGCCTTATCGCATATTCGATAAAAGTTCTGTATAGGATTCCTATTGTTTTTTTTTTTATGGGAGAAGGTACTCACAAAATACAGTGCCGTCGTAAGAATATCTTTTTTTGTTTAGTACTTTAAGTACTTTTTCAAATTCAATACGAATAAAACATTTTTTTTTCTTCTCTTGAATTAATTAATTTGAAAACGATTTTTTATGAACATCTCGTGTCTTACATAATTATTCATTATAACTTCTTTTACTTTATCAATTGCTAAATAATATTTATTATTCATTTAGTTTCATTAACTTATTCAAGTTATAAATTCTTTTGGTTAACTACCTTTAATCGTTACGTTTTATTTGGTTGGCTACCTTTCGCTCATTTAAGTTTTTTTTCAAATTTCCAATTGATTTTTTTTTCATCTTTTATTATGGAGCAAATTAAAGCCGTAATTGAAGAACAACGCTTATGCGAAATAGATTTTACCGGTTTTCAAACAAGTTTCACACAGTCAAGTGAAGACAGTCTTTTAAAATTGGGCTACTTACGTAGTAGATTAGAACAGTGTGAAGCTTATATGATAGCTAATAAAAATAATCACTTGAAGATTTTTGGTCTTCTTAAAGGCGTGAAGAAAACAAAAGCAGATTTCAGTTACTTTTCCGATTCTGAGTATGAAAAATTCGAACAAAAATTTCTTGATACTAAAGGTGATATTTTAGATAAAATTCTTTTAATTGAAGCATCTTCTACAAAAGAATCTAATTCGGCTATAGTTAATCAAACATTTGAACATACTTTCCGTGAAGAAAGTGATATTCATCTTCCTAAAATAAAACTTCCAGAGTTCGATGGAACCTATGAAAATTGGTCAACGTTTCATGATTTATACACTGGTATGATTCATATAAAAAGTAATATTTGTAATGCTCAAAAGCTTTATTTTCTTAGGAAATGTTTAACCGGTGAAGCTGAATCTCTCATTAGATCTATAAAGTGCACTAATGTGAACTATGCTACTGCATGGAATTTGTGATCGTTACGATAATAAACGTTTTATTATAGATTCTTATCTTAAAAATCTTTGTGAACAACCAGATATGCAAAAAGAATCGGCTTCTTCCATCCGCAAGCTATTGTATACAACAAAGGAGTGCTTAGATTCAATAAATAATGTAGGTTTTTTTTTTACCGATTCCTGGGATACCTTCATTATTTTTCTCATATCTCAAAAATTAGATAAAACTTCTAGACGCAATTGGGAAAACTTTCTTGTACAGAAAAACTCTAGTGCCAATGGCAAAACAAATGAGTTACCAAAACTCGAAGATTTTTTTACGTTTCTTGAAGATTCTTTTCGTTCCTTAGAAGCTGTAGAGACCAAGGTTACTTTGCATAGCAAAGAAAAATCTCCAACTTAAAGCAAAACTCCAGTGTTTTCAAGATCTCTTCACACTACAAAACGGAACAATTTTAAAATTCCATCTTGTATATGTTGTAAAGAATCACACTACTTATACCTTTGTCCTCAGTTCAAAGCACTTACTTCTGACAAAAAAATTGATTTTGCGAAAAACAATAATCTTTGTCTAAACTGCCTGGTACAAGGACATGCTGTTTCTCAATGCAAAACTAAATACAATTGCCGAATATGCAACAAACGTCACCATACTCTTATGCATATTGAAAATAAAACCCCTTCGAATGTACAAAGTACTTCTAATAATCTTTCTTCAACACCGGTAACACAATCATTGTTATGTATTGATAATTCTACTTCCATTTCATTTCCACAAATTCTTCTCGCTACAGCAAAAGTCATGATTTCCACTCCTTCTGGTGATCATATTCTGAGAGCTCTTGTAGATCAAGGCTCTCAAGCTTCATTCGTTACTGAAAGATGTGTTCAACGTCTTAAACTTAAAAAATATCCTTTCAACTGCGTAGTTAGTGGAATAGGTACTTCAACTTCAACCGTCTGCAAAAGTTTTGCAGAGTTTCTTTTAAAATCATGTACAAATACAAATTTTAAAATACTAATAAAAGCGCTAGTTATGTCATCCATCAGTGACTATGTCAATACTTATACAGTTTCTTCCAGTCTACCAAGCGAATTCGAAAACATTGCTCTAGCTGATCCATTGTTTTCGGAGCCTGGAAATATTGACATACTCATAGGTGCTGATATTTTCCACGAAATTATCCTTGACGGTATTATCAGAACTGAAAATGGACCATTGGCCCAACGAACACAATTGGGTTGGATTTTATCAGGTCCTATAAATTCAGATAACATTTCTATTCAAAACACGACCTCTCTTCATACACAAGTCAATGCGATTAACACTTCAATTCAAAAGTTCTGGGCAGTTGAAGAAGTTTCCGTTTCAAAAATTTCTACTCCGGAAGAAACAGCTTGTGAAGAATACTTCCAAAACACAATTTCTCGTACCTCCACTGGGAGATACATAGTAAAGCTTCCATTCAAATCAAAAGTCTTTAACGAAGACTATCCATTCTTTCAAAATTCTTTGCTTAATGCTCAGAAAAGATTTACTCATTTAGAGTTTAAAGTGTTTCCAAATAATCCAACTCTGAAACAGGAGTATTACAACTTCATAAATGAGTACATGAGCCTTAATCATATGAAATTAATATGTAATTTACAAGATCTTCCTCCTAATGCAAATGGTTTCATATTACCACATCATGGAGTATGGAAAGAAAGTAGTTCTACAACTAAATTAAGAGTTGTTTTCGATGGATCTTCGAAACCTCCCAATTCATTTTCTCTTAATCAAGAGCTTTTACCCAGTCCTACGTTACAAAATGATTTATATTCAGTAATTATGAAATGGCGAACATTTCTGTTCGTGTTTACATCGGATATTGAAAAAATGTTCCGACAAATCATTGTGCATCCGGAAGAAACTAAATTTCAGAGGATCTTATGGCGTTCTGATACGACAAGTCCTTTGCAACTGTATGAATTACAAACTGTTACTTATGGTACAACTTGTGCCCCATATCTTTCAATTCGAGTACTGCAACAATTAGCGCATGATGAAGCAAAATATTTTCCTCGAGGAGCTGAAATTCTCAAAAAAGACATCTATGTAGATGATATTATATCTGGTGCTGACGATATTAATTCAGCAAAAATAATTCAAAAAGAGCTTAAGGATCTTTTAAGTTCCGGAGGATTTAACCTCAGAAAATGGACATCAAATTGTCCTGAACTTCTCTCTGATTTACAACCAGAAGATTGTGAGTTTTCATTTGATTCTGATGATTCTGATACATCAGTTAAAGCATTGGGATTATTTTGGAATCCAAAACATGATTATCTTTTCTTCAAAGTATCACTTCCCACATGTAATATTTATACCAAAAGAACATTACTTTCCGACGCATCGAAACTTTTCGATCCACTTGGGTTGATAGCACCAACTATAATTCTTGCTAAAATATATTTCCAACAGCTTTGGCTGGATGGTATAAAATGGGATGATCCACTTCCTCCTGAACTATGTTCCGAATGGGAAAACTATAGGAAGAATCTAATATCATTGCAATCTATCAAAATACCCAGATGGCTAGGCACTACATCTTCGGCAGCCATAGAAATTCTTGGGTTTTCTGATGCCTCAGTCCGTGCATACTCTGCAGTTCTGTACTGCCGAACTCAAATGCCTGATGGTCAGATTTATGTTAACATAATCACTGCAAAAACTAAAGTTGCACCAATAAAGCAAATCTCATTACCTAGACTGGAATTATGTGGTGCAGTATTATTGGCTAAACTGTTTAGAAAATTCGTATCTGCTACTCAAGTCGCTACTACTAAATTGGAATCGTACTTTTGGACCGATTCAACTATCGTTCTTGGCTGGATTCATGCTTTACCCATTCGTTGGAAAACTTTTGTCGCCAACCGTGTAAGCGAAATTCAAGAAATAACGAACATTAACCAATGGTTTCATGTACGTTCAGAGCACAATCCAGCTGACTGTGCCTCACGAGGAGTTCAACCTCAAGATTTAGAAAACTACACACTTTGGTGGAATGGTCCTCAATGGCTAAGTCGCCCAAAATCCGATTGGCCTATTCAAGATATGTCTCAATTTTCTACTGATCTTGAACAAAAGTTGAAAATACTTGCATGTACTAACGTACTTATCCGATTCTCTACTAATCTCTTAGATAGTTTCAGTTCACTACATCGTTTAATACGAGTGACATCTCATATCCTTAGAATCCGTCCTAAGAAAAACAGAATTTTTAGTGGTTATCTAAAGGCTATTTTTTAATTTAATTTTGGTGGGGGCAAAACCCCCATTTATTAGGCTTAAAACAAGCTATTAACTTACAAACTAAGAAACTTAATAGCTAAGACTTACAAACTAGTTGGAGGGCATTGGAGACAAAGTTTTAGGCATGGAGTACAAGCTATTAATTTACAAACCAAGAAACTTAATAGCTAAGACTTACTAAGTAGTTGGAGGGCTTAGGAGACGAAGTTTTAGGCAGGGAGTACTCATATAGAAGTCAAAGCAAGAGGAGTGGGAGTTGACATTCCTCAGCATTCGGGAGATGGGTTCATTGGAGCCATAAGAGGTTCGATGGGTGGGAAGATAGAAGAGACGGGGGTTCCGGGTGTTACGAGGGTTAGTATTTAGAAAAATGGATTCGGTAAGGGCTGGACAGTCAATGGTACCTGTGAGGATTCGGTGAATGAAGAGAATGTCAAATATTTCTCTTCGATCTTTCAGCGTATTTAGGTTTAGGAGTTTGATTCGGTCTTGATAAGGGGGTAATATCAGGGGATTACTCCAATTAAGACCTCGAAGAGCAAAACGGAGGAAACGGCGTTGAATGCTCTCAATTCTGGCAATATGCACTTGTTGGAAAGGCGACCAGACCTGACAAGCGTATTCAAGAAGCGGACGGACAAATGAAATGTAAAGGGATCGGGTTACGTAGGGGTCAGCAAATTCTTTGGACCATCGTTTCACGAAGCCAAGTGCTGAATTTGCCTTAAGGATTATATTGTCGATATGCTTGAGGAAATTCAGCTCACGGTCGCAAATAATCCCAAGGTCCCGGATCACCTCAACGGTGGAAATGATTTGACCGTTTAGAAGATAGAGACGGGGAGTAGTCTTGATGCGTTTTCGTGAGAAGGTTATTGATTGGCACTTGGAAACATTTAGCTCCAGGCAGTTTTTGGAGCACCATATTGAAAAATTGTCGAGGTCGTGTTGGAGGTGGGAAGAGTCTTCAGAAGAAGAAATGATCCGGTAAAACTTAGTATCGTCCGCATAGAGGGAGATAGAGGAGTGTTTGATGATCATTTCAATGTCGTTAATACTGAGAATGAAGAGGAGAGGGCCTAAATGGCTGCCTTGGGGAACACCGGATGTAGCTAGAAAGCGGCTGGATACGGCGGATCTGAACCGAACGCTGTAAAAACGGTTTTCTAAATAAGAGGAAATCCATCTCAACAGAATGGGTTCAAAGCCGAGGGTGGAAAGCTTAAAAAGAATAAGTTTGTGAGAGATTTTATCGAAAGCTTTACTGAAGTCAGTTGAAATTACATCGACCTCCTTTCCATTCTCTAAGGCTGTGAGGGTAAATGAGACAAAGTCAACGAGGTTTGTTGTTGTTGACCAGCCTTTGAGGAACCCGTGTTGTCTAGGGGAGATGAGAGATTTGCAACGAAAACTTAAGTTTTCATACAGTATGCTTTCGAAAATTTTGGGTATATGCGATAGTTTAGCGATGGGACGATAATTTTTCACGTCACACTTAGGACCTTTTTAGTGTATAGGGGTTATAAACGCCGCGCCGTTTTCCAAACTTGCGGGAAAACACCAAGGGATATGGACAAGTTAAAGATTTTTGAGAGAGGAAGGGAAAGAGTTGAGGAGCACTTCTTAAGAAATATGGCAGGTATACCATCTGGGCCAGGAATATACTCATCATTTAAATGATTTAACTTTTCTTCAATTAGATAGGAGTCAAAGAAACGTGGAAGGAATGGATCAAAGGAAAAATTCGGTAAAAACGAGAAATAATCTGAATCAGGAACAAAAGAATCATCCGTGAAAGACTGTTTGAAGTAATTTGCGAAATAGTTTGCTACGGCGAGTGCATCAGATGAGGATTCATTATTGAAGGAGAGGGAGGAAGGGTACCCGTCAGATTTTCTTTTGTGGTTGACAAATTTATAAAAAGACTTAGGGTCATTAATAATGTTAGATTTCATTTCAATTAAATAGCGTTGGTAAAGGGTGTTGAAAAGCTCACAGAAGTGTAAATAAGAGCCAAGGTAAGCTGAATAGTCAGTAGGAGATCGAGTACGAAGGAAGATGGTCCACAATTTGTTCCTTTTATTTCTTAGAGTACGGAGCCTATGGTTATACCACGGAGGGGAAGTGGAAGAAGTTTTAAGTCTAGAAAAGGGAACGAAGAGGGATATAGCTTTATGTATTTCTCTGTAGAATGCGGATGTGGCATCTTCTACAGTTAAATTTTCAAAATTAAAGTGAGTTCTATTGAGGTAATCATTAATTTTGCGGAAGTTTGCTTTGTGGAAATCGTATGAAGCTGGAGGTTCAGGCGGGTTAGATGGTTGTGAAGACTGGAGAAAAAATGAGAGAAGGAGAGGAGGGTGTAGGTTATCTATGGTTGAAAGGAGCAGGGGTGAAAGTGAGATTGAGGAATTAATGGGATCTGTTGTAAATACAAGGTCAAGTTGCCTACCCATATAGTTTAAAATTCCGCTTACTTGGCAGAGGCAAGAGTCTGCCAGGCGATCAACGAACAGACATTCTTTGGCAGAGATTTGACTAGGAGCAATGTAAAACGATAGGTCATCTGACAAAGTCCAGTTTAGATACGGCAGGTTAAAATCACCGAAAATAAGGATCTCATCATGGGGTTCGCATAAATCTGAAATGTCGTCAACCGTTTTGATTGCAAATTCATAAGATTCAAGGGGTTGCGATGGTAAGATATAGAAGCAGATAATGTAAAGCGATTTATGGGATAGAGTGATTTTGATTGAGACAAAATCAAGGCTGGGGGAGGAGGATGTTGAGAGAAGAGATGAATCAATTGTATTGGTGACAGCTATGAGGACACCACGACAAGGAGAGTCATCAGTGTCACGGTCTAGATTGTCATCTCGATAAACATTGAAAGTAGATGGGAACAGTTCCTGGTTGTTAATGCTAGGGATAAGATTAGTTTCAGTCAGGGCATAGACTTCAAAAGGCAAAGCATGGGATTGTTGAAGGACTGCTCTTGTTTTTGAGCGAAGTCCTCTTACGTTTTGGTAGTAAAAGGTAAGAGGCAGATTCTGAGATGCTGAATTATGAACGAAAAAACTTTTCATGGTCAGCTCTGCTACGTTGAAGGTGAGAGATGCGTTTAGAGTGGATGTAATGTCCAAAAGCACATAGATCACTTTCAACTTTTTGAGGAGGCACATCAAAATACTCGTGGTATTTAACAAAGAGACTTGAGACTAGTGACGTCAGTGGGGAGACCTTCCTGTTGAATAGAGACCATAACACTGGTTCTAGTCTTACCTTCATAGCAAAGGGAGTCCGATTTGTCGTGGAGATAAGACAAAAAGATTCGTATGTTCTCATAAGTTTTTTTGTCTCTTAGTCTCGAGAGAGCGTAACGCGATTCAGTTGAATCATTGTTTTGCTGTGTGAGTTTGACTACGGGAGGTAGGAGAGGGTCAATGTAGGGGGAAGATCCTTGAGGAGACTGGGAAGAGTTTGGATTGAGTAAGTGGGAACTGACGAAATTAGGGTATTTTGCTCCAGACGTTAGGTCGAAGCTTGGAAAAGGGGCAGAGATTTGTGGGCTTGGTATAGAGGAATTAGATGGAGTAGTTTCAAGATTAAAAGACACCCTTTTAGGAAACGTGGATGGATAAGAGGCGTCTATGGGTTTGATTTTGGATTGAATTGATTTACGGGGCTTTGGTTGTGGCTTGGTTTGTGGCTTGGGCTGTGGAGTTGGGACATGCTGAGAAATAGAGGGTATTTGGAAAGAGGGAGCGAAACTTGGCATTATGTGGGTTTTAAAAGACCAATTAGGGTTGGAAGGTGTTTTTGCGGGCTTGGGAACAGGTATTAATCTAAGCTTATTACTTTTATTCTTACAACGTGCAATTACCATCTTTCCAATTTTCACGGTATTTTCAAAAGGATTTTTAAACAGCCATTCGTAGGAAGTGGGAATGCTAATCCGAAACGAAGTAGAGTTCGGAGTAGAGATCTTCTGGATGTTAGAAATCTTTATAGTGTAGTTACGAAGGAAGAAACTCTCTAGCCAAACGGTGTCAGCCGATACAGGTGTGTTCCTCACTGTGAAGATCGAAGTATTGTTGTTGTTTAGCTTTGCGATCCTTGTATTCCATTCAGAAATAGTCCAAGAGGATCCCAAACGGTTTATGGTGGGCTCGGTGGGGGGAGAAAAAGTAGGTTCCAATTCGGCTACGGAGGGGGCGGAATGAGCTGTGTTAGATGTTGTTGTCGTGAGGTTCGCGTCTGTTAATTCATCAAGTATGGACATGTTGGATTCAGTTGGTCTTTCCGGTTGCTGATCAGGTGTATTGCTTTTGAACGAAACCGCTCTTACTTCGTCGGATAGATCTGTGATCAATACTCTATTTAAAGCAAGATCATTGGTAACGTCTACGAATCTATCAGCCAATTCAGAACGCAATGCATCATGTTGACACGGAAGGGGAGTGGGGTTAAGTGAGATCGATTGCAGATGATTTTCAACAGAGTTTACGGCAGTTTTCAGAGAAGTCAGCTGATGGATTGAAGAGGTTTGTTCAATGGTGGAACGTATCGAACTCAAGGAAGAATTGAAAACGGACATATTGGTTTTAAAGTTTTTTTCCACTATTTTTTTCATTTCGTTTATTAAATCAAATCCATTATCAGGCGATTTTGCACTGTTCAACGAATTAATCTGATTTTCAAGACACTTAATTCGGTTTTTGAGGTAGGTCGCGGATTGTTGACAATTATTACTTAGTTCATCGAATGCTTTGATGAGCTCATCGAATTTTTCAAACTGTGTCATAGATAGAAATGCAAGCATCATTAAAATGTCTCATTACACTATCACAATCCTTATCATTTCCAGACGAAATAAAAAGTCTTACATCTAAAAAAGAAATTTCTTCCAAAAGCAAAATCATTAATTTATATCCATTCATGGATAAAAATAACCAACTACGCGTTGGAGGTCGACTTCGTTTTGCTAACATAGACGAAAATTCAAAATATCCACTTATTCTATCAGGTTCTTGTAACTTGTCAAAACTTTTAGTTGCCAAAGCGCACTTAAGAACAATACATGGTGGACCTCAATTAATTATTTCCTATATTCGAAACAAGTATTGGATTACAAATCTAAGGCCGCATTTCCATTTGAAAGAAAACTTCTGCAAGAAAAGTCTGACAGTCTGTCCGACAGTGACTTGCAAGTGGAAACTGAGAAGCAAGTTCGATCGCGACAGTCCTTGCATAAGTTCTTGTGAGTATTTGCGAGTGCAACAAATTTTAGGTTGAAACAGGTTTTCATTGACTCGCGACAGTTCTTGCAGCTTACCGAAACAGCTTCGTATATATTGCACTTGCGGCTAGTTGGTCGAAAGAGAGTATGTGAATTTTCTCGCAATTGAAGGTTACGAGTGTAATCCGTATTTATGGATTGTTTATGGGATGTGAAAAATCTCAGCGTCAAGAGGAGTGTATCCTTCGTTGATATTTAATCACGGAATCGAGTGTCTTGCTGTTTTTAAATAGGGCCCACTTTTAATAACAAAACTTCCAAATAAACTGGGGTCATCCAAGTGAGATTGAAATATTGTTGAGCGTATGTTTAGTTTGTTCAGTAAACTACAGAAGGCATCAGCTTCCCGTCTTCTGAAAATCGAATCGCGCAACCAAGTTGATCGCTTTTTTTTATCCATAAAATTGTAATTGCAGCTCCTAAACGTTGACGTATTCTCGCCATGACTTCACAATTTCAAATAAATTACCAAATTTTTTGCGATATTAATGACTCTCGAGTGGAGACACTTCTGCAATAAATTGCGACAGTATGATGCGTGAGCTTCTTGCAAGAAATTTATTGCAGAAGAAATTACAAAAATTCTTTAAGCAGTGTAAACGGTACTGCAAGAAACTTCTGCAAGATTTCCGCGAGTTTACTTGCAAATGGAAACGCGGCCTAAGAAATGTTGCAAGAGCAGCATATCATTCTTGTGTTACTTGCACTCGATTCAACAGAATGCGAAAAACTCAATGAATGGGTTCACTCCCCCATGTAAGAGTGAATGAAAGCAGAGCATTTCGGCACAGTGGTGTGGACTATGCTGGCCCTTTCGACCTTAAGATATCTAAAGGTAGATCTCCGAAGACCTACAAAGGTTTTATAAGTATTTTTATTTGTTTAGTGACAAAAGCTATTCATATCGAGCTTGTCTCAGATATGACTTCTGAAGGATTTTTGGCTGCATTCCGAAGGTTCACTGCACGCAGAGGAAGCTGTAGTCACTTGTACAGTGACAATGGAACCAATTTTGTGGGAGCCAACAAAGAGTTAGATAGATAGATAATGTTTAGATCGATAATGTTTATTTCTTATAAATTTTTACAATTGCTTAACAAGATTCATTATAGTTATATAAAAATATAAGAAATTATTGGGACATTCTGTATTTTTTATACTAAGTATTAAAAATAGTGTTGAATGCCACTTAAATGGCTTAAAAGATATAAAAATAAGCTTTGGGTGGGGTGACATTATTAAGACAATTTCTATTCAAAAGTAAAGAAAGTAAAGAATTAAGTTTACATTTCAAATATTTCAAAAAAAAATTCAAAAATACAAATTTGCATCAAATATTATATATAATTTCATCCAAAATTTAACAAAGATTATATAAAGCAAGAGTGATTTACCTACAGAATCTTAAAAAATACAATCATTACGATTACAATTGATGTCAAGCCAGAATATCAGAAAGAAGAGATTCAACATTGCTATATTCCAAATCAAAAAGCCAATTTTTTACCAGTTTTAAAAACATTCCAGGTGTTGTAGTAGATCTGATTGATATAGGAAGCTTATTAAATAAACGAGCTGCTGAAACTGAATAAAAATTACGAAATGCAGTCGTACGAAAGTTTGGAACAGATACCATATGAGAAAAATTCCCACATAAATTATAAAGAGAATTAAGGCGATGATTGCGATTGCCAGACATAAAAAAGAAAGTTTTCAACACCTTAAAGCAGTATAAATGTCGAACAGGATGAATTTTAAGGGAACAGAACAATGGTAAACTCGGGTGTCTTTTAGATTTTCGGCATATTTTGCGAACAACATATTTCTGCAAAATTAAAAGTGGTTGAATTTTATTAAGATAAACACCACCCCAACAAACTATTCCATATTGTAGCTTTGAATGTATAATTCCGTAATAAATTGTTTTTAAAAGTTTTGTCGAGCAAATATTGCGTAAGTAGAAGAAATACCTTAATGCACAGTGAATATATTTTCTCAGCGCTTCAGTGTGATTCGTAAAACTCATTTTATAATCAATCGTTAGACCTAAATATTTAAATTCTTTCACATTCTCAATAGGAAAACAATTTTTACCGCAACTTAAGCTGTCAATAAATGAGTGAGAGGACGTACAATAGCAGTAAGTAAGTTTGAATTTTTGGCACTCAGGTGCGTGATAAAAGAGATTCGCTTCAAAATTATGGTGGGCTGACAAGCTGAAAAACATAGCTTTAGTTTTAGAGCTTATAACCAAGCGGTGTTCAGAAAACAAGTTTCTTAGTAAATTGAGATCCCAATTCATATCAGATACTAAATCCAAGGGACTGTTCAAACCATAAGCAAATCCTATATCATCCGCAAAAGCAGTTGGTTTTCCTTTGAAATTGAGTGCAAGTAGTGAATTAATATAAACTAGGAACAAAATAGGTCCCAAAACAGAGCCTTGCGGCTGTTGTGTTGTATGGGAAACGCATTAAGAGTTTCATAAAAGACCCAAACAACACAATAAACCATAACCCACCTCAAACTGATTCAAAAATAAAATATACGAATCAAGGTCATCAAGCGGTTCGTTTGTAAACAAACAAACGAGCACGCTTGATAGACCATTAATAATTCACAAATGCCCGGTCATCGGTTTGTTGCCAAACCGAAACAGAAGGGTGAAAAGCATAATGATAAAGCAACAACAGGTCAAAGACTTAATGCTGACGAGTTGAATTGCACTCACGAAAGTCGGGCAGTGACGAAATTCGTTTTTGCAAAGAACAAATTCTTGCAAAACAATTAAAGTAAATTCTTGACTTAGCAAACAAAAAATGAATTGATGTCGATAACATCGATATTGTAACCAAGTTACAAACACACACCCTACCACCAGCCAATATACATACCATTATTTTTGTATGATATATTTCATTCACGCCATAGAGCTCACACTCATTTATTGCAGAAAACTTTATAAGGCAACCTGAAAAAATACGAGAACCGAGAAGCCAGCCCGTGTTGAAAAGTACCAATCTCGTGTACAGGCTACTTCCACTAGAGGAAAACCAGGGGTACGTAGTGTATCAAGAGATTCCCAATTTTACGCAAGGTCTCCTTGGAGTTCCTAGCATAAATCCCCCACTAGCCTCTTAAGGACTTTTGGGTTTTATTTTGCCGGCTATTAAGCCGTTGATGCCAGTGTTTGACTGTTGATGCCAGGATCTGCCTGTTGATGCCAGTATTTGACTGTTGATGCCAGTATTCGTACTGTTGATGCCAGGATCTGCCTGTTGATGCCAGTGTTTGACTGTTGATGCCAGTATTTGACTGTTGATGCCAGTATTCGTACTGTTGATGCCAGGATCTGCCTGTTGATGCCAGTATTTGACTGTTGATGCCAGTATTCGTACTGTTGATGCCAGGATCTGCCTGTTGATGCCAGTGTTTGACTGTTGATGCCAGTATTTGACTGTTGATGCCAGTATTCGTACTGTTGATGCCAGGATCTGCCTGTTGATGCCAGTATTTGACTGTTGATGCCAGTATTCGTACTGTTGATGCCAGGATCTGCCTGTTGATGCCAGTGTTTGACTGTTGATGCCAGTATTTGACTGTTGATGCCAGTATTCGTACTGTTGATGCCAGGATCTGCCTGTTGATGCCAGTATTTGACTGTTGATGCCAGTATTCGTACTGTTGATGCCAGGATCTGCCTGTTGATGCCAGTGTTTGACTGTTGATGCCAGTATTCGTACTGTTGATGCCAGGATCTGCCTGTTGATGCCAGTATTTGACTGTTGATTTACCAGCGATTAAGAACCCGTACTCGATGACCACTTTACCAGCATAGGAGCAAGGACCTACCAGCATTGGAACCATCGATCACCAGAATTAGCGATAAGAATTAAGAATTAATAAACATTATATTAGCTTTAAGACAAATAAAAGGATTGGACCTTCTTTATAACCGAAGTTTTACGTGTTTTCTTTGGTCAACCCTGGACCCGACGAGCATACCCCAGCTCTAAAGAAAAAAGCACATCACAAATTGGCGCCCGAGCAGGGACTACATTAAGAAGTCCATTCCAGTAACCAGATTCCGAAATACCAGATTGAACAACCTTTACCAGTACGATTAACCGATTACCGAACACATCACCAAACCGAAAAAAGAAAAAATGAGTTCTAGTGAAGATGATACTCCTAAGGATCAAACTGATGTTCCAAACGTAGAGCCAAGTTTCAGTCATCAACCTTTCCTGACAGCACCGACACATGCTCCAAAGCTCAACCTTAGCTACGAAGCAGAGGTTATGAACGTAGTCCGAAAATGGGGACTTAAGTTCGATGGATCCGGCAACCCATTGGAATTTATGGAACGCATAGAAGAGCTCACAGACTGTTACGCTATACCGCGGAACCATATGATTAAAACCCTACCTGAAATTTTCCGAGGAACAGCGTTAGAGTGGTTACGGATTTACCGAGACCGTTTCCAGTCGTGGTCACGATTCCGTGACACGTTCCTGCACTATTTCTTACCAGCACGGTATATGTACAAACTAGAGGACGAAATTTTGCGGAAGAAGCAAGGTCCTCGGGAAAAGGTAAAGGACTATATAAGGTCCACACAATACCTGATTCGACAACACCCCACCATGAGCACTGACGGGAGCTTAGAACGAATATACGAAGGCCTGCGCTCTGAATATAAATATTATATTAGGCGAGGAGACTTCAAGTCGATAGAGGAGTTACTAGATCTAGGAGAGGAGTTTGAGGCGATACAGAAGGATGATCGAAGTTCCCGACCGCCTATTGCTTCGACATCATCTACTCCTATTCGCTGGACACAACCATATCCCAGACATCCCCAACCTAGAACCGCTGAACCGTTTCGCCAAGCCCTACCAGCTCCTTACGACCGAGAAACACATTGTTGGAATTGCAAACAAAGAGGACATAACAAAGCTAACTGCCATAGGCCGTTCCGCTTGTTTTGTTCCTTCTGTGGAGAGGATGGCAGATTAACAAAAGACTGCCCATGCCACCAGCACAAAACCTCTGCAATGTTTTCAAAAAGACAACCCAAGACTGTGACAGACGCAAGGATGAAAGAGCCAGCACAGAGCCAAAGCAATCCTAATGCCGACATTCCGACCTACCCCAAAATAATCCAAAATGACCGCCGAGAAACACAAAATGAATCAGAAAAGGATCCGAGACTTTTCCTGCCTATCTCAATAGGAGGAAAACCGTTTAAGGCACTCGTTGACACTGGAGCAACGAAGTCATTCATTAACTCCCAGATAAGAGAAATCCTACGCCGACAGACACCAGTCCGATTACAAGAGCATACTGTTCGAATGGCAAATGGAAGCCCAGCAACAGCACGAGAGAGCTACCACATTGAGGCTGAACTCGTAAACCTACCAGTATCCGGGGAAGTCACATATTTACCGCAGTTGACCGAAGATGTAATTCTTGGTATGGACTTTCTACGGAAGATCAAGTTCCAGATAACTGTTGGTGATATACCACTCCTACCGTCCGTAGCCGTAACCGAATACGAGAACTCTGATAAAGAGTACAAGCTAGAGTCCCTCAATTCACAGAA
This sequence comes from Melanostoma mellinum, assembly GCA_914767635.1. Lineage (NCBI taxonomy): Eukaryota > Metazoa > Arthropoda > Insecta > Diptera > Syrphidae > Melanostoma > Melanostoma mellinum. The sequence continues at coordinate 119,698,235 of OU612059.1, read as the reverse complement.
GGATGGAAGTAGAAAGATAACAAAAAGCACTTTCAAAGTGCATATTAAAGATCGAAAGGGATCTACCGAAAACCAACAAAATGTCGAGCACAGTAATGCGACAACCATGGAGAAGGCAACAGCTCCCAAAATTAAGTCTGCCATAGTAAAGGGGAGCGAAGACTCCTGCCGTAGGCAACCCACCAACCCGAAACCAGTCAACCGCAAGCGACCGCCAGCCGAAATCACAGAGTTGATCACAATTAGGCCTAGTATTAACCCACGAACAAGGATGGCAGCGATCCGAGGACAGAGAGAAGCCGCAGCCCAGAAGTTTAGAGAAGACCAGTATACCAGAACACCCATAATCCAGCAACAACAACAGCCGAGACCAATGAAGCAACCGAGCACCTCACGCCAAGTGAGATTTGCCAAACCCCGCACTGAGGTGATAACGATGACAGCAGTTCCAACTCAGACCGCCGGTAGAAAGATAGAACCAGTGCCTGAAAACCCCTTCAAGAACATAGATGTGACCACCCACCAAAACTATAACCCAAAGTTCAGGAGGCAAAAGTTTGTGTTTCAGCGCTCCTATGGGCGGGTGACAGTCACCATCCGTAAACCAGGATGGGCAACCTTGCAATTTGGCAACCTGACCAAAGAGGTGGTTTTAAATTAATAAATTTTTTTTTAATAACGAGAAAATTTTTTTTTATGATAAACAAAAAAAAAAAAAAAAAGAAACACACAAACAAACGAACAAAGCCATATATATATAATTCGACGAGTAAGTTACTCGTCTACCGAAGAAAGGGGGGAATGTAACGAAGTTACAAACACACACCCTACCACCAGCCAATATACATACCATTATTTTTGTATGATATATTTCATTCACGCCATAGAGCTCACACTCATTTATTGCAGAAAACTTTATAAGGCAACCTGAAAAAATACGAGAACCGAGAAGCCAGCCCGTGTTGAAAAGTACCAATCTCGTGTACAGGCTACTTCCACTAGAGGAAAACCAGGGGTACGTAGTGTATCCAGAGATTCCCAATTTTACGCAAGGTCTCCTTGGAGTTCCTAGCATAAATCCCCCACTAGCCTCTTAAGGACTTTTGGGTTTTATTTTGCCGGCTATTAAGCCGTTGATGCCAGTGTTTGACTGTTGATGCCAGGATCTGCCTGTTGATGCCAGTATTTGACTGTTGATGCCAGTATTCGTACTGTTGATGCCAGGATCTGCCTGTTGATGCCAGTGTTTGACTGTTGATGCCAGTATTTGACTGTTGATGCCAGTATTCGTACTGTTGATGCCAGGATCTGCCTGTTGATGCCAGTGTTTGACTGTTGATGCCAGTATTCGTACTGTTGATGCCAGGATCTGCCTGTTGATGCCAGTGTTTGACTGTTGATGCCAGTATTTGACTGTTGATGCCAGTATTCGTACTGTTGATGCCAGGATCTGCCTGTTGATGCCAGTATTTGACTGTTGATGCCAGTATTCGTACTGTTGATGCCAGGATCTGCCTGTTGATGCCAGTGTTTGACTGTTGATGCCAGTATTTGACTGTTGATGCCAGTATTCGTACTGTTGATGCCAGGATCTGCCTGTTGATGCCAGTATTTGACTGTTGATGCCAGTATTCGTACTGTTGATGCCAGGATCTGCCTGTTGATGCCAGTGTTTGACTGTTGATGCCAGTATTCGTACTGTTGCTGCCAGGATCTGCCTGTTGATGCCAGTATTTGACTGTTGATTTACCAGCGATTAAGAACCCGTACTCGATGACCACTTTACCAGCATAGGAGCAAGGACCTACCAGCATTGGAACCATCGATCACCAGAATTAGCGATAAGAATTAAGAATTAATAAACATTATATTAGCTTTAAGACAAATAAAAGGATTGGACCTTCTTTATAACCGAAGTTTTACGTGTTTTCTTTGGTCAACCCTGGACCCGACGAGCATACCCCAGCTCTAAAGAAAAAAGCACATCACAATATCAATTCATTAACAATTACTTCGGTATAAATAGGCTTAAGAAATTAGTAATAAGTCGTCAGTAAGTTTGAGTAATCGATAGAAAGCAGTAAACTCAAGTAATTGGAAAAGCTTATTTTATATATTTTATCAATCAGCCGCTAATAAAGAAGTAAGTTCTTTTATAACAAAATAACCTAACTTTTAATTTCTCAGGTGCATTCAGAGATACCAAATGGTATCTCTGCTAAGTAGGCCTCGTCGCCTCCCATTTTAATTGGCCCCAGTGTGCCTTTATCCGCTGGCCTTCCCCTTTCCCTTTCCTCTTTTTAAGCAATCTTGGATCCATGTGTATGGATCCAAATGTACATTGGTGGTCGGGTGCCCCTGACCAGAACTAGGGTTCTCGCCTTACACGGGCTATTACCAGTAGGTTAATTTCATGTTGTTGAATTTCAATAACATAACAATGGCGCAGCCGGTAGGATAGTACGACCAGTTTGAAGAATAAACCTGGTTAAATGAAACACCCTCCATGTTTCAGCGTATTATGCTACGAACCTAGTTACCTTTACCAAAGTTTCCGTTAGTACGATTCCGTTTTTTCTCTTTCTATTTTTTTCTAGTTCCCTTTACCAAAGTTTCCGTTAGTACGATTCTGTTCTTTCTTTTTTTTAAAAAAAAAAAAAAAAAAAAAAAATGTTTCAATTTCTTGTCTCTCCATTAGAGTATGGATTCACAATCACTAATTAAAATAACCGAAGAAATTCAGAAGCAGCCCCAAGCAGGACCCAAACCCATTACATTGGAAGAATATCGGCGTCGGAATCTAACCAAAGCCAACGAACCAAAGTTGCCCAAACCAACCAGCGATCCTCCAAACACCCCATTCGGAGGATACGAAGGCAAGAAGAAAAGAGGGGGCCACCAAGTCTGGGTCCGGCAGGAGCTAGGGAGGCTATATCGGTTGGCAGGCCTCTGCCGTGGTGAAGAGAAGCGGCGTTATCTGAAGGAGGCAAACTGCCTGAAGAAACTGGAGTACGCCAGGAAGATCAAAAAGATGGGACAACAAAAACAGCCACCACAAACATAAAAGAAATGTTTTCACAAAAAAAAAAAACTATAGAAAAACAATAAAGATAACCACCATTTAAAAAAAAAAAATAATAAAAATGTGTGTTTACAATTTTTAGTTCGGAAGGGTTTTCTTTGCCTACGTTTGATTCACTCTTGCCATTTTCCTGCGCGTTTCGTTTGTTTGGAAAACTTTCTTTTCCTTATTTTTTTTTCTCTTTTTTTTCGCTTCTTTTCCTAACTACTGTTTATGGATCATAAGCCCTCTGAGGTAGAGGTATTGCTCGAGGAAATCCAGCAGTTAAATAAGGAAAAGAAAGAGCAAGGTCAAGAGATTAAAAACTTCAATAGTACCCTACTAGCAGAGTGGAAAGCTCTTGTGGGAAAAGAAGTTTTTAATCTAAAATACAACCAAATAAGCTTACAGTGGGGACAACTCACGAGGCTGGAAACAACGGATGCTATACTCTTTGAGTATATAGAATCCGTCAAGTCCCTCGAATCGAAACTTGAAAAAGTAATCCGAGACCTCAAGCTTGAGTTAAACAACCACCTAAGAGCTCGCAAAAAATTAGAGAAAAGTCAACAGGAAGCTGAAAATACGAACAGCCAGGCTGAAGAAATAATTTCAGACCTGTCCAAGCGTATAGCTATCCTTGAGGCAAGAGAAGAGGAAGTCAAACGGAAACAAGCTGTTTTAAAAAATAAGGAGACAGAGTTTCAAAGTGGGATAGAAAAATTAAGAAGGCGTGAGGAAATTTTCGAATCTCAAATTCAATCATTGAATGACGAAGTTGTCGGTTTACGAAAAAATAAAACCATTCGTAAAACCATAGTCACTCAAACCTCAGTACAAGCCGACACACCCCCATTGGAAACACCTCCATTGGAAATGAGCAAACCCTCAGACGCGAAAAGGGAAGTCAAAATGTCGTTAGGATTTGAGAAGCTCCTTAAATTGTCGCACGGAATACCTGAATTTTCAGGAGGAACCGATGCCAGGGTAGCTCAAAAGTTACAAACATTCTTGACATGCATTCGCCCGATAATAAACCACATACCTGCTGAGGACGAGAAGCTTTTCCTCCAAATTCTCGATACAAAGTTGCGAGAAGATGCGCTCGATCTCATCCAAACTACTAAGCCAGTAGATTTCAAAGACTTCGAGAATATACTCAACCGGGCTTACTTACCCATTGAGGACTATAACGACTTAGTAAATTGCTTAATAACTAGTCGCCAAAGCCAATTTGAGACTTTGAATACTTTTATAAGCAGGCTAAGACATGCCCTATCCCAAGCGGCAGAGATTAAATATGGTGATAACTCTGAGATTGTGAAAACCCAGCTCTCAGACTTTGCAAAATCGGCTCTCGCATCAGGAGTTGCAAACAAACAGCTGGGACAATACCTATTCACCCAGGGAACTCAAAATTTCGAAGAACTGGTCCGAACGGCCCTCAGCATGGAGAAGCATGTTCAAAAAGTAGAAACGATACCATTTTCGCAAATGGCTTGTAACTCGACATTTTCAACAAACGAAAAAAGTAATTCCCCGTCTTACCAAAAACGTGAATCGGTACACCCAGAAAATAGAACTAAATTAAACATCACTTGTAATTTCTGTAAAAACAGGGGACACACATATAGTGATTGCCTTAAAAGACAGAATACTCCGGTTTGTCAATTATGTAAACTGTACGGGCATGAAGCAACGACCTGCGGAACAAATACAAATCCCCGATTCAGTAGGAATGAAGCACCTAGGAGAGATAATCTCAACGAACCTAGAACTTTCCCAAATCAAAGGGGTAGTAACCAAAACGGGTATTATAAAAATAACTACCCCCGACAATATAATGGAGTGAGTTCGGAATCTAATCGAACCAACCCATTTAGAACCAATAACCAACATTTTCCAAATAATACAACAGTTCATACTAATAATAATGAACACAAAGTATACCATATGGGGGCACTATGCGAATGGTGTGGAAGGAACACCCATTCGATCGACCAATGTACATTTAGGAATAAGTGGCAATCAAACCACTCGGGAAACTCCCGTTAGTCGGGCGAAAAGTCCCTCCCTCGACTTTAAACAATGAAACAAAACAATTATGGCAACCAAAAAAGAAAATTTCCCTACCCTCAATCGAAATCGAAATTGAGTTAGGAGAAAACAAACTGACCCGACTGCTAATAGATACGGGCTCAGAAGTCAGTCTCCTCAAAAGAAGGATGATAGATAGTAAGACTTTTGTTAATACCAATAAAAAACTTACCATCAACACACCTTGTGGTATCGGTTATACTCTAGGAGAATGCACTGGTACTATACAAATTCCCTCGCTCCCCTCTTGTCAATTTCAAGTCGTAGAGAATGACCTAGCCATCCCTGGTGATGGAATTCTAGGGTATAATTTCTTAGGAAAATACTGTAACGTAGAAGGTCCTAATAGATTATTAACATTCCCAACAATTCTTGGACAAAATTCGAATGAATATTGTGTACCACTGAGATACTCAAACATGACCGAAAATTATGAATTACCCATTTCACACAATGGTAGCTGTTTCACGGGGAATCACTCGCATGTGAACAACTCGAATGAAATTAAACAGATAATTCATAACAACCACGACCAAAAGGTGAAGCCAAAACCAACCAAACTAAATTTTGCAAGCAATTCACCGGAAGAGAAATGTATTTTGCAGCGCTGTAACGCGACCGGCCTAGACATCGACTCTGAAGGCTTATCATCAAAAAATTTAAATGTTTGGAACTCAACTTCCGTTTTGCCATCTCAAAGTTCACCTCGCAAAGTGAAAACGAGAGAAGAAAAACAAAAAGGAAGAATGACTGAAAATGTGCAAAGCGTATCTTCGCAAGGGCAGAAAAAACACATTCTCAGACAAAGAGACGTGCCGGTTTATGATGGAAGAAACTTTCAAAACGAAGTAAATAGAATAATGAATATCGATATCTCCGATATCAACAAACCAAAAAATAAAAATAAAATTCGGTATACAACCGAAAGCAAAACAAATCATATGACACTGCACACTGCAGGCCCACAAATTAACTCCGAAAATGAATCACAGCAGCAAGACCTGCAAAATATACAAACAAAAGAAAAATTGAAATTGCAAATGTTCAACCCAATTAAAGCATATTTACTCTACTTCATAACTCTTATGATGATAATGCTCTCGGACATATTAAAAGAGATAGTTTGCAGAATACTAAATACAATTAATCAATAAAGATTAGATTTAAATAATGTTGAAATAAATACAATAGGACAAGCATACAAACTAGTTAGGTCAAATTTAGATAATACAATTAAGATAGTCAAACACCCACCAAATCCTAAGAAAATGCACCATGGTACAATTGAGTACACCTCTTGAGATGCTCACCTAGGTGTAATCACCATGCGAGGAGATTTCGAGATCCTTGGATATAACCTTATCGAGTGGTCAGGAGTGATGTTGCCTTGGGAGCAAGAAAAACTTCTTAAAATTCCTTTAAGGGTCCAAAAGTCAAAAGAAACCTTTATGGGTAATGTTACATTAAGTTTGAAAAAACTATACCACAATCAGACACCAAATGCAATTCTGGAGTTCATAAAATATGTCGCTTCTTTGAAGTACAATGAGGCACCAGACTATAACAAATGTCGACAAATATTCCAATCAGGACTAAAAACTCTTAAAGCTATTAACTCAGGTGATCTAGAGTTCAAATTAGGCCCAACACAAAAATTTGTATCTTTACCAGGATGGGAGTCTGACCAAGAAAACAAAGACGAAAACAGTAGCATAGTTGAAAAGAATACCTCTGAAATAAATTTAGTAATAAAAAACCAACCAAAAAGCAATAAAGCAATTCAACTCAATCTAAAGGAAGGATTGAAAATTCCCTCTAGATCGAGAATGACTGTAGAACTACCGTACAGAAGTGAAGAAGCCATGATCTGTCTATCCAAACAAATTGAGGACGGAGTGTTCTTGGGTAGCTGTTTGATAGGAGACAATAAAAGACACGTTGTAGTACCCATAATAAATACACATCAACATGAAATCAAAATAACACATATCGAGCTGGAAATGGCCCCCCTAAAAGATTTCGATGTAGTAGATATTAATACCCACCAAAAAGATTTTGGTACTGACGAGGTGGTATGTTATCATACAATAGCTCAAAATAATATCGTTAACAATAGAATACAAGAATTAACAACCAAATTGAACAAAGATGATAGCCTAAACGAAGAAGAAAAAGAATCTATAGTAGACCTTTGTTCAAAATACAATGACATATTTTTCTTACCGGGTGACAGACTCACTCACACTACAACCATGCTACATAAAATCCCAATTAGCCAAGACCAAGCCCCTATAAACACCAAAATGTATAGGCTCCCTGAGAAACAACGGGGAATAATAAATGAACAACTTGCTGAAATGTTAGAAAACGACATAGTCCAACCCAGCCTTGGAACTCACCACTTTTAGTGGTACCCAAAAAGGCAGGACCCGACGGAGAGGTACGTTGGAGGGTAGTAGTCGACTTCCGTAAGGTGAACGAATGCACGATAGGAGATGCGTTCCCGCTACCTCGTATCGAAGACATACTTGACCAACTTGGTCATGCTAGATATTTCACAACACTGGACCTTGCCAGTGGTTACCATCAAGTTCTTGTCCATCCAGAAGATAGGGAAAAAACAGCTTTCAGTACGGCCTATGGCCACTACGAATTTAAGCGAATGCCTTTTGGACTCAAAGGAGCTCCAGCGACATTCCAAAGACTTATGAACTATATCCTTACTGGTCTACAAGGACTAGAATGCTTTGTCTATTTAGATGATATAGTCGTCTATGGAAAAAATCTGGTAGACCATAACAGAAAATTGGAGTTAATTTTCGAGAGAATGCGAGAACATAACTTAAAATTGAACGTAGAGAAATGTCAATTTCTCAGACGAGAAGTAGTATATTTAGGACACAAATGTTCCGCAGAAGGTTCCCGATCCAGGAAAAACTAGCTGTGTGCAAAACTTCCCTGTACCTCGCACGATAAAGCAAACACAATCATTCCTTGGTTTGGCCAATTACTACCGGAAATTTATTCCAAACTTTTCGAAAATAGTTCGACCACTGACAAATCTTACTCGAAAGGACGTTAAATTCACTTGGACAGACAGATGCCAAGAAGCATTCCAAACAATAAAGAACTTGCTAGTAACACCCCCGTTATTAATTTATCCCGATTTTAAAAAACCATTCATTCTCACAACTGACGCTAGCAATGAAGCGATAGGGGCAATTCTCTCGCAAGGAGAAGTAGGGAAAGACAAACCTATTGCATATGCTAGTCGTGCATTAAACAAAGCAGAAAGAAACTACTCCACTATAGAAAAAGAAATGTTAGCTGTTGTTTGGGCGACTAAAAATTTTAGATGTTACTTGTTAGGAAGAAAATTTATAGTGTACACAGATCACGAACCATTGACAGGTAATTTTAGAGTAAGAGACCCCACGTCAAGGTTAATAAGGTTCCACCACAAACTATCCGAGTATGACTGTTGTTTAAAATATAAAGCAGGTAAAACTAACGTCAATGCAGATGCACTGAGTAGAATACCACTAATGGTATCTGATGAGGACAAGAACCAAGAACGTGAGAAAACTTGTTTAGCCGTAACAAGAGCTCAGAGAGCTTTACAATTACTAGATAAAGAAGACACTAATATTAAACGACACGACTCTGACGAATCTTGTAGTAACGCGAAAATTACCCAACAAAGCACATCGACAATAAATGAAATCGAAGACTTCAAATATAACAGACAGAAGATCGATAAGCCCGAAGAAATATTGAATGTACTCAGAGATTATCATGACTCCCCGTTTGGCGGACACCAAGGTGTCATAAACACATATAAAAGAATCCGAAAGAATTACGTTTGGCCAAAAATGTTCCAGGACATATCTAAATACATAAGGAAATGCCCAAAATGCCAAAAAATGAAATCAAGTCCAGAAACAAAAATGCCAATGATAATTACTGACACAAGTCAAATTCCTTTTGACAAAGTCTATTTAGACATAGTAGGACCACTGCAAGAATCATACTCAGGAAACAAGTACATTTTGACGTTTCAAGACAACTTGACTAAATACGTAGATTTCTACGCAATACCTAATCAGGAAGCCGTAACAATAGCCCAGATATTTTTTGAACAAATCATAACAAGATACAGAATACCCAACAAACTAGTTACAGACCAAGGGACAAATTTCTTAAGCAAGTTATTTAAACAAGTATGCAAATTACTTAAAATTGAAAAACTGGAAACTACCGCCTATCACCCTCAATCAAATGGTGCATTGGAAAGGACACATAGACCACTAGTAGAATATTTAAGAACGATCTGCGATGAAAACCCAAGATCTTGGGATCAATTTCTTAGAACCGCCGTGCTTGTTTATAACAACAGCATTCATGAGGGGACTAAGTTTACCCCTATGGACTGTCTTTTTGGTTTCACCTCCGACATACCTTCAAACCTTAAAAAAGAACCCGAACCCATATACGACCACGAAAACTACTACTATACTTTACGGTATAAATTACAGAAAATACATTCTTTAGCTAGGAAAAATTTGATTATTAGTAAAAAGAATTCAAAAAATTATTACGACAAGAAAATAAGAACTATCACTTTTCACGTAGGAGACAAAGTACTTTTGAAAAACGAGAATAGACAACACAAATTATCTGAAATATGGACAGGACCATATCCTGTTGTACAAATTACGAGCCCCGCAGATAGTGTAATATTAATTAAGAAAAAACAGGTAACCATTCATAATAATCGTCTAAAACATTATTACGAATAACAGCTACTCTTTTTCATACTATAAATTTTTTTTTGCTAAGCAACGCTCCCCTAAAACCAAAAATATATACAATACCTACAAATGCATGTTACTAACCCCACGAAAGTCTGTTTCCATTTCACTCATAAAGTGAAAATGGCAAGGCAAAAGTAAAAAACTGAACCTACCTTAAAATCGAAAACTGTCGATTTGAAAAAAAAAAAAAAAAATAAATAACAAGGTCACTGCCTAAAACCACTTCTTGAATTTCACATTCATTCAATAACACATGCTTAAATTCATCAAAAAAAGAGCGCATTGAAATTAACATAATAAAAATCAACGGCACACGCCAAATGCGCAACAGTAAACAGTTTCAATAAACGATCAAATTACATTCACATCCACTAAACCTCTTGAACGAAAACCGAAAATACGAAACAAAACTTTTGTATAAATCAGCAATTGCTGTCTGTGTTCTTTGTAATAGTAGTAACCATTCACCCAATGACTTTTTTTTGGAGTAATGAATCACTACGGAATTTAATGTAGAAATAAAATAGAATCTGCAAACATTTTTTACTGGTCTGAAATACAAATTGAACCCATTCAATTATGAACCACTGATGTTCCCGATAGAGGTCCGGGGATTACATTGGCACCTGATAGTAGTAAATAACGTCAACAGAACTATAAAAACGTACAATACTATAGGAGTATCGGGACTAATGGCAATGAATGCCATAAAAACATTCCTAAAAAGGGAATGGACTATACGCAACCCAACGGCGGAAGTTCCGAAGTATAAATGCTCCAACGTAAAGGTACCGGACCTACTATCGGGATGGGACAGAGGAACCATTACATGTATGGTGGCCAGCTACTTGACGAAGAAAATAAAATTGTCAGCCAAAGAGGACGATGTGAAGAAATTCACAGAAACGCTGAAGGAAGAGATTCGGGATTATCCCGAATTTCGATACAAAATTTTGAAAAAATAATAAAAAAAAAAAAAATAATAATAATAATAATAATTAAAGCGCTATCAAAAAAAAAAAAAAAAAGAATATATGTATATATAAAAAAAAAAAAAAAAAAATTATGTAATACACAAACAAAAAAAAAAAAAATTAAGGATAAGAATTAAAGCGCCACATATATAAAAAAAAAAAAAAAAAAAAATTAAAAGATGGGAGATAGTGAGCCCCAAAACAATTTAACACACTCAACCGATATACAACATTAAGTACACACAACATTTCATACACAAACAAACCCTTACACCCCGTCAATGCCTTAAACATAAAATACAAGTATAATAATAATACAATAAAAGCTCATTTAAAATTTATTACGATTGCTAAAATTATATTGAGACACCCATTTAAAAAACTTAAAAACCATGTTTAAATAAAAGAAAAAAAAAATATTTTGAAACCATGTTTTATGATAAAATAAACTTAATCTTGAGTTACTATAAATATATATTAAGAGATTCTATTAAGAAACTTAGTAAGAAATAAAAAAGCAAAGTATACAATAAACTAATTTAAATAAAAATTATAATATTTAAGCTACAAATACGCTAAAATTAAATCAAAGAATAAAGAATATAATAGACTTCTACTACAATAAGAAGAAAATTGTTTTAAAACTTATAATATTTAAGCTAAAAATACACAAAACAAATACTTTTATATATACAATATTTATAAAATAAATGACATTTATGTAAAATCGAAAACTATACATTTAAAAGATATTTTTCCCATTGATGAAACGAATTTTATTAGAGATACAACACCTACCAAATTTATGTAAAATAAAAGTTATACATTTAAAAGATATTTTTAATTTTAAGAACTGAAAAAAATATATATATATATAAAATAAGAATAAATAATGATATGTCCAAAATTTTATAAATTTAACTATACGTTAAAAGCGAAGGAAAACACAATGGAACCGACGGCGTCCAGGTACCATTACACCTGAAGAAAACAAAATCTAGAAACCACTACATGTCGATCCCCCCTGGAAACAACTACATTGACTGGAGGATTACAATTAAGAATTATTTTATAGTTTTTTTTTCCTTCCGTGTTAATTTATAAGAGAGTCTAAGAATACAACAAAACATTAAGAGAACGATGAATTTCCAAGAAGACAAAGACAATTTGAGTGCTAGCTACAGTGCTGTCATAAAGTAAACAATAGTCTGTGATAAAAATTAGTTGATATTTTCTGTTTTGTCCTGTTTCCTAATTTATTTAATTTATTCAATTTTTTAATCTTTCTGTTAAGTGCAATAGACTAAAAATAGACTAACTTTTTTAATTTAAATGAAAACAAATGTAAATTGACAATAGTAAGTAACTAACTAGATTATAGAGTATAAATTAGAGAATCCAAAAATTGTAATTATAAGTCCAATAAAAAAGACCCCCTGAAGAAGTTGGAAAATAATCAACGAAACGTCGGGATAAAGTTTTAAAAATGGATTAATTTATTAATTGCATAGAAAAGTAACAGATCAAAAAGCCCAATAAAAAACAATCAAAAAAGATTACTTTAAGAGTTTTCAAATTTTTTGTCTGGAATGCTGAGTCAAGAATACCTTCTGTAGATATTTTGGCATATGATAATATTAACATAATAATTGTAAACATTTTTGTATAAATTCGTCCGACTCTCATGTGGGCGGTACACTCGCTTGGCAATTTTTTGTCTCTTCCAAACAAAAATCGCAGTTTTGAGGGGGGGGGGGGGGGGGGTGTTGTGTTGTATGGGAAACGCATTAAGAGTTTCATAAAAGACCCAAACAACACAATAAACCATAACCCACCTCAAACTGATTCAAAAATAAAATATACGAATCAAGGTCATCAAGCGGTTCGTTTGTAAACAAACAAACGAGCACGCTTGATAGACCATTAATAATTCACAAATGCCCGGTCATCGGTTTGTTGCCAAACCGAAACAGAAGGGTGAAAAGCATAATGATAAAGCAACAACAGGTCAAAGACTTAATGCTGACGAGTTGAATTGCACTCATGAAAGTCGGGCAGTGACGAAATTCGTTTTTGCAAAGAAGAAATTCTTGCAAAACAATTAAAGTAAATTCTTGACTTAGCAAAAAATGAATTGATGTCGATAACATCGATATCAATTCATTGACAATTAATTCGGTGTAAATAGGCTTAAGAAATTAGTAATAAGTCGTCAGTAAGTTTGAGTAATCGATAGAAAGCAGTAAACTCAAGTAATTGGAAAAGCTTATTTTATATATTTTATCAATCAGCCGCTAATAAAGAAGTAAGTTCTTTTATAACAAAATAACCTAACTTTTAATTTCTCAGGTGCATTCAGAGATACCAAATGGTATCTCTGCTAAGTAGGCCTCGTCGCCTCCCATTTTAATTGGCCCCAGTGTGCCTTTATCCGCTGGCCTTCCCCTTTCCCTTTCCTCTTTTTAAGCAATCTTGGATCCATGTGTATGGATCCAAATGTACATTGGTGGTCGGGTGCCCCTGACCAGAACTAGGGTTCTCGCCTTACACGGGCTATTACCAGTAGGTTAATTTCATGTTGTTGAATTTCAATAACATAACACGGCACACCCAAATTAAAGAACTTAATTTCACTTTTAATTTCATCAAACTTAACTCTTTGAGATCTATTTTTTAGGTATGACCCAAACCAATCTAATATAAAACCTCGAAATCCAGCTTTTTCTAATTTTCGAATCAAAATTTTATGATTGACCATGTCAAATGCTTTGGTAATGTCAATAAATAAACCAGCAGAACATTTTTTGCCATCAAGGTTAGACATTATTTCAGCACAGAACTGCAACAGCGCATCTTCAGTGGATCTACCTTTCTGGAATCCAAACTGATTTAAGTTGAAGAATTGGGTTCTATTTAAAAAACTTACTACCCTATCTTTTATTAGTTTTTCGAATATTTTACTAATAGCTGGAAGAAGAGATATTGGCCTATAATTACTTACTTCAAAAGAAGAACCTTTCTTAAACAGTGGCACAATGTCTGCACATTTAAGAGCTTCTGGGAAAACACCATCAAAAATACATCGATTAAAAATATCAGCCAAAACATTCACCAGGAAATATGCAAGTTTTTTTAAAAGGACATTGGAAATCCCATCAGCACCACACGAGTTTGAATTGTTTAACGAACCAATAACTTTTAATACCTCCAGAGGTGTTATGGGCTTATATACAAAACTGTTTTCTTGTGTAGGTTCAGCAGAATTGGAAATGGTTGTGCACGATGGACAGGGTGGCAGTACTGAACAAGGTTGTAGACTATTGGCTATGTTTGAAAAATAGCAACTAAATGCCTCAGCAATGCCAGGTTTATCAGAGACCTCCACGTTATCAACACGTAAAATTAGAGGCTTTTTTGAAACGCTAGACTTACCAAGCAAGTTGTTAACTAAATGCCATTCATTTTTTAAATTTCCCTTAACGGAATTAAATTGGTTACGGTAGTAATTTTCTCGACAAATCGGAATCTCTTTTCTAATTTCTTCGGACATTTTTTTATATTTACGTTTCAAACACAAATTATAAGGGTGCTTTCTGCATTTTACTCTTAGAATGTTTTTTTTCCTTGTTTTAATCAAGAGATGCATTGAAATCCAAGGCTTTAACCGTTTCATAAATTTTTTAGAGGGCAAAACTGAAGAACTATTAAGAATGTGATTTTTAAGGCAATCATTAAAAATATCGTAGGCATTTGAAGCATCGGAACACGAATAAACATCTTCCCAAAACTCATAAAAAAGATTGTTTTTAAGTTTGTGGAAACTTATTTTGCGCACTTTATCAGCCGGTTTAGGATTTTCACTATTGCTTTTCTTATTATTTACAATGAGACCTGTCAAACAGTGATCAGTGATCATGAAATCCAAAACAAACTTCTCACTATTTTCTAACGAATCATTTTTGAAACGACCATAGATGTGATCTAAGCATGTACCTGACACCATCCTAGTAGGTTCATTAATAAAACATGCTAAACCATTCGCTGCTAGCAAAGCCAAGTAACTAGAAACAGTTTCACTATTTTCTAAAATATTTAAATTGAAATCTCCAACAATTACTAAATTTTTTGATTTTTCATTTTCTAAAAGATTTGCAATTTCTTGTATGTATGCTGAAACATTAAACATATGCAATCTATACACGCACAGAAAAACATAAGCTTCATTGCTAATTTCTATTGAGATCTTTAAAATATCAGCACTCAAAAAATCAACCAAAACTACATCGAAGATCTTGTATTCTTCTTTAATGAAGCAACCAACGCCTCCTGCAGCGTAATTTTCATTCGTTTTAGCAATAAAATTAAACCCGGGCAAAGAGTAATCGCTTTTTTCGAAATCATAAATCCAGATTTCAGACACAAAAACAATATCTGGAACGCATGTAAATGAAGCGAGATGAGTGACTAGAGATGAAAAGTTTTCTCTTAAGCTTCTAATATTCTGGTGGACAATCAAAAATTTGCCATCGCAGTAGGAACTATTTCTAAACAAGTTATCACAGCTGGTACTACTAAGATCAAGGGTTGAAAAGTCATCTATATAGTTATTTTCATTATTCATTTTAAAATTATAAAAAAGGTTAGAAAAAAGTGCACTAAATAAGTGCAAGATCATTAAACGATCTTATCGAAATGACTTTACCACCCTCAACCTTTCTTACAAGAATTTTGTTATCTTTGAACCACACAAACTTAACATTTTTGTTAACTTGAGCTTGTTTTGCTTTATAATAAAGAGCTCTAGAATAATTGGTTAGAGATTCATTAATATAAATACCGGTTCCCTCGCTGCCTCTGCTTCTCCTGTTGTTGTTACTGCAAGTGTCAACGGCACCATCAATTCCAGTCACATGCGTGTTTAGATTTTTTTTATTTGACCTCTTTGCGCTCATTATTCTTTGTTTCATAGAAACATCGGAAAACTTCATGCAGATTATGCTTTTTGATTTAGCAGACGTTGAGAGCACACCGTTGTTGTTGTGTGATTTTGTTTCCACATTCTTAACGTAGCAATGTTCTATGTCTTTCTCCTTCACATCGATGGACAAAGCTTTGTTTATGATTTGCTGTGCTTTGTTCATTGCATTTTTGTCATTGACATTAGACACTCCAACAATTTCAATGCAATTGCTTAATAAGTTCTGCTGCTGCCAATTATATTTGCTCTCCAGAATGTTTAGTTTCTTTTTAAGCTCAGTATTTTATGTACGTAGCTCTGCCAGCTCTTGTAGAAAACGATGGTTGGTTTCCTCCAATTTCGAGATTTTTTTGTAGATCATTTGAAGGGTACATCCGCTCTCGTTGTCTTTCGTTTGGGCAGAAGAACTGTCACCAGCAAATTGAGTGTGTGCGTTATTCAATAGATCATTGGTAGAAGGCGGTGCACTGTTGTTATTTAGCATTTGGTTGTCTGATGGTGATGCACGTACGGAACGGCGTCGTAAAACTGCACATTTATCACATCGAAAGAGATTCCCAGTCGATTTAAAATAATCAGCGTCTACTTGGGTGATATTAACGCATACCATATGAAAAAAATTCTTGCATTCACTACAATTAATCTTAGTTGAACTGTTGCGATCAATTTTTTGACGACACACGGAGCAATTCATTTTGACAAAAATTTGGGTTTAATGTTTCTCAGAGATGCTCACCCCACGACCACTCAGAGAGAACTGAAATCAGTTAAATCAGTTAATAAGGATGAATCGCCAATTTCTCGAACTTCTTACACCTGACGTTCGTGCCCAGATGGAAAATGAAGGAACTTCCTGGAGCTTCATTCCCCCTGCCTCGCTACATTTCGGTGGATTATGGGAGGCAGGAGTTAAATCAGTTAAGTACCATCTCAAACGTATTTTATTAAATAGAACTCATTCGTACGAAGAAATGTATACACTTTTAGTTCAAATTGAATCCTCTCTTAATTCCAGACCATTGTGTCCACTCACTGACGATCCTACAGACTTAAGTGTACTCACTCCGGCCCATTTTCTCATAGGAGAGCCTACAAACATCGTTCCAGAACCCTCCCTGTTGGACCTCAAAACTAGCCGACTAAATAGATGGCAGCATATCCAACAGATGTTCCAACACTTTTGGGATAGATGGCAGAAGGAGTATCTGTCGCGTCTTCAACAACGTCCAAAGTGGACAAAATCAAAAAGGAATTTTGAAATTAACGACATAGTCATCATTGCAGATGAAAGGTATCCTCCAGCGAAGTGGCCACTGGCTAGAGTAGTGGAGACGCACCTTGGTCCAGACGGCAAATGCAGAGTTGTTACTGTGTATGCAAATGGAAAACATCTTAAGCGTCCCATAACGAAGCTATGTTTGCTTCCTGATGTCAACACACCAAATTCATCATCTGAAACCATCAAGCATTCAACATAATCAACATCAAAATTTTTTTTTTTTTTTAATCAACGCATTCTTAATGATCCTCAAGTTATTTAAACAATATTTATCTTTGGGTTTTTTTTTTTTCCTGAGAGCGAGTATCAGGCGCTAGAAATCCTGTTCCAAATTCAACTTTTCGTCATAAGTATATGAGAGGAAATGCTCATATACCTATTATCAACTTTACTTTGTAATATTAATCTTTAATCATTATTCCTTTCATTTTCAATTGTAATTTTTTTTTGATTGTATCTTTATTTAAGAACAGTAGTTCTTCCCCGGCGGTATGTTTAAGATCTATTACATTATTTATCCGAAACTAATACCTTAAAATTTACATTACTGGCAATACCTACCTATTTTCTATTTTTTCCTATTATCTATTTCCTTTTGTTCCTATCCTTAATCTACTTGCCAAATGTCAACTAATCTCCCTACCAATCGGCCACTTTTGCAGCATACCGCCTCGTGTACAGATCGTTTCTTGTTAATTAATAAATTCATACCGTTTCATTTATATTAAACTTGCCTTTCATTTTTTATATAATAATTTTTCATTTATCGAGCTATCGAACAGTGCCTGTTGTTTTTTTTTTTTTATGGTAGCAGTAGCTTGCATTGTAAAAAAAAGTTTGAAATGAGGAAGGATTGAATGAAACGGACATAGGCAAACGCACAAAGGGAAAGGGGTGAGAAAATAGCACCACTGCACTAAAAGAATGGAATTTCTTGGTCAAGTTTACGCAACTTGATGAGAGTGTGTTTCATTTTTTTCTTCAGCTAAAAATTTTGTATTTGACTAGGTAGGTAGTTATTTTGTATTTGAGAACTTCTATTGTTTTGTTGATGACATAACGCGGTTGGCATGAAAGTATATGTAGGTATAGGTCAGTATCTTACATAGGCATATAGGATTCAACTTATTTGGAATAAGATGTGCGTTTGGGTAAGGTGTATGCGAAATAATTTTTTTTAACTTTGTTTCAAAGTTATTGGTTGTACTATTCTTTCTTTGGTGGTTTGTATTTGTATATCTTATATATTTTATTTTTGTTTCATATTGTGCATGTGGGATGGCAAGCTGAGGGATAAGTGTGGGTAGGTACTTATATCTATGAAAATACATATCCTGAGGTTTATGAGCATTTAATTACAATTCAGTGTCTTCTTTATTTCTGATAAAGAAGGAACTTTTTTGCATTTGAGAATTCTGGAAATTGAATTTAAAATAACATAGATACCTATATACAGTGATAGTTACAGTGTAATTTTCTGTGAATTGTGTTGTGCTGATCTCTAGATACAGTTTGAATTTAAATTGTTATATTAGGTGTGTACAAATCCAAAAAAATCAAAAATCGTTTTATAAGAAAAAGTTATGGAAGGTAATTATTCATAAGGTAGATTATTCCTAGATAGATGGAATTCCTTTTTTTTTTTTGCAAAAACAAATACCGCAGAGTTTGGAAGAAGGAGATGATGTTGATACGGTCAAGTATATGAAGTTTTAAATTCTGTAGTTATGAGAAAGACTTTATTTATTATTACCTATCTATGCATTTATATATTTTTAACAGGGCCATTCCTTGTGATTTGTTTTGTTTTTTTTTTCCATTAATTGCTTTCTTAAAATGTCTAGAATGCGGAAGCAAAGTGATTTTTAAGTACAGCTATTTTCTCAATAATTTACCAAGAGTCCAATTTCTTATATATCCATATAAACATTCAGTTGGAATCGTGTAGGAAGTGCGAGTTCATTTTTTGAAGCGGGGTATTCAGAAAACAATAGCTCATATTCTACCTAAAATTTTTAGATTAAATTTTATATTTGTCTGTCGATATATTGTAAGTAGATTATAGTAAAATTAAAGTTCTATCTATTAACTGGTCATTGAAAAAAAACCTAGGAACTCCCACAAAAAACAGGCCGTTTCATAAGATGACTTCTTTGAATATCAATTGCTTGGATATGGCCCACGAAATTACTGTTTTTGTTCGAATTTCAAGTGAAAAAACATAAGGCTTAGAGAATGGATTTAAATCCTCAATTATAAAGGAAAATTTTCTAAATCAGATCTAACTTCAAAAATTTTGAATTTTTTTAGGGAATTTTTTGTTCTTCGATTGCAGTTTTCAAAAAACATCCATTTATCTTCTTAAAATATATCTTCTTGCAAATGAAATTAAAATGTATACAAGTTGTTGGTAAAATGTTTTGGTTTTGTTTTTAAAGAAAAATTAAGAAAATCGAGCTCTTCAATGATGTCGTATCATCCGATATGGAGTCTGTTGCCGCAAGAGTGATAGATGAAGACATTTCATCAATCGAAAACAATCTAGAAAATTTTGATTTGACCGTTCAAGTCGTAAGAACCCAAGCTTTAAATGCTTTCGTTCCAGAAGGGCGAAGAGTAGTTGACCTTGACTTTTTCCTCAAGAGTCTGAAAGAAATAACAGCTCATGGGCAATCATTCGGTTGCTCTTTTGAAAATCTCGTGCTTACCCAGGAAAAAAGGATAGGTAGTGGTACACATTAAATTTTTTGTCTTTTGTAAGGGAAAACTTAAATCTACTGTTTAATTTTAGGTTTGAAATCTTAACTTTTTTTAAATGTCAAGTGTGCAATTTTTCGGAAACCATTTTCACATGCAAGGAAGAAGGTTCTAAAAGAACTGTAGTTGAAACTATAATTAATAAGGAGGTTGTTGCAGGAGCAATGCTTTCCGGTAACGGATTTACGCAATGCCAGCGGGTGTTTGAATCCATTAACATTCCATTTATGGATACGAAAATTTATCGCCAAATAGGGAACCAAAGTAAAGATGTTTGGATAGAAACAGCGGAAGCCAAAATGAAGGAAGCAATTGAAGAAGAAAAAAAAATCGCAATCGAAAATGGAAGTGTTGATAAAGATGGTAACGTCTTGATAACTGTCGTTACAGATGGAGCGTGGTCACATAGGTTATACGGGTGCAAATATACCTCCCTCTCTGGAATAGCAACCATAATTGGTTTTAAAACTAAGAAAGTTCTCTACTTTGGAGTAAAAAATAAGTAGTGCCATATATGTCGCTGACATGAGGGAGAGAGTAGTCCCATACCATATCACACATGTAATAAAAACCACAGAGGACCTTCTACTAAAATGGAATCGGATGTTTTAGTCGAAGGGTTTAAATATTGCTTTAATAACTATGGGGTAGTATTCAAAAATTTTATTTGCTGATGGTGACAGCAATGTTCATAAGAAGCTTCTTGAAGCCAATCCATTTCCCAATCATATTATAGAAAAAATGGAGTGCGTCAATCATCTGTTTAGAAATATGAGAAAAAAACTTATAGATCTGACAAAAAACACAAAGTACAATATCATAGGAAGAAAAACGCTGGGTTCGAGAATCGACAACATCATCAAAGGAATTTAAAGCGCAGAAATATAGAAGACAAAGTGATCTACCGTTTACAGAAAAAATTAGATTCCTGCAAAAGGACATTGAAAACGTTCCATTTCATGTATTTGGACGTCATAAAAATTGCGCCCGATATTTTTGTGCCGGTAGTGAAATTGAAGGCACAGATAACATTGAAAACATGGTGAAAAATGGTATTTTTGAAAGCGTAAGTTAGATATTACAACGAATGGTTCGAAATTCCGAGAGTTTGATTCATGGCTATGACTCCAACATATGCGAACGAACAATTTAACAGTGTTGTGTGTCAATATGTCGGTGGAAAAAGAATTAATTTTTCTCTTGGAAAATCGTACAACAGTAGATGCGCTGCAGCCGTTGTCCAATTTAACACCAAACGGGCATTCACCGAGTACACAAAAGTGCACAGCAAAATTCTAAATACTCCCAAAAACAAACTTTTATTGAGAACAGAAGAAAAAAAAAAGAGTTTTAATAAAAAATAATAAAAGAATCTTTTTTCAAATCGTAAAACGAGCAGACCACAAAAACGAAGAAGAAATGCTTCCGCTGATTCGAATTACGGAAATGTAGACGCACCATCCGAACTGCCAGATAAAACTGATCAAGAAATGGAGTTGGAAAAACAGAAAAGGAAAAAATCACTCCAAGAAAACTTTGATCACAGAAGAGAAACCGAATCAGAAACAAGAGACCAATCACTTAGTGGGAAATGGAAAGAAATAAGGCGTGAAATGGTTACCGCTTCTAATTTTGGTAAAATATGCAAAGCTAAGAGTACGTCAAGCTACCATAATATCATAAAAACAAACTTGTGCAGTTTATTTTCTTCTTCTAATGTGCTATGGGGTCTTCAAAACGAGAAAAATGCTATCCAAAAACTAGAGGAAATCGGAAGCCTCAAAGTAATTAAATGTGGTCTTTTTATAGATAAAGAATACCATTTTCTTGGCGCAACTCCAGACTGATTAATCGGTAGAAATGCAATATGTGAAGTGAAATGTCCATCGTCTGCAAAAAATATGACATTAGACGAATCTGTTAGTCACAAGAAATTGCCTTATCTTGAAAAACAAGCGAACACATGGGGGCTTAAGAAAACCCATGACTATTACTATCAAGTTCAAGGACAACTTCACATAACTAATAGGCAAATTTGCTATTTTGGTGTGTGGACTTCCTGCGATTTTATATTCTTCAGAGTTAAGAAAGATGACGAGTTCTGGCAAACCAAAATGAAAGAAAATCATCAGCTTCTGGAATTGTGCGATCCTAGAATTCCAAGAAAAATGAGAGTCTGGAATACTTGAGAAAATGATATAATGATCCTTTTTTAAAAGAATTTATTGCAACAACGACGGATAAGCTGAGACTTTAATGCATTTAGTTGAACGCATCGCTGGAAGAAAGAAGAAGCAACTTTGTAAGAAAGAAACTCTCAAGTTAGTTATTTTTTTAATTTTTAATAATTATTATAATTTTTTCCTTTTTCATCTTCTTTACTTCTTACCTTGACGTGGTGAAGATGCTCAGTATGCTCTTTGACTAGAGATACGGCTAAAGAACAGAAGCTAAAAAGTAGTTGTCCAAATTATTATCAATATTACCTGAATATTTTTTTTTTGTATTCGCTCTCTGAATATAAGTAAGTACCATTACAAAAAAAAATTTTTTAGAGGATGTATTTGAAAATATCTCTACACGTTATGAAAGGTTATTCCCACACAGCACAAAAACAGCTTGAATTTAGTTTTTTCCTCGGGAAAAAAGGAGTATTATCTAAGTTCCTATTTCCCAAGTTATCCATTTTTCATTAATTTTGCTGATCAAACTAAGCCAAGAAACTGACCTACATTTAAATCACACAAATATCATATTTTCCACATCCGCAAAAACACAAGATAAGAAATATCGACCCTACAACATCTTCATTATTTGTAATTATCTGTATTTATCTCAGCAAGCAAACTGACAAAAAAAGTAACCGGTTTTCTTTTTTTCCTGACTTGATACAATATTTCTATTCTCAACCCATCCAAAAACAAGAAATCGTAAAAAATGTTCATTCGGACATATTGTGTACATGCATATATATTCGTCAGTGTGCCTTATAAATGATACCTGTTTTTTTTTTTATATGCCTACTTGCACAGCGCATGCTAGTATAATTGTCACTTCTTTGTTCTGCTTATGCAAGTGCTTAATTCTTTTCTAGTTTCTGGCTGTTGCCGAGACCAAAGAGAGAGAGCAAACAGGGAGAATTTGAAATCACACGCGACGATGGCAAGAGGGATTACTTTTAAGAGAATAAAACGATTTACTAATACAAGCAAACACTTTTACATGAGTTCTGAGTTCGCTAAAAATGTCCACCTAGCCTTAAATATTTTTCCTTTTCTTAAAGCATTTGCTACGATTTGCTAATATCCTGAGATAAATTTCTTGATTGAAGATCTTGGGTCTCGATTAAATACAGGGAGGTGATCACGACTTCAGGAGGACTGTCCGTGATCGCCGAGGTCAAGTTCCTTATGATGTAAAATATAAAAAATAAAAGGGAAACGTGAAGGAACTTGACCATAACCGGAGGATGTACAAAATCTACACATATAGAACGAAAATACACTCACCAATTTTATTTATCACCCTTACTTAAAAGAACGCCTACTCGAACAGCACTTTTTTGGGTGCTTCCATTGTATATATAATCTATAGTACTATCATCAGATAGCTTTTTCTCAGACCTTTATTCACCGAGTGGTGCGCTGAAATCGCTTAAGCAAAGAGACACAGACAAGAGAGAATTAAGCGCTTAAATTTCAAAAAGTGCCGAGAGAACCAAAATCAAAGCAAATTATTTAAGGTGGGGAACAAAATCGAAGACAACAGAGAACGTATAGAGAAATAAGTTTTTCAGTCAATATATCATATCATAACCATAAGCAAAGCAGAAATCAAAGGAAGTTATTTAACGTGGGGAGGAGAATCGAAAACACAAGACAACGCATACAGAATCAGTAATCTTATGGTTAAGCAAAGCAGAATAGGTGTGAGAAATTAATTACATGAATTGTTTTGTCTTTCTTTTAGGGTGGGGTATAGTGGTGGTAGTAGGTCAAGAAAGATTTAATGTACAATTGAACATCTGATCATACTGTTGTGATTGAGGTACTGAAATTTCAATTTGAAGGGATAAAATGAAATTGCTATGTTGCAAGGAAAAAATTTCATTTCAAATTCATGAAAAATTGAAATTTGTATTAATGAGCAGAATTTTTTTTTTGTTTTGGATTTATTATTTGATATGTGAAAAATGATATTGAAGAACATTTTTTCGAAAATGTTGGAATTATAGTTGAGAAAAGTAAGTATGGAAATGTAAGGTTATGATAGATAAAAACAAATCTGAAAAAGGGTGGAAAACGTTAGTTAGTATTTTGATAAATAGATTTTTAAAAATTAAAAGATTAAAAGGAAAACTATAGGCAACTACAAAAAAGTGTATTTTTTCCGGATCACCCAGGAGGTAAAATACAAGATTCGTTTTTTTAATGAGGTTCCCCAGGAGGCCTGCCTCACTAACTACTTTGCATGCTTGATTTGCTTGAATTGTCATTGATATCATCAACAAACAAAACGTAAAACTATATTATAAAATAACATAAAACAAATTCAAAAATTCAAATCTTCTCTTTAATATAAAAATAAGTCGGGTTTTCCTTCCTGACGCTATAACTCCAGAACGCACGAACCGATTTCCACGGTTTTGCATTCGTTGGAAAGGTCTCGGACTCCGTGAGGATTATAGCAAAGAAAATTCAGGAAAAAATTTTGATATCTGGTGGCGAAACAGAGTTCACCGGGTTTGCTAGTTACTTATAAAAAATCAACAAAAAAAGCATTACAACAAAATGACTAGCTAAGGGAGTTGAATATTGCACATTCAAAAAAAGTTAATAAAAAATAAAAAAGCGAAAGAAAAGGAGAAAAATAATTGCACTTCATATTGCATATAATAAAAAGGAAAAAAAGTGAAAGAAAAAGAAAAGGTAAAATAAATAAGAATTTACAAAAAACATATACATAACAACAAAAATCAATATAAAAAACAACAAAAAAGTAAAACAAAGCAATAAAATGACTGGTCCAGGTTCAGTTTTAAGGTACCTATAAAGAAAAAAGGTTAAATTATTGATTTAAACAAAAATTAATAGGTTTTCCATATACATTTTTAAATAACATTTCAGAAACATTATTTACATTGCACTTAAAAAATAATCTTAGAATACTTAAACATTCTTTTTTTAAAAAATAACCTTAGAATACTTAAACATACTTTTTCTTATATTTTTTAGTCCCGCGAAGCTCCTTGTTTGTCTTTTTTATAGAGAACAACATCATTCCTTGCAAAAGGAATCTGACAATTGTCTCTTTATGTTCGGTGTTAGGGCAGGGTATTTCCAGGTTCGCATCTCTGGAATCGCGTACAGTCTCCATCCATTTTTCCATGAGGTCTTCTATATGCTGTTTTCTTCTGAAGTTTTCCTCAAAAACCCTCTGCACTTTCTCATCCAATTTTTCCAGCCGATTGAGGGAACAGCTAGCGATCCGAATTCAGATGTAGCAACGGTGCTGACATAGGCCCTTAGTTCTATAAGTTGCAGTTGATCTCTCCTTTCAACCGAGCTGCTGATCATAAAGTTGGAACAGGCTTCACACTTCAGTTTGGACTTGAGCTTGCCAGCTGCAAAGCCTGCGTAGTAAATTGCAGCCATTTTTTGCATCTGATCACTGGGTTCATTGGGTTCTAGTCCAACCTGTGGTGAGTCTTCTTCCTCATCCACTTCCATGTTCCACTTTATGCAGTCCTCGCATTGGCAGTCGTTGTCATCATCATCATCGATATCTTCAACATCGACGGGATCTCCTGGCGCTAGTAGATAGTCCTCTATCGTTTCTACGACTTTTGACTTCTCTTTGTCTTTTGTCGTTTTATCGAATTTCCGTTCCTCGGCCAAGTCAGCTGTGCTAAGTAGAGGCTCTGCTCCAGCATCTTCATACCCCGAATGTTCTGGTGCGCTGTAGTGCTGAAACATGACCAGCTTCAGATTTCTTATGAACCTCCACACCGATGGTTCCTTATCATAGGATCCTCTGTTTGATCGCACCATCGAAAACAGGTTTTCTGCGACATCGGTGTTGAGGTGCGCCAATAGGAAATAATTCTGTTCTTTGCTTTTCAGATAGTGCCACATCTGAATTATTCCTATTAGCGTTTGCTTTAATCCCTTAAAGCAAGGTGGAATTATATGACTGCTGCTGCTTCTCCAGCTTGAAACCCACTCAATACAGCTTTCTAGGTATTCCAAAGTGTCGGTGTCATCCGATAAAACTTTCTTGTTTGGATTTTTCGAGTATTTTTGGCCGGTATTCAGTACGTCAAACAGCACATTCATTCGCTGTATAAATGTAGCTTTTGACTCAGCCTGTTTCTTTAGCTGCTCTGTTTTGTATACATTGCATTTGATGGCGCATAGAATCCCTGTATACACGTTGAAGCTGAAGATTTGAGTGGCCAGCTTCACGGAGAACTTCTCAAATGGTTTCTGACTGATGTGAGAAGCTTTAAGTTTATAACAGACTTGAAAGTCCCCTTTCGAGTCTTCGTTATAAAGTTCTTCAATGGTTTTCCACGACACAACATCGTCATTGATTTTTATGTCGTGTTCTACTAATATATTACGGATGCTCTTGAATAGATGGCAGTAATCATAAAGTAGAAACACTCTATGATTGTCTACTTCTATGTAAAGCCTATCTATTGCATCCCAGTCGACTCCGAGTTTCTTATATGCGAGAACGTTGTTCGATCCCTGATCGCATCTTGTCGCAACAACGTTCAGCCCACATTCCATTACTTTTTTCAAGGTCTCTTTTATAATCCTTGCAAGCATGTCTCCTTTCGGTGATCCCACATAGTAGGAGAAAAATTGTTTCCAGTTTCTGTTAAACCCTCGCAAAGTAAATACCATTACTTTGGAGGCTATCAGATTCGTCCGTCCATGCTCTCCAAAATCAATGTATCCATACTGAATGTCGTCCTTGTTGTTGTACTCTTTCTCCTGTTCAACAACCATTTCGTCGAACAAGAGTACGCATTTCCGGTCCATTTCCGTCATATCTTCAGCTTTCTGTCTGAACATGTGCATCACAGTCTCAGTCAGGCCTGCCTTGAGTAGTATTTCTGAGTGCCAACGGTATATGGTACTCACTGCTGGTAGCTTAAATCCCGAACTAATCAAAAACGCATAACACGCTGGAGACTTAAAGAATATTTTTAAGAAAAAATCTTTTTTTTAAGAGTCCAATGTGTTTTCTTTTCGTGTAAAAGCTGTGCCAACACGAAAGTAAGAACTTCTTCTTTCGAATCTTCCAGCTTTTCTTCGACCGCTTTTCTTAAAATATACATACCTCTTGCTCTTTCGAATATGGCGAGGGGTGTAAATGGTTACCCCACGAGGTTTTTTGGGGGTCGTAGATTTTTGGGGGGATGGGGACTTTGCAAAACGTCTGTGAATTGGAGACGGAAGTTGTGAGGGTGAAAGCAGAGTATCCTCAGATCAGTATTTTAATTTTTATTTTTTTCAATATGTTTTGACTTGAATAAACTTTTTTTATTCTGCAAAGTTGATTTTATGATTGTTCAAGGTATGGCTGATGCAGATGAAAGTTACTGTTTTTGACGCACTATCACTACACAACACTGTTTTTTTCGAACGCTTGTTGGTTTTTTTTTATTAAACAATTTTTAATTGCTTTGGCAAAATTTGTTATGATTTTATCAGCTTAGAACTCATCCAATTGGAATCACAACGAATAATGTTCTTAACCCTCATTTACGAACAGCCAAAAGTCGTGTCCACCCGAGCTGGGGTCCAAATGGACGATTTTTTCTTCGAAATTTTTTTGATTTCTGACTTATATTGTTCAGTTATAGTTCTTCTGGCTATTGTATGAATTGTTTCTAAGTATTATTATATAGCAGGGATAAAGACATTTAAGCAGAGATGTCATTATGTAGGAGGTCAGCAATAAAATTTTTCAATTTCAAAAACGATGAAAATTGCCTAATTTCGCAAATCTGGGATTCCCGCTTATCCTTTTCGATATGTCTTTTTTACGTAATTACTGATTGTAAAATTCATCCACATCAATTGTTCCTGGCAGGTATGCCTATCTCAAAAAAAATAGTCATTAGTTCAGTTTGGTCAGGTCATCAAATAATTTTATGACCTCAAAAAGGACTGAATTCGCCATAATTCTCTGTAAGCCTTCACCAAATTCAGTTGTAACTGCCAAAAATAATATACCTACATTCAATGATACATTGCAAACTCATTTATTCAACCGCACACAAAAAAAGACTACAAACGAATTTCTTCTACTCCTTCACTACCTCATTGCAACCATACAGGTAATCCACACAAGTCATGTCATATGATCATATCAGTTCATGACCTATATCAATAGCACACACACATCTTAACATGCTCTGTTGTCTTACCCCATGTCCGATGTCCCATACGATAGCCAAAAGAAATGCTTACCTATGCTGTGGAGAATGAAGGAATTAAAACCCATAAGAAAAAACAATAAGTTGTCTTCTTTTGCTTCGCTACCTGCCATACTCCATTGATTACACATTTCGCATTTCGGCATTATACACAAGAAGAAGAAGAAAAATTGTATTCTTAAGCATTTTAACCTACGACTCCTCCGAATTTATAATAGCAAGAGAAATGGCAAGGGAAATCATTTCTCTTGTGATTTCCTGCTCTTAAGCCATTTTAGTAGCGTGATTCACCGTCTTTAAATGGCGCTAGTAAGGCCGAAGTGATAGTACTATAGATTCTATATACAATGGGTATACCGGAATTGTGAATCTATATTTGATTGGAGCACTGAATTCTGGGGCTAGATTCTATAAAAAGCGAAACGAAAGCGATCAAACGTTTTTCAATAGGGAAGACATTGCAAATCGTTCGCACACACGAAACGTTTGATCACGTTTTTACTTTCAGAATGTCACCCCTGATTGAGTAACATCTATATATTCCGTGCGGTTGCTAAAAAGCCACTCAGATTTTTTTGTCTATTTTAATTTGCTTTTGCTTTGGCGTACACTTGAACAAATCGTATTAATTGGGCGATATTATTTCCAATATGGCTAAAATTTTACTTTTTCTTTTTTTCAATTTTGCAAAAATAACTCGCTTAGACACTCTTGTTTTTAGGCCCGGAAGTTGAATTAGCACTTTTTTTTAATGCTTCAGATGTTGATATATTTAATTTTTAGAGTTTAAGATTGATGGAGCTGCTTGTGCAAATAGAAAATTTTAAGTGTTGCTTTTAGCAACATTGAATTGTTTCGTCGGTGTTCTCCCGATGGCGTTCGTTTTACAACTGTAACAATGCTGTCAAGGTCAGAATTCAATGAGCTTATCATACGCAACCGCTCCAGTTCCACATCCGAAGAGCAGGGACGTGAATTTGGAAACGAATATGAAAAGCTGAGGGTCGAGTCGTCAGCAAAACAGTTAAGCGGATTAGAAGTTTCAGACAAGAGATCATTAATGAAAATGAGGAAGAGAGTCGGAGACAAAACGGAGCCCTGGGGCACACCAGCATTTATGAAGTGGGTATCAGACTTGAAGCCATCCAATACAACTTGTATTGAACGGTCGGAAAGGTAGTTTCTAATCCAACGAAGAAGAGACTCATCGATGCCAAAAGCACGCATTTTCGATAAAAGAGCCTGATGCCAAACTCTATCAAATGCTTTAGAAATTTCAAGTGCAATAATCTTACTTTCTCCAAAACAATGTAAAGATTGGTTCCACTTTTCGGTGAGATATGCCATCAAATCACCCCCTATGAGTTGACCTTGTCGTGGTGGGGGTGCTTATGGACATCTTCTCCAGCAATCCAGCTGCAGAACCTGACCAACCAACATAACTCAAAAACAAAACCTCAATGTTGGAAAACTTGATTGAAAAAATATGGAAAAAGTAAAGAAAAGAAATAAAAAACGAACGGGGATATACGTTCAAAAGTCGGCAGGTGTCGCGACTGCCGGCGATGGCTTGGCCTCGAAAAAGGATAAGTCACCAGTGACAAATTTATTTACGAAGACAAAAAAAGCGATTTGCGGAAGGGCTGGGGAGCCGACTGCAGTTCAAGGAAGGCCTCACAAGCTAACCAAGAAATGTGGAGAGCCCTCTGGTTCTAACGCCTCTCCTAAGGAGGATGCCCAAACCAGTGGGAGAGTTGCAGAGACTTTCTGTAGCACTTCCACTCATACTGCCCGTATTGAAGGGACCCCGGAGAAGACTGTTGCAGTAAGTAGAGGGGCCGAGACTTTCGGTTCCAACGCGAACTGTGATAGGTTGACGAAAAGGCTACCCTCATCAAAACCACTGCCCCAACCTCCCACCTCATCCCATCCTATGTCAAAGGACTCAAGGTCGACCAACCCGGACGGTACGGGTGCCGAGACTGTCGGCTCCGTGGCTGAAAGGGGAGGACCTCCTTCGAGCTCCGGAAACACTCCTTCCCTTCCCCAAGTTGTAGGCGAAACTGTGACTTACAGTGGGACAAACAACGAAAGGGTGTCCAATCCCCCTAACCCCAAAGTTGAAGGTGAAGCTGTGACTTACAGTGGAACTGATAACAAAAGGGTCTCCAATCCCCCTAACCCCCAAGTTGAATGTGAAACTGTGACTTACAGTGGAACTGAAAACGAAAGGGTTTCCAATCCTCCTAACCCCCAAGTTGAAGGTGAAACTGTGCCTTACAGTGGAACGGACAACGAAGGGCATCCCAACATACCTACATTCCCAAACCACAAAGAAAGGCGGAACGCGGAGAAAATTGCGAAGGTGTTAGGTGCGGTACCTAAACCTAAGCTGGATTCAACGCAATCTGCCAAACTTGAGTGGGCAATGAAAATCATTGCAATAAATGAAAAAAACAGCGAAGACTCAACGTCTAAGCGCCAACGCTCGTTCGAGCAGTCAACCCCGAACGCCAAAAGGCCTAAGGTGCAAAAACCAAGCACCCTCAGCTCCAAAAAAGACATGTCGTACAGTGACGCACTGAAGGACAAACCCATTTTCGCTGTCATTGACAGGAGTAACGCAGATGGTGCGATCTCTTTCGATCAATGGGCGATCATCATGAACAAGCTCCAGGCCTCCTACTGGACTCTTATGATGGAAAACCCAGGGGAACCTGCCATCTTTGAGGACGCAGGATGGTATCAGGGGCGCGTCAGGTTAATCGCGTTTGATGGAGAGAGATCGCGCGATCTGTATAAGCTTGCGATAAGCAGGTTAGAGGGACTCTGGCCTGGTGCTAAGCTTGAAGTCGTGTCAAGGGAGGATATCCCTTGCAGGCCTAGAGCTCGCGCTAGATTACCAGCAGAACTCTCCTGCAAAGAAACTATCATGAAAATGATTCAATTCGGCAATCCAACCCTTCCTACCCATGACTGGAAAGTCGCGAAGCTGGAAGAGCCGGAGGGTCACTATAGATCGGCTATAATAGTCATAAATAAGGACTCCCTAGCTCCCCTGGCTGCGACAAAAGGCATGATTCGGTTCGGCTGGTCAAACATTGCCTTAAAAATATACAAAAAAGATGAAGAACAGAACATTGTTCCATCTTCCATAACAAAAAGTGCGTCTTCAGTGGAAGAACCCGCAGGGCAAGTCGACCCTCCACCCATGGAGATAGACGAGCTCGGCACATCCTCTGCTGAAACGTATGATAAAAAACCCTCCACATCCGACTTGGATGCCCAAAACGTCGTCAAATTCTCCGACTTGGAGACTGATGACTCTGATGCCCAAAACGTCGTCAAATTCTCCGACTTGGAGACTGACGAATCCGCTAACGAGGTTTCGCTCAGCGAGGATGACCTTCTTAGGTCAAACTCTGAGAGCGAAACAGACGACGACCTCAACCAGACCGTGGTGGGGGTTAGTCTACTTAGTTGTTCCCAAGATGGTGCAGCTAACTCAGATTAACCTCCAACACTCCAAGCAGGCTTCGGCCTCCCTTCTTCTCCGCTTAAACAAGAGAGGGGAAGATATTGTCCTTATTCAGGAGCCCTGGATCATCAAGTCCATCGTTCAAGGATTAAGGACTCCTGGATATACTCTACTGTATATGAAGGACAAAGGTGAACCCAGATCCTGCATATTGGTAAGAAGTAGCTCTAATGTATTTTTACTCCCTCATTACAGCAATCGTGATGTAACCACAATAAGATACCAGACCAGTGACAACATCTACTGGCTGGTATCAGCTTACCTCGGCCATGACCATCCTGGCCCTCCTCCATGCGACTTATTTAAAAGGATTGTCGCTGCAGCAGAACGGCAGAAGATCTGCCTCATCATTGGATACGATGCTAATGCGCATCACACAGTATGGGGTAGTACTGACATAAATGAAAGGGGTGAGTCACTTTTTGATTTTATTTTAAGTACTAACCTTATAGTAAGTAATATTGGCAATGAACCAACATTCATTACCAAAAACAGACAGGAAGTTTTAGATATCACTCTTGTCTCCTATTCGGTTCATCATAGGATTACAAATTGGAAAGTATCTACTGAACACTCCTTTGCTGATCATAGATACATTCAATTTGATCTAAATGAGGAACCTCTCAAGCAACCAGTCTTCCGAAACTATCGGAAAACTGACTGGCAAAAATATCGGGTAATTTTGAAAAAGTTTATTAAACCTGAACTTTTACAAAACCCTACAAACAAACATGATCTAGACAAAAAAGTCAATGATCTTACCACTGCCCTTAACCATTCACTGCAGAAATCGTGTCCTCTTATAAAAATAAGAGGAAAACAGAAACCACTGTGGTGGAGCTCGGGGCTAGAACCGCTCAGGAAGGAATGTAGAAAACTTTTCAACCGAGCTAAACAATCTAAAACTTTAATAGACTGGGACTCCTACAAGGAATCCCTCAAAACTTATAAATATCAACTGAGGAAAAATAAAAGAACTTCTTGGAGAAACTTCTGTGGAAAAATAGAAGATACTTCAGAAGCTTCTAGATTAAGAAATATCCTCTCAAAGAGTCCGACCATGCCTAGCATTTTGAAAACAGCTGACGGCTGGACAGAATCTTGCGAAGAAACGCTCAATTTGCTTCTGGACACCCACTTTCCAGGAAGCTCTAAGAACTTATGCAACTATGATTCCACGGAACCAGGTAGCATAATAACAAACAACCCCGATCTGATTACAAGGGAAAAATTAGTTTGGGCCATTAACAGCTTTGACCTATACAAATCCCCTGGACCTGATGGTATAATTCCAGCCGAACTTCAAAAGGCCGCGGACATTATTATCCCTGTCCTCGAAGTAATTCTCATCGGCTGTACCAACTTGAACTATATCCCCACTCAGTGGAGAGAAGTCAAGGTGGTGTTTATACCTAAGGCTGGGAAATCATCCCACGTAAGCCCAAAAGATCTCCGACCAATAAGTCTATCATCTTTCCTTCTTAAAACTTTAGAACGACTGATTGATATCCACCTGCGTACAGCTATAGATCCAAAATTGCTATCTACAGCACAACACGCCTACTGCAAGGGAAAATCTGTAGAAACGGCCCTAAACACCCTGGTACGTACTATAGAATATTCCCTCCATCACAAAGAATTCACTCTGGCCGCCTTCCTCGACATAGAGGGCGCCTTCAACAACGTCAGCAACTTTGCAATTACAAAGGCACTGACGAAGCTCAAAGTAGATGATTCCATAGTGGAGTTGATAAATCTAATGCTAAAAAGCAGAAGAATCAACTCTACTCTAGGAAACTTCTCTGCAAAGAGATCTGTCAGTAGAGGAACACCGCAAGGCGGAGTCCTATCCCCCCTTCTATGGAATATAGTCGTCAATGAACTTCTAGTTGACTTAGAAGCTGAGGGATTCAAAGTGATTGCATATGCAGATGACGTCTCCATTGCGGTGTCCGGTAAACATGCTCACGTCCTTACGGACCTGATGCAGACCGCTCTAAATAAACTTGTAAAATGGGCGGGAAAATGTGATCTAGGGGTCAACCCTCAGAAAACTGAACTCGTTCTCTTCACCAGGAAATATAAAATTCCTCAACTAATAACTCCAAAAATAAATGGAATCTCACTTGTACTTTCAAACGAAGCCAAATATCTAGGTATTATCCTAGACAAAAAGCTAAACTGGAAAGCCAATATAGAGGAAAGAATCAGGAAATCAACCGTAGCCCTGTTTTCCTGCAAAAAAGCCATTGGCACTAAATGGGGCTTCTCCCCCCAAATCACCCACTGGCTCTACACCGCGGTCATCAGACCAATACTCACATACGGAGTAGTGGTATGGTGGACCGCTCTTGATAAAAGGACCTACTGCGACAATTTAAGCAAGGTCCAACGAACAGCCTGTCTGGGTATAAGCGGAGCACTGAGATCAACACCCTCAGCTGCACTAAATACACTCCTTAACCTCACACCACTAGATATCTTCAGCAAACAAATGGCCGCCAGTGCAGCCACTCGTATGAGAGCTATCTCCCAATGGACCGAAAACAACATCGGTCACGTTACAATCCTGAATTTATTCGGATCAATCCCCTGTCACTCCGACTACACCATCCCCCAATTGGTTTTTGATAAAAAGTTCCAAGTCTCAATCCCACCGAGAACGACCTGGGACGACGAAGAATTTTTGAGAGATGATTCAATTCATTTCTATACAGATGGTTCAAAAACCGAAGAAGGGGTAGGCTGTGGGGTGTACTCACACCGACTTAACGTAAGTCTCTCGTTCCGCCTTCCAAACCATTGTAGCGTGTTCCAAGCGGAAATTCTGGCGATCAAAGAGGTCCTATCATGGCTTAGAGAAAACGTGATATCCTCAACGAATATCCGGATTTTCTCAGATAGTCAAGCAGCCCTCAAATCACTCGGCGCTGTTTCTACGAACTCAGTAACCGCCCTTAACTGTCGCCTATCTCTTAGGGAGATGGCTGAACAGTTCAATATTCACCTTATTTGGGTGCCGGGGCACTGTGACGTAGTGGACGAAGGATAAATCGGGGGCCAGACAGGGTTCACGAAATATGCCTTGTCCACCTCAGAACTCGGAGCCCTGGTCCTGTTAGGGTTGGTAAATGTTGTGTTGTGTTGGGGATGTGTGAAAAAAAAAAAAAAAAAAACCTAGAAAATAAGTAGGAACTAAATTAGAAAAAAAATTAACAGAAAATAAGAAGATTGTCACAGGAGCTGGCTATTGATTCACATAGACAAGTACTTCTATGGGTACCTATTTATAGTTTAATAGGACATCAAAAGACACTTCCTAGTGACAATTTTATCACTTATCATATGAAAGGAAGTCCACTGGAAACATGAGTAGCGACATGAAAGTTGAAACCTAAAAACAAATATAGGAAATTAACCTGACTAAAAGAATATTTATAGGAGAAAAAAACTTACCGTGGGGCCCCTTGAAGTCCCATTGAAACTCATCAAAGAGACTCAAAACTTTACTTTACACCATTTCTTAGGTGAAATGTCCCATTGAAACCCCTCAAAGAGATTCAAAACTTTATGCGTATTTTTTGTCGACCGCAAGTTAAACAAACACCGAAAATAAACTTTGATTTCGCGAAATAAACATTTTGATTTGTAAACTAAACGTCTTTAAAATAAATGACACGAGAAAAGAAAACGAAATGTCATAACAAAAGGGAAAAAGGTGAATGGTGCAAGCGCGATCTAGCGATGAATAGTCGCAACTTAGAAAACAGAAACACCAGCAGCCAAAAGACTACCAAACTACTATGTGGAATCCATTCGGACATAGTCGGTGATTATTTTTGTGCAATATTTTTTTTTATTTATATATATTAGGTATAGTATATGAGAGTAAGGACTGATTAGGATAGGATTAGACTAGGTTAAGTATTCATATTAATATATATATCAAAAAAAGACGAACATTATTTAGACAACAAGAAAATAGTACGTACTACTAGTATCCACTGACGTACATACTAACGTAGGAGACAGCGCAGACCTAGAATATTAAAGAAATTACGAATAATGAAGGAAATAAAGATAAATAGGGCACTAGGTCATTGAACATATGGTAGGCAACAATTCATATACCACTGAAAAAACGTAAGAACGGGGAAATCGTTTCATACCGTAACAGTATGACAAAAAGCAGTGCTTTACTAAGAGTTTACTGAACAAAAAGAATTAATTTGAATAGTACACTTGTTGAGTGAGGTAGCCGATCAGCTAAGTAAAAATTTTTTTAACTCATTTGGTGACAAAGAAAAAGCAAAAAAAAAAAAGAGAGAAAAATTATAATTGTACACTAATAAGATTAAAAGGTAAAGAAAAAAAAAATACATTTATAGAGAAAAATATAGTAATGGATGGGAATTTTAGGAGGCAAAATTTGAACTGTTCAAAAAGGACGTTGCGAAGGATAAGTTTAAACCGAGGTAAGGGTCTTCCTCTTCCTAATTGGTTGGGTGGACTACGAAAGGACAGCAAAATACAGGTAGATCTACATTTAAACCAACGTATAGGCCACGATCAAATACAAGATCGATTCCGGCAAAGTGAAACCCTTACCTCGGCAAAATTGGTTGGCAGATTGACCTTCACCCCTGAATTCCTTTTGTGGAGGTTGTCGGCGACCACTGACTTACTGGCTGGGTGCTCTTGTGGAGGTGCAACAACGAGGCTAGAGGACATCGGATAATCTCAACGATTGTAACATCAGTGCATGGATTTTTTTTTACTAATTGGTGTTAGTTTGAATTATTAATTTAAATTTTATAATTGAATTACTGAAAGTTTTGAAAAGTGATACATAGTAACAAAAAAAAAAAAAAAAAAGGAAAGAGATAAAATTATTCAGAAAGTGTTTAAATATCCGTGCGGGGGTAGTGAAGTGAGCGAAATATATATTATCATAGATATACATATAAACCCCTAGTAGAAAAAAAAAAAAAATACACCAAGTGAGCCCAATTTCCACTTGGAACATCGTCCTATATTGGAACGTGCTGCCGGCAGGACTCCGTGGGACAGTAAAAAAGTGAGTGATTATTTTATTGATAAATTTTTTTATATTTATATTTATATATATATATCATATGACCATCTCATACCCTCCATTTTGAATTTTTGTACGGATTTGAAATAATATCGTATAAGAATAAGTTTTACCGCGGTTGATTTATCTCTATCTTTTAAATGGTGTCAGTTACTTTTCTTTTGGATGTCACGTTAAAGTTATTAAGAGTAATTTAAATAAACCATTGTAATAATCTAGAATTGAAAAGGTGAATTTTTTTTTTTCTCTACAATGAGTTGCTAAGAACTTAGTAAGGTGTGTGAGACCCGACTAGGCCGGCGTCAAGAGGGGAGTGACTTTACGAACGACAATGACTTCAGAGGACAATTTGAACAAACAAGACTAGGGATGTGACAAGAACAACACTAACAAGGGGGGGATGTGACCGGAAGTGAAGCAAAGGGGCTACCACCAAAATTCATTGACATAGGTGGTAGCAAATGGTTGTATCTATAATACAAGGGAGGGGTTGCTCTGGCATTAACATCAGTCAGAGTTCTCAGCGACTTGGTGAACCATTGTCTGGGAGAGACGGTGAGATGAAGTATAGTGTAGGTTCTGGTTTAGGTTATTTTTATGATGAAATATATAAATATAAGCATATGCATATTAATGTATATGTATATTTGTATATATATATAAAAATATATGTAGACATATAACTAGATAGAGATTAGGGTAAGTTTCATACATGTATTCATTCAGATTTGCCAGAATGATTAAGCATTTGAATGGATGTAATAGTATTAGATAGTTTTAGTGTATAATTTTAAGGAAATTAGAAAATACAAGTTTCTTCAGATTACACTCTTTCTCCTGGGCAGTGGCATAGGTTTCCAGATACACACTTGACCCTTCCTTCACATCCCTCAACCTGTATCCTTTGATCCTTTCCTCTTCCCCTTTCAAAGGCATGAGAAATTTGTTATTTGAGTAGGAGATTTCTGGAGAAGGCGCAAGAACCACCCCATCCTTCGAGCTGAGCCGAGCCAAGAACAAGCATGCCTACGCTCTTCTCCAGCATCCAAGTAACGCCTCCGTGGTAAACCTGACTCATAACAATGGCGCCCAACGTGGGGCGTGTCTGTTTTCATGTTAGTTGGATGTCTGTTAGAATGGTTACTCGGCATAGCCGCGATATGCCATTCTTCCTCTTCTTCCGGTTCATATGTCGCTCTGTTTTGATGTAAGTGCCTGTCCTCTATTTCACTTATATTCCTTTTCGCCTTCCAGTCTCTGGAAGCTAAGTGAATTTCGGCTCTCCTACACTCTTCTCTGAGGTCTCGAATGCTGTTAATAGAACATCCGAAAACCAACGAAGCCACCCTGTCTTTTATATTTTGTCGAACTATCGACACTATCTAAAAGACAGGGTGGCTTCGTTGGTTTTCGGATGTTCTATTAACAGCATTCGAGACCTCAGAGAAGAGTGTAGGAGAGCCGAAATTCACTTAGCTTCCAGAGACTGGAAGGCGAAAAGGAATATAAGTGAAATAGAGGACAGGCACTTACATCAAAACAGAGCGACATATGAACCGGAAGAAGAGGAAGAATGGCATATCGCGGCTATGCCGAGTAACCATTCTAACAGACATCCAACTAACATGAAAACAGACAAAAGACCTACTTACAATAAAAACAACGAACGAGACACTAGGACAGAACTTACAAAAGACAAAACATTAAACTCAGCCACATGTCCGTCGTCATTCCACGCCCTGACGTGCTTCAACTGTGGCAAGGGCAATGTCTCTTTTACTTGTGCGTCATGTCAGGGAAACCTGAAAGTCGGCAGTGCCTCCGGGATTCCACCGCCGGCGGAGTTGACATTCCCGGACAACCTAGAAAAATAAAAATATTAAAAAACGAAGCTAAAGAAGAAGAGAAAAATACTCACCATAATCCAAACAAACACCACAAGAGCCTACATCAGCGAATGGTAGAGTACGAAGCTGCAAGGAAGAGAATCTTTAATGAAGAGATCATAACAGAAAAAAATGTAAACAGTAGAAAATTCAGAAAAATAGCTAGGCTACGGGAGAAATGTGCAATATATAGGAGGAGTAAAAACAAAATAGAAGCTACGATCTTAGCAGTATCTGACGACAATAGGCCCTATGCAAAAGTAGTAGTAAACGGGGAGGAAATGATAGGACTATTGGATAGTGGTGCGTCTGTTAGTTGTCTAGGGAAAAGTGCAATCGAGTTCGTGAAGAAGCATGACATTCCAATGAAAACTATGACAATTGACATTAGGACAGCAGACGGAAAACACCAACAGATTAACGGACTAATCAAGACAGACGTCTCATGGGGCGGTAACACCCAAGAAATGGAACTGTATGTTGTTCCAAGTTTGCAACAGCAGCTCTATTTAGGGGTAGACTTCTGGAGAAACTTCAAAGTTGCTCCACAAATAATAAGTGCAATAGAGATTCAAGGCTCAGAAAAGGTAAAAGAAGGGGTGACAATGAGGGAACTGACAGCCACACAGACTGAGGAGTTGGAAAAGGTCAAACAGCAATTTCCTTCATGTGCCGTGCTGGGATTGGGTAAAACCTCACTAGAGGAACATGTCATTGAAATGGACGACGACACCATTCCCATTAAGCAACGACATTACCCGATCTCACCGGTGGTACAGACATTAATGTACGCGGAATTAGATAGGATGCTGGAACTCGGAGTCATTGAGGAGAGCAATAGCGCGTACAGCTCCCCAGTGGTTTTAGTCAGGAAACCAGGTAAAAATAGGCTTTGTCTAGACTCTCGAAAAATAAATGCTGCTACGAAGAAATTCGCCTATCCGCTTCCACACATAGAAGGTATATTAAGCAGATTACACAACACGCGCTTTATTTCAAGCATCGACCTCAAGGATGCGTTTTGGCAGATTCCTCTGGAGACCAAATCAAGAGAGAAGACGGCCTTCACAGTCCCTGGGCGGCCGTTGTACCAGTTTACGGTTATGCCGTTTGGACTGTGCAACGCTGCCCAGAGAATGTGCAAGCTGATGGACAAGGTCATTCCCACTCGTTTGAGGGAGAATGTTTTTGTCTATCTAGATGATCTTTTGATTTGCTCTCCAGATTTTGAAACCCACATGAGCGTGCTTAAAGATGTAGCAAGGTGCTTACGAGAGGCAGGTTTGACTATCAACGTCGAAAAGAGCAAATTCTGCTTCAAAGAAATTAAATATTTAGGCTATTGTGTTGGAGATGGTTGTTTGAGAACTGACCCCGACAAAGTTTCAGCTGTGAAAGACTTCCCGATACCGAAAACCCCCAAGCAACTCCGTCGGTTCTTAGGGATGACGGGTTGGTATAGACGCTTCATCCCAAATTTTGCAACTATATCAGCCCCAATGACGGACTGTCTTAAAAAAGGTAAGGATTTCCAAATGACAGACGAAGCTTTAAAGGCTTTTGACGAACTTAAAACGACATTAGTGACAGCACCTATACTGACGAACCCTGACTTTACCAAACACTTCTATATTCAATGCGACGCATCATCCACTGGCGTAGGGAGCGTTCTTTTCCAGATGGACGAAGAAAAGAACGAGCGACCGCTGGCATTCATGTCTCAGAAACTGAACTCCGCACAACGGAATTACAGTGTGACGGAACTTGAATGTTACGCGGCCGTGTTATCTGTAAAGAAATTCCGGGCTTACATTGAAGGACTTCCTTTCACTATAATAACCGACCACGCAAGTCTCAAGTGGCTAATGACACAGAAGGACTTGAGTGGTCGATTAGCTCGATGGAGTTTCAAGCTGCAAGGTTTTGATTTTACCATAGAGCATAGGAAAGGTGTTCTCAATGTGGTCCCGGATACTCTTTCCAGAATACATATGGACGAGATCGAAACTGAAATACCAGAAGTGGATTTCAAGTCTCCATATTTCTCATCAGAAGAATATGTTGAGCTGAAAAAGACAATCGACGAGAACCAAGACAAACTTCCCGACACTTACGTATCAGACGGCTACATTTACAAACGAACTGACAGACGGACCGGAGATCCGATCCAAGAAGATAGAGCCTGGAAACTTTGGGTACCGAAGGAGTTGAGAGGGGGTCTTTTGAAAAGGGCACACGATTCTTTCACAGCAGGCCATGGAGGAATCCAGAAGACTTTGGCCAAATTAAGGCAAAAGTATTTTTGGCCAAATATGACAACTGATGTCTTAAGCTATGTGAAATCCTGTGATATTTGTAAGTGCAATAAACCCACAAACACAATTACAAGGCCACCCATGGGAC
The DNA here is from genome assembly GCA_914767635.1 of Melanostoma mellinum. Classification (NCBI taxonomy): domain Eukaryota; kingdom Metazoa; phylum Arthropoda; class Insecta; order Diptera; family Syrphidae; genus Melanostoma; species Melanostoma mellinum. Next base: position 119,656,901 of record OU612059.1, on the reverse strand, counting down.
AACAAACGATAACTGAACGACCATTTCAACGACTTTACATAGACTTTCTAGGACCGTACCCAAGGACTAAGACAGGAAACACACACATTTTTATCATACTTGACCATTTTAGTAAATACGTATTTCTAAAACCAATACGCAAAGCAACAGCAGTTGAGGTAGTAAAGTACCTCGAAGAAGGGGTATTCCATTTGTTCGGTGTACCTGAGTACATCCACTCTGACAACGGAAAACAGTTCATTTCCGAACTGTTTTCCAGCTTCCTCAAACGATACGGGGTCAAACATATACGTACCGCATTTTATTCTCCCCAAGCTAATGCTTCGGAGAGAGTGAACCGGTCGGTACTGACAAAAATTCGATCCTACATTGATAAAGATCAAACAAATTGGGATAAACATGTCAGTAACGCAGCGTTTTCTCTGAGAAGCGTAATACATGACTCCACGACATACGAACCGTATTATGCAGTGTTTGGCACGCAAATGGTTCAACATGGAGACACGTACCAACTGTTACGAAAACTAGACATGTTGAAAGATTCAAATGTCGAGATAAACCTCAAAGCTGACAAGTTAGCAATAATCAGAAAAAACATTTTCGATAACTTAAAACTATCCCACGATAAAGCGACGAAAACATATAATTTGAGAACCAGAAATATATCTTATAAAACAGGGCAGGTTGTTTATAGGCGAAATTTCAAACAAAGCAGTGCACCAGATCACTACAATGCCAAACTAGGCCAAAAATTCATAAAATCAATAATATTAAAGCCAGTAGGGAACTCTCTATATGAAATCGGCAATATGAGAGGAGAAAAGGTAGGAGTCTTTCATGCGAAGGACCTACATTCCTAAATTCTAATCTGTGATCTGATAGTAGATAACAACCTGTGATACCAAACTGTGATATAGGATAAAAATACCTGACGCACTCAATCTGTTGTTGCTTTTGTGAAATATAAGGCTGTCTGTGATATTTAGTTCTAGGTATCTACAGAGTTTATTTATATACTTACTATTTTATTTATTTACAGAGATTATTTATTTATTTATTATTTATGTATCTACAGAGTTTATTTATTTATTTATTATTTATGTATCTACAGAGTTTATTTATTTATTTATTATTTATTTATTTACAGAGTTTATCTATTTATTTATTATTTTATTTATTTTCAGAGGATTATTTATTTAACAAAGTAGTAATAGAGTGTTCGTCTATTATGATAAGTTAATCAGTGCAATTTATCAAGGAAGGTATAACTAGCTTAGATTAGGGACGCGAGATGAGCATACACAGCTCTAAGTACTATGAATTCTAAACGATATCTATGGTTTCAAAAGATGGTCTTAAGACCAGCAAAAAAAAAAAAAAAAAAAAAAAAACAAAAAAAGAAAAAGGTTTCGTTATAGATGTGAAGTACCTGTTATTAAATGCCCGAGCTAGTATAGAGACTCACTATCCAGGTAGTGGACGAGCCACACGATACGAACAGCATCACCAAAAATCCAAGAGTGTCCGATATGGTCAACTACGTTGGTTTCGACGTTGCTTTACTCGTGATCACTCATAAAGCACCATCGTGTTTGTGACGTAGTGGACGAAGGATAAATCGGGGGCCAGACAGGGTTCACGAAATATGCCTTGTCCACCTCAGAACTCGGAGCCCTGGTCCTGTTAGGGTTGGTAAATGTTGTGTTGTGTTGGGGATGTGTGAAAAAAAAAAAAAAAAAAACCTAGAAAATAAGTAGGAACTAAATTAGAAAAAAAATTAACAGAAAATAAGAAGATTGTCACAGGAGCTGGCTATTGATTCACATAGACAAGTACTTCTATGGGTACCTATTTATAGTTTAATAGGACATCAAAAGACACTTCCTAGTGACAATTTTATCACTTATCATATGAAAGGAAGTCCACTGGAAACATGAGTAGCGACATGAAAGTTGAAACCTAAAAACAAATATAGGAAATTAACCTGACTAAAAGAATATTTATAGGAGAAAAAAACTTACCGTGGGGCCCCTTGAAGTCCCATTGAAACTCATCAAAGAGACTCAAAACTTTACTTTACACCATTTCTTAGGTGAAATGTCCCATTGAAACCCCTCAAAGAGATTCAAAACTTTATGCGTATTTTTTGTCGACCGCAAGTTAAACAAACACCGAAAATAAACTTTGATTTCGCGAAATAAACATTTTGATTTGTAAACTAAACGTCTTTAAAATAAATGACACGAGAAAAGAAAACGAAATGTCATAACAAAAGGGAAAAAGGTGAATGGTGCAAGCGCGATCTAGCGATGAATAGTCGCAACTTAGAAAACAGAAACACCAGCAGCCAAAAGACTACCAAACTACTATGTGGAATCCATTCGGACATAGTCGGTGATTATTTTTGTGCAATATTTATATTTTTTTATTTATATATATTAGGTATAGTATATGAGAGTAAGGACTGATTAGGATAGGATTAGACTAGGTTAAGTATTCATATTAATATATATATCAAAAAAAGACGAACATTATTTAGACAACAAGAAAATAGTACGTACTACTAGTATCCACTGACGTACATACTAACGTAGGAGACAGCGCAGACCTAGAATATTAAAGAAATTACGAATAATGAAGGAAATAAAGATAAATAGGGCACTAGGTCATTGAACATATGGTAGGCAACAATTCATATACCACTGAAAAAACGTAAGAACGGGGAAATCGTTTCATACCGTAACAGTATGACAAAAAGCAGTGCTTTACTAAGAGTTTACTGAACAAAAAGAATTAATTTGAATAGTACACTTGTTGAGTGAGGTAGCCGATCAGCTAAGTAAAAATTTTTTTAACTCATTTGGTGACAAAGAAAAAGCAAAAAAAAAAAAGAGAGAAAAATTATAATTGTACACTAATAAGATTAAAAGGTAAAGAAAAAAAAAATACATTTATAGAGAAAAATATAGTAATGGATGGGAATTTTAGGAGGCAAAATTTGAACTGTTCAAAAAGGACGTTGCGAAGGATAAGTTTAAACCGAGGTAAGGGTCTTCCTCTTCCTAATTGGTTGGGTGGACTACGAAAGGACAGCAAAATACAGGTAGATCTACATTTAAACCAACGTATAGGCCACGATCAAATACAAGATCGATTCCGGCAAAGTGAAACCCTTACCTCGGCAAAATTGGTTGGCAGATTGACCTTCACCCCTGAATTCCTTTTGTGGAGGTTGTCGGCGACCACTGACTTACTGGCTGGGTGCTCTTGTGGAGGTGCAACAACGAGGCTAGAGGACATCGGATAATCTCAACGATTGTAACATCAGTGCATGGATTTTTTTTTACTAATTGGTGTTAGTTTGAATTATTAATTTAAATTTTATAATTGAATTACTGAAAGTTTTGAAAAGTGATACATAGTAACAAAAAAAAAAAAAAAAAGGAAAGAGATAAAATTATTCAGAAAGTGTTTAAATATCCGTGCGGGGGTAGTGAAGTGAGCGAAATATATATTATCATAGATATACATATAAACCCCTAGTAGAAAAAAAAAAAAAATACACCAAGTGAGCCCAATTTCCACTTGGAACATCGTCCTATATTGGAACGTGCTGCCGGCAGGACTCCGTGGGACAGTAAAAAAGTGAGTGATTATTTTATTGATAAATTTTTTTATATTTATATTTATATATATATATCATATGACCATCTCATACCCTCCATTTTGAATTTTTGTACGGATTTGAAATAATATCGTATAAGAATAAGTTTTACCGCGGTTGATTTATCTCTATCTTTTAAATGGTGTCAGTTACTTTTCTTTTGGATGTCACGTTAAAGTTATTAAGAGTAATTTAAATAAACCATTGTAATAATCTAGAATTGAAAAGGTGAATTTTTTTTTTTCTCTACAATGAGTTGCTAAGAACTTAGTAAGGTGTGTGAGACCCGACTAGGCCGGCGTCAAGAGGGGAGTGACTTTACGAACGACAATGACTTCAGAGGACAATTTGAACAAACAAGACTAGGGATGTGACAAGAACAACACTAACAAGGGGGGGATGTGACCGGAAGTGAAGCAAAGGGGCTACCACCAAAATTCATTGACATAGGTGGTAGCAAATGGTTGTATCTATAATACAAGGGAGGGGTTGCTCTGGCATTAACATCAGTCAGAGTTCTCAGCGACTTGGTGAACCATTGTCTGGGAGAGACGGTGAGATGAAGTATAGTGTAGGTTCTGGTTTAGGTTATTTTTATGATGAAATATATAAATATAAGCATATGCATATTAATGTATATGTATATTTGTATATATATATAAAAATATATGTAGACATATAACTAGATAGAGATTAGGGTAAGTTTCATACATGTATTCATTCAGATTTGCCAGAATGATTAAGCATTTGAATGGATGTAATAGTATTAGATAGTTTTAGTGTATAATTTTAAGGAAATTAGAAAATACAAGTTTCTTCAGATTACACTCTTTCTCCTGGGCAGTGGCATAGGTTTCCAGATACACACTTGACCCTTCCTTCACATCCCTCAACCTGTATCCTTTGATCCTTTCCTCTTCCCCTTTCAAAGGCATGAGAAATTTGTTATTTGAGTAGGAGATTTCTGGAGAAGGCGCAAGAACCACCCCATCCTTCGAGCTGAGCCGAGCCAAGAACAAGCATGCCTACGCTCTTCTCCAGCATCCAAGTAACGCCTCCGTGGTAAACCTGACTCATAACAGCACAGAGATATCGTGGGTAACTGCAAAGCCGATGAACTCGCCAGAGAAGGAACCGTTCTACCGATCTCAACCAGCAGGTTGAATATTGGTATACCAATCGCTACATGTAAACTTATGCTAAAGCAAGAGGCTATGGATAGAACAAATCATAGGTGGTACAATATCACCACGTGCGTGGCAACAAAACGGATTTGGCCAGGTCTAGATCCAAAACGCACAAGACATTTGTTATCAATTGCCAGATTGCAAGTTAGCTCCGTAATCAATGTCATCACCGGACATTGTCTGATAGGAAGACACGCCATAAGACTTGGCGTTCCCTCAAATGACTTCTGCAGAAGTTGCTTAGATGAGGAGGAGGAGGAGACAATCCCACACCTCCTCTGCTCATGTCCTGCACTCTCTTTTAAAAGAAAGCGGCATCTAGGAAAATATTTTCTTGATGATCCAAGCGATCTGGCACACACAGATCCCCTGCATATCCTTCGCTTTATTAAAAGATCCAAATGGTTTTGTTAAGTGAGGTACTCCCTCGCACAATACCTATGGTATCACAATGGACCTAATATTGGTCTAAGTGTGTCAGTTTGTTTTCCTGACAGCCATTTAAACCAAACCTAACCCATGCCATCAAATCACCAGTGGATCGTTTGCTACGAAAGTCATACTGACGGTCATTAAGAAACTTTCGTTCTTCAAGATATTTCATAAGTTGACGGTTTATCAACGTTTCCATGACCTTGGAAAGAAGGGACGTAAGTGCAATTGGACGGTAATTGGAAGGGGAGGAAGATTCGCCTTTTTTAGGGACCGGCTGGACAAATGCAGTTTTCCATCTGCTCAGAAAAATCCCAGCAGAATAGGAAAGATGAAAGAGTTTACGCAGTGGTTTTGCCATCGTAGAAGACTCGAGCTCAGGTGGAGCCAATGTGCTATGAGGAAGTGTCGAGTTGGCAGCAAATTGAGCTGCTAGCAAATTACGTACGGAAAGTCATTGAAAACGAGCTTTGGGACCGATGACGTGGTCGAGCTCTTAATGTTCTTCACAAAAGACCAAAAGTTTTTGCTTCCTTTGGGACACAACACTATTTTTTGCCTTACTTTTTGGTCATGCAAAAACTTGGCTTTCTGTATATGAGCATTACAGATATTTCAGGCCCGTTTGAACAAATTTCGGTTTTCTACAGTAGGGTTATCTTTAAATTTTCGAAAACTACTTTCTCTATCCCTAATCGCCTCTTTACAGCTTGAATCAAACCACGAATTCTCTTTGGGGATGATACTTTTTGTTCTGTGAGGAACAAAATTTCTCATGGCGTTTAGAATTATGTTAGATATCATATCAGCTGATGCATCAACGTTTCCGTCGAGAAAGCACAATGCCCAATTAAAATTTCGAAAAAAATCATTCAGACCGTCCCAACTGGCTTTCTCATATTGCCACACAGTTCTTTTAGGGACTTTATCTTTTTTTACCGTGACGGAAATCGAAAAATCTACCGATATGACACAATGGTCCGATTTGCCTAAAGGAGATGATAATATAACCCTATATGTGGTTGAGCCTTAAGTCAGTCTTCGCCACTCACCACAGATTAAGCTCAATGTTAAGGAGAGAGTGCTGGTTCCGCCCTAAAGCAACGAGGAGTCCATCGTTAAGGAAACTGAGTTGGCTCCATTTTTTATTCTTCCATTTCTTTCTCTGTCACCACGCGCGAAGTACATAGATTTGTAAGTTAGCTCAGGAATTATTTTTATAATAAATTATAACTAAGTTTTTCAATCGCATAGATCCAGATTTGAGTAATTATTGTTGAGAACACTTCCCCCAATCGTTGTTCGCGAGAATTTTAAAAGACTGATGTAAGTCAGCTATAATTTATAGATAGAAATTATTGTGAAAATGTATTTTACTACCTTGCAGAAAATAAAATCAAAGCTACAACGAAAGGATTTTTATTCAGCAAAAGAGAGAAGACTTGCGAACCAACATCATTTTATTTTATCAATCGATATTTTATCATCTGTGTACGAGCTTCTAAGGATTTTAGGATGGAGTCTTCAGCAGTCACGGAGCATAGTTGCGTTGCGACAGAATGCCGTTTACCCGATGACGACGAGATGGTGTCCTGCGAAACCTGCAAACGGTGGTGGCACTATGGGTGTGCGAAATTTAATCCGTCCATGTTCGATACGGAGATCCCTTGGTTTTGTATAACCAAAGAATGCAGTGAAATTTGTGATGTAAGCAAAAATGGTGACAGAGAATCAGGTAAAGAAAAGAATTTTGAAAATGAAATTGATGTTTTAAATTCGGTCGACGTATTGATCGAGGCAGCCAAGACTGCTCAGTCGACAGTCGAGGAAAGAGATAGGGAAATTTGTAATTTAAAGATAGAAATGGATAAGCTTAAAGCTCAGTTAGATTCCTTAGCGGTGCCAGCCCCTCCGGTTATACGTCCTACGGAAAAATCAATAGGGCTTTCAAGAGACAGGTTAGAAGCAATTCGTAAGATCGATTGCAAACACAGGGAAATGTTGGTAGGGCCTTCGGCTTCTCACTCTACGCCTTTGGCAGCACACGTGGAGAGTTATCAAAAACGTCAGAACTCTAGTGCTCAACAAGATGCTCAAAACGATTCCGGCCAGAAGCTTGGGGATATGGCGAGCTTATTGACTATTTTAAATCGAAGCCAGGAACAGGATCTGCCGTCTTTTTCGGGGCACGATAGGAAAGAGTGGCCTTATTTTGAGTCTGTGTTTCGGTCAACCACTGAAGAGGGGAGATATAGTGATAAGGAGAACGTGGCGCGTCTAAGGAAGGCACTCACAGGCGAAGCTTATAATCTCGTGAGCGATCGGCTACGGTATTCTTCGGATGCAAGCGATATTATAAACTCATTGCGTGCGATTTATGGTAGACCAGACGTCTTAGTACACAGTCTGACATCGAATTTGCTACGGTTACCAGCTCTGAATTCTGGCAGCGATCCGAAACTTCGTCAATGGGCTGTGGTAGTGAGCGGGTTTGTCGCCGACATTAAGTCGATGAGTTTAAATAAGGAGCTCGATAATAATTTCGTTTTGACCGACCTTACAAGCAAATTTTCTTCGGGTTGGTATCACGATTGGCAGAAGCGTAGATTAAAGAAGCTGAATCCTAATTTAGAGGAATTTTCGATCTTTCTTACGGAGAAACTTTATGATCTGCCTCCTGAACTGACAAAGTTATCGAAGTTGTCAGGTTATGAGAAAACGAGCAGTGCACCCCTTCGCGTAGAGTGCAGCCATCCCTCCAGCTAGTGATGCCACTTGTATAAAATGTGGCAAAAGTGAACACGCTTTATTTGCTTGTCCGGTTTTCAGAGCTTTGAGTGTAGAAGAGAGGTGTGCCTTCGCTAAGGATAAAAAAGTTTGTTTTAGGTGTTTAAACCCAGCACCTCATAGATGGCGCAGCTGTTTGCCGAAGAAATTATGCGGCGTTGGTGGATGCACAAAGGGGCATCATGTTCTACTTCATCCGACAGATTCAAAGTTAGCTTTAAATTCCTCAGCTCCAGCTTTCATTCCAGCTCCTCAGCTTCATTCCTCGCATTTAGGATCTAAAGCCCCAGTCATGTTTAAGGTCGTAGCCGTGCGTCTGTATGGAAACAACAACAAGTTTCTGGACACGTTTGCCTTTTTGGCCGATGGGTCCTCTATTACAATGCTGGAAAGGGATGTTTTCGATTTTCTGGAGTTGGAAGGCGATCCGGAACAACTAACACTTCAATGGACGAAGGGTGTTTCGAGAAATGAGGATTCGATGCGTACAAGTCTATGGCTCTCTGGAGTGGGCAAACGGAAACGACACATACTAAAGGACATTTACACGGTGAAGGGTTTAGAGCAGCCTTGTCAGAGTATCGATCTGGCCTCCCTACGACAGTCGTTCCCATACCTTCAAGGTCTACCGTTGACAGATTTGAACAATGCGAAACCAAAGATCCTGTTGGGTTTAGATCAGGCGAAACTTCTAGTCGGGCGTTGCCAGCGGTCAGGAAAAGAGGATGAACCCTACGCTATCAAGACGCTTCTCGGTTGGACCGTCTTCGGGAGAACACCACTCGAGGGTAAGGTGGCGTGCGTTAAAGCTCCGAGCAGAGTTTCGATTTCGTACTTCCATGGCATTTCGAAACAGGATGAAGAGCTACACGATCTGGTTAAGAAACACTTCACAGTCGAGGAATTTGGAGTTCGTCCACCCAGTGGAAAGATCAGAAGGGGTGAAGAACTTCCTGCATCGTCTTAAGAAACCTAAGCATTTAGCAGCGTTTTGGGCGACTTCAAATATGTGGTCATTCCAACGAAGATCATCGTTGACACACATACCAAGTACTGACAGCTTTTAGGTTTCTTGGATAATGGCAATAGGGGAATGTTAAGCTTTAACGACAAGAGACAGCATTGAGTTTTTGAAGCATTGAATTCTACTCGGTTTTTATTACCCCATGTAACAATGCTGTCAAGGTCAGAATTCAATGAGCTTATCATACGCAACCGCTCCAGTTCCACATCCGAAGAGCAGGGACGTGAATTTGGAAACGAATATGAAAAGCTGAGTTTCGAGTCGTCAGCAAAACAGTTAAGCGGATTAGAAGTTTCAGACAAGAGATCATTAATGAAAATGAGGAAGAGAGTCGGAGACAAAACGGAGCCCTGGGGCACACCAGCATTTATGAAGTGGGTATCAGACTTGAAGCCATCCAATACAACTTGTATTGAACGGTCGGAAAGGTAGTTTCTAATCCAACGAAGAAGAGACTCATCGATACCAAAAGCACGCATTTTCGATAAAAGAGCCTGATGCCAATCTCTATCAAATGCTTTAGAAATATCAAGTGCAATAATCTTACTTTCTCCAAAACAATGTAAAGATTGGTTCCACTTTTCGGTGAGATATGCCATCAAATCACCAGTGGATCGTTTGCTACGAAAGTCATACTGACGGTCATTAAGAAACTTTCGTTCTTCAAGATATTTCATAAGTTGACGGTTTATCAACGTTTCCATGACCTTGGAAAGAAGGGACGTAAGTGCAATTGGACGGTAATTGGAAGGGGAGGAAGATTCGCCTTTTTTAGGGACCGGCTGGACAAATGCAGTTTTCCATCTGCTCAGAAAAATCCCAGCAGAATAGGAAAGATGGAAAAGTTTACGCAGTGGTTTTGCCATCGTAGAAGACTCGAGCTCAGGTGGAGCCAATGTGCTATGAGGAAGTGTCGAGTTTAATCCGTCCATGTTCGATACGGAGATCCCCTGGTTTTGTATAACCAAAGAATGCAGTGAAATTTGTGATGTTAGCAAAAATGATGACAGAGAATCAGGTAAAGAAAAGAATTTTGAAAATGAAATTGATGTTTTAAATTCGGTCGACGTTTTGATCGAGGCAGCCAAGACTGCTCAGTCGACAGTCGAGGAAAGAGATAGGGAAATTTGTAATTTAAAGATAGAAATGGATAAGCTTAAAGCTCAGTTAGATTCCTTAGCGGTGCCAGCCCCTCCGGTTGTACGTCCTACGGAAAAATCAATAGGGCTTTCAAGAGACAGGTTAGAAGCAATTCGTAAGATCGATTGCAAACACAGGGAAATGTTGGTAGGGCCTTCGGCTTCTCACTCTACGCCTTTGTCAGCACACGTGGAGAGTTATCAAAAACGTCAGAATTCTAGTGCTCAACAAGATGCTCAAAACGATTCCGGCCAGAAGCTTGGGGATATGGCGAGCTTATTGACTATTTTAAATCGAAGCCAGGTACAGGATCTGCCGTCTTTTTCGGGGCACGATAGGAAAGAGTGGCCTTCTTTTGAGTCTGTGTTTCGGTCAACCACTGAAGAGGGGAGATATAGTGATAAGGAGAACGTGGCGCGTCTAAGGAAGGCACTCACAGGCGAAGCTTATAATCTCGTGAGCGATCGGCTACGGTATTCTTCGGATGCAAGCGATATTATAAACTCATTGCGTGCGATTTATGGTAGACCAGACGTCTTAGTACACAGTCTGACATCGAATTTGCTACGGCTACCAGCTCTGAATTCTGGCAGCGATCCGAAACTTCGTCAATGGGCTGTGGTAGTGAGCGGGTTTGTCGCCGACATTAAGTCGATGAGTTTAAATAAGGAGCTCGATAATAATTTCGTTTTGACCAACCTTACAAGCAAATTGTCTTCGGGTTTGTATCACGATTGGCAGAAGCGTAGATTAAAGAAGCTGAATCCTAATTAAGAGGAATTTTCGATCTTTCTTACGGAGAAACTTTATGATCTGCCTCCTGAACTGACAAAGTTATCGAAGTTGTCGGGTTATGAGAAAACGAGCAGTGCACCCCCTTCGCGTAGAGTGCAGCCATCCCTCCAGCAAGTGATGCCACTTGTATAAAATGTGGCAAAAGTGAACACGCTTTATTTGCTTGTCCGGTTTTCAGAGCTTTGAGTGTAGAAGAGAGGTGTGCCTTCGCTAAGGATAAAAAAGTTTGTTTTAGGTGTTTAAACCCAGCACCTCATAGATGGCGCAGCTGTTTGCCGAAGAAATTATGCGGCGTTGGTGGATGCACAAAGGGGCATCATGTTCTACTTCATCCGACAGATTCAAAGTTAGCTTTAAATTCCTCAGCTCCAGCTTTCATTCCAGCTCCTCAGCTTCATTCCTCGCATTTAGGATCTAAAGCCCCAGTCATGTTTAAGGTCGTAGCCGTACGTCTGTATGGGAACAACAACAAGTTTCTGGACACGTTTGCCTTTTTGGACGATGGGTCCTCTATTACAATGCTGGAAAGGGATGTTTTCGATTTTCTGGAGTTGGAAGGCGATCCGGAACAACTTACACTTCAATGGACGAAGGGTGTTTCGAGAAATGAGGATTCGATGCGTACAAGTCTATGGCTCTCTGGAGTGGGCAAACGGAAATGACACATACTAAAGGACATTTACACGGTGAAGGGTTTAGAGCTGCCTTGTCAGAGTATCGATCTGGCCTCCCTACGACAGTCGTTCCCATACCTTCAAGGTTTACCGTTGACAGATTTGAACAATGCGAAACCAAAGATCCTGTTGGGTTTAGATGTGGCAAAACTTCTAGTCGGGCGTTGCCAGCGGTCAGGAAAAGAGGATGAACCCTACGTTATCAAGACGCTTCTCGGTTGGACCATCTTCGGGAGAACACCACTCGAGGGTAAGGTGGCGTGCGTTAAAGCTCCGAGCAGAGTTTCGATTTCGTACTTCCATGGCATTTCGAAACAGGATGAAGAGCTACACGATCTGGTTAAGAAACACTTCACAGTCGAGGAATTTGGAGTTCGTCCACCCAGTGGACAGTTCGTGAGTCAGGAGGATAGTCGGGCAATGGAAGTTATGACGCGTACTCTGCGCCACGTTAATGATGGGTATGAAATAGGTCTGCTTTGGGATTCAGACGAAGTAAAGCTACCGGACAGCTACCCCATGGCTGAGAAACGTCTTATAAGCTTAGAGAAATCGTTGGCCAAGAAACCGGATCTGCTAAAGTGGAAAAATCAACATATGCGAGAGCTGATTGAGAAGGGGTACGCAAGGATAGCCTCAGAGGATGAGTTGTAAAGGAATTGGCCAAGAGTTTGGTATGCTCCGACATTTATCGTGCTGAACAGGAACAAGTTACCGCCAAAGCCCAGAGTTGTTACAGACGTCGCTGCAAAGGTACATGGAGTTTCGTTGAACTCACATCTGTTGAAGGGTCCAGACAACCTTGTACCGCTGCACTCAGGACTTTTTAAATTTCGGGAACGGAAAGTAGTAGTGAACGCAGACGTGAGGGAGATGTTTCATCGTATCGCAATCAGAGAAGAAGATCAGCAGTGCCAGAGAGTGCTTTGGAGGGATGGTGAAGTTACACGCAATGACGGTAATGATGTTCGGTCCTTGTTGCTCCCCAGCCAGCGCCCAGTTTGTGAAGAATCATCATGCTAATCTTTTCGAGAACAACATCCGGAGGCAGTAAACGGCTTAGTAAATCGTACGTATGTCGACGACTACTTCAATAGTCACGATTCGGTAGAGGAAGCGGTCGCGGTAAGCAGAGACGCTATTAAGATCTATAAGACGATGAACTTTGATTTAGTAGGATTTCAATCAAACAGTCGCGAGTTTTTACATCAAATCCCGGAAGCAAATATTAAGGCTGGTCTAGTGAGCATCGACCCGAACGAGTCTGAAAGTTACGTCTCCAAGGTTCTGGGAATGTTTTGGCATCCTTCGTCAGATCATTTGATTTACAAGCTTAATGAGGATGAATGTTGGAAGAAAACGCTCGATCCAAACTCCGAAATTTCAAAACGAGAGATACTAAGAACTATAATGAGAATTTTTGATCCCCTTGGACTAGTGTCTTGTTTCGTTATTCATGGAAGGGCCATTTTACAGGAGATTTGGCGAGAGGGCTTCGGCTGGGACGAGCCAATAAGTGGTGGTTTGAGAGCTCAATGGGAAGATTTCTTAAGAGGTCTGAGGCAGATCGAGGAGTTAAGAATTCCGCGAGCGTACAGTTCATTTTCACCAGACACTTCAAGGAAGACTCTCGTCGTTTTTGTCAACGCGTCAGAGAAGGCTTTCGCTGCGGTGTGTTATTGGCGTTTCGAACAGAACGGATCGGTAGAGGTTGCGTTGGCGATGGCAAAGGCGAAGGTAGCTCCAGTTAAGAAACTCTCAGTTCCCCAGTTAGAGCTTCAGGCAGCGGTATTAGGCGTGCGTTTGGCTGACACGGTGACAAAATTACACTCCATTCAGGCAAACGAGGTAATCTTCCTTTCTGACTCTAAGACAGTTCTCGCCTGGGTACATTCTTCGACGTTTAAATTTCCGATGTTTGTTGCTGTCCGTGTGGGAGAAATTTTGGAGTCTACAAACGCTCAACAGTGGTGGTTCATCGGCACTGAAGACAACGTCGCTGACGATGGTACTAGATGGTGCGATTCTTCAGAAGGAGCCGATAAAGGAAGATGGTTTAGAGGTCCAGAGTTCCTTAAACAACCCCAGACGGAGTGGCCAATATCGCCAGGGAAATCTGTCGCTAGCAAGGCAGGCGAAACTACAAATCTTATATGTTCTGTGAACGCGCACCAGCGTACGATATCCTACGGAATTTACGAGGAGCTAGGGGCAAGGTTTCGGGCGAGATGGTTTTCGGGAGTAAGAGTCATAGCCCTAGTGCTTCGATTCACAGACAGAATCCAGAAAAGAGAAACGGACAAGGAGGCTTTCGCAACTCCAGCTGAGATCGTTCGAGCTGAAAACTGGCTTTTTAGGAAGATTCGACAGGAGGCTTTTCCGGTGGAGGTAGAGATGCTACGATCGAAACGTTGTTTAAATTCTTCAAGTTCTCTGTTAAGTTTGTCACCGATAATGGATGCGGAGGGAACTTTGAGATTAAGCTCACGAGTGCAGAGGGCAAACATTTCATACGCAGCCCGAAACCCAGCAATTTTACCGAAAAAACATCCGTTGGTCGCCTTGCTAATCGAACACCACCATAACGCGAATTATCATATGGGAACCGCTACAACGATTTCGGACATCAGAGAATGAGCTTGGATTATATCCATCCGAGTTGCGGTTGAGCGAGTGAAGGCGCGATGTTTTATGTGCAGGAGATTGAAAGCTAAGCCAGAGATGCCGCTCATGGGTCAGTTGCCGGAGGGAAGATTAGCCTTTAGCATGCCGCCTTTTACTCATTTAGGAGTAGACTGCTTTGGACCGTTGTACGTGAGACATGGAAGAGGTACAGCTAAGAAATATGGGATGATATTTACCTGTTTGACCTTCCGCGCCGTGCAAGTGGAACTTCTTGGTGATCTCAGTACGGACCAGTGCATTATGGCGCTTCGCAGATTTCTAATTAACCGAGTAGTCACCAGGTTCATATACAGCGACAACGGCCTTAATTTCGTCGGAACAAAAATCGTTTAGAGAAGGATAGCAAGGAGTGGGAGAAGGCCCTTGGTCAGTACTGTGCGAAATGCGAAGGAATCGTCTGGAAGTTTATACCGGCGTATTCCCCTTGGATGGGCGGAGCGTGGGAGCGACTTATTAAATCTATCAAGTCCAGTGTAGAATTCGTGCCAAAGGGAGTAGTACCTCGAGAAGACGTTCTTTTAAATGCTCTTATGGAAGCACAGTGGCAAAGTAATCGGAGACCGTTAACCCACATTCCCGTAGACCCAGATGATCCCAAACCGCTCACGCCAAATATGATGCTGTTCGGAGACAGCGATCAGGACGTGACAGCCCCTGGAGTATTTTCTGAGCATGACCAATATAGTAGAGTGTATAGTCGCAGAGCACTGCATTTGATGAAGGAACTGGTATACGGAATATCTTCCGGAGTTAACGAGGCGTTCGAAGTGGCATAAGAACACGAAGTCGGTGGAGGTCGGGAGCGTCGTTCTAGTTATAGAGCCAGGTGAGATTCGTTCGGCGTGGAGGCTTGGAAGAGTCGTTTACCCAGGTCAAGACGGAGCCGTACGAATTGCCGATGTACGTTTAGCAAATGGAAACGTAATGGCAAAAAGATCAGTGGGAAGACTTGCGGTCTTAGATCTGGAGTCTTCAGATAAATCTTCAGACGGGCCCGGGGATGTGGTTGAGCCTAAAGTCAGTCTTCGCCACGCACCACAGATTAAGCTCAATGTTAAGGAGAGATTGCTGATTCCGCCCTAAAGCAACGAGGAGTCCATCGTTAAGGAAACTGAGTTGGCTCCATTTTTTATTCTTCCATTTCTTTCTCTGTCACCACGCGCGAAGTACATAGATTTGTAAGTTAGCTTAGGAATTATTTTTATAATAAATTATAACTTTAAGTTTTTCAATCGCATAGATCCAGATTTGAGTAATTATTGTTGAGAACACTTCCCCCAATCGTTGTTCGCGAGAATTTCAAAAGACTGATGTAAGTCAGCTAAAATTTATAGATAGAAATTATTGTGAAATTGTATTTTACTACCTTGCAGAAAATAAAATCAAAGCTACAACGAAAGGATTTTTATTCAGCAAAAGAGAGAAGACTTGCGAACCACCACTATATTTTTCGGGATGAGAAGTTAGAAATAGGTCAAGAGTGTTGGCCGCATGGCCTTCAATATCTGGAACCCGAGTGGGCTCATCAACAAGTTGAGTTAATTGGTTTAACTCAGCAAAGATCTCAACATATTCTCCTTCGGGTGTTGTCTGGCCAGAATGTCGAAGCCAACGAGAATTGTGTACATTGAAATCGCCCGCAATTGCGATTTCAGTGTGAGGATATAGGGAAACAATTCTTACTATGGAGTCAGATAGCGCATCAAACTCGTTAGAGGTCGAATTGCTATCTAAATTGGGGCTTCTATAGATAAAACAATAATGAATGATTTGCTTACGGACGGTGAATTTTAACCACATGAAATTAAAGTTCGTATTAGAACAGAGGCCGTATTGTGGTAGAATCTGGTAAGCAATATCATTCCGAACGTATACGGCGAGGCCATGAGATGAAAATAATAATGGCACTAAGCTATATCCAGGCAGGTTGAACTCTGAGGGATCAGAATCAACACCCACCTGTGTTTCACTCAGTGCCAAAACAGCTTGCCTGCATTTTGCAGTGTGTGCGTACACAGCAAAGAAATTCGATCGCAACACCCTAATGTTGCTAAAATCGTAAATTTACATTTGATGCCAAGTGTCTGTTCCTCCTACGTAACTATCACCGTCAAGGGTTCCGTTTTTTGGTCTCCGTTCGCTAACACCGTTCCGTTCGCTAACACCAATCAGAAGTGTCCACGTCAAATCCACACCCAATTTTGCATCCTTTTCTATTATACTACGACCCCCGACGAGAGTCAGTGCCTATCAGCAGCCACACTGTTTACAGAGATGGCCGCCTGTTCGAGAGTTCGACACTCAACCTCGACAAAACGTCAAAAATAGTCGAACTGCCGCCCTCAAAGTGACCGCCAGCCGCCAGCAATACCGAAGACAGCAAACAATTTTCTGAAAATTTTCACAGAAATTTGGCATAAAAAAACCATTTACCACCAATGTGTGATTTTTAATTAATCGAATCAATAAAGTTTGAATATTGAAGAAACTTTTGGAGGTAAATTTCAACTAATTACTATATTTTTCACGGAGAAAAACTCCGTTTAATTTTTCATCACCATTATAGAATTATTATTTGTATATTAGAGTTATAAGAGGGGTCAGCGCTTACGTTATCGATTGATTGTTTTATCTGGAAATGGATGTAGATGTTTCCAAGTCCTTGAAACGATACCTGAATGTGCCAATTATCAATAATCAACAACCAAACCAACCATCGGCCACGAGTTCAATCAATCATCAAACAGCTAAGAAGCAGCTAACTAAGCAGCAGTTTTATGTTTACTATTAATTAACATGTGCGGACTATGCGTTACCGCAGTGCATATTCCCAAAATTAGAAATAAACAACCAAAATTTTGCGTCCTCTATTGGCATCTCTGGACGAATATCGTTTCAAGGTAAAGTAGTTTATTTCCAATCTGACCATTGCCGCTAACTTCTCCTCTTCGTCTCAGGTCTCCATTACAGTAGTATACCAAGAGTTTGGGTGTTTCTTTATTAATTTCAACTATAACATTTTGGCGACGAGGAATTAGGAATCATGGAAGCAGCGTTGTGGGAAATGATTAACAGCCAACAAGAAATGATGGAAAAAATGTGCAAGGCAAACACAGAACTATTGGAGCGACTTATGAGATCTTCTTCAATGTCGTCTACTGTTGCTCCTTTTCGGATGTTCGATGACGAGAAAGAAAGTTGGGAAAGTTATCTTTTTCAATTGGAGCAGTTTTTCTCGGTAGATGCCGTAACAGAAAATAATTTACGCAGAGCACATTTTCTTTCAACGTGTGAGACTCATCTCAATGACATACTCAGGAATCTTTTTCAAGTAGAAGATGTTCTCCAATCGAGATCTTTACTTGTTGATATTTTGTGTTATGTGTTTTTGTGAATTGTAATGTCGGGTAAATTTCGGGTCGATTTTAGCAACATTAACCTGCCTGGATATAGCCTAATGCCATAATTCTTTTCTTCCCATGGCCTCGCCGTTTACGTTCGAAATGATATTGTTTACCAACTTTTACCACAATACGGCCTCTGTTCAAATACGTACTTTAATTTCATGTGGTCAAAATTCACCGTCCGTAACCATATCATTCACTACTGTCTTATTTATAGAAGCCCCAATTTAGATAGCAATTCAACCTCTAACGTGTTTAATGCGCTTTCTGAGTCCATAATAAGAATTGTCTCCCTTTATCCTCACCAAAGGAAAATATGTTGAGATCTTCGCTGAGTTTAACGAATTAACTCAACTTGTTGATGAGCCCACTCGGGTTCCAGATATTGAAGGCCATGCGGCCAACACTCTTGACCTATTTCTCACTTCTCATCCCGAAAAATACAGGGTTATAGTATCATCTCCTTTAGGCAAATCGGACCATTGTGTCATATCGGTAGATTTTTCGATTTCCGTCACAGTAAAAAAAGATAAAGTCCCTAAAAGAACTGTGTGGCAATATGAGAAAGCCAATTGGGACGGCCTGAATAATTTCTTTCGAAATTTTAATTGGTCATTGTGCTTTCTCGACGAAAATGCTGACCCATCAGCTGATATGATATCTAACGTAATATTCAACGGCATGAAAAATGTTGTTCCTCACAGAACAAAAAGTATCATCACCAAAGAAAATTCGTGGTTTGATTCAAGCTGTAAAGAGGCGATTAGGAATCGAGAAAGTAGTTTTCGTAAATTTAAAGACAACCCTACTGTAGAAAACCGAAATTTGTTCAAACGGGCCAGAAATATCTGTAATACTCAAATACAAAAGGCTAAGTTTTTGCATGACCATAAAGTAAGGCAAAAAACAGTGTTGTGTCCCAAAGGAAGCAAAAACTTTTGGTCTTTTGTGAAGAACATTAAGAGCTCGACCACGTCATCGGTCCCAAAGCTCGTTTTCAATGACTTTCCGTACGTAATTTGCTAGCAGCTCAATTTGCTGCCAACTCGACACTTCCTCATAGCATATTGGCTCCACCTGAGCTCGAGTCTGCAAAGTCTTTGATGAAGCAGATATTTTTTCGAACTCGCTCGGTTGCGAGAGTGCTCAAAGATCTCAACATACATACAGCCCTATTATCGTAACAGATCGGAACGAAATTCATTTCGATTTGTAAGAAATGTAAGATATTTGTATTATGATAACGTTTCCGATTGCTTAATCGGACATACCTCCGAAAAGAACGAAACAATGCGACGAAAATGTCAAACTCACCGCAACGCGTCTAGAATTCATGCGATGCATAGCGATAAAATGTGAAAATGGTGGGAACGCATTCGCAATTCATGCGATGCATGCCGATTTCTTGGTTTTTTGTTCTATACGATCTCTACGACAGAAAAGTGGTCGCGGAAGGGTGTACTTACAAAAAAACAAAACAAATAAAAACATGAATTCTGAGGAGGGGACAGAACTGTTGTAACTTGTAAGTAAACATTTTCATTCATTTTTTTCTGTTATTTAATGAAATGATATTTCTTTCAGAAAAAAAAAAAAACAAAAACAAACCAAATGCAATACCAAAAATTAGTCGAGTTGATGTTAACCAAACCCGATATAGCGCGAAATTTCACAAACCGGCCGCCTGAGGAGACAAATGCATTTTAGGAAAACATGAAAGAGGCTGTGAATTCTCTCGGTCCACCTTGCAGGGAAACATTGGCCTGGATAAAGGTTTGTGAACAAAACTTTATGTGACAATTTCTAATAACAATATTTTTATGCCCTTAGGTCTGGAGCGACTACAAAACATATATAAAAAGGAAGCTAATGGCTAACGCTAAAGAGTGTACGGCAACAGGTGGTGGTCCATATAGGCAAAAATCTTTCACCGATTTCGAAGAAAGTGTCATTGGGCTCATAAACATGAGGAGCTCATTGACAGGCGTACGTTCAACGTCTTTTGGAAGCACCACACTCGATGACGCCACTGTTCCAGACCAACTAACCACCCACACGCAACCCGCAGTAGCTCCTCAACCAGAACGGGGCACGAGTACGATAACTTTGGCGACAAAAAATAATAACGGGATTTGGTGGAGGGGTCAAATACAAGCATTTTTAACTATGAGAGGGGAGGGTCTATCTCCCCCCGTTTAGGCGGTAGTGGCAATTATACAAAAAATGACTTAAAATTTTAAAAAAATATTGTAGAACAACGGAAAAACTTACAGATACAATTTATATTTTTTATGAAAGCCAGAAATCTGCACTTTATAAAAAGTTTTAAATAAAGTGATTTCAATTTATATAAAAAAATTTGAAAAAATCACTTTGAGTATTATGTTTCTCGTGATTACAAATGCCAATAAAAAAAAAAATTGATGCAGTTAGTTGCTTTAATAAATTTTTTATCAAACGCTGCAAACTACTTTTTTATATGTCTTATAGTTTTTGAGATAATTGAAAAATAGTAAAACTATTGAAGTATTCAATATTTTCAAAAAACTATAGAAATACGTACGAATTTACAATAATGTTAGAAAATAGACTAGTGAAAGTATAAAAATTCATCAGACAGGTGCTTATATGCAATTAATTTCCGTATGCAACAACTTTCCGCATGGCCCGCTTCGCGGGGGCTCATTATTTTAACCCTTTTTCCGCAGGGTTAAGCTACTCGTGCTAAATATGAAAAAAGCAATTGTGTTTCTAACTGCAAGTTATTTGATCGCACTGAAAAAATTATAAAAGTATTAAAATTCATCAGACAGGTGCTTATGTGCAATTAATTTCCGTATGCAACAACTTTCTGCATGGCCCGCTTCGCGGGGGCTCATTATTTTAACCCTTTTTCCGAAGGGTTAAGCTGCTCATGCTAAATATGAAAATAGCAATTGTTTTTCTAACTGCAAGTTATTTGATCGAACTGAAAAAAGTATGAAAGTATAAAAATTCATCAGACAGGTGCTTATGTGCAATTAATTTCCGTATGGAACAACTTTCCGCATGGCCCGCTTCGCGGGGGCATTATTTTAACCCTTTTTCCGCAGGGTTAAGCTGCTCATGCTAAATATGAAAATAGCAATTGTTTTTCTAACTGCAAGTTATTTGATCGCACTGAAAAAAGTATAAAAGTATAAAAATTCATCAGACAGGTGCTTATGTGCAATTAATTTCCGTATGCAACAACTTTCCGCATGGCCCGCTTCGCGGGGGCTCATTATTTAAACCCTTTTTCTGCAGGATTAAGCTGCTCATGCTAAATATGAAAATAGCAATTGTTTTTCTAACTGCAAGTTATTTGATCGAACTGAAAAAAGTATAAAAGTATAAAAATTCATCAGACAGGTGCTTATGTGCAATTAATTTCCGTATGCAACAACTTTCCGCATGGCCCGCTTCGCGGGGGCTCATTATTTTAACCCTTTTTCCGCAGGGTAAAGCTGCTCATGCTAAATATGAAAATAGCAATTGTTTTTCTAGCTGCAAGTTATTTGATCGAACTGAAAAAAGTATGAAAGTATAAAAATTCATCAGACAGGTGCTTATGTGCAATTAATTTCCGTATGGAACAACTTTCCGCATGGCCCGCTTCGCGGGGGCTCATTATTTTAACCCTTTTTCCGCAGGGTTAAGCTGCTCATGCTAAATATGAAAATAGCAATTGTTTTTCTAACTGCAAGTTATTTGATCGCACTGAAAAAAGTATAAAAGTATAAAAATTCATCAGACAGGTGCTTATGTGCAATTAATTTCCGTATGCAACAACTTTCCGCATGG
Source organism: Melanostoma mellinum (assembly GCA_914767635.1). Lineage (NCBI taxonomy): Eukaryota > Metazoa > Arthropoda > Insecta > Diptera > Syrphidae > Melanostoma > Melanostoma mellinum. The sequence goes on along the minus strand of OU612059.1, from coordinate 119,635,287 downwards.
CCCGCTTCGCGGGGGCTCATTATTTAAACCCTTTTTCTGCAGGATTAAGCTGCTCATGCTAAATATGAAAATAGCAATTGTTTTTCTAACTGCAAGTTATTTGATCGAACTGAAAAAAGTATAAAAGTATAAAAATTCATCAGACAGGTGCTTATGTGCAATTAATTTCCGTATGCAACAACTTTCCGCATGGCCCGCTTCGCGGGGGCTCATTATTTTAACCCTTTTTCCGCAGGGTAAAGCTGCTCATGCTAAATATGAAAATAGCAATTGTTTTTCTAACTGCAAGTTATTTGATCGAACTAAAAAAAGTATAAAAATTCATCAGACAGGTGCTTATGTGCAATTAATTTCCGTATGCAACAACTTTCCGCATGGCCCGCTTCGTGGGGGCTCATTATCTTAACCCTTTTTCCGCAGGGTTAAGCTGCTCATGCTAAATATGAAAATAGCAATTGTTTTTCTAACTGCAAGTTATTTGATCGCACCTGTCTGATGAATTTTTATACTTTCACTAGTCTATTTCCTAACATTGGGTGGTATGCATAAAACATAGTAAATGCTTTTACTTGAGTATTTCTAAGTATATACTATTTTTGGTATGCATAAAAATGCGGCAAATGCTGAAAATTAAGTATTTGCTTTCGAGAATAGTTTTTACTTTTTTGGATGAACTTTTTTAGTACATACTTCAATCCGTATGCATAAGAACTAGTAAGTACTATTTTTCTGTAGCAAATACTTGGTTTTTTTAAGTTTACTAAATAGCAAGTTGGAAATTTCATAGTACATACTTTTTTGATTCAAACCATATATTAGGTAGGTGGGAAGCGAAAAAAAATCAGTGTTGCGTCAAATTTCGAATAAATCAGAGTGTTGTTTATAATTAAATTTTGTTGCAGCTAATAATATTAACTAAAATGGCAGCATTTGTGCGTATTAATTCTAATAAAGTATATAAAGATCGAAGGTCGGATTTTGGGGCTAATTTTAAACAGTTATATCGTTTTGAGATGGAAAACTTAGATTGGTTAAGTGAATACTTTATTGGTAGGCCATAGCAATAATTTTATAATTTAAAATAACAACAGTCTATTGGTGCCTTATACAAAAGAAGTAATATTTCTAATAATAAATATTATAAAACATACCTACTATGAAAAATTTTTATTTAGTGACCAAAACTCAATACTGTTGTATTTTATATTCCTTAGTCTTAGTGTTCGTGTTAAAATATAATTATAATCTATATGTTTTAAGGAATTCAAACTGAAACTAGAGGAGGGGCAACTTCTCATCAACTTTGCTTTTTTAATTGACGATTCTTGAGATTTATTCATTAAGACTCTATGTTTTTTCAAAATGCGAACAAAAGCTAAGTGCATTTGGCTAATTGAAAAGCCTGTGCTAGTCATGACTAATAAATTGACTTTCAATTTGTGACTTACAAAATACCAGAGACCAGACACAGATGTAAGCAAACAAGGATAAAATAAACAGTTGATTTCAATAGTCATAGCGGTAGCGATAAAGCTATCAAAAAAACAATTTCATTCAAATGAATTATGAAAGAAACAAGAAAATAAAAGTATTTACTATCAATTTTAGATGAATTCTAGTAATTACTTGGATGAATTTAGTAAATACTGAAAGTATATGCTATAAGTAGGAACTTTTTTTTATGCATACGAAATGAAGTAAATACTATAAAATCAACCTTTTACTTAAAATAAAAGTACATACTTTTAGCATTTACTTTCAGTAAATACTGCCGTTTTATGCATATCACCCATTGTTGTAAATTCGTACGTATTTCCATAATTATTTGAAAATTGCTTACTTCAATAGTTTTACTATTTTTCAATTATCTCAAAAACTATAAGACATAGAAAAAGCAGTTTACAGAGTTTGATAGCAAATTTATTAAAGCAACTAACTGCATCAATTTTTTTATTGGCATTGTAATCAAGAGAAACATAATACTCAAAATGATTTTTTCAAATTTTTTTTCCTAAATTTTGACTTTGAAGTCAGTTATTTCAAAAACTATAAATTGAAATCACTTCATTTAAAATTTATTATAAAGTGCAGATTTTTGGCTTTCATAAAAAGTATAAATTGTCTGTAAGTTTTCCCGTTGTTCTACAATAATTTTTTTTAGATTTTAAGTCAATTTTTATAAAATTGCCCCTACCGCCTAAACGGGGGGAGATAGACCCCCCCTCCCAAAGCAAAAAATGCTTGTATTGAACCCCTCCAATAAATCCCGTTATTATTTTTTGTCGCCAAAGTTATCGTACTCTCCCCCAGAACGGCAAAGAAGAAAACCGCTCACATCAATACAGCTTCTTCAAAAACAAGTTCGGTTACAGGAGTCAACCAGTAAGTCCATCAAGGATATTGTTGAAAATTGAATAAAGTATGATTTACCCTATTTATAAATACATAACGTATTCCGTATGTACACACATTCTTAGATTGATTCGTTCATATATAACCTACATACATATGTATTTATATTTAACTCTTTCTTTTCTTCTATGATTTTCTGTTAGATTTTAAGCGCAAATAAAATCAGTTGTCACGAGATTATAGACCCGAAAAGATCGGTTGTTTAATTTCCTACTAGGTAACGTCGGTTTACTGTTCTCTCCAAGGGTTATTTTTGACATGGTGCCGAAACCCGGGAACATTGCCTAGTTTAAATTTAATTACGTGATAACTCTTGCATTACGCCCGCGACATAAGAAAAAAGAAATTAATTCAAAGATCGATAAAATGGAGCTGCAAGCGCGCGCCGGTTACCGCAGTCAAATAACCAAAATAGTAAACGAAGCTACGGAATTTTTAAAAACAACAAAAATAAGAGATTTGGAGGATGTGGCTAAATTGGACAGCATCGACGAAGATCTTGCATCGTACCTTCAACGTCTCACGACAGCAAATGAAAATCTTCGAGCTATCAACAGTGATATTCAGACTAGAAGCATAAACCATAATAAATAAACCAGAGAAGATAGCCGAATATGAAGACTTGGCTGTAGGAATGATGGCGAGGTTACAAGTTCGCTTGGCGAAAGTACAGGCTCAAATCAGTCCCTACCAAAATGATGTTAGTGGTCCACGTCAACCTTCAACGTCGAAAGCACACGGCACGAAGCTTCCCAAATTAGAGCTCAAAAAGTTTTCAGGTGACCACCAAGAGTGGATTCGTTTCTGGGAAAACTTTCGTACTACAGTACATGAAAATGAGGCATTGAGCGGTGCTGAAAAATTCAATTTTTTGCAGTGTGTTCTAACAGGAAATGCAGCGAAGAATATATCAGGTTTCACTCCCACTGACACCTGCTATGATGGAGCTATCTCCCTTTTGCAAGAGGAGAATGGAGACACAGAAAAATTAATAGACAAATTAATGCAACAGCTCATGTCTCTTCCAACGGTGCATGTAAAAACGGACGCAACGGGACTAAGAAATCTGTACAACACAGTAATTGCTTGCAGTCGTTCACTGACAGCTTTAGGTGTTCCCTATTCTCACTACTACATAATGCTTAAAACAGTTCTTTTGAAATGCATGCCAAACGAGCTTCGAATAGACTACCACCGAATACAGAAAGAGAGTTTGTCAAAAAGGGAAGATGCCAATGATTCGGCTTCCGATACCGGTTCTACTCTTTCTTTCGATGGAGACAAACAAGTTAAAAACATTTTGAGATTCCTTAAGCAAGAAGTAGAGTCTATAGAACGAGCAGGCGTTAATAAATCTACATCACGAGTGAGCGCACATCATGCATTTCCATCGACAGCAGCTGGCCTTTTCGCGTCGACGCAAACCGATATACCATGCTTGTTTTGCAAATCTGCTGAGCATGTAGCGATGGAGTGCAACAGCTCGTTAAGCAAAGCGGATAAAAAACGTATGTTGAAAGAAGATGGCAGGTGTTTTCGATGCATTATGAAAGGTCATACGGCGAAATTTTGTGAAGCGAGAGGTTTGTATTGCAAAAAGTGCAGACGTAGTCACCTTACTTCGTTGTGTAACACAAACAAATCACCATCTGTCACTGAAGAGCAAACAAAACCCAAAGAAAATTCGACTTCTATTTCCATGCTCAATCCAGTTTTACATTTGTCTGTGCCAAGTATTTCGAGAAGTAATAAAAAGTCTTTGGTGTTTTTGCAAACCGCGAGATGTCTGGTATCCGGAAATAATGCGTTCGCGGCTACCAACAAGTTATTTGTTCGACTGATTATAGATGGTGGCAGCCAACGCACATTTATTAAAGAAGCGGTTGCAAGCAAACTCAATCTGCCAACAAACGATTTCGTCAATTTATCAATAATTCCTTTCGGCCAAAAACAGCATTCCTGTGCGCACGCAGCGTATGAAAATAGTGAAAATTATTTTAAAAAGTCATTTCAGCGAAAGGTCTGTGGAAGTGTCTGCTGTTGTTGTTCCAGAGATCTGCTTAGACGTCTTGGTTGCTCCGAAGAGTAATAGTCCCTCGTTAGACGGCTTCCGTTTGGCTGATTCAAATTCTTGTGGATTTGAGCAAGAAGAAGGTGTAAGTGTCCTAGTCGGAGCGGATAATTATTGGCAGGTAGTAACTGGGAAATATCACAGAATAACAAGTCTTTTGACAGCAGTAGACACGGCTTTTGGGTGGACGCTCCAGGGTCCTTGCGACACAGGTGAAATAGTCTGTAATAAAACGTTTCAACTCTTTTCAGCTCGACATCCCTCGAATCAATGTGGAACTTGGAAAGTTTAGGGATACGAAGCGATGAAGTTGAAATGAATGAGTTCACTAAAGAACTTCAAGAAAAATGTATCCGGAAAACAGAGACAAGGTACGAAGCAAAGCTGCCCTGGAAAACTATAAATGAACTTTTAGAAAATAGTAAAGAAATGGCTCGGGCAAGATTGAACACCCTCCTCAGAAGACTTCGAAGAGAACCATCTAAACTTCGAGAATACGACACAGAAATGCGGCATTTTATAGCATCAGGTTATGCGGAGAGAGTTGTTACTAGTGGTCAAGCAGCTAAGAACGTGTATTACATGCCCCACTGCGCCGTTTATCGCCCAGAAAAAGCAACTACAAAGATTCGAATTGTATTCGATGCCTCGTCCAATTTACCAGGTAAATTATCGTTGAATGAATGTTTATGGACGGGCTCAAATTTACTTCCAGACATGCTACAAATTTTGTTGAATTTCCGTACCGGTGAAATTGGATTAGTGGCTGATATTGAAAAAGCATTTCTTCAAATTGTACTAGCAGAGAAGGAAAGGGATAGCCACCGTTTTATCTGGTATTCTCAGAACGACGATGGAACTACAAACTTCGCATCCGAAGCAGAGTACCGAATGACTCGCGTTACATTTGGGGTGTTTTCTAGTCCGTTTTTGTTATCAGCGACGATGGCTCTTCACATAAGCACCCAAGCAAAAGAGTTTCCAGACACGTGTAGCATTCTGAGTAAGTCGTTTTATATGGATGATCTTGTTTCAAGCGTAGATAGGCAAAGTGATGCAGAGAAATTTTGTAAAGAGGCGACAGAAGTGTTCAAGCGAGCATATATGAATCTTAGAAAATGGCGTTGCAATAACCCTGACATACAAAATTCTCTTGAGGCGACAGATGGATTAGTTCAACCAGTTTTGGGCGTGTTATGGAACGTTAGTAGCGATGAATTGATGTCAAATTTCAGTTTGGATTTTTTGGAAACCTTGGTGCTGCCTACGAAGCGTAATTTATTAAAGATTATAGCGAGAGTGTTCGATCCATTAGGATTCGTAAGCCCTATTGTAATCAAGCTTAAAATTTTATTTCAGGCTTTGTGGAGAAATAAAGTCAATTGGGACCAGCCCTTAGATGCAGAAGCTAGCCAAAAATACGTCACTTGTTTCAAGGACTTCAGACTAGTTCCCAAAATTTCAATGCCTAGGTGGCTTGGGATCAAAGCTGAATTGACGTCCATTGAAATGCACATATTTTCCGATACCAGTCAGAAAGCCTTTGGGGCTGTCGCATTCTTAAGACTCCAGAATGCCAACCTTGAAACTAATGTCCAGTTTGTGTGTGCCAAGGCCCGTGTTGCACCACTCAATGAAAAGAAAACAGATGATCTAACCATACCAAAGCTAGAACTCACTGCTGCGTTGGTTGCCGCCAGACTTTGTTCTTATTTTAAGAAATCAAATATTCCATTTCAAAGAGTGTCTTTGTGGACTGACTCGCAAATCACCCTACATTGGATACTAGGTGAGGCTCGCAAGTGGAAACCCTACGTATTCAATTGCGTTAAGGAAATACAACAGCTTACAAATCCGAACGACTGGCGTCATTGTTCCGGAAAAGAAAACCCTGCAGATTTGCTCACAAGAGGGATATCAGTAGACAAGTTTTCTTCATCATCACTGTGGAGGGAGGGTCCATCTTGGTTGAAGGAAGATCAAAGCTACTGGCCTGCTGTTAGTGTTTTGTCCGCTAATGATGCTGCTGTAATGTTGCTGCCTGTGTTTCAAAAGGAAAATGCTGCCGAAATTAAAACCTATGCAGAACCACTGTTGCGTTTCGAAACAATAAGTAACTGGAAGAGATTGTTGAGAATCACCGCGTACGTTGCTCGAGGTGTCAACGTGCTGCTTAAAAAGTGGTACCCTTTTTGGGCTACCAAAAGAGGAAGACCGATTCATACTTCAAGGTTCTTACAAGCAGCTGAAATGGAGAAAGCAGAAATATATTGGATAAGTTATTTGCAATTTACATCGTTTTCTAATGAAATCGTTTCTTTACAGAAGGGGAAAGCTATTTCGCGATCGTCTACCCTTCTGACGCTCAATCCATTTGTTGATGGTCAAGGATTGCTTCGTGTGGGAAGTCGACTTACCCAGCTAGACGAGCCGCTAGATGTTAATAGCCCAATCATTCTACCTAAACACGGTCATTTGAGTAAACTGATAGCAGCCTATTTTCACGAATGTGCCTTGCACCGCGGAGTCAACACCGTATTAGCGCGGCTGCGAGAGAAATTTTGGTTGCCAGGTGGAAGGCAATTGATCAAGAAAGTCACCGAATCATGTCATCTTTGTCGGAGGCTCAGGGGAAAGGCCGCATCCCAACCTTTTGCTCCTTTACCAAGAGATCGACTTAAGGCTTCAAAGCCCTTTGAAACCGTGGGAGTGGATTTCGCTGGACCTCTTTACACATTCCAATGACATTCAAAGCAAGGTATATATTATGATTTTTACGTGTGCAGCAGTCCGTGCAGTGCATCTAGAGCTAGTGCTTAACTTATCAACGGAGTGCTGCCTTCTAGCCATACGGCGTTTTATATCAAGAAGAGGCACACCCACAACCATACACTCAGATAACGCGAAAACCTTTAAAAAGGCTTCAACCGATTTAAAGTTGCTGGCCGACATTCTCAACAGCGAAATTTTCTTCGGCTTCCTAAGCAATCGTGGAATAAATTGGAAGTTTAGCGTGGAAAGAGCCCCTTGGTGGGGTGGATTTTGGGAAAGGATGGTAAAAAGTGTGAAGGACGTTCTCAAGGCCACGGTTTGGAAGGCAAAAATCAACAATGAAGAGCTTTATACGCTTCTAACCGAAGCCGAGCGGATCGTAAATATGAGACCTATGACTTACATAAGCAATGACCCAATGAATCTGGCTCCCTTGACGCCAGAAAGTTTTCTTATCACTTGCTCCAAGGTAATTGATAACGAGAGCAAAGGGAGAGCCCTTGCTTCAGATCTTCGAAGCAAACGGAAATCCAAGTTCCAGCTTACATCTTTCTATGGAAGCGATGGAAAGCTGAATATCTTAAAATCTTACGTTCCGCACATCATTCAACACATACATTTGCAAACGAAATCCGACTGGGTGATGTTGTGCTGGTATATGATGCCAGCTCCCCTCGTATCCACTGGAAGCTAGCTGTTGTCGAGACCTGCTACCCCGGAAGAGATAATAAGATCAGAGCTTGTGAAGTTCGGTTCGCTGACGGCAAGAGATTTCGACGTGCAGTTCAACTCTTATATCCACTGGAGATCCAGCCGGGCCGCTCGGAGGATGTTGAAAATTGAATAAAGTATGATTTACCCTATTTATAAATACATAACGTATTCCGTATGTACACACATTCTTAGATTGATTCGTTCATATATAACCTACATACATATGTATATATATTTAACTCTTTCTTTTCTTCTATGATTTTCTGTTAGATTTTAAGCGCAAATAAAATCAGTTGTCACGAGATTATAGACCCGAAAAGATCGGTTGTTTAATTTCCTACTAGGTAACGTCGGTTTACTGTTCTCTCCAAGGGTTATTTTTGACAGATATCGCGTATAGAACCAAGAGGATGGAACAATCTTTAAGAGAGTTAAAAGAAATAGAAAAGGAGAAGCTGGAAGAAATACGAAATACCAATAGAATTGCTAATCAAAAGCTGCAATTAAAAGCGAGGATGCTGGAACTGGACATCCAAAGGAACATCATTATGATGCAGTAAAACTGAACAATTTATCAACTAAGGCTATTTATGAAGTGATATTTTTTTTTAAGTGTAAATAAGTTTTTTTTTAAATTGAATTGGACTGAAGTTTGAGTTTTTTTTGAAGTTTTTTGTTTTGTTTTCTTGATACATATTTGTTTATTAGGTTTCTAAGAGTCAATAAAAAATAATTTTTTATAAGTAATTCTGAAGTATTTCATTCCTTGCATTTGTTGCTTGGCTGTGATACTGAGATCTGGTTGTGAAGCTTTCATCATTTATCGTAACATTCTCGTCTTCGGGATTTCCCTCGACAAAATCACTATCAACATTGAAATGAATGCATACGTTATGCAAAGCAGAGCAGACGTTGACAATTTGAGCCGCCTATTGCGGAGTATAATGCAGCTGCCGAGCTCCTAACAAGCAGCGAAATCTGTTTTTCAGCAAACCTATTGTTCTTTCAACTACATTTCGTGCTTTAAAATGGGATTTATTGTACCGACTTTGAGGACTATCTTGAATTGGTGTTCTGTATGGTGTCATTAACCATGGTTCCAACGGATATCCAGCATCTCCTTTAAAATCATAAATGAATATTTATTTTTGAGTATTGTGTTATACTCACCCAAGATGTATTCCCCTATAACACCGTTTTGGAACCTTTGCTCAAAATGACTTCGTTGAGGACTGATGTTCCATACGTGTGAGTCGTGGTTTGCTCCTTGGTAATTGCTATTAACGGCTGCAAGTTTGTCTTTAACGGACAAAGCATCGGATCGAGAAGGTGCTGGTATTCGGTTTTGAATCACATTTAAAACGTAATTAAATGCAGATTGGTTCAAGCGAAAATTCTTTTTGAAGCTAAAGATAATTTTTACAAAACAAATTAATTAAAATTTTAAACTTTGCTATGTGAACTTACGCTGTATCTGAAAGTTGGAAAACATCTGAAGAATTTCTAAGTGTTGTTCTTTTTTGTTTACTTGACGTTCTTCTCTCATATCGATAAGCTTCCAAAAATAATGCTGCGCTATCCATGATTCACAGACTCACTATGAATTTATTTCACATATGTTTTATGTCAACTACATGCGTCGTTACGCGTCAGTATTTCCTTTACGAAACGGATACCATAAAAAAACCAAATGTTACGATCGGAACTTCTCTACGATCGTATCTTTTTCCGATCTGTTACGATAATAGGGCTGATAATTTCGCTGGTCCAGATGGTATCCCGCCGTTATTCTGAAGAGGTGTTCTTCTACGCTGGCAAAACCACTGCGTAAACTTTTCCATCTTTCCTATTCGGCTGGGATTCTCCCGAGCAGATGGAAAACTGCTTTTGTCCAGCCCGTCCTTAAAAAAGGCGAATCTTCCTCCCCTTCCAATTACCGTCCAATTGCACTAACGTCCCTTCTTTCCAAGGTCATGGAAACGTTGATCGACCGTCAACTTATGAAATATCTTGAAGAACGAAAGCTTCTTAATGACCGTCAGTACGGCTTTCGTAGCAAACGGTCCACTGGGGATTTTATGGCTTATCTCACCGAAAAGTGGAACCAATCCTTACATTGTTTTGGAGAAAGTAAGATTATTGCGCTTGATATTTCTAAAGCATTTGATAGAGTTTGGCATCAGGCTCTTTTATCGAAAATGCGTGCTTTTGGTATCGACGAGCCTCCTCTTCGTTGGATTAGAAACTACCTTTCCGACCGTTCAATACATGTTTTATTGGATGGTTTCAAGTCTGATACCCATTTCATAAATGCTGGTGTGCCCCAGGTCTCCGCTTTGTATCCGACTCTCTTCCTCATTTTCATAAATGATCTCTTGTCTGAAACTTCTAATCCTCTCAACTGTTTTGCTGACGACTCGACCCTCAGCTTTTCATATTCGTTTCCAAATTCACGTCCCTGCTCTTCGGATGTGAAACTGGAACGGTTGCGTATGATAAATAAACACCCCTATTACAGATGACAACCCAACTGAAAATTGGGTTGTGTGCCCGTGTTATATATATGAGAAGACAACCCAATTTCAGTTGAGTTGACATCCATAATAGGTGTAAAAATAAATAAAAAAATAAATAGGGTGGCGCAACAGAACGAGGAGCCCCTGCATTAAGATTCACAAAAATTCAAAAGCAACGTGCATCGGTGTCTCCTTTCAAAACCTCTCCTTTTTTCCTAAATTCTCGCACTGTTTTTTAAAACATTAAAAGGGTAGTCATAACCTCTTGATGTGCGCGATAGTTATAAAAGAAAAAAAATGTAAGTATTTATTCCTAAAAGAACTTACTGGGAAGTTTACAAAACATTTTCGAAATAAATTGCACGTGCTGGCGCAAATTTTTTCGTCAAAAAATGGTGTCTGGTCAGACATATGCTGATTGGATAGCTGACCTGCGTGGTTTGGCGAGAGACCGTTAGAAAGTCATGTCCCGCATGTTTTATTCATCATGAGAGAAGCAATTGTAGATACATCAACTCCATTTGTGATGTCTGTAAACGCAAAGGTCACATAAAAAGTGTGTGCTTAAGTAAGCAGTTTAAGAGAGAAGACAATCATTCGCAGAAAAAGAGGGGAAATCGTTCATTTAGCTCATGGGGCAAACAGACTACTACACATAATATAAATTTAGTTGATGAGTGCATGCAATTGCAATCACCAAGCAATCTGATGAGGAAGTGTTCACAACTCGAATGTAAACTGATAAACATAATCGAAAAATATTTATTATGTTGCAGGTTAACAATCGTCCAATTTGTTTTCAGTTGGACACAGGAGCTTTTTGTTCCATTGTAGCTCAGCCAGGCTATGAAAGCCTTGGAAAACCTCACTGCTTACCCACAACTCGTATCTTGAAAGCTTACGGAGATGTAATAGTGCCAGTCAAAGGTGTTTGCAATGTTAATGTTTGTTGGGATAATCAGTTGTACCGTTTGCCGTTGTTAGTTGTTAACTGCGAACGAGGAGCAAATATTATGGGACTAGATTGGTTTGATGCCTTACATTTTAAAGCCAATTGGGTGAAAGAAGATAATGTACTGCAGATTGCATTAGATTCTAGAGAAGAGCTTCATCAAAAACTTTGCAGACTCGAGCTCACGTGGAGCCAATATGCTATGAGGAAGTGTCGAGTTGGCATCAAATTGAGCTGCTAGCAAATTACGTACGGAAAGTCATTGAAAACGAGCTTTGGGACCGATGACGTGGTCGAGCTCTTAATGTTCTTCACAAAAGACCAAAAGTTTTTGCTTCCTTTGGGACACAACACTATTTTTTGCCTTACTTTTTGGTCATGCAAAAACTTGGCTTTCTGTATATGAGCATTACAGATATTTCAGGCCCGTTTGAACAAATTTCGGTTTTCTACAGTAGGGTTATCTTTAAATTTTCGAAAATTACTTTCTCTATCCCTAATCGCCTCTTTACAGCTTGAATCAAACCACGAATTCTCTTTGGGGATGATACTTTTTGTTCTGTGAGGAACAAAATTTCTCATGCCGTTAAGAATTACGTTAGATATCATATCAGCTGATGGATCAACGTTTCCGTCGAGAAAGCACAATGACCAATTAAAATTTCGAAAGAAATTATTCAGGCCGTCCCAATTGGCTTTCTCATATTGCCACACAGTTCTTTTAGGGACTTTATCTTTTTTTACCGTGACGGAAATCGAAAAATCTACCGATATGACACAATGGTCCGATTTGCCTAAAGGAGATGATACTATAACCCTATATTTTTCGGGATGAGAAGTTTGAAATAGGTCAAGAGTGTTGGCCGCATGGCCTTCAATATCTGGAACCCGAGTGGGCTCATCAACAAGTTGAGTTAATTGGTTAAACTCAGCGAAGATCTCAACATATTCTCCTTCGGGTGTTGTCTGGCTAGAATGTCGAAGCCAACGAGTATTGTGTACATTGAAATCGCCCGCAATTGCGATTTCAGTGTGAGGATATAGGGAAACAATTCTTACTATGGAGTCAGATAGCGCATCAAACTCGTTAGAGGTCGAATTGCTATCTAAATTGGGGCTTCTATAGATAAAACAATAATGAATGATTTGCTTACGGACGGTGAATTTTAACCACATGAAATTAAAGTTCGTATTAGAACAGAGGCCGTATTGTGGTAGAATCTGGTAAGCAATATCATTCCGAACGTATACGGCGAGGCCATGAGATGAAAATAATAATGGCACTAAGCTATATCCAGGCAGGTTGAACTCTGAGGGATCAGAATCAACACCCACCTGTGTTTCATTCAGTGCCAAAACAGCTGGCGTGCATTTTGCAGTGTGTGCGTACACAGCAAAGAAATTCGATCGCAACCCTCTAATGTTGCTAAAATCGACAGTAAATTTACAATTGATGCCAAGTGTCTGTTCCTCCTACGTAACTATCACCGTCAAGGGTTCCGTTCTTTGGTCTCCGTTAACGCGAGAGCAACGCACATCGTTCGACTTCGCTAACACCAATCAGAAGTGTCCACGTCAAATCCACACCCAATTTTGCATCCTTTTCTATTATACTACGACCCCCGACGAGAGTCAGTGCCTATCAGCAGCCACACTGTTTACAGAGATGGCCGCCTGTTCGAGAGTTCGACACTCAAACTCGACAAAACGTCAAAAATAGTCGAAACGCCGCCCTCAAAGTGACCGCCAGCCGCCAGCAATGCCGAAGACAGCAAACAATTTTCTGAAAATTTTCACAGAAATTTTGGCATAAAAAAACCATTTACCACAAATGTATGATTTTGAATTAATCGAATCAATAAAGTTTAAATATTGAAGAAACTTTTGGAGGTAAATTTCAACTAATTACTATATTTTTCACGGAGAAAAATTCCGTGTGCCCCAGGTCTCCGCTTTGTCTCCGACTCTCTTCCTCATTTTCATAAATGATCTCTTGTCTGAAACTTCTAATCGTCTCAACTGTTTTGCTGACGACTCGACCCTCAGCTTTTCATATTCGTTTCCAAATTCACGTCCCTGCTCTTCGGATGTGAAACTGGAACGGTTGCGTATGATAAATAAAATAAATAAAAAAATGAATAGGGTGGCGCAACAGAACGAGGAGCCCCTGCATTAAGATTCACAAAAATTCAAAAGCAACGTGCATCGGTGTCTCCTTTCAAATCCTCTCCTATTTTCCTAAATGCTCGCACTGTGTTTTAAAACATTAAAAGGGTAGTCATAACCCCTTGATGTGCGCGATAATTATAAAAGAAAAAAAAATGTAAGTATTTATTCCTAAAAAGAACTTACTGGGAAGTTTACAAAACATTTTCGAACTAAATTGCACGTGCTGGCATCGAGGTGCAAATTTTTGCGTCAAAAAATGGTGTCTGGTCAGACATATGCTGATTGGATAGCTGACCTGCGTGGTTTGGCGAGAGACTGTGCATTTATGTGTGCAAAGAGGGGTGCAACGAGTCATACGCAGATTTCATGATACGTGACATGTTCACTTTCTACACTCCCCACGAGTCTGTGAGGATCGCCGCAACGCAAAAGAAAAATCCAACTTTAAATGAGTTAGAAGAAATTGTAACTGCTTACGAGTCTACCAAAGCCGCATCTGAAATCATGCATGGAAGCAGCACTTCCCCCACAGCAGCTGTGGCAGGTACTGACGTGAATGTTCTCCAGTTAAAGAGTCAACAAAATAAATCGAACACAAAAATGCTTCCCGTTAGAAAGTCATGTCCCGCATGTTATATTCATCATGAGAGAAGCAATTGTAGATACATCAACTCCATTTGTGATGTCTGTAAACACAAAGGTTTAAGAGAGAAGACAATCATTCGCAGAAAAAGAGGTTAAATCGTTCATTTAGCTCATGGGGCAAACAGACTACTACACATAATATAAATTTAGTTGATGAGTGCACGCAATTGGAATCAGACCAGCAATCAGATGAGGAAGTGTTCACAACTCGAATGTAAACTGATAAACATAATCGAAAAATATTTATTATGTTGCAGGTTAACAACCGTCCAATTTGTTTTCAGTTGGACACAGGAGCTTCTTGTTCCATTGTAGCTCAGCCAGGCTATGAAAGCCTTGGAAAACCTCACTGCTTACCCACAACTCGTATCTTGAAAGCTTACGGAGATGTAATAGTGCCAGTCAAAGGTGTTTGCAATGTTAATGTTTGTTGGGATAATCAGTTGAACCGTTTGCCGTTGTTAGTTGTTAACTGCAAACGAGGAGCAAATATTATGGGACTAGATTGGTTTGATGGCTTACATTTTAAAGCCAATTGGGTGAAAGAAGATAATGTACTGCAGATTGCATTAGATTCTAGAGAAGAGCTGGAGTCCCGAGCCAAGTTGTTGTGCAGAAAGCATGAACAAGTTTCTCGTACAGATCTAGGTTGCAGCAAGTTTTTTGTTGCACACCTCACGTTGAAACCTAACAGCACGCCGGGTTATTTCAAATATCGTCCGGTGCCTTTCGCACTTTAAATAACAGTAAAAAACGAATTCGAACGTTTGAAGACATTGGGGATTCTGCGAGCCGATGGGCAGCACCCATAGTCGTTTGCAGTAAGCCTAGTGGTGATTTCAAAATAACTATAAATCCTCAACTTGAAATCGACAGGCATTCAGTGCCCCGTATTCAAAAACTTTTTCATAAGTTACAAGCTGGGCGTTTTTTCGTTCAAAAGTGGACTTATCAGACACTTATTTGCAAATTCTTCTCGACGACGAATCAAAAAAATGTGCGTAGTGAATACTGAGTTTGGACTTTTTGAGTACCAACGTCTTCCTTTTGGTACCTCCAGCTCCACAGGAATTTTTCAGCGATATATGGATCAGCTTATTGCCGATTTGAACTTTAGTGTATCATATCTTGATGATGTTATCATCTCTGGTAGAACCTGCCAGGAATATCTTGATAGCTTAGACATTTTTCTGAAGCGATTAGAGCGTCATGGACTACGCTGCCGTTTGAATAAGTGCCATTTTGCTCGAAGGGAAATCGAGTATATAGCTAGGTTCCACATTTCACTTTGACGTGAAATGAAATCGAAATCGACCGAAATTAAGATTGGGTGTTCTGCATTTCATTTTTATCGATATCGATTTCATATTTTTCGAAATCGAAGTGAATCGAAAGCGCTGCGTTCCACAATTCGATTTCGCCGGTTTCCAAGTGATTTGAAATCACCCTAATTTATCTGTGTGGAATGGTAGAAGAAAACAGACGCGTTTAAAAATGTAAGTAAAAAAACTTCGTCCCAACCACAAAATTGGTTTATTTTACTAGAAATTTGTTTTTAACAAGGGAAAGAATAAAAATACTGCACAAGAGGAAATATTCATAAACTTGATTCATGAAAGGAGATCGTGTCGTCGACGATTCTTTTCGATTGTCTCTCTCAATTTCCTGCTGAGATAAAGATTTTCGATTTTTTCGATGAGGTTTACGCGGCCGTCGTAGATGAATTTCCCATAACGCAGCCCGCATTGCAGAAGTATCCAAACATGATACGACATTAAAATTGGTTTACAAGTATGTCATTGGGGGATGGCCGAAGTATTTGCCAACAACAGAAAGCAGTTTGTTGCCGTATTTTTGAAGGAGACTAAGCTTGTCTCTGACTGCTGGAGTTTTGGTTTACCAAGGCGAAAACCCAAGAGTAGTGGTTCCAGATAGTCTACGTTGCAAAGTCTTAATACTCCTTCATGAAGGACACTGGGGAATAACGCGAACAAAGCAATTAACCCACCGTTACTGTTGGTGGCCAAATATCGACGAAGACCTCTCAGAAAAACTAAACCAATGCACTACATGCCAGTTAAACGCCAGCACCCTTACAAAAGAATACCAAAGCTGGCCAGTTACCGAAGAAGTTTGGGAGCGTTTACCCGTTTACATGTTGACTTCGCGGGGCCATTTAAGGGTTTTTCTTGGCTAATCGTAGTGGATTCCAAGTCGAGATTTCAGTTCGTGGTTCGGATGTCCTCAACAACTACAAAAGCTACCGTAAATGCATTTAGTTCAATATCTTGTCTAGAGGGACTACCTCATACATTGGTGTCAGACAATGGACTCCAATTTGTATCAGAAGAATTTAAAAAGTTCTGTAATATTTATTCGATTCGTCCCATTCGATCCGCTCCTTTCAATCCCGAATCAAATGGAGCTGCGGAAAGAATGGTCCGAAAATTTTAAAATGCACTTATAAAAATGTACAGGATAAGCCAAACTGTGCTGAGGCCTTATCTGTTTTCTTGTATCGTTGCCTTCCAGATGAAAACGGAGTTTCGCCTGCTGAGAAGTTACATGGGCGTCGACATAGAAATCTATTATCGCCTTTGTTTCCAGAAATACCAAAAGAGGAGTTACCAAGTGCATCAAAGTTCCGTCCAGGACAAACAGTTTTTGTAAGGCAGTACTTGCAGAAGAAGAAATGGATAGAAGGCATCATTAAGCGACCCATAGGAAGGATAGAAATTTATTATCGCCTTTGTTTCCAGAAATACCAGAAAAGGAGCTACCAAGTGCATCAAAGTTCCGTCCAGGACAAACAGTTTTCGTAAGGCAGTACCTGCAGAAGAACAAATGGATAGAAGGCATTACTAAGCGACCCATAGGAAGGATGATGTATTTAGTAGAAACCAGCAATGGAGTATGGAGGCGGCATCAAAATCAGATATGAAATAGAACACCAAAAAATCCGCTAAGCAAAAAAGATTATACACCAATTCCGATGGCAAGTAGAATGAGTTCTGGTTTTAATCCAATTTCAGTGCATTAACGACCATAAACCCAGCACCAGGGTTTGACGATTCTGAAATCATCTTCAATCCAAACAGTAGCTCCGTAAACATCGATCTCACTTCACCCAATATAAAAGGATTCTCACCTTAATCATCGTGCCAAGCCCCAGCAGACGACATTTTATTTGAAACTGTCCCAAACCAAACCACATTATCACCACTACAACCAGAGGCGCTAGTGCTTCCTGAAACATCGCCAATTTCGTCAACGTTGAGACGTTCTGAGAGAGTACGAAATAAGACCCTTAGAATTGCCAAAAAATAAGTGCATGGGAAATGTTGTTACTATGGCAACGCCTTTATTCTCAAACAACAATGGCAATGCCTATCAGGTAATGACAACGTCATCTGTCATTCATTGACTACAAGGAGTAATATTGACCCCCTCCCACACAATTTTTGTTTTGTCTTGACCAAACCTATCCATCCTGAGCGTTTGGCAAAGTGTATCGAAAACACCCCACATAAATAAAAGAAAATTCTAAAAGTTATTAATTATAAAAATAATTTAAATATTGAGAGCGGTGAAAATTTTTTTTACTTTTTTCTGTACGCTATTTAAAACACATTTCCGAAAATTACATGAAAATCCATGGACTGGCGCTGGAATCCTTGGTATAAAGCTAACGGCACTCCACTAGATGGCAAACAAATGTAAAGCTATCACACTTGTATGGCAATCTGTGACATTTAAATATATGACAAGCGTGAATAAATGAACTAGAACTGAAAATTAAAAAACAATTGTAGGTTGTAGCTCAGCCAGGCTATGAAAGCCTTGGAAAACCTCAGTGCTCACCCACAACTCGTATCTTGAAAGCTTACGGAGATATAAGAGTGCCAGACAAAGGTGTTTGCAATGTTAATGTTTTTTGAGATAATCAGTTGTACAGTTTGCCGTTGTTAGTTGTTAACTGCGAACGAGGAGCAAATATTATGGGACTAGATTGGTTTGATGCTTTACATTAGAGAGTCAATTGGGTGAAAGAAGATAATGTACTGCAGATTACATTAGATTCTATAGAAGAGCTGGAGTCCCGAACCAAGTTGTTGTGCAGAAAGCATGAACAAGTTTTTCGTACAGATCTTGATTGCAGCAAGTTTTTTTATGCACACCTCACGGTGAAACCTAACAGCATGCCATGTTATTTGTTACAGATACCTGCGAAATAAAGATTAAAACACAATCTCTATTAAGAAACATAAAATTATGATTTTGGCGTCCATAAAATATATGCAGGTATGTATAAATCGTATTTACCTTTTTGTTTTGTTATTAGAAGTCCACTCCACTGCATCTGAAAAGGAAAATAAAAGAATTAAAAGAAATAGATTAAATTTTCAACTTACACCATATGAAACCTAAAAAGAAAAAGGAAAGAATAAAGAAAAACAATTCCTAAAAAAATCACACATTGCTTCTGCATCGGGATGGAAGAAAGTTAAATGCCTTACAATTATTACTCTATGGCTGGTTGTCGTTGATATCTTAATAAGTGTTTAATGAAAAAAAAGCAGAGCAGCGCAGCTCAGAGCAGAGCAAGAAACATGAAAAATGTCAGGCAACTTAGAGCAGAGTCAGCTGGTGCCAAAAGTCAGCTGATTAGAAAGCAACAAACATTTTGTAACCTTAGCTAGTTTGCAAAATTATGTTTGGTATCGTATTATAATAAAAATCTGTATTCGGAAACATTGGAATCAAAACTAAACTAACATGCGATGTTGATTTGGAATCAAAACTAAACTAACATGCGATGTTGATTCAACTGATTTTAAGTTAAATTCGATTTCAAATAGATTGCAAAACGCAAAATATAAACAAAAATATTTGAATCAAATGTCAACAGCTGATTTTGACACTTTGCTCCAATCTGCTCTTACTCAAAACTAAGTGCAGAAAATGCTGCTCTAAAAGCTCTAGAGCAGGTCATTAAACACAAAAAGTTCTTGCTCGGAGTAGAAAAATTGTCATTAAACACCAAAAAGCTGTTTTTTTCTGCTCTAGATCGATCTAGAGCAGGTCATTTAACACACTTAATAATAGAGTGCCAGGCACAGAGTAGATAATACAGAGTATCCACTTCCACCCCTTCAACCCAAAACACCCGCAAAAAATTTTTCAACACGAATTCAATATGGCGTCCTATTTCCTGATAAGAAAATGGAGTAGTGGTAAGATTCTAAACGTCAATAGAAAAATAAAAAAAAAACATGACATCTTTGACATTTGAGAATAAAACTCGCATGAAGAAATCTTTATTTATTGTAAGTATTACTAATATAAATTATTATGTATCCAACTATATTTCGATTATCTTTCAGAAACAAGAATTGTTCTGATTCAAACACTAAAATCTACTCTGTGGTGCCAGGTACGGACTATATGATGATCGGGTACGAAAATGAATTCATGTTGCCGACGCAAGCACCACAGTGGTCATCGATAGATGCCACATAGAGGCTGCCGGTGGGTTTTGCGTGTCGTAGGGTAAATTATATTGTACGTATTTGTTTTATTATTAATTTTTTATTTATTTGCATGTTGATATATATATTTGAGTATTGTTATGTTTTAAATTATTTTTATGTATTAAAGTATTTATGTTTTATGTTATTTATTTTCATGTAGGTATAGTAGTGTTATGTCAAGTATTGCTGTAGAGTTATCTAAGTATTTATTTATTTATTTATTTTATTGATTTATTTATTTATTTATTTAGTTAGTGATATTTAAGTGCAATAAGTTAGGTATTTAAGTTTTAGAGAGTTATAATATATATATTTATTTTTATTAGGGTAGGTTATTATTAGGTATTTATATTATATATTAGTTATTGTATGTATTGTAACGTGAACCCAACATTTAATACCAATTTCCTAATCGAAAACGTTCGACCGAAAACACAAGCGGCAACACTAGTGTAAGTGTAGAAATATTCTAGGCGAGAAAATGTTTGACAGCCAAAATAGTGGAGAGTGGAGACTATGTGGAAGTTACTGGAGAGTTCTAGATGAAATGTCATTCGATATAAATAGCCCGCCCGAGGCAACCAGAGCGCAGTTTTGATTTTAGAGAGCTAAAGTGAAGAGCAAATTGTTTACAAGTGATAGTTCAAAAGTCGAGTTGAGATCGAATAAAGTATAGATACTGAATAAAAGAGGTAGAAATAAATTGAAAGGTGGAGTTTTATTTTGCGAACTAAGCGCACCTTACATTGGTGTCAGAAGTGTAAATAAAACTTATTTAAAAAAAAAAACGAGTTGACTAGTAAAGTGTAAACAAAAAAAAAAAAAAAAGTAAAAAGAAAAATAAAAACAATATACAGTGAAAATGGGTAAGTTGTTAGAAGAGCTCAACTGCATTGAGCTTAAAAGTGAGTTAGGTAAGCGAAATCTTTCTAGAGCGGGATCGAAAAATGAGCTCGTCCTGCGTTTGCGCAACTATTTGGAACAGCAAGGGGAAGACGTAAACACTTTTGTTTTTGAAACAGAAGTGGAGGAAGAGGAAGTAAGTGAAAGTGTAGATTTTTCTAGTATGATGAAACTTTTGTTAGAGCAGCGAAATGAACAAAAAAAGGAACAGCAGAATGTTCTGGAACAACTTGAAGCACAACGAAACGAGCAAAAGAAGCTGATTGAAGAACAACGAAACGAGCAAAAGAAGGAACAGCAGAATGTTCTGGAACAACTTGAAGCACAACGAAACGAGCAAAAGAAGGAACAGCAGAATGTTCTCGAACGACTCGAAGTACAACAAAAGAATCTGGAAGAGCAACGAAACGAGCAAAGGAAGTAACAACAGAATATTCTCGAAAGACTTTAGGCGCAACAGAATGTTTTGGAAGGCCAGAAAAAGATTCTAGAAGGCAAATTCGGCAACATTGAGAAAAATGTATGTGCCCTTGACGAACGAGTTGAAGGTGTGGAAAAACAGCTTTCTGTTGTAGAGAATCGTTTGGAAAGCCGATGCGATAAACAGTTCTCTGTTCTGTCCAAGGAATTAGACCAGATCCGGAAAATCAAAATTCGAGAATCTGCTGGAGAGTTTGTAAAGAAAAAGGAGATGAAACCGCCAACATTTGATGGACAGCAGTCTTCTTGGCCAGTCTACAAGAGACAATTTGAGGCAGCCGCGACAACAAATGGCTGGGATGACGAAGACAAGTACATTGCACTGACTCTTGCTCTTAGAGGACCAGCAGCTGAATTACTTCAAACCGTTCCAGCTGGTAAGCGCGGCGGTTTCAGTTCTCTCGTGGCAGCTATAGATAAACGTTTTGGAGATAGCCACTTGAAAGAAGTCTTCCGAGTCCAACTCAATAACAGAGTCCAGAAAAGGGGTGAAAGTCTACAGCAGCTCCAAGCAGACGTCGAAAGACTGGTTCACCTGGCATATCCGGTTGCTGGAGAAGAAATCATCAACCAGCTTGCTGTTGAGTCCTTTGTTCGTTCCATTGCTGATATACATCTTCAGAGGTCTGTGCGAACTGCTAGAACACTTACTCTTTCTGAAACCTTAGCATTCGCTTTGAAAATTGAAGCAGCAGAACAAGCTTCTCATGGAGTACATCGGCTTAGAGAAGCCATAGTCGAAGAGTGCTCGTGCCAAAGAGCTGAAATACAAAAGAACCAGCGAAGCGGACTTGAAAGATGTTGGAACTGCAACAAGACCGGGCACTTACAGCGTCAATCTCTGCGTGATAAAACATTTCCAACATGTCTTAAACATTCATTTGTTACTCCTATTTTCAAGGATGGCAATCCTTCTGATATTAAGAACTACCGTCCGGTATCAATTTTAAACGCTTTGTCTTTAATTTTTGAAAAATGTATGTACAACTCAACTATAAGTAGCATCCTGCCTCATCTCAGCGATAGTCAACACGGTTTTGTTCGAGGCCGATCAACGGTTTCAAACCTGGTTTCTTTTTCGCATTCTGTGGCGGATGCATTGGATAAAGGTTCACAAGTCGATGTAGTGTACACGGATTTTTCAAAAGCCTTTGACAGAATAAGTCATGCAACCTTGATTTTGAAATTACGGAAATTTGGATTTCACGAAAGCCTCGTAATGTGGTTTAATAATTATTTGAAAGATCGACAACAAAATGTTGTTCTTAATAAAGTTTCTTCTAGGCCTTTCTACCCTCCCTCTGGCGTCCCTCAAGGATCAATTTTAGGACCGTTACTCTTTAATATTTACATCAACGACATAACTCAAAATATGTTTTCTATGTCATTAGCTTACGCTGACGATTTAAAAATATTTAAAATCATAAATAATGTTAGGGATTGTGTTTTACTTCAAAAAGATATTAATACACTATGTGATTGGTGTAGTCATAATAACTTAGATCTAAATATAAACAAATGCTCAATAATGTCTTACTCCAGAAAAATCTTCCCCATCTCCTTTGAATACAGGATAAATACCAACCAGCTAAAGAGAGTAACGGAGCATAAAGACCTTGGCATTATATTTGATTGTAAATTCTTATTCAAATCCCATTATGATTACATTATTAAAAAATCAACAAAAGTCATGGGTTTTATTTTCAGAATTGGCAAGTTTTTTAAAAACCCTCAATCTTTTCTTCAGCTATTCAGTATCTTATGTAGAAGTATCATAGAATACGGAGCTGTTGTATGGTCTCCTATCTACAAAATACACAATGATGCAATTGAAAGAGTTCAACGTAAGTTTTCAAGATACCTTCAATACAAATTATATGCAAATCATAGTGTTTACGAAGATAGATTGAAACTTTTCAAAATGCTCTCACTATCTCAACGCAGGTTAATACTAACCGAAATTTACTTGAAAAAAATATTAACAGGTAGCGTTAGATCTTCTTCATTATTATCTGAAATTAACATAAGATGGCCCTCTCGGTCCAACCGTTATGCAATGCAAACTTTTCAACCACCTCGTGCACGAACTAATATATTCATGAAGTCACCTATCATCCGTATGCAAACTAATCATAATCTTTACTTCCTGTCGTTTGATATCCTTAACTTTGAAATAAATGAAAATAACGTTAAGTCAGTGTTAATGAGACTTGTTCCTCCTTATTCTTCCTCATCGCCATCTTCTTAACCTTTAGCTTGCCTTTGCTTTCTTCATTAATCTTGTATTTCAATTTCAAATTTTTAAATGTTCAAAGAATTTTTAACTTTTGTTTCTCATTTTCAATTATATACACTCTCAAATAAAATTTAAGACAGATGAATTATATTATATTCTTAAAATTTGTACATGCAACTTGTGGCTTGTAATTGGTTTCTTGTAAACTGTTAGCTACATATAATTAATAAAAAAAAAAAAAAAAAAAATGCCGACTACCACCAAATAAAGCCACTTGTCAACATTTTGGAAGCAAGAGATCCAACCCAGAGCAAGGTAACAACAACGCCAGTGCTGCTTACCATCAGGGAAACGAGTAAGAACCAACTTCGAGGGGCAGAGGCTGGTTTCTTGTATCGATGGC
This sequence comes from Melanostoma mellinum, assembly GCA_914767635.1. Taxonomy (NCBI): domain Eukaryota; kingdom Metazoa; phylum Arthropoda; class Insecta; order Diptera; family Syrphidae; genus Melanostoma; species Melanostoma mellinum. The sequence continues at coordinate 119,611,483 of OU612059.1, read as the reverse complement.
CCCAGAACCACCATCCAGGTTTCTCAGACCAAACGAGACAACAAAAGTCTGACTGTGGAGACTACTATCAATGGGAACAAACATGTGGCTACCATCGACACCGGTGCCACAGCCTCCATAGTACGTCGAGACCTGGTAAAGATGACGTGGCTTCATAACACCAATAGCTACCGTCTAAGAACCGCAACGGGAGAAGCAGCAAGAGTATACGGAGAAGTGAGTCTTAAGATCCGACTGGCAGATCTAGTGTTTACTCATCAATTCATTGGAATCGACTTTATGAAACAGCACGAAGTTATTTTGGACATCGATTATCAGGTTTTGAAGTACCAAAATAAGGAACTTCCAATGACCTATTCGAACGAAAGTACGTCGACACTGAGGACTGTTATCAAGGAAGATCTGATTCTGCCTCCATCTTCTGAAGTGTTCGTTTGGACAAAACTGGAAGGTGGTTTTGGAAGCCTTCGATACCTCATGGTGGAACCAGACCCAGAGTGTTCCTCCCAAAGCGTCATCATTGGGAAAACATTGGTTGCACCGAAAAACAAAATGGTCCCCGTACGATTACTAAACACCAGACCGTACGATGTAAAGTTGAAGAAAGGAGAAGTCGTTGGACGTTGCGAATCGGTTGCAGCAATTACGAAGATCACAGACGAAGCCCTGAGAAAAACTATAACTCCGGAGGAGCACAAAACCATCAGAGCTAAAATATTGAATTCATCCAACCTTGATCACCAACAAACAAGGATAGCTAAAAATCTCCTACAAGAGTACACTGACATCTTCGCATCGCAAAAGGGACAATATGGTAGGACACAGTTGGTGCAGCATCGCATCAACACAGTAGATGCAAGACCGATTCGTCAACCCGCAAGACGCCTTCCACTGGCCAAACAAGGTGAGGTCGATGAAATGATAACAGCAATGAAAAAGGTCGGTCTTATCGAAAATTCCAAAAGTCCTTGGGCTTCACCAGTGGTGCTAGTGAAAAAGAAAGACGAAAGCACTCGTTTTTGTGTGGATTACCGAAGGCTGAATGGTGTGACGAAGAAGGACAGCTATCCCCTGCCGAGAATCAGTGATACCCTGGATGCCATGGAGGGAGCCCAGTGGTTTTCAACGCTGGACTTGAAGAGTGGATATTGGCAAGTTGATATCCACCCTGATGATCGGGAAAAGAAGGCGTTCTCTACAGGTAATGGGCTCTGGCAGTTTAAAGTTATGCCGTTTGGGCTATGTAACGCTCCGGCAACATTCGAACGTTTGATGGAGTGCGTTCTTCAAGGACTGACGTGGAAAGCTTGCCTTGTCTACTTGGACGATGTCATTGTTTACGGGAAAACATTTGACCAACATTGCAAGAACCTAAAAGCCGTGTTTCAGAGACTTCGAGAGGCTAACCTTAAACTGAATCCAGAAAAATGTGCACTTTTTAAAACCGAAGTTAAGTATTTGGGACACATCATCTCATGGGCGTAGCCAGGGGGGGTTTCAGGGGTTCAAACCCACCCCCCCGAAATGTAAGAATATATTTTCTTAATTGGCATAACTTACTTTTATAACGTATAGTTACACTAGTAATGTATTTTCGATTCGCTCTCTCTGCCGCCCGCCAGCCGCAGCGCCGGGCCTAGTCGATTGGCTGATCGCATTCGGTAGCTATCGTATATTTTCGTGCCGTATCAGTACGCACTATTAGGCCGATAGGTTATTGATTTAGAATGGTACAAAGAAAAGGCTTATTTAAAGAATTTTCTTTTAGAAATTGCAATTACTAAAAATGCTTGCTTGTGACAAAACCTTATCAAAACCCCACAGAACCCCTGCATTATGGTTCTCTAAAAGGATTCTCACTCTAACATGGAAGCTGGTTTAGAGCGTGAAAAAATGGGCATAAATTATGAATTTTTGTGACTCAACAAAAAGATCAATCGAAAATCTGTGAAAGGGGTTTTATAATTTAGGTTTTAATATACAAATACAAATTTTTTTCGTGTCAATTAAACTTAAAATGGCGGCTGTCCAGCATTTCTTCGGAGGCGCCTCATTTTTTAGACGGGTCCATGGTCGAAGATGTAACCTCCTTAATTTTGGTCCTGGGACAAAATCCCGAATATATAACAACAGCAAGAGACGTACGTAGGATTTTTTCGATATTTTTTGTTACTGCAATGGTGCACGTTTGAACTTAACATTAAAATTTTCACTATAAAAAAGACAAAATGTTGATTAAAAATGTTGATTAAAAACAAATGTTGATTAAAAAAAGCTATGCAATATAAAAAAAAAAAATCCTACGTACGTCTCCGCAGAGAGGTATTTCGAATGTACTGTGAAAATTTCGTATAGATCGGTGAAGATTTGCTCGAGTTATGCCTTCGGCCAGTTCCAAAAAAGTGATTTCGAGAAAAACGCGTTTAAAGTTTTAAGTACTATAAAATCATATGGCATACCTGTGGGGCGCTGCCGCAGAATGGAAAGTTTGGGCATTTAGACATTTTTGCTGGCATTCATCCTTTGGTATGTTATTTTTAAGCCTCTAAAGTACCTTTTAAGATAAAAAAAACTTTGGTTTCTTCAAAATTCTAGACCAGCTTCCCCCTTAAGAGAATTTTTTCCATTGTGGGTCACATAAGACTATTTTTGAGATTCGCTTTGTTTTAAGAAGATTAAAACCAAAGTGTATCTAATAATGAGTGAGTATTTGTACGGTGCCCAAGCGTATATTCGTAAAGAATGTGGTATAGCTCTGTATATACAAATATACATACATTGTAGTGCACACTCTCTCAACCTTGCTATTGCTGACTCGTGTTCACAAGCAAACGTTCGAAATTGCTTTGGGATCGTGCAGTCTGTTGGTTCCTACTTTAGACATTCTGCTCAACGCACTGCTGTTTTGAATGGTAAAATTCGGAACCTATTACCGGCCGGAAATCAAAAAACCCTGCTGGCAATGTGTGAAGCACGGTGGGTTCACAAGCATGAAGCCGTTACGAGATTTAAGGAAATTTATTCAGATATTGTCAATGCTCTCGAAAAACTCCAAACTAGCCACAATAAAGAAACATCGCAGCAAGCTGTTCAAACCTTCGATCTTCGAGTTTTGTTTTGTGCCTAGTAATTCTTCAAAAAGTTATGAGCTTTAAATTTTCGCTTTCAAAACATCTGCATACAGTTAATACCGATCTCATAACAGCATTCAGTCACGTGGATAATGTTATCAATGCTTTGCAACTTTTGAGAAATAAAGTTGACAAAGAGTACGGTCATCTATATGAAGAAGCAAAGGTGATCCTCGATGAAAATGGTGGTATACTGCAAATGCCACCTATCGATGGAAGGCAACTTAATCGCTCTAACACTTCTGCGTCGAATATACACATGTATGGCAAAATAAATTTATTCGTCCCATTTCTACAGCACACTACAGCACAACCGAGAAGTTTGCGAAACACCGTAAAGTAGTATTACCATCATCTGGTGTGCTGCCTTCAAATTTTGCAGTCAGTTCTGAGATCGAAGACGCAATTTTTATGTATTCGGCAGGGCAGTGCTACCCGAAAGAAGCACATCCGTCGTCAAAGCAGAACTTGAAGTGTGGAAAGCAGCTATGACTATCTCCTCCCATAGTCCAAAATCCGCTTTGGAATGCTTGAATAAGTATGATAAAACATTATGTCCAATTATTTACACGTTGCTACAAATATTGGCTGCCATACCTGTTTCCACACTTTTTCAAGCCTACGGAGACTTAAAAACTACTTGCGGAACACAACGAATGAAAACATACTGAACGGCTTGGTTCTTAAGAGTATTCACTACGAGATAGACATTGACGTAGATGAAGTAGTGAATATATTTAAAAACTAAAACAGAAGGTTGATTATACATACAATGCATATTATCAAATGAACCTTCTTTTTTTTCATATAATATAACGGTTATTTATTTCATGCACTTCCACTAGTTTTATTTTCTAAAACTCCCCCCCGAAACTTAAACCTGGCTACGCCCGTGCGTCATCTCTTCCCAAGGAGTGAAAACTGATCCTGAAAAAGTTGACTCCGTCAAAAATTGGCCAACATCGCAGGACAAACATCAACTCCGAAGCTTTCTTGGTCTTGCCACATATTACCGACGTTTTGTTAAGAACTTTGCTGGAGTTGCAAAGAGTCTGCATCAGCTCACCGAAAAAGGGAAGCAGTTTAAATGGTCAGGTGAGTGTGAGAAATCTTTTCAGGAACTCAAATACCAACGCTCCAGAGCTGGCACATCCAACACCTGGCAAAACATTCATCATCGACGCGGATGCAAGCAACGTGGGAATCGGGGCGGTACTATCCCAAGTACATGATGACGAAGAGAAAGTGGTGGCATATTACAGCAAGGTCCTCTCGAAGCCCGAAAGAAACTACTGCGTGACCAGAAGGGAACTGCTAGCTCTTATCTTGGCAACAAAGCACTTCCATAAGTACATCTATGGACAGAAATTCCTTTTGCGGACAGACCATGGTGCTCTGAACTGGCTGTTGAACTTCAAAAATCCAGAAGGTCAAGTCGCAAGGTGCTGGACAGAAAGACTGCAGACTTATGATTACCAGATTCAACACCGCAGAGGAAAGTTGCACTCAAACGCTGACGCATTATCCCGAAGACCTTGCAAAGTGGATTGCAAGCATTGTAGGCGGCAAGAAGAAAAAGAAAATATTATCACTCAGCGACTAAGAGCTGACCCAATATGCGGATGGAGCAATGAGGAAGTGAGGACTGCTGAACAGGAGGATCCAGATATCGAACCCATTCTCGCATGGAAAGAAAATGAAGAGAAACCTGAATGGGGAGACATTTCTGACAGGAGTCCAGTTCTCAAAGCCTATTGGGCACAGTGGGACTCACTATATGTGGAAGATGGTTCAACGTTGGATCGCCTTTTGAGAGGATTGCAGTAGCTGTGGCTGGGCCTTTTCCAGAGACCAACGCTGGAAACAAGTACATCCTGGTTGTAATGGACTATTTTAGCAAGTGGCCTGAGGCGTATGCCATCCCAAATCAAGAGGCCAAAACGGTGGTCGACCAGATTGTGTTTACCTGGGTGAGTAGGTTTGGCGTGCCTATGGAACTCCATTCCGACCAAGGGAGGAACTTTGAGTCAAACATCTTCCAAGGAGTGTGCGGACTACTTGGCATTAAGAAGACTAGAACCACACGCTTCATCCACAATCTGATGGGATGGTTGAAAGATTCAACCGGACCTTGAAAGAACTCCTCACCAAGGTCGTAGGCGACTACCAAAGAGACTGGGATAGGCACGTACCGTTATTCCTGATGGCCTATAGAAGTGCAGTACATAGCTCGACAGGACAAACACCATCTGACATCCTGTTCGGGAAAACCATGCGGCTGCCCAGCGAACTTAAATTTGGATGCCCCACAGAGGAGCCACAGGACACGAACGAGTATGTGGACGACCTCAAGGAGAGACTCGCTGACATCCATAAAAGAACAAGGGAACGGATGAAAACCTACAGCGACCGGATGAAGACACGGTACGACACAAAAGTGACAACGGCAGGATTCCAAGCAGGAGATCGTGTGTGGCTTTATAATCCTCATCGTCAAAAGGGATTGTTATCGAAACTTCAGCAGAACTGGGAAGGTCTTTATACTGTTGTCACGAGGATTAACGACGTAGTTTACCGCATCCAAAGAGGACTAAGAGGCAGGTTAAAAGTAGTGCATTGTGACCGGCTGCATCGATATAGTGGGGAGGCTGCAAATGGAATTATTCGGAACGAACAATCTTCAGGAGGGGGCAGTGTAATGTACACCCAACATTTATACCAATTTCCTAATCGAAAACTTTCAACCGAAAACACAACTGGCAACACTTTAATGGAATGGCATAATGCAAGACGTCGTTTGTGAGTGAGTGTGTGTGTGTGCAGAAATACCGGGAGGAGAATGTGTCTAGACATCATGGTTCATAGCAAAACTACTAGAAAGCTCTCGATGTTTCACACTGCTATATAAAGAGGCCGCTGACGCAACCAGAGTCAGTTTTGATTATAGAGTGATAAAGTTAAGAGTAAATTGTTGTATAAGTTAACGCCACAATTAATGAGAAATATTCTTCGAACCAGAATCCCACGATTCAACTCATTTTACTGCGAGTCTGCGTCTGTGACACCTAATACTCAACACCTGCCGCATTCCATAGACACCAGTGCACGAGGCTAAGGATGGCTTAGGCAAGCACAATTTTAGTATTTAAGATATAGATTTTAAGAAAACATTGTTCAGTTGTGTAATAGGCAGAAACGCTGCCAGTTTGATTTGATAAATAAAGTTTTTTTTTTTAATTAAAATAACATAAACTTTTCTAACTGGCGCCCGAGCAAAAAGAAGACTAGTAATAAGTGGATTAATAAGTAAAACAAAAGTAAAATCAGAGCAAAAAGAAGACTTGTAATAAGTGGATTAATAAGTAAAACAAAAGTAAAATCAGTGCAAAAGAAAGACTAGTAATAAGTGAACTTAAAAGTAAAACAAGAGTAGAATCAGTGAATCGCGAGCAATTAAAGGAGTCAACGAGGGATCCCGAGTAGTGGTCATAGCAAAAAGGAATTCATCCCCATGGCCGTCGTCGCATTCTGGTTGATGTAAGATTAAGATTAAGTTATAACCAATTGAAAATTTTGTGAATCATTAAATAGAACTAAGCATACTAAGAGAAAGTGGAATTTTGAAATTAGCTTTAACTAATTGAAAAGAGAATTGAAACGAAATAATTAATTCGGAAAGTGAAACTGAAACTTCAAATTTGAAAATTATAAAACTGAACCATTAGTCTAGGATTAATTAATTTTAGTCAAAATTGAGTAAACCCAAAGTGAAAAGTTTAAAGAAATAATAAAGATTAAGAAATTAGTTAAATCTAACATATTTGTGAAATGAAATTAAGAAAATTAAAGTAGAAATGGTTTTAACAAGGGGAGGAGCTGGTGCTACGTCAGATCCAGACCAGGCTGAACCTAATCCAATAACTACCTATAGCCCTTCTGGCAGCAATAATACCCCACCAACTTACGTAACCGCGGCAAGCGCTGCATCATCTTCCAATTTCAATGGTCACCAGAATGGTAGACGTTCATTAGATAATCAACTTCCGGCTGAAGACGTTAGGTCTTCCGCCGAATTAGATGCTTTAATTACATCAATTGTTGGTCGAGTACTCGAGCAACAATTGAATCCCTTTTCAGTAAATCAAAACCAGTCCGTCAGTGAGCTAGAAAAAATTCCAGACGTGGTAAAAAGTTTGAGAAACTTTTCGGGAGAGGCTTCCGAGTTTTCTTCGAGGAAAAGAAGTGTAGACCGGGTATTAAAACTTTACGAACCAATGAGCAATACCATGAAGTATTACGGGATACTTAACGTTATCCGTAACAAAATTATAGGTCAGGCTGACGCTGCTTTGGAAGCTAACGGTACGTACACTATGCCGACAAGAGGGATATCACAACCCTCGAATATCAACTGTCTGGGCTGGTTCAAGGTAATCAAACCATCCAGGAGTTTTACCAAACGGTAACCTGGCAACTCACGTTAATAACCAATAATATAACGGTCAAGAGGCGATGAGGTTATTGGTTCAAACGTATCGGGACAAGGCTCTCGATACCTTTGTAAGGGGATTGAAGGGTAATCTGTCCGATCTTCTCGGCATGAAAGAACCCGCAGACCTTCCCACAGCCTTACACCTCTGCCAAAAATACGAAAACCAGCATTATTGATCCCAATACGTTCAGAACACTCAGGGAGCAATAAGAAAAAATTTTGCTCCACAACCTACTCCAACACGTTTACAAAACACGTTTCCTCCAAGGAATACCAATCCTGGACACCGTAAACAATACCCGGACTTCCAACCCAATCGGGCAAATCCTTCTAATTTCACTCAGCCTGAACCCTATCGACCAAATCAGCATAATCAAGGGTTTGGCCGTGGCCAACCAAACTTCCAACAGAGAAGTTTCATGAATCAGAACGGTAGATTTGCAAGACCTTTCTCACAGGGTCAACCTGTAAAACAGGAACCTTTCACCCAAGGGCCTAGTAACCAGGCCAGAGATATTCACAACCGAAACCGGCAGAACTTTGGCGGTACGGCTTCGAAGGTAGGTGCTAACAAGATCCCTCCAACTGGGAACTATCAACCCAATTTCCACATCCAACCGTCCGAAGAGGAACTTAGTTCATACTACCAAAACCTCGACTTAAGTGACGAACAGGAAGAGCAAAATTTTGCTGAATATCTCGAAAACACTGACGCAGCCTCCAACATTGGAGGAAGAGAAGTCGCCGAACTAGAGCATATCGACATTAACTTCATCGGGCTCTGCGACTCCTCCCTGCCATATTTTGAATGCAAATCAAAAAAAGGTGAGACTTTTAGATTCCTGATATATACAGGATCCTCAAAAAATTATATCCAACCAGGAATTGTTGAGAATCCTCAGCAAAATGAAAATCCTTTTTTTGCTAGGTCTATAGCTGGAGATGTTGAGATAACTCAACGTACAACCATCCATCTGTTCAACAATCAGAATTTAGGCTTAAAATTCTACCTATTGCCTACATTAAAAACATTCAATGGTATTATTGGCAACGATAGTCTTAAACAACTATCTGCAATCATAGATACCAAAAACAATACTATGAAAATTTTAAACTCCATTAAGATTAAGATAAGGCAGTTAAAAGCACCAGGGGTGAACACCCTCACAACACATTCTGATCACATGACAGAACAGCAAAAGAAGCTTATTGGCTCAGCCATAAGTTGCTGTCCAAACCTTTTTTCTGAACCTAACCAGAAATTGACTTTCACTACGAAAGTCGTAGGGGAAATTCGGACATCTACCGATGCTCCTACTTACAGCAAGTACTATCCTTTCCCAATGGCTCTCAAATCCGAGGTCGAGGAACAAATCCAAAGCCTACTAGCTGATGGAATTATTAGACCTTCTAGGTCGCCGTATAATTCCCCGGTGTGGATCGTACCCAAAAAGTCTGATCCCGAAGGAAAAAAGCAATACAGAATGGTGGTTGACTACCGGAAATTGAACGGTATCACCATAGCCGACCGTTACCCAATTCCCAACATAAATGAGGTTTTATCGCAATTGGGAGAAAACAAATTTTTCAGCGTTCTAGACCTGAAAACCGGCTTTCATCAGATTCCCTTGAAGGAATCTGACATCGAGAAGACTGCCTTCTCCAAAAATAGTGGTAAATTTGAATTTACCAGGCTCCCTTTCGGGCTGAAAAACGCCCCAGCAATTTTCCAGAGGGCTCTCGACGACATCTTGCGGGACCACATAGGCAAGATCTGCTATGTCTACATAGACGACATAGTGATATTTAGTAAAAGCGAAAGCGATCATGTCAAACACATAGTAGACATCTTCAAAACACTCGATGAAGCAAATATGAAAGTTCAATTGAACAAGTGTCATTTTTTTAAGAACGAAGTGGAATTCCTGGGATTTATTATCTCATCCGAAGGAATAAAAACTAACCCAGCAAAGGTAAGGGCAATACAGGATTTCCCAAAACCTCAAACGTTGAAAGATCTACGATCATTCCTTGGACTGTCAGGGTATTATCGTCGCTTTGTGAAGGATTACGCGAAGCTTACGTAGCCCCTGACAGCTCTTTTAAGAGGGGAAGAGGGACGTATGTCCAAAACCCAATCCGCCAAGAAGCTTATCTATCGGCCCCGAAGAAATTGATTCATTTGAAAAAATTAAAAGCACTCTCGCTTCTGAAGACGTAGTTCTTTCATATCCAAACTTTACGAAGCCATTTGAGCTAACTACAGACGCGTCCAACTTCGCTCTTGGTGCAGTCTTGGCTCAACAGGATAGGCCAATAACATTTATCTCCCGTACACTTGGTAAAACCGAGGAGGGGTACGCAGCCAATGAAAAGGAAATGTTGGCAATTATATGGGCACTAAATGCCTTACGCCAGTACCTATATGGATCTGCGCATGTAAAAATATACACAGATCACCAGCCTCTCACATATGCTCTCAGCAGCAAAAACAATAACAGCAAGATGAAGCGGTGGAAGGCTATTCTGGAGGAGTACGACTATGAACTGCACTATAAACCGGGTAAAACAAACATGGTAGCAGACGCTCTTTCACGTCCTCCCCAGATAAACTCGCTAGTAAATTCGCTTACGGTCACCGAGCACAGTGACGACAGTTCGTCCCACAACTTAATACACAGTGTGGAAGTCCCCCTTAATGTATTTAAAAATCAGATTGTCCTACAGGTAGGCGAAATCTCTTCAATGAGTTTCAATATTGTTTTCCCAACCTATCACCGACATGTCGTGACAGAACCTGAGTTCATTGAGGGGAACTTAAAGGAAATCCTGAAGAAAGTGTTGAACCCTTCAGTTATTAATGGTATCAGAGCCGCAGAACCAATAATGGGCCTAATACAAACACTATACGTGTCCCACTTTAGTAGCTTCAAAATTAGATTCACTCAGATTCAGGTCGAAGATGTTACTGACGATTCGGATCAGGAGAACATCGTGACCAGTACTCACCGGAGAGCGCATAGAGACGCAAAAGAGAACAAGGTTCAAATCCTGAAAAAATATTATTTTCCGGGAATGATAGGGAAAATTCGCAGAGTTACGAAAGCATGTCAAGTCTGCATAGAAAACAAGTACGACCGCCATCCAAACAAGCCGGAAATTCAGGCAACACCAATCCCTAAGTTCCCTGGTCAGATCGTTCATGTAGACATATATTTCACGGACGGCAAAATAATCTTAACTGCCATCGATAAGTTTTCGAAATACGCGCTTACAAGAATGCTAAAGTCTAGAGCCACAGAGGACATCAAGCAACCTCTCAGAGAACTCGTGTTGGCCTTTGGAGTTCCCGAAGTAATCGTGATTGATAACGAGAAATCGTTGAGCTCAAGCTCCATAACCCATATGTTAGAAAATCTATTTAAAATCACAATCTTCAAGGTTCCCCCCTACACAAGCTCCGCTAACGGTCAAGTGGAACGCTTTTATTCCACACTCTCCGAGTTATTGCGCTGCATGAAGACCAAGAAGATTCACAACTCCTTCTCTGAGCTGTTGGACATGACGGTGTACGAATATAACGGGTCAGTGCACTCAACAATTAAAAGGAAACCTATCGATGTTTTCTTTGGTAAGGAGTCGCTTAATAACCCAGAACTATTAGAATCAGAAAGGAAGAAAAATGAGGAGAGAATAAAAAGCAAACAAGAAGCCGACCTAGACTATCACAATAAAAGTAGGAAACCACCAAAAACGTATAGCGCAGGCGACGTAATATATGTTAAAATAAATAAGAGATTAGGCAATAAGCTTTCTGCAAGGTACAGAAAGGAAGTAGTTTCAGAAAATAGGTCAACGACAATTTTAACCACATCTGGCAGAGTAATTCATAAGTCATTAATAAGGAATTAAATTTTTTAGGCTCTGCGTTGCACCCATCATCGCGGATGTCAAAATGCTGGATAACTCTAACGCCCAACTGATAGCAATAAATTCCGGTTCTGCAAAAGTGCAGACCGGAACATTCAAAATTATACACGTCATCGAAATTGATCAATATCAAGAATCTTTAAAGAAAATAGACCTAAGTATACGCGATTTCGGTAACCTTCCACATCCCATGTTTCCGTTCCTATCCCACGAGATCCAACAGATACAAATTCACCTTAACCGCCTCTTTCCCAAGTTAAGAAATAAACGCTCAATAGATCTCCTTGGTTCCGCCTGGAAGTGGATCGCTGGAACACCAGACCGGCACGACTTTGAGATAGTAGAGGAGAAAGCTAATAATGTACTGTCAAATAACAACCAACAAAGGGTTGTTAACAGCTTGTTGTTAAATAAAATTAACGAAGTAAGTAATGTAACAAACGAAATTGTAAGAAGTTCGGAAGCAAGCCTTAAGCAAGAACTCCTATTAAACTTGAAATTTAAACTAGATATGTTAAAAGAGGAAATAATTAATATTGAATATGCCAGTAGCCGACCCAGAAATATGTAAAAAATTGCTAATAAAGCCGGTAAAAAGAGGAAAAAACATAATTAAGTTAGATTTTAAGGAAATTTTGCAATGCCGAAAAGCAATCTATGGGTTAATCGATAATTGTAAGACTATTAACAAACTTTCTATTTGTAAACAGACTTCTATTCTAGATGTAAGTAACGACAAGTGCATTAGCCATTTATTATCCAGCCGCCCGCCTTCCTGCACACAAATAAACAATTAACACGTCCCCGCCGTAGAAGAACTAACTCCTGGTGTCATCCTTCTAAACCAGTTTGACGGTAATATAGAAATAGACGAAAATCGAGTTCCACTGAACGGAACCTACATCATCCACTTCCACAACGCTACCAAAAAAGCCGAAAAATATACCTTCACCGCAACTGAGGTTACAGAACACAAGCCCCTTCCGGCCCTGCTACAACCTTCTGCAATCAGGCTCAACCTTGAATAACTACTCTCCTTGGAAATGATTAAGGAGATCGAAACCAACAACACCCGGTACATTCAAATGCTGGAAATCTCAAATCAAAAGAAGAGCATGGCCATGTTGCTATTAGCAGCCATCGCAGTCTTGGCAGTCATATTCATTCTCTTTAAAATATCGGGAAACCCTTTGAAGCTTTGCAACATTCGCAAACGCGAGGCTAAGAGAGAAGAAATTGCAATGAGGGAATCAGTCATCAAAGCGGAAACCTCGAATACAGCAGTAAACGTTTCGGTGGAGCAACCAATTTCAACGCCCAGAACAATTGGCGTAGAGGAAGCTGTAAAGACATTAAAATCAGCGGTATCGAACGAGGGCGTTCGATTCTAAAAGGTGGAGGAGTTAACGCCACAATTAATGAGAAATATTCTTCGAACCAGAATCCCACGATTCAACTCATTTTACTGCGAGTCTGCGTCTGTGACACCTAATACTCAACACCTGCCGCATTCCATAGACACCAGTGCACGAGGCTTAGGATGGCGTAGACAAGCACAATTTTAGTATTTAAGATATAGATTTTAAGAAAACATTGTTCAGTTGTGTAATAGGCAGAAACGCTGCCAGTTTGATTTGATAAATAAAGTTTTTTTTTAAATTAAAATAACATAAACTTTTCTAACTTATACAAGTGATAGTCCAAAAGTCGAGTTGAGATCGAATAAAGATAGGTACTGAATAAAAGTGGTAGAAATAAATTGAAAAGTGAAGTTTTATTTTGCGAACTGAGCGCACGTTACAATATATATTTAATCAACAAATGTTGTGGGGTATTTTGTCGAGAAAATAAACAAATAATTATTTTTATTTACTTTAATCTATGTTAAAAATCAAAGAATTTTTTCAAAATGCTTCAAATTCATTGCAGGATCCTGATAATATTATTGATGGTGCCGTGCAACAAAGCCGTGCGAAATAAGGTCCCAAGGACTTAATTACCACTCCTATGTGGCAATAATGTCGATTTGCACCTCCTACAAGGGTCGGCGCTATTTCCTTACCGAAGTGGCAATAACGCCGAAAAAGAGGAAACAAAGTCGAATTAGGAAAAATCGCAAAGCAGATAGAAATCGGAAGGTAATAAAGCCGAAATTGAACAAAAATTCTACAAAGAAGCACAGCACCCATATGGCATGTGGAATGGTTTTGAAAAAAAAAATAGTAAGAAATTCGCCTGTGTGTGTAAAAGATGTGTTCTTACTTAGATCAATTTTAAGATATTAGTGATGAACTTAAAAAAACAGAAAAGGAAGCTTAAAGCGAAGCGGACAAAAATTTGGCAAGGGGAGTATGGGTTTGTGTTCTGAAAATTGAAAATTCGCGTGAATTTTTAATTTTCAGAACACAAACCCATACTCCCTTTGCCAAATTTTTCTCCAATTCGCTTTTAGCTTCCTTTTCTGTACTTAAGGCGGCGCGGCGGCGGCTGCAGATTTTTTTTAAATTCATCACTAATATCTTAAAATTGATCTAAGTAAGAACACATCTTTTACACACACAGGCGAATTTCTTTCAATTTTTTATTTTTTTTTTTTTTTGAAGTGAAAACTTCTTTAGGCGCGTTTGGCACTTTTGCGATGGGGGTAAAGCAATGAATTCGCGACCGACACCATTTTTTGGCTCATTGTATTTCGTATGTAAATTCGTCGTAGCCCAGCGTCTCAGGTTCGATTCCCAGCAATGACTTCCATTTTTTTATTTATTTGAAGTGAAAACATAAACAAAAATTGTGGCCACGGCTGGGATTCGAACCTGAGAACCTTAGTCTAATAGCCATCGACTCTACCATTGAGCCAAGAAACACATTTATTTTGAACTGCTAAATGACTTAAAAGAATAGAATAGCAACATTACCTAGTATACTTACCGACTCGGAAAAATACAGAGAAGAAAGAAAGGAATTGAATTGAAGGACAGAGAAAAATTTATGCAACGCAGAAAAAATAAAAAGCACCAAATATTTTACTACCATTTCAATGAAGTGGATGAAAGAAGCTGGAATCATGGCAGAGTAGGAGACGCACTGGTCGATGATTCGAACTTTACAACAAATTAAAAGAGATCAACAACTCATCGCGATGATTTTTCGATGGAATTGAAATGGTTGCATGAAAATAGTTCGAAAAAACCATTACTCAAATATTCACTTATTTCATTTCTAAACTTAATGCATTGTCCTTTCATTTTATTGTCAAAGTTTACGAGTGCAGTTACAAAATCTGTAGGCACTATCGACTATCGTTAAAAAAATGAATGTATTGATTTTAACAGAATTTCACAAGGGTGACGAAGAAATATAGATATGATATTCCAGATTTCAATTTAGTTGCTAGTTTCAGAAGGCACGATCGTCCAGCAGCAGGAGCAGCTATCTGTAAAAGGTTGTCTGATACAACTGCCATATTTTGCTCAAACCATATGCATTTGCATACTGATTTTAACATCAACTTCGGCGATGCTACAAATTTGCCACTTTTTCAATTTTTAAAAGAAGAATACTATTTTACAATGACGAATGACCGCAGCCTTAGTACAACGAAATATAAAGCGAACATTGATGCAGTCTTTGCGATATATTTAAATAGATTTGAGACAAAATTGTTCGTTTCCTATTTAAGTTACCATAGACCTATTATTTCAGTATTAGAATACGATGATTGTAGAGATGGAATTGTGAATGAAAACTAATAAGTTTCATTTATGTTCCTCTATATGTACATCTACATATAAGTATATTATAAAAGATTTTCCTGTACCTACATTAAAATATTTACTGAAAATTCAATTCTGTTTTCACTTCCGTCGGCACTCCCGGAGTGCTTCTTTTTTTTCAAAACCATTCCACATGCGATATGGGTGCTCTGCTTCTTTGTAGAATTTTTGTTCAATTTCGACTTTATTACCTTCCGATTTCAATCTGCTTTGCGATTTTTCCCAATTCGACTTTATTTCCTCTTTTTCGGCGTTATTGCCACTTCGGTAAGGAAATAGCGCCAACCCTTGTAGAAGGTGCAAATCGACATTATTGCCACATAGGAGTGGTAATTAAGTCCTTGGGACCTTATTTCGCACGGCTTTGTTGCACGGCACCATCAATAATATTATCAGGATCCTGCAATGAATTTGAAGCATTTTCAAAAATTTCTTTGATTTTTAACATAGATTAAAGTAAATAAAAATAATTATTTGTTTATTTTCTCGACAAAATACCCCACAACATTTGTTGATTAAATAAATATCTTAGTAGTATACTATTACAGCCTTATTCATAATCGCATTTTAAAGATAATCAGATGACAAAACAGAAATTCTTATTCATAATAGATAATCAGCCTGATAATATGGCAAATAAAGATAATCAACGGTTGGAGGTTGATTATCCTCTGAGTAACGGTTTTTGAAGTGAATTGTCATTTTGGCATCTGAATGGATAGATAAAATAAAATTTTAAATTCAAAATTTCTTTCGAAAAGTCAAATACGATAGGAAAAATCGAAATGCCAATTTCTTTTTCCACTTTCGTTTCTGACCTGAATGCTATAAATGCATTCAATGGAAGACCAAGAAGGAGAAAAGTATATAAGTCCAGATTCAATCCATGGACGCTTAGCGATGGCCAATTCTTGTCTAAATATAGATTTTCGAAAGAAAATATGAGAAAACTGATAAACATTGTTCGTTCTGATTTTAGCGAAATTAAAAAGGTGGTAGTATGTATTCCTGTAGAGCTGCAAGTTATGGCTGCAATTCGATATTGGGGGAAGAATGAGGTTAGCGTTCTTTTGCCACTCATGATGCATAAAATAGTCGTTTTATTTCTTTTAAAGATCCAAGATGACAGAGTTGATATCCACGGTTTTAGTCAACCCACTCTTTGCCGTATTTGCAACCGTGTAGCAAGAGCATTTGCATCAAAAAGTTCGCGATATATTAAAATGCCAACGTCAACATCAGATCAAATAAGTACCATAAATAAATTTTATGATATACGTGGATTCCCGCAAGTCATTGGTGCAATTGATTGCACCCACATCAAAATTCCAAAAGTAAGTGGACCTAGTGGACAGTACTATGTAAAAAGGAAGGGATACTATTCTCTTAAGTTCAGTTTTCAGTTTTAAATTCATTTTTATTGTTTTTTCACTTATATCTACTTACTTGCTAACAAAAATGTTTAAACTAGCTTAAATAATAACTTAATTAACTTACTGACCCTAAGCGGGTACTCTAAATTACACAATAACTTATTTCTAATGCCTTTCGGCCTAAAGATATTATATATATAATTCAAACTAGAGCTAATATTAAGAACTAAGAAAGTTTAAAAAACTTAGTTTTATCGATCAAATTTTTTAGTTTTTCTTAAAATTACTTACAACTAATTAAAACTACTTAAAACTAATTAAAACTACTTAAAACTAGAGCAGCCATAGTAGGTTTTTATGTTTTTTTTTGTTTTTTTGTTTTTTGTGTTTTATATTTCTTTTTTTTTTGGATTTTGTATTTTTTCTATTTTTTTTTTTTGATTTTGGGGACGCACAGTGTTTTTAAATTTTTTTTTAATTTTGATTTTTTACAATTTTTTTTGATTTTCGACGCAGCCATAATTTTTATAATTTTTTTTTTTTTTTGGTTTTTATAATTTTTTTTTTGGTTGCCACTATGCCTACCCCCTATACCCTAAGTCTTACACACTAAACCTTTGTAAGCCAGCCATAGGCGACTCGCTATCCGTAACATTTTCCCGGTGTTGCTCAGACAACCACCAGAACATATTCGACGTTTTGATAACGTCCCGTCGATCACGATCTGAAACAGCCTTACTGTACCGGAGGAGCTCTTCAACTTCTCCGCCTACTGCGGCAACGTCCCGGTTATAAAGGAGCCGTCGCTCCACGGACTTACGGCAGACGTGGTAGATTAACGGAACCGCCAATCTGTCCTGTATCAAACCTATCATGTCAAAATAGAGGAAAGCCTCCGGTGGGACAAATCCACTGAAACGTGTTCTCTCCATATATTCTATGTTGGGGTAGTAAGCCCCAAATATCAGGCCATTGTTCGAAGTCATCGCCCTTGCAGTGTGACCCCGAGTCAGCTTTATCATGAAGTTGTCGATTCTGTTTATTTGAGCCCCGTTGTAAAGGACCTCATTAGGATAATATTTTCTGTACTCCGACTCTGGTGTTCTGTGCAATCCAAGACAGGTACGCAGACACTGTCTCTCAAACACCCGAATCTTTTCCATCTGAGACGCTGTAACATTGAACCACACAGGGCACCCATAGACAA
This sequence comes from Melanostoma mellinum, assembly GCA_914767635.1. Classification (NCBI taxonomy): domain Eukaryota; kingdom Metazoa; phylum Arthropoda; class Insecta; order Diptera; family Syrphidae; genus Melanostoma; species Melanostoma mellinum. Next base: position 119,593,577 of record OU612059.1, on the reverse strand, counting down.
TCATTGGCCTTATGAGGGCCATGTAGCAAATCACTTTCACTCTGCTGTCAAGTTGTCTGCTGTGAAACAGTCGCCTTGTCAGAGCAAAAGCTCCTCTAGCCCTGGCCAGAGCCGCATCCATATGTTTGTTAAAATATAGATATTGATCTAGCCAGATGCCGAGGTACTTGACTACTACTTTGCTTGGCAGTGGGTGGCCATGTAGATCAACGATCACCAGCTTTCGCCAGTTCTTTCTCGTATCCCATGAGGCCCGAGCCAACGGGCTTCTAAACACAATTGTTTCCGATTTCTGAGAGTTGATTTTCAACTTCCAGTCATCGCAATATTGCTGAATCTTATCGAAGTCACGCTGCAAAAGTAATCTGATAACCTCGATCTTTGGACCTGTTCTGTACGCGATTAGGTCGTCGGCGTACGCTATAGCATGGTGAAGGGAACCAATTAGATCGCCGGTGAAAATGCTAAACAAAATAGGCGAATTCACCGCCCCCTGTTGTAGACCGTTCTGTATTTTAAAAGTTCTGGTAGAAGTTATATTGCAACTTTTCACAACAAACGTTCTACCATGAAGCATGTCATTGAGAATATATAGCAGTGGTTTACTCATGCCATACCTGATCAACTTATAGAAAAGACCGTCTAGCCAAACGGTATCGAAAGCCTTCTCCAAGTCAACCAGACATGCACCCGTACACTGCTTTTTAGCTTTGTTCCATTGAATATCAGATACTAGTTTAGACGCAGCATGTATGGTATCATGGCCCGCCTTAAAACCGAACTGATTTTCGGGTATAATATTTTTGTCCTCAGCCCATGTGGACAGAGCTCTATTGAGAACTTTCTCGAATACTTTGCTGATACTCGGAAGAAGACTAATTGACCGGAGATTTGCTGGATTGGAACCATCCTTACCTTTTTTAAGGAGAGGATGGACCACTGCCGTCTTCCAACGCACTGGATAATATGCATTATTCAGCGCATTGTTGAACAACGTGGTGTATATGTCCACCGCTTCCGAAGGGAGGTTTCGCAGCACAACATTGGGTATGCCGTCGACTCCTGCTGACTTCTTTTTCTTTATTTTGTGAAAGATGCTCTCGAGGTCCATCTTAGAAACGAACAGGGTGTTATCCCCGTTTTGCTGGGCGATGACTGCATTTTCAGGTCGGTCATCATTGAACCTAGTGAAACCAGGATTCTCGGATCGTCAATGCGAGATCTCGTCTCTAAGATAGAAGTGTCCAACGAAGGCTCTATTCTCAAGGTCGTAATTCGGGCGAATGCACTCATTCACCTTATATACTTGCTCGAAAACAGCACCCACCGTCTCTACCTTCTCTTGAGCATCTTCCACTATAAAGTGGTCATCATCCAAAATGGCGTCATCTGGATCTATTCCTAATGTCAGAAGTAAGTTTTTGTTCTCTGTCGTCCTTTGGAGTTTAATACCCTGAAGTTCGTTTTGATCTTTTCTCCTAAAAATTTTATTTATTTCCGGAAACATACTCGGGTTGTTGGACTGTACAGCCCGAATTTTTTTGTTCCAGAAAAGAGATATAGATATTCTGTAGTTTTCTTTTATCAACTGTTGGAGATTTTTGATCTGTGACTTCAGAGTTCTAATCTCCAAATTGTGTCGGTCAGTAAACCTCCTGTGCAAGAGTTTGAGTCTTGACAGGAGTCTACTTTTTTGTTTGTAAAGTGCGTCTATTGTCACGTTTCTGTACATAATCGTAGAGTCATGTTGCCTATATTTAGGAATTCTCCTGTCCATTGTACTTCGGATTGCATCCTCCATACGTTGCAGGTATCCATCGATCTCAACGTTCGACAGATTCCTGTTGCATGGCGGCGCAATACCGTTCGAACGAAGTTCCCTTGAGACGGCACCGGAAAAGCGCGGCCAACGTGTCTTACCGTAGTTGTAAGAGTGCGTCGGCACGTACTCCTCCAGTTCCACAAGGTCGTTCGGAAGCAGTATGACGGCGGCAAGTCCACAGTGGTCACTGTCGTACTCAACCGTCGTCAAACAATTTTTCGTCCGTCGAAGAATGTCGTCGGCCAGTTTCAGTCTTGAGTCTAAAAGCAATAGATCCAAATAAGACCCACTTCGAGGATATGAAGGCCTGTCAGTAGCCAGCAGATCGACTTTACACTCAATGCTGTGGAGCCCCAGCCAATTGAATAGCTGGGTCCCCCTTGGATTGGCTAATTGATTTCCCCAATCTTGGTGTTTAGCATTGTAATCACCGGCCAAAAGGAAATAGTTTTCTTCTGAATTCAGTTTCAGAGTTCGAAAAAGTGATTCGAGCTCTGTTATAAAACATGAGGGTTGAGAAGCCTCCGGCGCATAGATCGCGACCACATACAACCGCCTCCCCTGTTGGAGAGGGATGCATACGATACACGCTTCAAGCAACTGGAATCGGCGTACTTCACCGCTATATATTACCTTGTGAGCTATGCCCTTACGTAAGAAAATCGCAACCCCACCCGCGAAAGTCGAGTTGGGTCGGTCCCTCCTTACGATAGTGTAATTGTTATCCGTCAATTTGTGATGCTGGTTTAGCCTAGTTTCGCTAACCATACATACATCTGGACGTTGGTCTTTTAACAACTCAAGGAAGTTGGCTCGTCGTTCTATCCTAACTAGCGAATTCACATTCACGGCTAGGATCTTAAAGGGCCTCTCCGGCAGCGCGCCCGTTAACCTAAAAATTGCGCAAGCGACGGCACTGCACGGTAGATCAAGTCCACCCTACGCGCCTGCTCACTTATTTGCCGCGATAGTTCGCTCATTTGTGACTGAATGACACGCAGAGCGACCATCACCTCTGACTCCCCAGAAGCTGCCTTTGACACAGATGGCTGTGCGGCCGCTTTCTGAGGAGGTTGTACCGTTTTCCCAGCTCCAACCGCCATTTGGGCGTAGGAAACTTGGGGAACGACGGCCCTTGGAGTCGGTCTGGCAGTTTGCCTTCCCTCGTCCTTAGTTACTGTTGGAGCAGCTTTTAATGATTTTTTAATAACCTGGTATCGAGGACATCCCCGATAGTTTGCAGGGTGTCCATCTCCACCACAGAGAACACATTTCAGTTGGGTCTTATCTTCGACCCTTGCCTCACCGAGTTTACACTCTTTTTCTTTGTGGTTCTCTCCACACTTTACACACCTCGACTGCATTTGGCAGTTGAATGCGGCGTGCCCGAACCGTTGGCAACGAAGACATTGTAAAATGTCCCCGTGCCTGTTTATTTTTTCCCATCTTACCATCTGGTAGTCTAGGACGGAGATTTTCCTCAGACTCTCCAGACGGCTATTGGGTGATAGGGTGACGAGGAACATCGGCAATAGCCGCCTCTCCCGTCTAGCCTTAGCCGTGGTGAACGACTTGACCCCGATAAACTCGAGATCGTCGCTCGCCAACCTGCGGAGTTCCGCTAAGAGCTCCTCTGGGTCAGAGGTAGGCTCTACCCCTTTCAAGAGCATACTTTTTGGCTTCTCCTCTTTGGGAGTGTAACTAAAATATTCGGTGGTTGTCTTAGCTAACAACTCCCGAACGATCTTGTGGTCACCAATGTTTTCACATTGGATCGCATGTCGATCTTGTCCTAAACGCTTAATAACAAATTTATCGCCTATGGCGGACTCACATAGGTTTAGTGTTGCTTTCAGCTCAATTTTGTGGGTATTTATTGGGGGCACCCTGCTCTTAGTAGCTGTCTTCTTTGGCTGCTGCTTTTGTTGTGTTGGCTGTTGTTGTTGTTGTCTCTGCTGCTGTTGCTGCTTTGGCACCGTCTCTCCTGGCTTCTTCGATGGCGCGGCTTTTTTAGCTGCGGTCCCCCGTTGCTGCTCTTGGGTAGCAGTTTTATTAACCTCGACAGCTATTTTATTAGCTGTCGTCCCTCGTTGCTGCATGGGCGCAGTTTTAACATTTGCAGCCTTTGTTGCTGTAGGCTGCTGTGGTTTATTTACATCTTTCTGTGCCGCTGGCAATCGTTGTTGCTTAGCCTCGCATTCGGTTTGCCTGCAGGCCATTTGCCTTGTTTTAATTGCTTCAATTTCGGCAGACAGCTTCTCCATGATTTTTGTTATCTCGTGGAGTCGCTTGTCTTCTTCGTTATCTCCTATAACGTCATTGTCATCGTCACCGTCCTCCGCTAATGCAGCGAAAGAGTTGTTGCTGCCGGTGTAACGGCCCTCCCCACCGTTCGACTCGTAGTCGTATGTCGAATTTAAACTACCGACACTCTCCGAACTGGTCGACATACCATCGTCGTCGACCTCCTTATCAGTTGCCTTTGCTTTCTGATTGCGGGATACCAAATTTGGCTTGACTTTAATCCGCCTCCTCTTAGCTGCAGTTGTTGTCGCTGCTGTTGTTTCGGTTGTTACCGCAATTTTCATTGCGGTTGTTGCCGCTGCTTTGCTTCTTGTTGTTGTTCCAAGTGTTGGATTTTGCTCCAACATTTTATTCGATATTGATGGACCAGATTGGTCCATCACACACACCTCTGCTACTTCCTTTTCGTTTCGTAAACTAATTTTCTCTTTAATCTTGGCTTAAATTAAAGAAAAAAAGTAGAGTGCCCCGGGTGGGAGTTGAACCCACGTTCCTCCGCACTGGGTACCAACTGCTTTACACGTTAGGCTACTTGCCTATATTTAAATTCACTGATTTTATACTTAGTAAAACACTTTCTCACTTGGAAATACACAGCTAAAGTCGTCAACACGTCTACACACGATAGCTGTTGCTGAACGACTGTACTATTCTCTTAACGATGGACTCCTCGTTGCTTTAGGGCGGAACCAGCACTCTCTCCTTAACATTGAGCTTAATTTGTGGTGAGTGGCGAAGACTGACTTAAGGCTCAACCACAGCGCTCTTAGGCTGTGTGTGAATTGGGTTAAAATTGGGTTAAATGGGTTAAAATATGACACTAGCGTGGTGAATAAGAGGGGATAAAATTTTAACCCATTTAGCCTGCTTACGGAGCAGGCTAAAATGGACGTTTGTCAAGAAAGAGAGGTGTGTCTAGTTCTTGTTGCATTCACAACTTTTTTTTTGTCGAACAAACAGTAAACAAAGCAGAAAGTAGTTTTAAGCAGTATCGACGGCATACGAAAAATTGGACAGCAAGAAAGTATAACGTGAAAACCTTACAATAAATGTAAGTTTGACCTTTTTTTTATCGAAAAACATAATGTACATAATTATAAAAATAAAATTGTTGTTTTTTAGGATCTCCCGAAGAAAAACTAAAACTCATTCAAACACGAATTGAGCTGGACAACATGTAACTGCAAACATGAATGTAACTATGCAAAATTATATTTTCAAACATACTTCTAGAATTTTTCATTGTGGTTCAATAGAATTAATTGATAAAACATTTAAATAAATAAAATTATTGTAAAACATTTCTCCAAATTGTTATTCATTTTGTAAATAGATCTCAAATCAGATGATTTTTTTTTTGCTTGAAGTTGTTGTCAGTGCTGTAAAAACAAGTGTTCATACACCCATTATCAAACTATCCGTGATGGGAAATATTTTGGCAAAATGCGGGACTATTGTTTCCACACATGAAAATAGTAGTACAAGAACAAGAGAAATTAGGCAAAATGGAGATCTTAACACTTTTTGGAACGTAATATTAAATTTACATTCTTAAAATTGCTTTATTTTAAGTAAAAAATAAAATAAATTAAACGATAACAAGGAATTTTGCAGGGAAATTTCTTTAACTATAAAGGAATTTTAGAGAAAATAGTGTTTCAAAAAATCCCTTTTAACCCAATTCACACAGCAAAAATTCAACATCTGAATCCACCGCAAAACAAATGTCAAAATTTAACCAAAGTGAGAAATTTTAACCCAATTCACACACAGCCTTAAGATTGTTTGGTGAATACCACCCTAAGAGAATTTAAAGAACAAGAGGGAAAACCACACTTACACATTGATACCACCCCACAAGCTGGTGCACGCACTCATTCACAAAATTTCACTAGCCCCACTTTACTGTCCGCCTCCACCTGCAAGAATTTTCGTTATGTCGACTCGACTTGACATCAAAGACACAAACCAATGTTAGCGTGACTGGGCAAATTATCTTATAACATTTCATTTTGTACTCGAACAGCATGTATGGTGGATGCAGAGTTTTGACAATTGAATGAAATCAAAGACAAGAACTTTTAGATTGAAATTTTTTATTTTTATTTTGTAATTTTCCATTTAGTCATTAGTCATAAGGTTATAATAAGAATGTTCAATAAGCTGTTCTAGAACAGTTTCAGGCAGAAAAGTTCAGGCTTTTGGTGTTCACTGAAAAAATTCCTGTTCTTTTCTAATTTTTTCTGATCTTTTTTGTGTTTAATGAGCTGTTATAGAACAGTTTAGCACAGCGTTTACTGCACCTCCTTTTGAGCAAGATCAAGTTCGGTGAAAACTGTCAATAGCAGCTGTTGACTTTTTGCTCGTAGCTTTTTAAGTGCAATGTAAATTAAAATTGTTTTGAAAAGTTCAAAAATATAAAAAAAAATCAGGAAAATAACACCTAACCTTTGTGCTGACAGTAAAAATACTTTTTTTTGTGATGGTTGTTTTCTTTTTCATTTTTGTTGTTGCTTTTTTTGACAAGCCATTGAACACACATCTAATATGAGATATCGATACGAACCGACACTGATGAAAGACGAAAAATTATGAGAAAAAATTACTTTTCCACCAACACGTACCAAAAAAAAGGCATGTGTCAAATTTGGTGTCAAGCTGACTCTGTCAAAACAAAATCGAAGACAGAGATGTCAGAGATTGCGACATAACGTCAAATGGCCCGCCTCCACGTAACATTTGATGTTAAGTCGAGTCGACATAACGAAAATTCTTGCAGGTGGAGGCGGCCTGTTATATTCGGATCTCAACACTGGGCTTACACAAAATTTCACTAACTCCACTTTATATTCGGATCTCAACACTGGGCTCACACAAAAAATTGTACCAATACTACTTTATTCTCGTCTGGGAACCGGTTTTTGTTTTTTTTTTACTTTTAGTCACCTTAAGGCTACGTCTGGCAGAATTTTTGAAATTAAAACTTTTTTTTGGGTTTGTAAATAAAATTTATTTGTGATTATATACTTTTTAAGTATTTGGAAATAAAAATTTAAGCATCAAAATATTAAAATATTTTCTTTTTTGTTAAACATTTCTCTGAGTAGTCTCCTCCCTTCTATTTCTTCTTTTTTAAAAAACGTTTCTTAAGAGAAATAGAAAGAAAAGTATGACATCTTGAAAAATATATACTAAAGCAAAACAGTAACCAATAAATATGAATTCATTTTGCATTTGTTTGATGAAAGAGATTCCAACTTAAGCTTTCGATTCTCTTCTTGAAGCTGTGTTGAAAATTTAAGCAGTTAATTAATTGAATTAAAAAAAAAAAATCAAAAGTAAAAGAATTGAAAGCGGATATCAAACTATGTAGACATTTTTTGAAAAACTTATTTCAATCAAAATATTGAAATGCAGCAACCTTGTAGATATTAGGCGTGTTTTATTGAAATTCTATGTGCACTTATGTGCACTTCAGCAAAACATCGCTCATGGGAAAACAACAACTCCTTATGTCAGTAGCCTAAGTGCACATAAATATCGCAGCTTAGATGAATAAAGAACAAGATGGAAAACCATTACGTCTCCTTCCCGCAACTTCCATTTGTTTACATTGTTGTTTTTGTAATCGCAGCCTCCATCTGTGAATACGTGTGAGCTGCAGAAAAAAGGCGCGAAAAAGTTGTGGAAGTATATGTGTGGTGAGTTTATTTTCATTTGACGTTTCAGATTTCAGTCATTTTATTTATTTTTAGAAGAGGAATTTCTTTACAGTCTGGATCGTAATACATTTTTTCTTAATAAAATACCATAAATTGTGTTAAAATTGTATATTAAAGTGACCACTATTCTATCTTCGACAATCGAAGATAAAAATTCCGCGTCATAGTTGCATTTTTGATGTGAATTTTTAGTTTATCATACATTTGTGCGTTTCGTAAATGGAAACAAGATTCTTCGTATCATGAAGTCGGTTGGCCTTAAGCCCGACATCCCAGAGGATCTGTACCATTTGATCAAGAGGGCTGTTGCTATGCGCAAGCACTTGGAACGTAATCGTAAGGACAAGGATGGCAAGTTCCGTTTGATTCTTGTTGAATCAAGAATCCACAGGCTGGCCAGGTACTACAAGACCAAGAGTGTTCTGCCACCAAACTGAAAATACGAATCAAAGACAGCCTCTGCTTTGGTTGCTTAAGTTCAGTGATTTGAAGAATGTGGAAGTGAAACTCTTTTTCAATTTTTCTCTCTCTAAAAGTCTGGAATATCTTCGACATCATTACCGCAGAGTGCAAGTAAAATGACTTCGGGATTAATGGCAGTGCATTACGAACACGAGCTGAGCGCTGAGCTCGTTTGGTAAAAATCTCTTGCCCACTGATATGGGATCATCAGACCCATATGCGTTGCTTGCAGGTGTGTACTTAAATCTTAAGTTTAACAATGTCACATTTCACAATTTTTGTAAACTTCTTTTTTTTTTTTAGCCAACGTATTGTATGACGTTTGTGTAAGAGAACAAAAATCAGACCGACTGTTCTAGGCACTGTGTTTACTGCAATATGTTCTGAAAAACAGTCCTAGCAATTTCCATGTAAAGTTGTTGTGCTTGAAAATCTATCACATTTTCGGTTGCATAACAAGGTTGCATAACGAAGGATGACCCCAACAAAAGATACCGACACTGTGGAATTGCTGCATTAAGGTTTGAATAGCCTGTTCCAGAGGATAGGTCTGATGAATTACGTATTACGTAGAAGATTTCTAATAAATTCTTCGTTTCTAGTCAATTTGCTCCCTTCACGACTTCATCTGATGCTTGAACTACCGTATGAAAAATTCTTCAGCGATCTATCACAATTCATTATAGACCTGCATACAGGCAATATAAAAATGAAGCAGTGCAAAGTGATAAGCAATAGTGTCGTTGATGTAACATTGGTGTTTTTAGATGCTATTAAAGAAAGTAATAACAGCGAAGATAACCTTTGGTGTCGCAGGTCGGTGCAGCAAAGGATTTCAGTTGCAATTGAGGTATTTAAAAAAAAAATCATTTGGTTCAATTGTCAATTAATTTGATTGCTTTGTTGTTACAGATTCTATCCCTTAATGAGTTTATTTTGTCTATGTGTCATGAACGGTTTGCAATAACATCACAAAATTCACAAGCTAAGAAAAATAAAAAGAAAGACGGCAAGGCATCCCAAAACGATGAAAAGGTTCCCACAAATATCATGAATGAAAAAGAACGGATGCTTATAATAGTCGAACTGATGCGTCATCTTAAACAACATTCTGTGGCAACAAGGAAAAACGACATAAGTCAGTTTTTACTACTTTTCAGGAGAGCGATTTGAATGTTTGGTTTGCAATTACAAATCAGGTACTAGACTTTTGGACGAAATTTAAACGTGAAAATGACTCAAATAACTGTAAGATCATATTTGAATTTATAAAGAATTAATTTTATGTCGCTTTATAGCAGATTTTGATAAAGATATGACTTATGTCGTTGTTCTTTAATGAATACAATTAAATAATTTTGTTTAAGTTAAGTTATTTAATTTTTCCAAACACAAAATAAAATAATGCACTGTAATAAACTGACTTAACTCCTTTTTCCAAAACAAATTTTTGAAATTTGCAGAAATGAAAACAAGAAAACAAGATCTTGCAAATAGGAGGGACATGTTGAATAACTGGAATGTCAGATCTATTGAGACTATTTCCGCCACGTTTTCTTATTTTATATCCTTAAATGGTTTATCCTCGTCCAAAATATTTTTGTAGGATAATGTACCAAAGTTGTCTTTGTGATATCTTATCCACCTGAATTCACCCCCAGAATAATTCTCGCCTTCAGTATTCACATTTCGCCATGTTCTTTGAGGTTGCAACAAAGACAAGGAAATCTGGCTGACACATTACCTTCACTTTAAAAGGATTTCTGTCCCTTAAGAAAGCAATTAAGTTGTGCCAGTCTCTTGGATGGTGAATCTTAGCTGTTTTCTTCTTTTTTTTCGTTCAATAACGGATTCCATGTGGGTATGACCAGGTACCAGGAGTTTATGGTCAATTACCCCTTGTTGCTCACTATTCTCTAGGTTGGCTGTAAACATACAACTAACATGCGTGTTTTTATTTTGATCCGTACAAGAATCACTATAAAAAATAAAAATTTTTGGCGGCAACAGGAACTTCTTCCTCTATTATGTTCTAAAAAACACAACATGCCATTTCATTTCCACCTCTCTTTGCAATTCCCTCATGCCACATAGGGTATGTTTGTTGAAGCCCTGGGATCGCCACAAAGCGTTTTTTGAGAATCCTAAAGTCACCTTGAATGTCAAACTTAGTTTTTTTTTAGCTCTAGGGTTGACCTAGGTTTTCCCTCAACTCGCCCTAGGGATCTATAAAAGGCATGTATTTTGAGGATTGGAAAAAACCGGTTTTTCGACAACTCATCGGGTTGTCAAGAAAACCTGGGCCATCCCAAGGGAAAGTTCAACGAACGGACCTGTTTTTAGCAATAAGGTTGATCGTTAGCCAAATTTTGAACCATTAAGTTATATGTCCACAACTGACTTTTTTAGAATGCAGTATTTGATTTCAAATATGGTGTAGGCAAGCACTGCTGGAGATTAAACGCATATGCTGCAAAAGCTTTGTTGGTTTTGGCTAGGTCTTTTTTTTTGCATGCGCTTTTTGTGACCTGCAAGCCGCCCTCGAGCCTTAATTTTTCATCAGCACTTTCTATAGCTGAAGTTTTGTTATGCAACTTAGCGCACGTTCCACATGTATCAAGCTGGGGAGATTTTACTTAAAAATTCAGCTTATGAAATACTTTGGTATACTTGGATAAGCTCTTTGGTTCCTCATTTTCAAAACAATAAAGATTATACATTTTAGAAAATGTCACAACCTGGTTGTAAGTACAGTTTATACGTATCCCGTTTCGTATAATGGTTCTTATAAGCCGGGAATTTTTTAATAATTGTTTTTATTTTATCTATTTCTTCTGTAGAAAGAGTGTTTGGGGGTGTCAAGCTTCCTCTTTTGTCAGCTAGAGTACTGAAAGGTGAACTCACTTTCTTATGTATTACTGAGCGCACAAAGCCATTTGATTCCCCAAAACAACCCGAAAACCTTACCTTTTCACAAACGCATCTCTCTGACTTTTTTATTTGCACTTAAAGCGGCTGCTCTTTCTACGGCTAAAGACAACATTCCGCTACCTCGCAACATTATTACTTTTATCAAAAGAATTTTCTCTTTATTTCCTAAGAACAATCAATTTCCTATATAACACTAAATAAAAAAAATCTAAAATTAAATTAACTTTCGACACACATCTATGACGTACAAAAATACAATAACGCAATTAAAACAGATATTTTATAAGAAGAAAACGGCATAAGTCGCAACTGAGTGTCAAAATAATTTTGAGTATATTCCGTAACGTCTTTTGGAACAACAGCACAAGTCAACTTGTCTTCTTTTTTTTTACAAACCGAAGTTTGGAAAACGTTCACAAGTAAACTTGTGCAGGTATTTTGTGCGAAAGTGATTTTGGAAAAACTACACAAGTCAACTTATCTGCCTGTAAGCTAAAATTTCATTTTAGAAAAAGAGCCCAAGTAAACTTATGATCACGGATAAACAATAAAATAGTTTTAGAAAAAGAGCATAAGTAAACTTATGTGTATGTTGAATTGGTTTTTCGTTATGGAATAAAAGCACAAGTAGAAAATAAAAATTAAAGAATTGTACTTATGTTGCTTTTCCTTGTGCAAGCTCTGTAGATACAGACTTAAGTCGTTTTTCTTTTGTCTGTAATTCCTTAACCCCTTGAGATAAAAATACAAAAAAAATATGGCAGATGGAATGGCTTACTGCCCATCGAATGCTATGAAAAACTCATTTTCGACATAAGTCGACTTATGTCGTTTTTCCTTGCTGCCACTGCATTTACAAATTACATTTACGTTGAAGAAATGGAAGGAGTCAACTATTCCAAAATGAGATATACACAAAGTATCTTGAAGATCTTCAAGGCAAAATTATTGAAAGCACACTGAGAAATGGTGAAGCAGTATTGGTTATTCAGTATCAAAAGAAGATCTATTGTTCATTCAAAATGTTTTGTTAAATAACAATGAAAAATTACTTGGATAAGCCTTGATTAATTTATTACTAGTATCATTGTGAATTTAATTGTGGTATTTTTTGTCATGATGTAGGTACGGATAGAAGTCATTATATTTATATTATATAACAAGAAAAGATATAAAAGCTTTTGAACTGGCTTTTAAAAACACTTCATTTGAAAAGATTGACCTGTGCTGTGTGTAACGATCAATACCAATTATATATTTAACAAAAAGAAAGAAGAACAAAAGAAAAACACAAATGTGTACAGTGTAAAATGCATTTAATTGTCGTAATAAAGTGGAATTGCATGTTTATATACAATAAGAAAGAATGTATTATAAGTATAAAAGATATATTTTTACTACAAATGTACATTATGCTTTTATTTATTAAATTGCACAAAAAACTTAATCTTTTTATTGTTGTTTTTATTGAAATGAAGTTCCTGCTATTGTTAATACGTTAGGCATTTAAAACTGTAACAACCAATCATCCTTTAACTTAAAAAGGAATAGTTTTTACTCAGCACTCATGTAATTGACCTTGACATTCGCTTTCAGTTTTTGATAAGTTGTATTTTCTGCAGTAGTGATAAAAATGTCTATACCAATTATATCGGCTTTTAAAAAGAACGCTTTATAAACATAATACTCTTATTAGCTATCGCTCCACCAACAGGGTGGACAACTATCACATTTTAAAGAACTATTTATTTATTATCAATATTTTGTTGCTTATACTAGCAGTCAATAACCGTGTAGGCAACTCGATGAAGATGTGCGACATGTCTTTTTATTGTCAGATCTCTCAATTCTCTTTAAACTTTATACTAATTAAATTTAAAAAGTTAGTTGGTAGATACACCAAGTATTTTTTCAAGCAGATATGTATGTATATACTTCCCTCGTTAGTTGTGAATTTGCTTTACCATTTGAGTAGGTATAGTACTTTACATAAATTGATTATCCACACTTTTTTACTATTTAAACTGCACTGCTGTTGTTGTTTTGAACCACTTTTATTTCCTTTTCACAAAATAAGAAACAAAAAAAAAATCAAGTCACATCTGCAAATCGAATCAAAATCTTTGGATAGGCGTTCTTTACCAGCAAAGAAAATAAAAATATGCATTTTTTTTGGGACTTAGCGATAGAGGAATGACTCCTACTCGAGAAGAAAGCGACAAGTGTTTTCGACACCCTTAGTGTCAGAACCCCAATGCTTCAGTCCGTAATACACGTATTTCTTCAGCAGATCCAAGCGCTCGCTGCTGGTAGGGTCCCAGGGTTTTTGGTATTTGATTTCTTTGAAAATCCACGGTTTAATCAAAGCACCGCGTGTTCTCACTTTCATGACGTTTCGTAAGAGCCTATTCTTGAGTTAGCTCCTTGACTACGGGCACAACACAGGCCATTTCTCCGTACCTAATATCAGCCCCAAACTCCTTGCAAATACGTCGAAATGGAAGATTTCCAACCGTTGTCAACGGACTTAGAATCAATTTGTTAAAAAAGTCTACGTTCTTCTTAATGGCAGCATCACGACCTAGGGATTCTTCATCAACAGCGCATCCAACAGACATTTTATTTCCATTCGCTTCCACAGCACCACTAGTTTGATTAGGTTCTCCATTTTGGTCAGTTTCATCCGCTTCCAGATCCACATCTTTGATATTATCGATGCTTTCATCTGTTTTGATAATATCATTCTCCGTCTTGGTTTCTTCCTGGTCACATTTTTTGTTTGTTTATTCTTCTATTCATCCTTGCGTCGATCGCAATCCGAAAGAATTTTTTTACATCTCGAGAAGTCAAAATCTCGTTTACGCAGCTTAATTTGGAGTTCTGAAACAGTGATATATATATTCAATAACAATATTTCCATGGAGTTTTTATTTTTTACCCGTTGATATCCCATTGAAAGTAGATGTTTTTGTATTTGGTTAATAAAAACCAGCCTTCATGTTTGAAACTATTGTTTTTGCTTGTCAATTTAAAACATAACCTGAAATTTAATTTTCACCACACTACTGAAACTTCTTAAGGGCAGGGTTTGAACAACACCAAAGTTATAGTTTTTTAAAAACTCAATTTTTTTTGAAAAGCTGGGCAAAATGTGAAAACTCATAAACATGCAATTATACTGATTCTATTGGGACTCATTATAGTGTGATTCGCTCCCTCAACTCGGTTTTTTGTCTTAACTTTTTATTAATACCAAAACCTAAATATCAAACAATATACACATTTTTTGAAAAACTTATCTCAGTTAAATATTGAAATGCAGCAATCTTGTAGATATTATGGAGAGCTCAGAAAGATTTCATTCATGTCTGTAGCACAATTACTTACAAAGCGCCAACACTTTCAGCCGTATTTATTAGATTTTGCTATTACACGCTTAAAACGCATAATAGCTATTCAGGGAATAAGAACCTATTAAGACTTTATTCAGTGAATAAAAAATCCTTATTTATAATCTTTTTCATCACCCATTATAGTTATTCATCCCTTATGTCAAAATCATAAAGAAACTCTCTATTTTTGTTTCTCAATGGTAGAACTGACAAGAGAATTTTGTTTTGTTTTTATTTTCGTTCGGTGTTCGGTCTAAGTATAAAACTGTAAGTACAAATAAAATAACTAAAGCTAACTTAAATTTGTCATGGTTATTCCACCATCCAATGTCACTAGGTCTCTGCACTTGGGTCATCCTCTAACTAATGCCATAGAATATGCTATTACTCGATATCATCGAATGAAATGTTACACGACTCTGTGGGTATCAGGCTGTGTTCATGCTGGTATAGCAACCCAGGTTGTGATGGGGAAGAAGCTCTGCCGGGAAGAAAACCTTAGTCGACATGAACTCAAGTGTTTGGGAGCTCTCTATGACTGAAGTCGCGTTGCATTTATTATGGATCCGAAGTTGTGTCGTGCAGTGACTGAAGCATTTGTGCGGTTTTATGAAGAAGGAAGCACTTAAAGAAGTTGTTGCTATGCATCCCAGCAAAGAACGGCCAAAAGCAAGACTTCCCTAATGACATTCTAGAATGTGGAACTGATGCTCTGACAATTGCCCTTTGTGCATACATAACGCAGGCACGCGACAACAACTTGGATATCAATGTGTTCAAGGCTATCGATTTTTTTCAAATTGTGGAATGCTACTAAATTTGCTCTGATATAAAAATGAAATGGAAAATTTTATTTTTATTTGAATAAATACATAGAACAAATGACATAAAAAACACCTTTTAATGGTTTAACTTCCCATGTTAAACGTGTAACATGGTACATGGTCAGTCTTCCTTTTGGAGGTTCTTATGCATAAGAGAAATTGTAAATCAGCCACGACGCGTGTGAAACGGGCTCTGAAAAAAGGAAACATTCTTATATTTCTGCCTAAATAATGACTCCTTCATTGGATCAAATCTTTTTTGTACACCTTCTGCGCTCTACTTCTTTCAGTGGATAACACATTAACACCATCCAAATTATGCATAAAGTTAATGTAATTTGAGTACATTTCCATTTAAGTTGCTTTTAAAACTCTCAAAGTTGTAAATAAACCACTGAATGACAACTCAATACTCAAAATCAAATGACATTTATACGCTAAAATACGCTTAAAACACGCTTAAAACACACATTTCTGCGTTTAAGCTATTCAGCCCCTATTCACTGACGAAAAATGATTATAAATACGATTTCTGATTTATTCAATGAATAGGCGTGTTATAAAGTTGTTCGGAGTTTATTATGCGATTATAAATACGGCTGTTTAAGTTTTGATTTTTTGTTTTTATTAAAAGCTCGGTAGAAAATTTTTTAAAAACTTGTCTCAATCAAAATCTTTAAATATGGAATTTTTGTCCACGTTGTGTTGAGCTCAGAAAGCCATCATTCTTCTCTGTAGCACAATTATTAACAAAGCTCCAACACTTTAAGTTTTAAATTTTTCTTAACACAAAAAAAATTAAAGCTTAAAGTGTTGGCGCTTTGTAAGTAATTGTGCTACAGAGATGAATGAAGGCTTTTTGAGCTCTCCATAATATCTACAAGATTGCTGCATTTCAATATTTTGATTGAGATAAGTTTTTCAAAAAATGTCTACATAGTTTGATATCCGCTTTCAATTCTTTTACTTTTGATTTTTTTTTTTTAATTCAATTAATTAACTGCTTAAATTTTCAACTCAGCTTCAAGAAGAGAATCGAAAGCTTAAGTTGGAATCTCTTTCATCAAACAAATGCAAAATGAGTTCATATTTATTGGTTACTGTTTTGCTTTAGTATATATTTTTTTAACAGTCATACTTTTCTCTCTATTTCTCTTAAGAAACGTTTTTAAAAAAAGAAGAAATAGAAGGGAGGAGACTACTCAGAGAAATGTTTAACAAAAAAGAAAATATTTTAATATTTTGATGCTTAAATTTTTATTTCCAAATACTTTAAAAAGTATATAATCACAAATAAATTTTATTTACAAAACCCAAAAAAAAGTTTTAAATCCAGAAATTCTGCCAGACGTAGCCTTAAGGTAAAAAAAAAAAAACAAAAACCGGTTCCCAGACGAGAATACCAATACTACGGTACAATTTTGTGTAAGCCCTGTGTGTGGATCCGAATATAAAGTGGAGTTAGTGAAATTTTGTGTAAGCCCAGTGTTGAGATTCGAATATAAAGTTGGGCTAGTGAAATTTTGTGAATGAGTGCGTGCACCAGCTTGTGGGGAGGTATCAATGTGTTAGTGTGGTTTGCCATCTTGTTCTTTATTCATCTAATGTCGATTTCCTTTACAAAAACAAAAGCACTCTAAAAAAGTGCTTTTTTTTCGTGCTCACTGGAACAGAAAAGACAAAATTCTTTTTTTTATCATTGTATGTGTGCTATTTTTGACAGCCAACTCTTCCCGTTTGTTTTGTTCTGCAATTTTTATAGAAAGAATGTTTTCGAAACTTTATTAATAAATGCACTAGGAAGAAACCTCCTCATCCGAATAACTGTACACAACACTTTGAACAAAATTATTCACAGAATGCCTTTCGTTTTGTGAAAGGAATTTCAGAATTTCAAACACTTCTTCGTTGGAATCAGAACTAGATGACGACTCATAAATATTTTGATAATTTCAGCTAAAATTGAGCGATCCATTTTCACAAAATAGTTTATTGTTTATTTTTATTGCTCGCGTTTTTGGCACCTATCTTCGAAAATCTTAACTTAAGATTCTGTCACTTTTCCCTTGTAAAAAGATTCAGATTTTCAGATGACAATTCAGATGACATTTAGATTTTCAGATTTTCGAACATAGATTTTCAGATGGAAAATCTTGGCTGAAAATCTGAACTTCAGATTTTAATTGTCAAAACAAGGAAACAACGTATATGACAATCGGACTTTACTCGGTATTCTTGGTTTATTTTTTCTTTTACTAGTTTTCGCTTGCTTGTTGAATTGAAATTGATTTTATATTGATTTTCGGATATTCTATTTTATAAATTGATATTCAAAGTGAATTTATCAGCAACAAAAAAATATTTTTGAGGGCATATGATTTCAATTTTTCTTATCAAAATTGATTGAAGTGAATTTAATTTGCTTACAACCTTACACAAATACTTGGAAATCGAATTCCTTAATTTCAAACTGGGAAAATTAGTATGTTTTCCAATTACTTTTACCACTAACTATGTAGAACCGAGAGGTTAATTACAGTACCATTTTACATCTGACACAGAGCTTAAATAGCGTTCTTGACTGACAGTAGTAGTTTCGAAAATTTCGGAGTTGCGAAGAACGCGAGCATTATCTCTCTTTCACAGTCCTTTAAACAAAAATGCAAAATAATCAAACTGCAAACTGATAAACGTCAAATGTTTTGTGTTGGTGTACGTGAAAGTGCGTGTAAATCTTGCCTCTGAATCGAGATTCGTAAAAGTGCTTTTTCGGGGCAAAAAAAAAGTGATCTGGTGTCTACATGTAACGTATTTCGAGCAAAAAAGCACTTTTAAAAGTGCTTTTGTGTACCACTGGAAATCGACATAAGTATCGCAGTAAGCTAACTGCACAACAGGGATGGTTGGTAAATTTCTTTTTTTGGCACCCAGAGGTTGGCAGTCTTTGGGTTGTGTTCGTTCATATTTCTGTTTTTCGACAACAGATTGAATAAGTCTGTTTCTTTACTTTTTGTGCACAGAAATTTTTTTTTTATGGAAAGGTTGTAAAATTCTTTCAGAAACTCTCTGAAAGAGCGTATTTGTCTTAAAAGTAAAGAAACGCCTTGAACAAAACATTCGCACCAACGCAACGCTTGGAAAAACGTCTGTTTGACAGTTGTGGTATTTGTTTTGGCTGTGCACGATTTCTGACCACAGAAATTTTGGTAGCGGAAATTCGCAGGACGGGGAATTTTTTTTACTCTCTCGAGAGCACTCTCTTTTGTGCACTACTACGTAAAATCGGAACGGGATTAGACTGACTTTCGCCGAATTTCGGTGCATTTCGTGCAAATTTTCAGTAAAGAAACACACCTAATAGCTAATATATGAGTCAGGTGGTGACTTGGTGAGGACATAAATAGAAACGCAGTTACGAACACACACACACACACACACAATGAAAGTTTCGCAATCGGTCAGAAAAAAAATAACATCAGACAGAACACATAAGAACATCAGAACCACAGAGCAGATATTCTGTGATCAGAACCAAGGCAACCAAAAACATGAGTCACAAAATGAATCTAAATGAACACAGCCATTACGAAAAAAAATTAAAGTGACATTTGTTTTGTTTACATCGAAAGGAAAAAGTTGAAATGCGGCAAATAAATTGAGAATCGAGAATTAAATAGAGAAAAATAGAAATGGAAAGTAAAAGGTATGCATTTATATTCTTCTGAATGCAAATTTTTAATGTTTCTTATCCTTAGAACAAGTGCAAAGGGTACCAACACTGAAAGCTAAAATTGAAAGTGACGTGCTAAGTGAATATAAACCAAAAATCGTTTTAATTGTAAGTGCACATAAGTGCACATAGAAAATTTTCAATAAAACGCGCCTATTATGGAGAGCTCAGAAAGCCTTCATTCATCTCTGTAGCACAATGACTTACAAAGCGCCAACACTTTAAGTTTTATTTTTTTTTGTGTTAAGAAAAATTTAAAACTTAAAGTGTTGGAGCTTTGTTAATAATTGTGCTACAGAGATGAATGATGGCTTTCTGAGCTCAACACAACGTGGACAAAAATTCCACATTTAAAGATTTTGATTCAGACAAGTTTTTAAAAAAATTTCTACCGAGCTTTTAATAAAAACAAAAAAATCAATACTTAAAGTGTTCGCGCTTTGTAAGTAATTGTGCTACAGAGATGAATGAAGGCTTTCTGAGCTCTCCAGAATATCTACAAGATTTTTTTTTTTTTTTTTTTTTTTTTTTTAATAAACGCGCACATCAAGGGGTTATGACTACCCTTATAATGTTGTAGAACACAGTGCGAGTATTTAGGAAAACAGGAGAGGATTTAAAAGGAGACATCGATGCACGTTGCTTTTGAATTTTTGTGAATCGTAATGAAGGGGAAATACAGAGCCAGGTAAAGCATTCCACATTCGGGTGGTGCGACTGAAATACGAATCTCTATACTTGACTGTACGTCCGAAGTTGGGCTCAAGGTGAAACTGATGAACATTCCTAGCGAGGCGGGTGTTGCGGCTAAATTGTTTCAGGGGAGGAATGCAACTGGCTACTTCACTAGAGCACTGCTTGTGAAAAAAGCGATAAAAGAGAGTGAGACAGGCAACGTTTCGACGATGTTCAAGAGAATCAATCGATTCTACGATTGAACTATCACCTATCAATTTTAACGCTCTATTTTGTACCCTATCAAGGAGGTGCAAAGATGTTTGAGAAGCACCTGACCAGATATGTGAGTTATACTCCAGTTTTGGGCAGATGAAGGCCTTATAAATTGTAGCCAGATCAGAAGGGGTGAAGAATTTCCTGCATCGTCTCAAGAAGCCTAAACATTTAGCAGCGTTTTTGGCGACTTCAAATATGTGGTCATTCCAACGAAGATCATCGTTTACACACATACCAAGTACTGACAGCTTTTCGGTTTCTTCGATGCTGGTACCATTCATGGATAATGGTAATGGGAGAATGTTAAGCTTCAACGACAAGAGACAGCATTGAGTTTTCGAAGCATTGAATTCAACTCGGTTTTTTTTACCCCATGTAACAATGCTGTCAAGGTCAGAATTCAATGAGCTTATCATACGCAGCCGTTCCAGTTCCACATCCGAAGAGCAGGGACGTGAATTTGGAAACGAATATGAAAAGCTGAGGGTCGAGTCGTCAGCAAAACAGTTAAGCGGATTAGAAGTTTCAGACAAGAGATCATTAATGAAAATGAGGAAGAGAGTCGGAGACAAAACGGAGCCCTGGGGCACACCAGCATTTATGAAGTGGGTATCAGACTTGAAGCCATCCAATACAACTTGTATTGAACGGTCGGAAAGGTAATTTCTAATCCAACGAAGAAGAGACTCATCGATACTAAAAGCACGCATTTTCGATAAAAGAGCCTGATGCCAAACTCTATCAAATGCTTTAGAAATATCAAGCGCAATAATCTTACTTTCTCCAAAACAATGTAAAGATTGGTTCCACTTTTCGGTGAGATAAGCCATCAAATCACCAGTGGACCGTTTGCTACGAAAGCCGTACTGACGGTCATTAAGAAGCTTTCGTTCTTCAAGATATTTCATAAGTTGACGGTTTATCAATGTTTCCATGACCTTGGAAAGAAGGGACGTAAGTGCAATTGAACGGTAATTGGAAGGGGAGGAAGATTCGCCTTTTTTAGGGACCGGCTGGACAAATGCAGTTGTCCATCTGCTCGGAAAAATCCCAGCAGAATAGGAAAGATGGAAAAGTTTACGCCGTGGTTTTGCCAGCGTAGAAGAACACCTCTTCAGAATAACGGCGGGGATACCATCTGGACCAGCGGATTTATGTATGTTGAGATCTTTGAGGACTCTCGCAACCGAGCGAGTTCGAAAAAATATCTGTTTCATCAAAGAATTTGCAGACTCGAGCTCAGGTGGAGCCAATATGCTATGTGGAAGTGTCGAGTTGGCAGCAAATTGAGCTGCCAGCAAATTGGCTTTGTCGATGGAGCTGACATACGGTGAGTCATTGAAGACGAGCGTTGGGACCGATGACGTGGTCGAGTTCTTAATGTTCTTAACAAAAGACCCAAAGTTCTTACTTCCTTTTGGACACAACAGTATTTTTTGCCTTACTTTTTGGTCATGTAAAAACTTAGCCTTTTGTATTTGAGCATTACAGATATTTCTGGCCCGTTTGAACAAATTTCGATTTTCTACTGTAGGGTTGCCTTTAAATTTTCGAAAATTGCTTTCTCTATCCCTAATCGCCTCTTTACAGCTTGAATCAAACCACGGATTCTCTTTGGGGATGATACTTTTTGTTCTGTGAGGAACAAAATTTCTCATGCCGTTAAGAATTACGTTAGATATCATATCAGCTGATGCGTCAACGTTTCCGTCGAGAAAGCACAAAGACCAATTAAAATTTCGAAAGAAATTATTCAGGCCGTCCCAATTGGCTTTCTCATATTGCCACACTGTTCTTTTAGGGACTTTATCTTTTTTTACTGTGACGGAAATCGAAAAATCTATCGATATGACACAATGGTCCGATTTGCCTAAAGGAGATGATACTACAACCCTGTATTTGTCGGGATGAGAAGTGAGAAATAAGTCAAGAGTGTTGGCCGCATGGCCATCAATATCTGGAACCCGAGTGGGCTCATCAACAAGTTGAGTTAGTTCGTTAAACTCAGCGAAGATCTCAACACATTTTCCTTCGGGTGTTGTCTGGCCAGAATGTCGAAGCCAACCTGAATTGTGTACATTGAAATCGCCCGCAATTGCGATTTCAGTGTGAGGATACAGGGAAACAATTCTTACTATGGAGTCAGATAGCGCATCAAACTCGTTAGAGGTTGAATTGCTATCTAAATTGGGGCTTCTATACATAAAACAATAGTGAATGATATGCTTACGGACGGTGAATTTTAACCACATGAAATTAAAGTTCGTATTAGAACAGAGGCCGTATTGTGGTAGAAGCTGGTAAGCAATATCATTCCGAACATATACGGCGAGGCCATGGGAGGAGAAGAATAATGGCACTAAGCTATATCCAGGCAGGTTAAACTCTGAGGGATCAGAATCAACACCTACCTGTGTTTCACTCAGTGCCAAAACAGCTGGCCTGCATTTTGCAGTGTGAGCGTACACAGCAAAGAAATTCGATCTTAGCCCCCGAATGTTGCTAAAATCGACCCAAAATCTACCCGACATTACAATTCACAAAAACACACAAAACAAAATATCAAACGTAGACGCTAACTAAGTCGAATCAACAAGTGTATATCCTATTAGAAAACCAAATCAAATTACTAGCGGTGTTATGCCCAGCTAGCAACTTGATTTTAGTTCACCAACGGGATCAACACCGTTGATTGACTATCCGCCTAACAAACCCACAGTCACATTGACTGCACACACTGCCTAGATAAGATAAGAGATTATCAAATCGAAAAAATGTGTGCAGTCACTGGGACTGTGAGAGTGATGTGGGGAAGGAGACGATGTAAGGTAACGCACTTTGTGTTATTGGGGCTATTGAATATTGTGTACATGGGCTATTGTTGATGTGGTTTTTTTTATCTTTGTTAATCACTTTCACAGCACTGAATGAAATTGCACAGCTTTTTCTTTTCGCGGCGCGGCTGGAAGGATTATAGTTTTATTGCTGTTTTAAAATTTTTGGTTGGACTATTTTTTTTTTTTTTTTTTTGCTTTTATTTTTATTTTGATTAATTGATTGGGTAGTGGGAAGTGGCACTGGAGAGTTTTTCGGACATTTTGCGCGGCGTGTGTTACTACGTTCGATGGCAGATCGACACTGGATTGCTGCATTTCAATATTTTGATTGAAATAAATTTTTCAAAAAATATCTACATAGTTTGATATTTTGGTTTTGGTATTAATAAAAAGTTAAGACAAATAACCGAGCTGAGGGAGCGAATCACACTATAATGAGTCCCAATAGAATCAATATAGTTGCATGTTTATGAGTTTTCACATCTTGCCCAGCTTTACAAAAAAAAAAATTAGTTTTTGAAAAACAAAAACTTTGGTGTTGTTCAAACCCTCCCCTTAAGAATTTTTCAGTAGTGTGGTTAAAATTAAATTTCAGGTTATGTTTTAAATAGCCAAGCGTCAAATGAAAATAAACTCACCGCACATATACTTCCACAACTTTTTCAGGACTTTTTTCTGCAGCTCACACGATTTCAACTCGAATTCAATATGGCGTCCTATCCACAGAGTAGATAATACAGAGTGCCAACTCGTACCCCCCTTGCCTGAAACACCCTCAAAAAATTTTTCAACACGAATTCAAAATGGCGACGTATTTCTTGATTAAAAATGGAGTAGTGGTGAGAATTTAAACGTCAATAGGTAGGAAAAAAAAACCCAAATGGAAAATCTTACGACTATTTATTTATTGAACCTTAAAAAAACTTACCAAAATTTATTTAAAAAATTACGCTTTGCTGAATCAAAACCAGAAGAAGTTTCCTCAGGTTTCAGCGTTTCAGGCTGATGGAGTTTTGCACAAAACCTTCAGCGGCCATGCCTCTGAGCGCAGATTATGTTCTGCGAACTTTTCCATACCATCCAGTTATGGACAGAAAGAAACTGTTCACTAAGATTCCTAGTCAGTATGGCTCTATGAAGTTTTATAAACAGGAAATACTAGCTGTTCCTTCAATTCCAGAGGAAAAACTTTAAGAAATGGCCTTGCAGCGTTTTAACAAAGTTTCGATAAGTCAGTGAGTGCGTCTGTGGCGGGCTGAAGATGGAAAATTCATCGCTACATTCCGTGGACATGTTGAAGCTGGCGTGGTCTGTCGATTCAAGCATTCAAGACCTGTTTATTGTTCTTTTCTTCAAGCTCATTCTTCCAGTTTGGAGCGTTCAAACAAAAAAACTTGCACAGTAATAGCAAACTAATACTACGTTTTCACTAGGGCAAATGAGATGACTATGACCAAATTTTCAAAATTAGGTCAAAATTGACTTTGTTACCCATACAAAAACCTGTCATCAAAATTACCTCATTTTGAGGTGATTGGGCGGTAATTATGCGCTAACAACGTGGGAAAATTGTAGAAACCAAACCAAACAGTACTAAAACCCAACATATTGTGAACTAACCGGGAAAAAAGAGACAACTTGACAGAATACGCTGTCACAACAAAAGTATTTTTTGTCATTTCGATTCGTTTCTGTGCGGTGTACACACGTGTTTCCAAAAATGGAAATGGCCAAAAAAACTAAAATATCAGCCAAATTTTGCGAAAAGACAAGAGACGATACCCAATAAATACATTTCTAGGTAGTGGAATTACGACCTACTTTAAAAGCCAGGTAGGTATAAATCCGTGGAGTTATACAAGAGAAAAGTGAAATACACGGCATAAAATTGTGACTTCCATATCTTTACAAGTGGATTCCATAAACGTTCAATAATGCATTTTGTGTTTTACTTTTACGAATTCTTTCCAGAACTAACTGCATTCAAATGTATTTTTATGTAAATAACATATTTAACGCTATTTTTTCAGGCGTACAAGCGTCATGCCTCATGCCCAATGGCATCTGAAAAGTGTGAAACGACCAGTTGTGAAGAAAGATTGAATTCCATTCATGAAGGTAGAGAGGATTTGTGGACCCAAGAACGGGGATGAGCGTGCTGTTAATCTTAGAAAACCAAAGGGCTACTACAAATCTAAGCCGGTTGTTAAAAAGCGCTCTGCTCTTAATGTATTCAGCAAGCATGTACGCAAAACCTTCAAGAACATGAATCCCGGAAGGGTGTTGATCCTTGTGGCTGGTCGTCGTCAAGTTAAACGTGTTGTTTTACTCAAGCTTTTAGAGTTTGGACTATTGACGATGGATTGGTTACCAGTTCCTAAGGTATCAACTCATACCCTCTACGTCGTGTTTCACAACGTTATACTATTGGACGCCAAATACGCATAAACTTTGCGAAATATCAAGATCCCAGACAAAATCAACAATATCTACTTCAGACGCAAAAAGGTCAGAAAGAAGATCTGTCGAAAGAGACATCATTGCTCTAAAGGAAGAGAAGTACATCCCAGCAGCGTAAGGCAGATTAAAAGGAAGTTAACGCTTCTGTAATGAAGGCAATCATGGCCAATCCCTAATTTAAATTTTGAAAGAGTACCTGTAAAGTAGGTTCAGCTTGCTTTCCACACTTCCACACAGTATTTCCACATAAAGTCAAGCTGTTGTGTGCACGCTGGAGTGGCCTGCCGATTCGAGACTTGTACTAAACCAAACCGATTTGATTGTTATTTTCTTCTTTCAACATTATTAACTCTCATATTTAATTAAATGCATACCAAAATAAAAACATTTAAAGAAGGTAAACTAAATTTTTTATTTAAACCTTTTGATTGAGCTAACGATGTGAAATACTCGCCTGTGGCAGGTTGAAAATAGAAAAAGAAAACATAAATGGTCAAGCTATTTAGATGCTAGGGTTGTCTGCTGATTCGAAAGTAGTACTATTAAGAAGTGGAAGCGTAGATTTGACATTGAAAACATACAAAATAGATTAGTATTTGATTTTTTTATTTCAACTTTAATGACTGAGAATTTCAGGAAATGCATACAAATCTAAAAAACCAATATTAAAAGTAAATTTTCAGTTAAAACCCATTGGTTCAGTTGATGTTCGTTGTCTTAAGCACGTCCAATGAAAGATAACAGATCTCCTGAGGATTGTCGGTGTTTAAAAATGTTTGCCAGTCGTTTCACGGCTTCTGGCAACCGTTTACAAGATTATGTTGTCCTAATGGTAGCAGCTACTTCTTGCGTGGACTGTCTATACATCAATCTGTAAAGTTATCAGTAATTAAATTTATTGTCTTTGTGATATTTTTTTCTTATTCTTGCATACACAATCTTGACTTTTGCGTCCCAAATAGTTTGAAATACATAGTTAAATAGTTTTAAATAGTTTAATTGGCAAGAGTCCGTGCCGGATAGAAAACAAAGAAAGAATTTAAAAAAAAAATGCTTTAGTAGTTGTCAAAACCATATTCCTGTCATAGTGCTGCCAGATGTCAAACAAAATTACCAACCTCTAATGAGAACACTTCTTATTGAATTTTCAAAATTACGTTATTATGGCCCTAGTGAAAACGTAGTATAATAAACAAAAAACTAATCACATTATTTAAATATGTAAAAAAATAACACATTTGTGATTAAATGTAAAAATTGCAACAGTAGGCTAAAGTTGTTTCCATTTGAGCGGTTCTAAAACTGGTTCGCTGTCAAAGTACTTGGGCTGAACTGCTTCTAACTAATGTAAGGCTTCCTCAGCAGAGAAAAATCCGGCAACACACTTCTCAGATTTTCCACTCAGCATATTTGCTATAAATCTATAAATCCACTTGCGAAGCTATCTCCTGCTCCTGATACATTTACTTCATTTGTGATTTTCACCGTAGGATAGAAGCGAATTGAGCGTTTTACAGATTGGTCCAGCGATATTTTCCAGCATACTAATTCTCCTTCGATCAACAATGACTTCCTGGCCGCCGAGTGTATTTAAAATGCAATGGAAATGCTCCTTGACTGATACGAGAACCTTTTTGGCAAACGTTAACAATTCCTTTTGCTCTTGTTCTAAAAATCTAGTGGTATCTGCGTCTACAAAATAAAATTTGGTTATTGGATTTTATTTGAAAACTTTTCAACAAAAATAATTAACACAAACGTTTGGAAACCAACTTTCAATGTTTATTATTTGTATACGTATAAATGACATTTCATTTTTTTACCTACCACAGCAGGTGTTATCGTGTGGGGAGCTTAAGGCTATGTGCTCATTGGTATGAACTGTGAAACTTAAGAAACCGCCTACATCGGTATGAAATTTTTTACTAATTTTTGTCTTTTTCAGTGAAATACTAGCCAAAATGGGAAAAAATGTTAATTCCTACAACTTAAATGAATTTTTCTAGATTCTTGGCTGTATGAAAATTAAAAATTATCGATTTTTTTGCAACCAAAAAAATATTTTTTTACTTTTCAAACTCAACTGATTTTTATTCTCTGAAAAATCAATGACGGCTGTGGTAAACGTGGGTTCCCGGTCTAGATTTAGCTTGTAGGCAAAGTGGAACTACCTTGCCGGAGTTGACTCTCTGGTTATACTCTGTAGTCCTAGTCCCGAATTACATTCAGACTGTTTGCCTGCTGCGTGTTTCGTATATTTTCTTTTGAACCCTCATCCCGTCAGTCTCTCAGTATTACACTCAGACGTTTTGCGGCTGCGTGTTTTTTTTCTGTTTTGACACTTCTCTTTCAGTTTTTATTCTCACCCACAGATTCAAGGTGAGAAAATAATTAAAGAGGCTCAGCTGCATTTTTTATAATATCAGTAACAAAAAAACTCATAAGAAGCAAAATGTCTTTTGAAGTGGTAAATAATTTAATTAGATCCTGCAGCAATGATTATTGACACCATGGATACGGAAAATTCATGTATTTTCATGCAAAAATTGTCCGACAACATACTACTTCTTTACTCATGAACATTAGAAGATGCAATAAAGCAACGACAAGAAACAAAGAAAGACAAGAAAAAGAAACGTCAAAAACCATCCAAGACAACTGGACAATCCTCAACCCAAAACTTTGCGGGTAGAGACTTTTTAAAGTATTTCTATTTCATCTACTTTCTCTTTCGCACTTATTTCCGTCTTTGCAAGACCGTCTGGGTGTAATTCGGCACCTATCCACAGAGTAGATAATACAGAGTATCCACTTCCACCCCTTCAACCCGAAACACCCGCAAAAAATTTTTCAATATGGCGTCCTATTTCTGAGTTTGAGGCTCTGTGCTCACTAGTATGAACTGTAAAAACTTAACTAAACGCCTGCATCGGTATGAAATTTTTTTTTACTACAGTGCTCCCCGGTTAATTGCGTCACCTTAAATGCACAACTTTAGACGCATTTAACAGGGGAACGCAATTAAAAGAATCCCGCTTAATTGATCTGCTGTCCCATTTAGAAAAACCCCGCTTTATTGAAATGAAAACGCAATAAAGCGATTTTTTTTACGACTTTGGCAAGAAAGTCAAGAAGAACCTTTTTAATGAAAATCAAAATTTTATTGAACGGAAAATTAACATATAATGGTAAGACATAAAAAAAGAACAAAACAATTTCAGCCTAGGAATGATTGAAAAGGAACAATTTTTCATAATGTACACAACACATAAATTATGAATTGGTACATAATCCGTGCGTATATCTTTAGCAAGCGTACAAGAGGGAATTAGTCAGATTTGCTTTTTATTTGGCTAGAACATTATATCATGGTAAGAATCTGTAATTTTCACCTGCATTGTTTCCTTACACATTTTCAAGATCGTTCGTTGAACTTTACCCAGGGTTGACCCAAGTTTTCTTGACAATCTTGTCAAAAAAACCTGGGTTTTCCAATTCTCAAAAAACGCAAAGCCACGAAATCACCACACATCCCTGTCATTTGAATAAAAATACATGCCATTTGACAGCCCTCAACTCGCCACAGCAAAAACCTAGGGTGAGTTGAGGGAAAATCCAGGTCAACCCCAGGGCTAAAAAACACTCAATTTGACATTCAGGGCGACCTTAGGTTTCTAAAAAAAAAACGCTTTGTGGCGACCCCAGGGCTTTAACGAACAAACCTAATAATAAATAGGTGTGTTTCTTTACTGAAAATTCGCACGAAATGCACCGAAATTCGGTGAAAGTCAGTCTAATCCTGTTCTAGCACAGCGATTTTTCGTAGCAGTGCACAAAAGAGAGTGCTCACGAGAGAGTAAAAAATCTCATAACGATTTAAGTCATGTCAATTTGACTATTAACTTGTAGGCGCGCAACAATGCGACCAATTCATCATCAATCATTTAAGGTGTAAGCAAAAAGTGACTTCAATGATTTGGTTTTTTTCGTTCAATTAACCGGGCAATTTTGCTTCAAATTGAAAAAAGAGTTTTGATTTTTGGACCATTTAACCGGGAAACGCAATTAAGCGGAATGCATTTAAACGGGAAATTTTATGTATTTTTCTTATGTGATCTTTTTTTTGCCTAGGATTCAGGTCAATTAAACGGGTAACGCAACTAAGCGGGGGTTATTTATCCGGGGATTACTGTAATTTTTGTCTTTTTCAGTGAAATACTGGTCAAAATGTTAAAAAAAAGTTAATTTCTGCCATTCATTTTTCTAAATTCTAGGCTGTATGAAAATTAAAAATTATCGATTTTTTTGCAACCAAAAAAAAATTTTTTACTTTTCAAACTCAACTGACTTTGATCTGTGGGAAGTGACGGCCAGTGCGGTTTTCCGGGTGCGGTTTTCCGGTTTGATTTAGCTTGTAGGCAAAACGCACTACCTTGCTGAAGTGGACTCTCTGGTTCTACTCTGTGGCACAGAGCAGATAATACAGAGTATCCACTTCCACCCCTTCAACCCGAAACACCCGCAAAAAATTTTTCAACACGAATTCAATATGGCGTCCTATTTCCTGATAAGAAAATGGAGTAGTGGTAAGATTCTAAACGTCAATAGAAAAATAAAAAAAAAACATGACATCTTTGACATTTGAGAATAAAACTCGAAAGTCGAATCGAAACTCGCATGAAGAAATCTTAGGATATTTTATTTATTGTAAGTATTACTAAATTATTATGTATCCAACTATCTTTCGATTATCTTTCAGAAGCAAGAATTGTTCTGATTCAAACACTAAAATCATCACAACAAACCGAGCCTTCAATGAAACAACATTCTTTACAGAGTTCTATGTGTCTGACAAACACCATCCTGCCAAACAAATTCCTGCCTTCAATGATTTGCATTTGGACGATCAAGTTGCTTTGTTAAGTGTTCATGCTGGCGAGCATCTTCTTTTGGGTTTGTCTTGGCGATCTATGCACTTAAAAGAATCTTGTTGCTAAGAAACAATTGCGTTAACTATAACAAAACATTGTCCAGGTGTGTTTACCGACCAAATTTCTTCCCCGATTACGTTAAAATAAAAACAAATATTTTACATTTCAGATGCAAGACTTTCACCCAATTTACAACATTATCAAGTATCCACTGACAACTCCATGAACACTCCAAAGAAGAACAAGAATCGAGTACTTTGTTCAGACGTGCACTAAAACATGCAATTTCGATTATCGCAAGCATGCTGGGAAGCTGCAAGGGTCTTCAGAGACTGCGAATATTTTACATTTAAAGCATTTGTAGAAGGTTGAGGTGATAGACAGGGAAATCAATCAACAGACTAAGGTGAGTGCCAATAAATTGTTTTGTAATAATATTTGTTGACTGATTAACATGTCATCTTCACTTAGGATGCTGATTTCGATGAATAAGAAGAGGCCGAACCATAACCAGCCGGACATGCAAAACAATTTAACACTAAATAACCAAAATTGTCAAATCAGTGTTTCTTCTACACCTGAGAAAGCGGAACGTGAACGAAAGATGGTAGAGATGCTGTGTTCCCTGGAGAACAAAGATGCCTGCATGAGTTGCGGGTTAAAGAGTTAAATTTTTATCCTTCTTTGTATGTGTATTTATGTTTTATATCTAATTGGTTTCGTACTAAAGTATTTTATTTTCAAAATTTGTTTACAATTTTTTTTTGCTACGAGCTTACATCAAAATATGTCGACAATTTTTAAAAATCTTGGCACAATCAAAATCTTTACATTCCAGTCTCTTGTTCATATTATGTTGAGTTCAGAAAGCTTTCATTGATATCTGTAGCACAATTATTAACGAATTACCAACAGTTTAAGTTTATACTTTGGTTTGTGTTAAGAAAAAGTGGAAACTTAAATTGTTGGCAATTGGTTAATAATTGTGCTACAGAGACAAATGAAGGCTTTTTGAGCTCAGCATAACGTAGACAGTATTTTGGCATTTTAAGATTTTCATTGTGATAAGTTTTTCAAAAATTGTCGTCATGGTTTAATGTCGACTTCCAATCAGCTAACTTTTTCTGAAAAATCAAAAATATTTGGTGATGAATGGCTACACTTACGGCAACGAACTATACATTTTTGGAGTCTCTATTGTATTAGCTACAAAGCTCCATCATGAGATTTTCAATGCGAGCTATATTTCAAAAAAGTTTAGTTCAAAAGCTATCATTTTCTACTTTTTTTGACTAATACCAATCGAAACGGCTTTAGATAAGGAATTTCTTCAAAAAAATTTTTTTATTAAAAAAAAATTATACAGCTTTGTGATAAATATAATTTCTAATCAGAAGATATATACTTTATAGCTCTATGTCTATTAATACAGATGTAACTCCAAAAAATGTACCAAGAATTTCTATCAAAATCAGAAATTGAAACACTCTTCGTGTATTTGGTGGCGTCACTTGTATATGAATAGACATACAGCTACAAATTATATATTTCCTAATCAGGTATTGCATTGACTACAAACCTGCATCATCACATTTCCAATTAAAACAAAATTTGAAAAAATTCCCGATCAAAAGTGATTTCACTTGCCATTTAAATATGGTAGCATAGTAAAAATCACTTTTGATTTGGAATTACAATAACAAACCGCAGTAGTATTTAATGCTTCCAAAACCCAAAGCTGTCTCTCGTCGTTGAAGAGAAACCAACCCCTCTTGCCACTGTTATTCCGCCATACAAATAACGCATAGGTCTTATCAGTTATCACATTTTTATTGTTTTATCATCCGAACAATATTGATGAAATGCATAAACTATATTAATAAGCAATTCTATCGCTTAGACGCGTTCGATATACATATTTAAAACTATCAAATCTGTTACAGCAAACTTCATCACTTCTCAATCTCTCCCTTTAATTAAATGGTAAATTGTGCATGTAAACATATGCAAGTAAAAGGTGTCTCTTCACTGTCTTTATTTCCTTCGATGGTAGGGTTGTTTACATGCATCTACTCGTCGCAACACCTCGGCATAAGATAGGTCGAGTTTCTCGAGATTGTGCAAGTCTTGTGACACGGTACTGGGTCGGAATTCAAATCCATTTCAACTTTTGGAAGCTCTAAATCGTGCTGGACCAATCTAAAGGTTACAAGAATTAAATTTCAACTTAATAAAAAGGAAACGGTAGCTTACCTCAAGTGTCTTTCCATCGGGTAATGTGTAAGCTCCTTTTTCAGCTTCAATGTTTTCTTCTTTTTGTGGATTACTAGCCAGATAGCAAATCCTTTCTTTGATCGATCGGACTATTTCGAATTCAGCCGTTGATCGAAAGTTGAATCCTTCTTTTCGTATGAGTGTTCTGTGTGTCTAGACCAGCGATATCTACCCGCATAATACTGTGGGGCATTGCGAATACTTCGTAGATAGGAACGGCATGCGTCACACCATCGCCCGAGTCCAAAACAACGCCAGTTACTCGTCCAGTTGCGTACAAACTGAGCACTGCTTGCATGGAAACAAAAAGAGCTGGAGCATTAATACTCTCAAAAAAGAACTCGCCCGCTTTTTATCGATTTCTTCGAGGGTTCAATGGTGCTTCTGTCAGCAAAACAGGATGATCTTCTGTGATTGTGGCCAGTTGTTCTTAACTGTAAATGTAGCTCCAAATACGCTCCATATTATTCCAATCTGTCACAATTCCATGCTCCATTGGGTATCTTATGCTCAGCAGACCTCGATGTTCCTCCGCTTTTGGCCGACAAATAAATCACCTTCCAATGCACCGGCCATAACCCGGACGTGTTTTGGTCATCCAATATAGTTGGGAAATCGGCATTTTGGGATATGCTCGTCGGCAAAGCCAGCCTTGATAACACCAGAACCATTATCGATTACAACAGGTTTATTTACTACGACATAGTAATCAAACAATTATTTGGTATTTTTCACTTTCAAGAGAAGCTTTTATGAAAACGACTTTATTCTTTGTTGCAGATACAAATTCTAAACTTTTATTTGCTATCTGTTTTGACATTTGACTTACCACACCAGGTGCTATCGTGTGGGGAGTTTAAGGCTATGTGCACACTGGTATGTTCTCTAAAACTTAACAAAGCGCCTGCATCGGTATGAAATTTTTTACTAATTTTTGTCTTTTTGAGTGAAATACTGGTCAAAATGGAAAAAAAAAGTAATTTCTGCAACTTAAATTCATTTTTCTAAATTCTAGGCTGTATGAAAATTAAAAATTATCGATTTTTTTGCAACCAAAAAAAAATTTTTTACTTTTTAAACTCAACTGACTTTGTTCTGTGGCCACACACAATGGCGGCTGTGGTAAGTGAAGGCCAGTGCGGGCATCCGGGTGCGGGCATCCGGTTTAGCTTAGCTTGTAGGCAAAAACGCACTACCTTGCTGAGTGGACTCTCTGGTTCTACTCTGTGCTCTGTGGTCCTATCCACAGAGTATAACCAGAGAGTCAACTTCGGCACTACCTTGCCATTTTGCCTACAAGCTAATCTAGACCGGGAACCCTCGACCGGGAACCCTCATTTACCACACCCGCCATTGGCCGCCATTGATTTGTCAGAGAAAAAAAATCAGTTGAGTTTGAAAAGTAAAAAAAATTTTTTTGGTTGCAAAAAAATCGATAATTTTTAATTTTCATGCGGCCTAAAACTTAGAAAATTGAATTTAAGTTACAGGAATTATCATTTTTCTCCATTTTGGCTAGTATTTGACTGAAAAAGACAAAAATTAGTAAAAATTTTCATACCGATGTAGGCGTTTTGTTAAGTTTTTCAGAACATACTAGTTTGCACATAGCCTTAAACTCCCCACACGATAGCACCTGGTGTGGTAAGTCAAAAAAATGTCAAATGACATTTATACGTATACAAATAATAAACAGAAAGTTGGTTTCAAAACGTTTGTGTAAATTATTTTTGTTGAAAAGTTTTTAAATAAAATCCTATAACCTAATTTTATTTTGCAGATTAAGTGAATGTGATTCCATCAGAAGAAAAAGATAACCATGAACGGCTTTCAGTCAAAAGTCTTGTCAGTGATGTGAGCACTGTGATCATTGAGACAATATCCCTGGAAGAAGCCCCACAATCTAAGGAGCTCCATGTTAAAGAGGAGCAAGAACATGTTTTTGCACGGCCAATGCGTGCTGCTAAACTGAAAATAGATAGTTTCGTAAGTCTGTTTTGTTGATTGACCACTTCTCGAACTGGGTAACTCATAAATCTATTGCAGAAAGAAGTATCAATTAATCACAAGATGAGACGTCCAGATAATCCTAATGAAACAGTCAAGAAAATCAAAAAGTGTTGTTACAGAATATTCTACTTTAAGACAGATGAGTCTCTGCTTGTTCTGGATAAGGAAAATCCAGAAGTAGAACTTTTCTCTGAAGAAGGCGATAATGTCTGTTCCACTTCAAACGAAGTCACAAAGAAAAGTGAGTTCACCTTTACCAGCAATTGATTTAGTTAGTTCATCAAATTTTAGTTCAGAAACAAAGAAAGATAAAAATACAACCAAGGGCACAGAGTATAACCAGAGAGTCAACTTCGGCACTACCTAGCCATTTTGCCTACAAGCTGATCTAGACCGGGAACCCTCGACCGGGAACCCTCATTTACCACACCCGCCATTGGCCACCATTGATTTATCGGAGAAAAAAAAATCAGTTGAGTTTGAAAAGTAAAAAAAATTTTTTTGGTTGCAAAAAAAATTTTTTTGGTTGCAAAAAATCGATAATTTTTAATTTTCATGTGGCCTAGAACATAGAAAAGTGAATTTAAGTTGCAGGAATTAACTTTTTTTTTCCATTTTGACCAGTATTTCACTGAAAAAGACAAAAATTAGTAAAAAATTTCATACCGATGCAGGCGTTTTGTTAAGTTTTTCAGAACATACTAGTTTGCACATAGCCTTAAACTCCCCACACGATAGCACCTGGTGTGGTAGGTCTTATAATGACAGATTAGCAAAGAAAAAACAAAGCAACTTCTTTCGGGCTTCGCGCGTGCAAAGTAATTTTGTTGAAAAGTTTCCGAAAAAGTTTGCATGGGTGTCTTGAAAGTTAAAAATACGAAAAATAATCGACAAAGAAGACAATAATAACAAAACTACAACAAATCTTAATGGGCCCGAAAGTCACATTTCGCGAGGACGCCAAAAAGAAATTCGTAAAGTCTGTTCATAAATCATTTTCGATTGATGAAAGCAACAGTGATGAGTCCGGATTTGTTGTGCTCAATCCATCCGATCGATGGAAGCTACTTGATATGGGTGATTGAATTGCTAGATGACTACTATCCGGTATCATTTCGTCAGGCGTAAGTTTCATTCTCAACAAGGATTCCTGGGGCTTTTCTGTTGGATGACGCCATGTCTATGTCGACTATGATTAATTTGTATAACACAGGAGCGAGCCCCTTGAATTTTCGTCTGAATGCGTCTGTCAAAAAGAACGAGAAAATCCACGATGAGAATGGGAAAGATCCACAAAGCTTGTCGATCGTCTCCGAGGAACATGAAGTTGATGATTCAAGTTCCAAGTTAACGATGTTACTTGCCACACAGTTCTGCCTTTTTTGGTAAGTTTCAATCAAATTTTGTTTAGATATCTGACGCTTTCACATCTCATTCCATTTAACACAGGTATCGACTTCACACCATAACATTCCTGATGCCAACAGCATTCATCGGAAAAACATCACAAGTTCAACTAATACAGGAAGAGTTAGTAATTAGATCGCATCAATTTGCCTGAAATATCGACATTCAGTAACGTAGCCTGGATTCCGACTCTCGATTGTCTCTCAACAATAAACTGCTCGTCCTGGTTGCATTATTCAACTCGATGCTCTTTTCGATGCGGAACACGATTGGCAAAATACACAATTTCTGCATGTATTTACGATACATTTTTAAACAGGAATATTTTCAACGAGTTAAACGAAAACAAGTCACTGAAGAATCAAAACCGCATGAAGAAGGTATTGAACACCTTCCAATTCCCTCACCCAGGAAGAAACCAATGTTAGAAAGTTGTCAAACATTGACATCCACTGAGCTAAAGATGGGAACTGTAAAGATTTTCCTAACGATGATGAGCCAACTTCAATGAAAACAATTCTATTCACTTTGGTTGACTTTTATTTCCTATGAATATATATATAAGTGTAAATATGATATTTATTCAGTTTACAATTAACTTACGTTTAGTTTTTTTTTCTTTATTCTTGATTTTCTAACTTAATTATTCTATTTTATGCTGGTGAACTATGCTTTGTCTTCTGCTCTTCTGCTGTCTCGTGGTTAAATGACATTTGCCGAACCAAAAGATGGCCGACAATTAAAAAAAATGGACGAAGGTAAAAAAGATGGCCGAAGATAGAAAAGATGGCCAAAGATAAAAAAGATGGCGACCTTGCGAAGGGAAATTTACCATACGGCGTTACCAGGCTTGCTAACACTCCCCCCTGGTAAGGCTGGTCCTGGATCGGGCTTTCCATCATCCTCAAGCCGTCCATCGTCGAGAACTGCCAACTTTGCTGAAGGTCGCGTGTATACTCCCGTTGCTGTCTTCACTACTGCGCTTCGAATTTGGCCATCTTTACCCGGTACGGTCTTCAGAATAGTTCCTTTAGGCCAAGTGCTTGTTGGATTGTCAGGGTCTGCTATGATGTCTCCTACTCTAAATGGCTTACTTGTCTCAAACCACTTCGTTCGTCTGGTGCGGTCCAGTAGGTACTCACTGGCCCATCTTCGCCAAAGTTGATTGGCGTACTGCGAGCTGATCATCGAATTTCTTTTAAGTAGGACACCATCGTCAATTAACTCGCCAAATGTTTTCTCACCATAGGAAAACATAAGGATCCCAGTAAGAAATGATTGGGATGTAGTGCTTCTTCGATGTCATTACCTAAAGGAACGTAAGTAAGGGGTCTAGTGTCAATTACTCTCTCTACCTTAGTAAGCATTGCCGATAAAAGTTCGTCGGAAGGGTTTCTTGTAGGTATTATAAAGTTTAAGGTTCTCTTGACTGATCTTACCAATCTCTCCAGCTTTCAACGAACGATATTTTCTTGAGATATTGTCTTTCAATAATGGTGTTTCTGACTTTTGGTATTAGGGTTTTCCATTTTTCAAAATGCCGCGGGTGAATCTTCTCACCCCAGTCCACTGCCGAAAGCCATATTTCTTGAAGCAATATCTTCAATAACACCAGATAATTAGCTGTCAAGCCTAACGGGTCGAAGACAGACATTAAAACCTTCCGCACTTCTCTTTTCGTCGGCCAATTGTTCTCCGCAAGTAAGTTTGAAAGAAGAGAGGGCACTATTTCTGGACTTGAAAGAAGCATTACGTTGAGAGAGACGCCACCGACAGCAGCAGCTGCATCCCAAACTATCCTCACCTTTTTCGGCTTGTTTGGATTGATAACGGGTAATATTGGTAAATACCAGGTCGGGTACGCTTGTGTCTTTGCCTTTGCCAGCTGCGGTTCCACACTTTGATGAATATTCACCTTACCTGATATCCGTTCGGCTCGGGTTGAACCACTGGCCGCATTAAGTGGCATGACTTCTGATGCTGAATGTGCAATATTCTCTAGCCATTCGCTTAACGTCAACAAATTCACGGCTCCTATGTTTTTTCGAAACTCCCCCCAGTTCAAACGAATTGTTGGCTTTAATCTCTTTGTTAGCTCTCGCAGAAGTGATGTATTTGACAAATGTTCACTCAAGCCACTCCCGATCATAACAGCACAAGCTGTTTTTGCACGAATAAAGGAAATCGCACTATCGTTTGGAGCTTTTCCATGCGAGGGGCTGGTTCCTTTCTGGTCGCCTCTATAAGGCTGTCTATTATTACTTCGGGTCTACCATAGAGCATCTGAAGCGACCCCATTGCAGTTGGTACCTGTTCCGGTAGAAATAGTCTCACACCCACTGTTCTGAACGCGTCATCCTTCAAACATTGCTGCAATCTTCTTAAATTGTCCATGTCGGTATAACCACATGCCATTGTGGTACTATTGAACCAACTTATGAACTTTGGCCATTCCTCTACCTTCCCGCTAAATGTTATATTCTCTTTTGCCATTAGCTGCCTTGCTGCCAGCTGCAGTCTGATCGGTGTCAATGTCTCACATGAGCTGCAAAACCTGATTTGATTAGCTGTTGGCTTGTCAATTGAGATTGCATTATGGTTTGGGTTAGGGTTGGCTAAACGATGAGGTGCACTTGGATGCTGCATAGCCGACGTAAGTGGCTGGTTGCTTAGCTGCTGCCCGTAATGTGAGCTGTTCCACACACCTGCTTCTTGATATTCGCATGACTTTGCTGTATGGGCCGTTTGAAGTTGAGTTTGTTGAGGTAAATTGTCGTCTTCGTATTCTTCAAAAGCTATCATTTTCTCATACTTCTTCTGTATATACTCCATATCCCTCTTGGCTTGTGACTGTCGTTCTTCTTCTAGTTGTTGTAGGAGCAGCGAACACATTCTTTTCGTTTGTTGTATTTTGTCATTGATGTCGAATTGCGATGTCTTGATTGCAGCATCTGTGAAGGCATTTGGTAGTTCTTTCAGATGTTCTTGTCTGACCTGTTGTTGTAGCTGTGGTTGAAGCTGATGCTGAAGTGGTTGCGGTTGCAGAATCTGAACCGGTAGTTGTTGCTGTGGCTGATCCTGTAGCGATTGCGGTACCTGATGCTGTAGCTGTGGCGGTTGCTGTTGCTGTAGCTGAAGCGATTGCAGTAGCTGTTGCTGTTGCAGTAGCTGCGGCTGGAACGGTTGCTGCTGCTGAGGATGTGACAATTGCTGTAGTGGTAGCTGTTGCATAAGCTGCTGTAGCTGTAGAAGTAGCGGTTGCTGAAGTTGTTGAAGTAGCAGCTGCAGTTGCTGAAGCTGAAGCGGTAGCTGTTGCTGTTGCGGTTGCGGTTGCTGAAGCTGAAGCGGTTGCTGAGGCTGAAGCGGTAGCTGTTGCTGTAGCGGTTGCGGTTGCTGATGCTGTAGCTGTAGCGGTTGCTGAGGCTGAAGAGGTAGCTTTTGCATAAGCTGCTGTAGTTGTAGAAGTAGCGGTTGCGGTTGCTGAAGCTTAAGCAGTTGCTGAGGCTGAAGCAGTAGCTGTTGCTGTGGCGGTTGCGGTTGCTGAGGCTGTAGCTGTAGCGGTTGCGGTTGCTGAAGCTGAAGCGGTTGCTGAGGCTGAAGCAGTAGTTGTTGCTGTAGCGGTTGCGGTTGCTGATGCTGTAGCTGTAGCGGTTGCGGTTGCTGAAGTTGAAGCGGTAGCTGTTGCTGTAGCGCTTGCGGTTGCTGAAGCTGAAGCGGTTGCTGAGGCTGAAGCGGTAGCTGTTGCTGTAGCGGTTGTGGTTGCTTATGCTGTAGCTGTAACGGTTGCTGAGGCTGAAGAGGTAGCTTTTGCATAAGCTGCTGTAATTGTAGAAGTAGCGGTTGCGGTTGCTGAAGCTTAAGCAGTTGCTGAGGCTGAAGCAGTAGCTGTTGCTGTGGCGGTTGCGGTTGCTGAGGCTGTAGCTGTAGCGGTTGCGGTTGCTGAAGCTGAAGCGGTTGCTGAGGCTGAAGCAGTAGCTGTTGCTGTAGCGGTTGCGGTTGCTGAGGCTGTAGCTGTAGCTGTAGTGGTTGCGGAGGCTGAAGCGGTAGCTGTTGCTGTAGCGGTTGCTGTAGCAGTAGCGGTTGCGGTTGCTGTAGCTCTAGCGGTTGCGGTAGCTGAAGCTCTAGCGGTTGCGGTAGCTGAAGCGGTAGCTGTTGTTGTAGCGGTTGCTGTAGCTGTAGCGGTTGCTGTAGCTGTAGCGGTTGCTGTAGCTGTAGCGGTTGCGGTAGCTGTTGCTTCTGCTGGTGCTGTTGCTTTTGCTGTTGCTGTTGCTGTTGCTTTTGCTGTTGCTGTTGCTGTTGCTGTTGCTGTTGCTGTTGCTGTTGCTGTTGCTGTTGCTGTTGCTGTTGCTGTTGCTGTTGCTGTTGCTGTTGCTGTTGCTGTTGCTGTTGCTGTAGCTGTTGCTGTTGCTGTTGCGGTTGCTGTTGCTGTTGCTGTTGCTGTTGCTGTTGCTGTTGCTGTTGCTGTTGCTGTTGCTGTTGCTGTTGCTGTTGCTGTTGCTGTTGCTGTTGCTGTTGCTGTTGCTGTTGCTGTTGCTGTTGCTGTTGCTGTTGCTGTTGCTGTTGCTGTTGCTGTTGCTGTTGCTGTTGCTGTTGCTGTTGCTGTTGCTGTTGCTGTTGCTGTTGCTGTTGCTGTTGTTGTTGCTGTTGCTGTTGCTGTTGCTGTTGCTGTTGCTGTTGCTGTTGCTGTTGCTGTTGCTGTTGCTGTTGCTGTTGCTGTTGCTTCTGCTGGTGCTGGTGCTGTTGCTTTTGCTGTTGCTGTTGCTGTTGCTGTTGCTGTTGCTTTTGCTTTTGCTTTTGCTTTTGCTGTTGCTGTTGCTGTTGCTGTTGCTGTTGCTGTTGCTGTTACTGTTGCTGTTGCTGTTGCTGTTGCTCTATAGTTCCTCTCGTCGAGGGCTGTGGAGACCCCATAGAGGTCAGAGGTGATCGCGGTGGGGACTGAGAAAAATGATCTAAGCTGAGATTAAGTTGGTTTTTCTCAATGGAAGACGTTCTGCATTTTACGCAGTTCCATTCATGGCCCTCTATTTCAAAGTCTACACCTACACAAACAAAATGATACCAGTCGTCGCAGGAATCGCACTGGACCATTTCCTCATCATCGACATTCTTGCATGCCTTGCAATTATTTGGCATTTTAATCCCCTTCTTTTTAGGCATGGGTACGGAGGCAGAGAGAATAACTAACTACTAAACAAAGCACTTACCTTACGTTCCTTCTAGGCGTAATCGTGATGACGAGTGATGTTCGGTGATTCTTCAGACTTCTTATCCTTTGTTTTACGTTTGCTTCCGGTCAATCGAAACAAAAGAATGACGATGTTCCCAGGCGGTGCAAAGTTTTGATGGTTTAACCTCTTAATTCGACGCTTGCATACAGGCAATCGGAACAAAAGAATTATTGGCTATGTTCCCTGGTGATGCTAAGCTTAGATGATAAATCTCTTAGATCGACGTTTGCATCCAAGCAATCGGAACAAAAGAATGACGAAGTTCCCAGGCGGTGCAAGGTTTTGACGATTTAACCTCTTAATTCGACGCTTGCATCCAGGCAATCGGAACAAAAGAATTATTGGCGATGTTCCCTGGTGATGCTAAGCTTAGATGATAAATCTCTTAGATCGACGTTTGCATCCAAGCAATCGGAACAAAAGAATGACGATGTTCCCAGGCGGTGCATGGTTTTGACGATTTAACCTCTTAATTCGACGCTTGCATCCAGGCAATCGGAACAAAAGAATTATTGGCTATGTTCCCTGGTGATGCTAAGCTTAGATGATAAATCTCTTAGATCGACGTTTGCATCCAAGCAATCGGAACAAAAGAATGACGATGTTCCCAGGCGGTGCAAGGTTTTGACGATTTAACCTCTTAATTCGACGCTTGCATCCAGGCAATCGGAACAAAAGAATTATTGTTTAGATGATGAATCTCTTAGTTCAGCGATTGCATCCAGTCAATTGGAACAAAGTATTGCGATCATGTGCTTTTGTTGCACCACACGACGTT
This sequence comes from Melanostoma mellinum, assembly GCA_914767635.1. NCBI lineage: Eukaryota > Metazoa > Arthropoda > Insecta > Diptera > Syrphidae > Melanostoma > Melanostoma mellinum. The sequence goes on along the minus strand of OU612059.1, from coordinate 119,551,511 downwards.
CATTTTGTTGTGTTTCTCCAGTAAACGAAATAAAAGAATGTAAATCATATGCATTTGTCGCACCAGACGCTTTCCTTTTACTTTATTTTTCCAGTAAACGAAATAAAAGAATGTAAAGATTTTCCTAACGATGATGAGCCAACTTCAATGAAAACAATTCTATTCACTTTGGTTGACTTTTATTTCCTATGAATATATATGTAAGTGTAAATATGATATTAATTCAGTTTACAATTAACTTACGTTTAGTTTTTTTTCTTTATTCTTGATTTTCTAACTTAATTATTCTATTTTATGCTGTCTCGTGGTTAAATGACATTTGCCGAACCAAAAGATGGCCGACAATTAAAAAAGATGGACGAAGGTAAAAAAGATGGCCGAAGATAGAAAAGATGGCCAAAGATAAAAAAGATGGCGACCTTGCGAAGGGAAATTTACCATACGGCGTTGCCAGGCTTGCTAACAGGAACAATAACGAAGTCAGGAAGAGAATTTGTTGCTTTAACTTGGAGTGTACAGTTCGTGATGAAAAATTTTAGACTTTATTCAGACTTGAATTCTATTAATGAAGTTAATGGTCAATTAAGTTGTATAATAAGATGTAACAATGTAGTACATGTACTTTTCTTTGAGAAATATAATAAAAATTACGAAAAGAAAAAGAAAAGAAAAATAAGATTCGAGCACAATATTTTCTTGCGAAGTGAATCTAGACAGATACTCGTATTGCCAGGTATTCTTCTTTGATCCTCAAAACATACATTTTTGGAGTCTCTATTGGATTAGCTACAAAGTTGCTTCATAAGATTTTCAATGCGAGCTATATTTCAAAAATGTTTAGTTCAAAAGCTATCATTTTCTACTTTTTTTTTGATCTTGGTACATTTTTTGGGGTTTCATTTATATTAATAGACAAACAGCCATGAAGTATATATATTTTCTGATTAGAAATTATATTTATCACAAAGCTGTATCATTTTTTTGTAATAAAAATTTTTTTTTAAGAAATTTCCCATCTTAAGCCGTTTCCATTGGTTTTTATCAAAAAAAGTAGAAAATGATAGCTTTTGAACTAAACTTTTTTGAAATATACCTTGCATTGAAAATCTTATGATGCAAATTTGTAGCTAATACAATAGAGACTCCGAAAATGTATAGTTCGTAACCGTAAGTGAAGCCATTCATCACCAATTGTCTTTGATTCTTCAGATAAAGTAAGCTGATTGTAAATCGACATTAAACCATATCGACAATTTTTGAAAAACTTATCACAATGAAAATCTTTAAATGCCAAAATATTGTCCACGTTATGCTGAGCTCAGAAAGTTTTCATTGATGTCTGTAGCACAATTACTAACCAATTACCAACAGTTTAAGTTTCCACTTTTGTTTGTGTTAAGAAAAAGTGGAAACTTAAACTGTTGGCAATTGGTTAATAATTGTGCTACAGACATCAATGAAGGCTTTCTGAGCTCAGCATAACGTGTAAAAGAAACTGGAATATAAAGATTTTGATTGTAACTAGAATTTTAAAAATTGTCTACATGGTTTAATGTATGCTTATAGCAAAAAAAAAAATGTATACAAATTTTGAAAATAAAATACTTTAATAAGAAACCAATTAGATATAAAACATAAATACACACATAAAGAAGGATACAAATTAAACTCTATGACCCGCAACTAATGCAGGTATCTTTGTTCTTCAGGGAACACAGCATCTCTGCAATCTCTCGTTCACGTTCCGCTTTCTCCGGTGTGGAAGAAACACTACTTTCAAAATTTTGGTTATTTATTGTCGTTGGTAAGCTACCGTTTCGGGTTACAGCTGTCTTGTCTACGATAAATTGTATTGCAATGTGCAGCTGGTTATGTATGAAGGTAGTACATGCCCGTTTTGAGGCCAGACATCCAGCCAAAGAAGTTAATCGAAGTAAGTTCTCCATAGTTGGGCTCAGCAGCGTGAATGTCGAATGACTGGCTCTGATCTATGAAAGCACCCCTATCGGCAGCCATTTTAATAGAAGAACAAACTGAAATTTCCCAGATAGTCTTGTAGAGTCAACTCGATTGGAATCTTCTCGATGTGCTGAACTGATCCACGACTAGCTATGATTTTGTTCTTCATGTCGTCGTGTCACAAGTCCAGGTCTGTTTAAGTTTTTCAGAAGATGATGTACGGTTCGAAGGACTCATTGTTGTGGTCGAAGCAGTTGGTATTGGAGCAACAAGTAGAGAGTTCCAAACGCTGTTTGCCAATTTTTTCTTTAAGAGCAGCCCAATCCCAGAGGTCGGTTGGAATTTTTTCCACATGTCATATTGCAAGACAAGTTTGCTGACTGGATTTGCTTCGTACGTTTTATATGGCCCCTTCCTTCTCTGCCAGCTCACAACTGGCTTTTAGAGCCCCATAGTAGATTGTCTGGAAAATCTGCTGGTTGATCAATTTAGAAACTTATTTAGTTAGAAATACTTACAAGAAATAAAACATTACAAAACTGCAATATTTTGCAAACTGTCAAAGATAAATATCATCTTGTTTTTGTTTTTTATTTATTGAAGTTTGGAACTTCACCACGACTCCATTTTTAATCAAGAAATATGTCGCCATTTTGAATTCGTGTTGAAAAATTTTTTGAGGGTGTTTCAGGCAAGGGGGGTACGAGTTGGCACTCTGTATTATCTACTCTGTGACCAAGGGCTTAGTTGTTAAGGTTAAAAAGGAAAAACTGAGTGGCTCCGGGGCAGAAAAAGTCGAGGAAGTGCCTGTGACTGAGGCTGAACCTGAAAAAATCATTGCCACGCCCAACAGACGTTCGTAATGGAAGGTAATCCTAATGCAATAGTTGCAGTAGCCAATATGACTGCTAAGCAACCGGGTGGTAGTCTTGGTCACAGAGTAGATAATACAGAGTATCCACTTCCACCCCTTCAACCCAAAACACCCGCAAAAATTTTTTCAACACGAATTCAAAATGGCGACCTATTTCTTGATTAAAAATGGAGTCGTGGTGAAGTTCCAAACTTCAATAAATTAAAAAAAAAACAAGACACTTGTCTTTGACAGTTCCAAAGCACAGAGCAGATAATACAGAGTATCCACTTCCACCCCTTCAACCCGAAACACCCGCAAAAAATTTTTCAACACGAATTCAATATGGCGTCCTATTTCCTGATAAGAAAATGGAGTAGTGGTAAGATTCTAAACGTCAATAGAAAAATAAAAAAAAAACATGACATCTTTGACATTTGAGAATAAAACTCGCATGAAGAAATCTTTATTTATTGTAAGTATTACTAAATTATTATGTATCCAACTATATTTCGATTATCTTTCAGAAACAAGAATTGTTCTGATTCAAACACTAAAATCATCACAACAAACCGAGCCTTCGATGAAACAACATTCTTTACAGAGTTCTATTTGTCTGACAAACACCATCCTGCCAAACAAATTCCTGCCTTCAATGATTTGCATTTGGACGATCAAGTTGCTTTGTTAAGTGTTCATGCTGGCGAGCATCTTCTTTTGGGTTTGTCTTGGCGATCTATGCACTTAAAAGAAATCTTGTTGCTAAGAAACAATTGCGTTAACTATAACAAAACATTGTCCAGGTGTGTTTACCGACAAAATTTCTTCCCCGATTACGTTAAAATAAAAACAAATATTTACATTTCAGATGCAAGACTTTCACCCAAATTACAACATTATCAAGTATCCACTGACAACTCCATGAACACTCCAAAGAAGAACAAGAATCGAGTACTTTGTTCAGACGTGCACGAAAACATGCAATTTCGATTATCGCAAGCATGCTGGGAAACTGCAAGGGTCTTCAGAGACTGCGAATATTTTACATTTAAAGCATTTGTAGAAGGTTGAGGTGATAGACAGGGAAATCAATCAACAGACTAAGGTGAGTGCCAATAAATTGTTTTGTAATAATATTTGTTGACTGATTAACATGTCATCTTCACTTAGGATGCTGATTTCGATGAATAAGAAGCGGCCGAACCATAACCAGCCGGACATGCAAAACAATTTAACACTAAATAACCAAAATGGTCAAATCAGTGTTTCTTCTACACCTGAGAAAGCGGAACGTGAACGAAAGATGGTAGATATGCTGTGTTCCCTGGAGAACAAAGATGCCTGCATGAGTTGCGGGTTAAAGAGTTAAATTTTTATCCTTCTTTGTATGTGTATTTATGTTTTATATCTAATTGGTTTCGTACTAAAGTATTTTATTTTCAAAATTTGTTTACAATTTTTTTTTGCTACGAGCTTACATCAAAATATGTCGACAATTTTTAAAAATCTTGGCACAATCAAAATCTTTACATTCCAGTCTCTTGTTCATATTATGTTGAGTTCAGAAAGCTTTCATTGATATCTGTAGCACAATTATTAACGAATTACCAACAGTTTAAGTTTATACTTTGGTTTGTGTTAAGAAAAAGTGGAAACTTAAATTGTTGGCAATTGGTTAATAATTGTGCTACAGAGACAAATGAAGGCTTTTTGAGCTCAGCATAACGTAGACAGTATTTTGGCATTTTAAGATTTTCATTGTGATAAGTTTTTCAAAAATTGTCGTCATGGTTTAATTTCGACTTCCAATCAGCTAACTTTTTCTGAAAAATCAAAAATATTTGGTGATGAATGGCTACACTTACGGTAACGAACTATACATTTTCGGAGTCTCTATTGTATTAGCTACAAAGCTCCATCATGAGATTTTCAATGCGAGCTATATTTCAGAAAAGTTTAATTCAAAAGCTATCATTTTCTACTTTTTTTGACTAAAACCAATGGAAACGGCTTTAGATAAGGGATTTCTTCAAAAAAATTTTTTTATTAAAAAAAAACTATACAGCTTTGTGATAAATATAATTTCTAATCAGAAAATATATACTTTATAGCTCTATGTCTATTAATACAGATGTAACTCCAAAAAATGTACCAAGAATTTCTATCAAAATCAGAAATTGAAACACTCTTCGTGTATTTGGTGGCGTCACTTGTATATGAATAGACATACAGCTACAAATTATATATTTCCTAATCAGGTATTGCATTGACTACAAACCTGCATCATCACATTTTCAATTAAAAGAAAATTTGAAAAAATTCCCAAACAAAAGTGATTTCACTTGCCATTTGCATAGTAAAAATCACTTTTGATTGGGAATTTTTTCAAAAGTCTATTGTGGAGTCTTTTTTGTTGGCTGGCGACAGTAAGGAATAAGATTATAAATTGGCGTCTTCGTCCAAGTCGTGACGTGGAATATGATCCTTAGGCTGGATTTGCGGATCTACTTCGACCTGCCTGCGGCTAGTTACATCATAAGTCAATCTCTTATGCGTACATATCATATTAAATAATTTAAAGAGCTTTAGGTATAATTTACTCGTATCAATCTTATCACATTTTATTTCACTATAGTATCGTTACATCGTATTGTTTTGCAAAGAAGTCGTGACTGGTTGTAATTTATTTTCCTATTCAATTTTCTTCACCTCAGTTTGAGAAGTCTTTTCACATTGGTCCTTCTCTTCATCTGAAGAAACTGTTTTCATCAAGAATGGCTATCTCTACAGCTGTTTTGTATGTTTGCATCTTTACAGCTAGTGGTTCCCAGATAGCTTTCACGTTCATGTCTACTATCTCACCAGATTCGCTGTCAGTACCCCAGGCACAGACACCATCGCCAGAATGTGAGGCGTGCTTAGCTCTGAGGGATTTGGTGTTGCGGATTTTGCAATGAGTCCTTTCGGCAGTATAAGGGTAACAGTTTTCATCATCGACTCTATAAATTGAGAGATGATTTTGTAGAAAAAAGTCAAAATCGAGGTGGATTTTCAACTTACCCCCGTTTGTGCAGGAAACTCCATGCCGCATCTAAATGACCTCCATTACAACCCTGTTGTCTTCTGGTACAGGACAAAATGTTCTGGGGTGACAGACTTACTACTGAAACCTGAAACAAAAACATATTCATAAATACTCTGTAACTGAAGAGAAAACTATCTTTTGTTCTTACCAAGACGTAGTCTCAATCCCTCTTTGTATTTCCTGCCCCAGAATTCATCGTATTTCTTAGCTGACCACCTTCCACCTTTGATTGAGTTAACATTGTAGATGAGATCGTCATCCACCAAACAGAGATCTTGTTCACATGTAAATATTCCTTTATCGCATTTCCATACATTACAGTTCTCTTTGATAGTTGCCAAATGTCGCATAGATTTTTCTTTGTACATACAACCAATTGTTGGGTCTGGTGGTGGTAATGTTTGTTTCAAGCAGTATGGTCTGTAGTCTGGGCAACAATCGCCAGGATTCCAGTTACAAAATTGATCACAATAACACAGAGAAGCTAGAAAAAATTATGTGTTGACATATGAAATAAGATACAATATTTGAGTATCATTTCATTTGGCTTACTTGAGATTGGAACTGAGCAGTAGTTGTCCATTCTGTTATCACAGCACCTTCCTATCCGTTTGCAATACTGTCCAGGGCATTCCCCTCGCAAATCATCTCTGAAATCGAATGCAGCTATCACAGCAATCAAGATCGTCGTCACAAGGATCTGCGACGTAATATGTGCCCATCTGAGATTCATGTTTGTTAACTTGAATTTTGGGTGGAGTTAACTGAAAAGATAAAAGCGCAAATTAGTTTTTGGTGCAGATAGAAGTAACACAGCATTGAATAAAAATAAATAAATATACTGGAGGAACAAGATCGGGAGAAGCCTAAGCTTAAAACATTTCTTATTCATTTTGAATCCTACTAAGGTAGGATGGAACGTCCAACTCTGTATTTAAAGTGTATCATGGTTAAAAAAGAAACATTTTCTTGTGGGCTTAAAAGAAATTACCTCTATTAATAGCCATCTAAATTAAAGAGATTAACACTCGCAGTAGCTTCGTTTATTCCGTAACTTTTTTGTTCTTAGGATAGCATTCTATATGTATATATATTATAACACTATCGAAAAGGATTTGATACTATGTTTATGTATTTCTGCAACAAGTAGTCTTCCATATCAATATCTTCGCTAGAAAAAGCATCCTGCCAGCAAGTTGTTATTGCCCACAGCGTATCCTCGGACAGGTCACTTTTCGTATGGTCAATTATGAATTTGAATAGTTTTAAGAAGATGTTCGTAAATACAACGCCCACGAGGAAGCCAATTATACTCTAAGGCCGTGTGTGAATTGCGTTAAAATGTGTGTTAAAATTTAACCCGTGTTAAAATTTGACACTAATGAGGTGAATAAAATGGGTTAAAATTTATTGAGCTGTGGAGCAGGTTAAAGTGTGTTAAAATTTGACGTTTCTAGTGATAGAGAAATTTGCTCTTGCTTTGCATTCAATTCAAACAATGAAATAAGAATCAAGAAAAAAACGAAGGCAGGCTGGAAAACCATACATTAAATGTCACTTAGAAATCAATTAATTTATATAAATTCAATGCTTTTGTTTTCTAGGGTCTCAAGAAGAAAAAATAAAACTACTTGAAATTAGAATAAGTCTGGATGAAAAAAACAAGAATTAATGCAAAATACTTTACATTTGTCATTTTTCTAAACCAAATACGAATTTATTGTTTTGTTTCTTCTGAAATGTATAAAAGATATCAGCCATGAAAACTAATTTTCAGTGTTACTATACCGAATAAATCAATTAATCAAAATGGGAATTTTGTTTGAATATTTTTCATTGTTGTTTTAAAATATGACATAAGAATCGAGAACAATAAATAAAATAGATTTTTTTTCAGTTTCAGAGACTTTTTATTAACCCTGTTTTCTTAAAAATATGTTTTGTTATTGAAATTATTTTTCCGTGAAAAAGAAAACCAATTTTTGGTCAGGGAAATTTATTAAATTATCGAGGGAAATTTTTTTAACCTACGCAGAAATCTTGGTTAAAATAATTGTTTTAACGCAATTCACACAGCAAATGGCTAAATTTGATCCCACCTCAAACAAGACGTCAAATTTTAATCGTGGTAGAAGTTTTAACGCAAATTTTAACGCAATTCACACACGGCCTAAAAACTAAAAACTGAAGACCAACCGAACCGAAGTAGTCAAAGGACACAAAAATATGTATTATTTTCTGTCAGTGGTTTCCCCACACCAGGTGCTAATGAGTGGGGAGTTTAAGGCTATGTGCGCATTGTTATTTTCTTTGAAACTTAACAAACCGGCTACATTGGTTTGAAATTTTTTACTAATTTTTGTCTTTTTGAGTGAAATACTGGTCAAAATGGAAAAAAAAGTTAATTCCTGGGGGAGATTACGGTATCCGTGGTCCCGCGATAGTATATTATTTCCATGCGGAAAGCTGTTGCTTACGGAAAACAATTGCTATTTCCATATTTAGCATGAGCAGCTTAATCCTGCGGAAAAAGGGTTTAAATAATGAGCCCCGCGAAGCGGGCCATGCGGAAAGCTGTTGCATACGGAAATTATTTGCTATTTTCATATTTAGCATGAGCAGCCTAACCCTGCGGAAACAGGGTTCAAATAATGTGCCCCGCGAAGCGGGCCATGCGGAAAGCTGTTGCATACGGAAATTATTTGCTATTTTCATATTAAGCATGAGCAGCCTAACCCTGCGGAAACAGGGTTCAAATTATGAGCCCCGCGAAGCGGGCCATGCGGAAAGCTGTTGCATACGGAAATTTTTTTTTTATATTATTTTTTTCCCCCAAAATTAAATTCTTGAAGATTTTATCTATCATTTCCAACCATTCCCATGCGATTTGAGCGTATAGAACGCTTACAATAGCGGGACCACGGATACCGTAATCGTGCCAATTCCTGCATCTTAGATTCATTTTTCTAAGTTCTAGGCTGTATGAAAATTAAAAATTATCGATTTTTTTGCAACCAAAAAAAAATTTTTTTACTTTTCAAATTTAACTGACTTTGTTCTGTGGCCACACACAATGGCGGCTGTGGTAAGTGAAGGCCAGTGGTGCGTTCCTAAATAGCTTGGATGTTACACGATGTTGTAGTGTCAAAATCATCGTTGTTGTTGTGTATGTTAGACTTTGTTACAAAATTATGATTTCATTTAGGAACGACTCGATGTTACACTTTGTTGGTCTGTCAAAAATAAGAATAAAGTATTTCTTAAAATATAAAACCAGACAAAAGAAACATGTTTTTGATGAAGAAAAAAGAATTCTGAAATGAACAAGATTGAAAATTAATAACTGCTTACAGAATTTTTAAAGATTAACGAAAAAAAAAACAAACACAAATCTGAGCAACAACAATTTTAGAGGGGTTTGACAGATCAACATCGAAACTCAAGTCCCAGAGATGAGTTGGAAAAAGTTACGAAACGTAACATTCTGACAGTTCAACATTGCATTTAGGAACGACTTTGATGTTACATCGCGTAACTTTTTTGCATTTAGGAACGACATAATGTTACCGGATGTTACATCGTGTAACATCCAGCTATTTAGGAACGCACCACAGTGCGGTTTTCCGGGTGCGGTTTTCCGGTTTGATTTAGCTTGTAGGCAAAAACGCACTACCTTGCTGAGTGGACTGAGTTCTACTCTGTGTTCCAAAGTATGTATTGCAAAACTTTGTTATGTTTTATTTCTAACTAAATTATTTCATAAACAATATTATAATATAAACCTATTTTTATCTCTTTTTGTTGTTTAAGCAATAAATTCAACAAGCGAAAAAGTTTTGGTGTAGCAGCATGTTTTCATTTATGACAATTTATTAAACTGCGAATCGACTCTGACTGGGAAGACCAACGCAAAGTTTGCAAGTCCTTTCGTATTGCTTCATCATAATGTTAGTGGCGAGGAGCCCAGTCATGAGTTCCCAACGGGAAAGCCACACACTAACGCTGCTGGAGTCAAGGATCAATGTGCTATCTTCTTCTATATGTACCTTGACGTGCATCATTATGCATGCTATTCTTCAAGAGTTCTTCAACGAATCTGCCCAGCTTGTTGTGTTTTATGTTCTTTTATTCCTCTGTGGAGCTGATGTTACTCTTCGCGAAGGTTACTTTAGTTAATTCTCACTGTTGTGGGATGACTTCCCCAACCATCGGATGATCTTATTGCATAAGTTCTTCTTTATTGTGCAAATGGCCTACTACTTGCAGATGTTACCAGAGCTGTACTTCCAGAAGGTAAAGAAATAGAATCAACAGCCCAAGATAATCCACGCTTTTACCGGATTTTCAATCATCTGCTTGGCTTATAATTTTAGATTCCAGAGAATCACTCTCGTTTAGCTCACTCTTCACTATTTAAGTGAAATTATTGCTCATATCTTCCAACTAATTGGAGTTTTTGATCGTGACGAGAAGTATGCCAGCATTCGCTTTTGTTAACAGTGTTTTCTTCGTCATGATGCACAATGGTCATCGCTCTACCCACCCTTTACTATGGTAAAGTTATTTTATAAGTTATTACGATGTCTGAAATATTTACTCTTACCAATCAAATTCGCTTGACAAATGTTGCGGTTGTCCGCTTGAAAAAGGGTGGTAAACGCTTCGAGAATGCTTGTTATAAGAACAAAGTTTTGTCTTGGTAAAGTAACTGTGTAAGTATATTACCTATCCGGTCACCGAATGATTTACAAACTTTTATCACAATACTTACAGCGAAAAAGACATTGATGAGGTCCTTCAAACGCACACCGTTTTCACAAATGTTTCAAAAGTTCAAGCAGCCAAAAAATATGAACTCATGAAAGCATTTGGCAAATCAGACGAGACTGAAATTTGCAAAGAAATCCTAACCAAAGGTGAACTTCAAATATCAGACAAGGAACGCCAGTCAGCAATTGATACTCAGTTCAATAGCGTTGTAAATAGTGTTGCTGCTTTGTGTGTAAATCCAGAAACTCGACGACCATATCCAAGTATGGCAAAGATGCACACTTTTTCGTCAAGCTCAATAAGAACACTAAACAGCAAACACTGGAAGCAATAAAGTTGTTGAAAGAGCAAGAATTCCCATCAGACAGATCAAGGATGAAAGTGAAAATCACTTTACCCGGTAAAGAAGCTGCAAAGTCTAAGGAAGCTCTCATCAAGTTGGCCACTAATGTTGAAAAGAAGAATTGGAAGACGCTACTTTGAATCTTGTATTGCTAATTTATCCCGGCAACTATAGAAACATAGATGAATTGGTTAGATATGAATCCAAGGGTAAGGGCTTGGTTGAGCTTCTAGAACTCAAATAAGTCGTTGAGAGCGAGTAAATGTTCTAATTGGAAAACAAAAACATCGAATCGTATATAAATTGTCTACTAATTGTGTTACGTTTCTAAAATACTTGTAATTTTTTTATATACTGTCTCCTGTATATTTAAAGTACATTTTCAATTTGTCTTGAACTGCAGTTCTTTTTTGTACTTGAACTCAATTTTGTTCGACATTAGTGCACGATGCACAATTCGATGTGATTGACTCAATACAAAAATGATACTTGAACTGACTTTATTTTAACGAAATAGAATTTGCAAATAAAATGAGTTATAATAACTACAATTGAAACAGAACATATAAATAGGACTGATAATCTCAAACCGGAACGTAAATATCTCCTCCTATTTCATTTTCTTAAGCTCTTCAAATTGCTTTGACAAGTAATTGAAATCGATATCGTCGTCGTCTGATTTTGCTACATCATTGAGCACATCCGGCAAGTCTGCTGGGACGTTTGGTAAATTTGGCATATCAATATTCGCTGGTGGAGCACTCGCTCCAGTTATGTTTGATGGCATCTTTGACCTCGGCTGTGGTTTTGGTACAGACGAATTCTGTCATTAAGTCATCAGTAAAGATGAATCAAAGAACAAATATTCCTGCAAATTATGGGGATCTAGAGATGAGTAACGGGGTGGAGGTGCTTCTGGATGCAAAGTGGATTTCTCTTGCTGATTAAACAAACAAACAAAAAAAGTTTGTTAGTTGCTTCTGACACCAAATTACCACAAGCATGATTCTAGTTTAATTTACCTGCAAGAAATTAGAGTTAATGTTCAAATCCTATTTTTCTGAGTTCTTATGTGATGGATTTGGTGGAATGTTGTACGCAAACGCGGTGGTCAAGATGGTCCCGGACCGGAATTCCTAGATGTAAAACCTCCTGCGACACCTCCACTTCCTCCACCACCACCACCACTACCATATGGAGGCGGATAGTTGAAAGGCTTCACCGATGGTGATTCTGGCATATTAGGAAGATCTGGCAAAGCTGGGGTGACATTCTGTAAGTAAAAAGCGAACAAACGTTTTCGTGTGTGCGAACGATTTGCAATGTCTTTCCTATTGAAAAACATTTGATCGTTTCGTTTCGCTTTTTATAGAATCTAGCCCCTGGATTCTGGATAGCCAAAGAATCCACTCAAATTATTCCTATCTGATAAATCAATGAGGAAGCTGTCTCCTGTTAAAAAAAAAAAAAAACAGATGGTTGATGGTTGTCGGCTAACTTGGCTGTATCTTTATTGTCCGTTTACCTGATTTATGCTCTTCCTGCATCACCTGTGGATCAGGTTTATACTCGATGTTGTAGTTTTTAGCAATTTCAAATCAGGTACTTTTCTAACAACAACTTAGGTGGTGCGTGGTGCCTGAATGTTTAGTTTATGCATAAGCTTCTCAGAGACATGATGTCCGGTCCGTATTTATGAATAAAAACTTCCGAAATAACCATTAGCTCATTATGTCGCTCTGTAGACGAAGGGATACCCAAACCAGGCTATATACAGCCTCTGCAATACATATACAGCCTCTGCAATAGCTCATTTATGTCGCTCTGTAGACGAAGGGATACCCAAACCAGGCTATATACAGCCTCTGCAATACCATCGTCTAGTTCTTTCAACAAGACCAAATCGAGCCAACAACAAGTCACTATACATTTCGACAATTTTCATTGCCTCTACCAAGTAGTCTTCTCTGTTAAAAGAATAGGTAAAGAAGACGAACAAATAATAAATCAAAACATACATACAATTTGGTTCTTCTTTGTTTTGCCTAATTATATGTTCCACCCTAATTTTTGCCCGTTCAGTTTTTCCAGTAGCTAGATAATCGGCTATTTCTTTGCGTGCTTTTATTCCTTGCCGAAACCAAAAGCGATCAAGAAAGTAAAAAGATGTCGTATAATTGCTGGTCACGAAACATGTAGCAAAGTAGCAATCTTAACATCTGCTTCCTAATATAGAATTCATCTCACATAAATTGGTATAGAATTTGTACAGCACTTCACGATCGAAATATATTTCAGAAACTTTTCGACAAAAATATTCTTCACGTACGAACAAAGTTGGTTTGTTTTTGTTTTGCCTGTCATTATGACTCACCACACCAGGTGCTTAGTCCCCTATTATACGATGTCTCACGAGCCCAGTCTCACATGAGTGCGAAAAAGAAAGGAGATGTGAGGAAATGAGATGCACAAAAAAATTCCCGATGAGTACCGTGCCGATTTTTAGTAGTCTCACCTTGACGTTTCTCTTTACTCTTGTTCGCTTTTGAGTAGTGTTTATTTGATTCAGTTTTTTTACAACAACAAAAGAATAATAAATTGTCAAATTTGAGACGCAGACTTAAGTTCACGTGTAATTGCGATTGTCTCACGGGATGGAAATTTAAAAGGAACGTCAAAAATGAGACATGTCTCGTGAGACATCGTATAATAGGGGACTATCGAGTGGGGAGCTTAAGGCTATGTGCCAACTGGTATATTCTGTGAAACTTAACAAACCGCTTGCATCAGTCAGAAAATTTTTACTAATTTTTGTCTTTTTCAGTGAAATACTGGTCAAAATGGAAAAAAAGTTAATTCCTGCAACTTAAATTTATTTTTCTAAACTCTAGGCTGTATGATAATTAAAAATTATCGATTTTTTTGCAGCCAAAAAAATTTTTTTTTACTTTTCAAACTCAACTGACTTTGTTCTGTGGCCACACACAATGGCGGCTGTGGTAAGTGAAGGCCAGTGCCGGCATCCGGGTGCGGGCATCCGGTTTAGTTTAGCTTGTAGGCAAAACGCACTACCTTGCTGAAGTGGACTCTCTGGTTCTACTCTGTGGTCTTGGTGATGCCACCACAGAGTAGATAATACAGAGTATCCACTTCCACCCCTTCAACCCGAAACACCCGCAAAAAATTTTTCAATATGGCGTCCTATTTCTGAGTTTGAGGCTCTGTGCTCACTAGTATGAACTGTAAAAACTTAACTAAACGCCTGCATCGGTATGAAATTTTTTACTAATTTTTGTCTTTTTCAGTGAAATACTGGTCAGAATGAAAAAAAAAGTTAATTTCTGCAACTTAAATTCATTTTTCTAAATTCTAGGCTGTATGAAAATTAAAAATTATCGATTTTTTTTTGCAACCAAAAAAAATTTTTTTACTTTTCAAACTCAACTGACTTTGATCTGTGGGAACTGAAGGCCAGTGCGGGCATCCGGGTGCGGGCATCCGGTTTAGTTTAGCTTGTAGGCAAAACGCACCACCTTGCTGAAGTGGACTCTCTGGTTCTACTCTGTGGATGCCACATTCGATGTTAAGTATTATTCACATGAGAACGAACAACGAACGACGAATGAACGAATATTCGTTAATTTTGACATTTCATTCACATGAGTGTTTTACATTCGTCACGAATAACGAACACAGTTTACATGCAAAACAAAAATGGGGAATGATTTTGAGGTTAAGCACGCGCGAAAAATTTATTCGTTGGAGTGTGGATTGTATGTGGAACGAGAATAAAGTCTGACAGTTCGTACCTACTAGATGTTTATTCGTAACGAATAAACTTTTTTTCTCAATTTTTTTAATTTTAGGCACAAAAATAAAAGTTTATCCACCTAAAAATAAGAATGAACTATTTTTCCATCGTTTCCAAAAAAATTCGTGAGGAATTTATGCTAGTAAAGTACTTAAAATCTCATTTCTTGATTTATTCGTCGTTCGTTGGTCGTGCTCATGTGAATAGTCCTTTAGGGACACTCCAGCCAGTGTTAGCAATACCAAAACCCGAGCGATAATCCTGGTGACTCTACATTCGATGTGAAAGAACCGCCTGCTAATGATAGCATTCATGACTGAAGATGATTCATTTGACAAGCCGTTGGTGCCGTCGAAAAAAATAAAACCTCCTCCACCACCTCAGTCAACGAAGGTTTTGAAGGCTAAGGCCAAGCCCAACGAGCTCTTCAAGTTAGTGCGTTAAGGTTTTAATGTAATTTTTTTGGAGACTGTGTTTTACTACAATGGAAGGATCTGATCAGCTGTCTGATGAACAACATTGTCGCATAAAAAAGATGTTACAACGTTTGGAACCATTGGCTATTCCTTTAGCGAAAAAGATATTTGCCTATGAAGGCGTGCCTTTGACTAAAGAAAAAGAAGCAATAGGAGTTAGTTCTCCGGTATTTTCAAGGACAGGCAACTGGACTGAACATCACTTTATTATGGAAGCAGTTGTCAACAATTTTGAGAAACAAGAACAAAAATACAAAACTTTGTTAAGGAAATGAGAAATAAAAGAACGAAACAATTATTCTGTATTTTCATGGAATTGTTTTGGTAGTTTTATAGCACTTTTGTTTGTGTTAAGAAAAAGTGGAAACTTAAAATGTTGGCAATTGGTTAATAATTGTTTTCAATGAAGGCTTTCAGAGCTCAGCATAACGTGGAAAAGAAACTGGAATATAAAGATTTTGACTGTAACTAGATTTTTAAAAATTGTCTACATGGTTTAATGTATGCTTATAGCAAAAAAAAAATGTATACAAATTTTGAAAACAAAATACTTTAATAAGAAACCAATTAGATATAAAACATAAATACACATATAAAGAAGCATACAAATTTAACTCTATGACCCGCAACTGATGCAGGTATCTTTGTTCTCCATGGAACAAAGCATCTCTGCCATCTCTCGTTCACGTTGCGCTTTCTCAGTTGTGGAAGAAACACTACTTTGAACATTTTGGTTATTTAGTGTCGTTGGTAAGCTACCGTTTCGGGTTACAGCTGTCTTGTCTACGATAAATTGTATTGCATGTGCAGCTGGTTATGTGCGAAGGTAGTACATGCCCGTTTTGAAGCCAGACATCCACGACTAGCTATGATTTTGTTCTTCATGTCGTCGTGTCACAAATCCAGGTCTGTTAAAGTCTTTCAGAAGATGCTGATTGACGATCTGGAATTCACCGGACAGGACTCGTCTGTTGTAGATGTTTAAAGTGCACGGTTCGAAGAACTCATTGTTGCTGTCGATGCAGTTGGCATTGGAGCAACAAGTAGAGCGTTCCAAACGCCATGTTGGCCAATTTTTTCTTTAAGAGCAGCACAATCCCAGAGGTCGGTTGGAATTTTTTTCCACATGTCATATATCATATTGCAAGACAAGTTTGCTGGCTGGATTTCCTTCGTACGTTTCATATGGGCCTTCCTTCACAGCCCGCTCACAACTGGCTTCTAGATTGTCTGGAAAATCAGCTGGTTGATAAATTTAGAAACTAGTTTAGTTAGAAATACTTACAAGAAATAAAACATTACAAAACTTTGCAATATTTTGCAAACTGTCAAAGATAAATGTCATCTTGTTTTTTTTTATTTATTGAAGTTTGCAACTTCACCACGACTGACCACGACTCCATTTTTAATCAAGAAATAGGTCGCCATTTTGAATTCGTGTTGAAAATTTTTTTGAGGGTGTTTCAGGCCACAGAGTAGATAATACAGAGTATCCACTTCCACCCCTTCAACCCGAAACACCCGCAAAAAATTTTTCAATATGGCGTCCTATTTCTGAGTTTGAGGCTCTGTGCTCACTAGTATGAACTGTAAAAACTTAACTAAACGCCTGCATCGGTATGAAATTTTTTACTAATTTTTGTCTTTTTCAGTGAAATACTGGTCAAAATGTAAAAAAAAGTTAATTTTGCAACTTAAATTTAATTTTCTAAATTCTAGGCTGTATGAAAATTAAAAATTATCGATCTTTTTGCAACCAAAAAAAATTTATTACTTTTAAAACTCAACTGACTTTGATCTGTGGGAAGTGAAGGCCGGTGCGGGCATCCGGGTGCGGGCATCCGGTTTAGTTTAGCTTGTAGGCAAAACGCACCACCTTGCTGAAGTGGACTCTCTGGTCCTACTCTGTGTTTCAGGCAAGGGGGGTACCACAGAAAGGGTGGAAGTGGATACTCTGTATTATCTACTCTGTGGGGGGTACGAGTTGGCACTCTGTATTATCTACTCTGTGGTCCTATCTCTGAGTTTGAGACTCTGTACCTTAGATCACAGAGTAGAACCAGAAAGTCCACTCAGCAAGGTAGTGCGTTTTTGCCTACAAGCCACAGAATAAGGAATATACAGAAGGTCATCTTCATCCAAAAAGTTCATTTTGCCTACAAGCTAAAACTTAGCGGAAGCCCCCGGGCCGGAAGCCCCCGGGCAGGAAACTGAGGTCAGTTTAAAAAGACGGTTGAGGTGAGATCAACTCCGAAAATTTAACGTTTTTTATTTTGTTGCAAAAAAGTCGGTATTTTTCCGCTTCCTTACAGATAAGAATGTAGAAAAACTCATTTAAGTATCAGATATAAACTCTTCTTTCAATTTTTTCCAATATTTCACTCAAAAATGGAAAAAAATAACAAAAATTGCATACTGATGCAGACACTCTATTAGATTTCACAGTGCATACTAGTGCGCACATAGCCTTAAACTCACCACTGGATAGCACGGTGTGGTAGCCCAACTGACAGAATGATTTGCGCAGCCAATTGTTTTTCAAAGCAAATTGAATCAGAACTATCAGAATTCAGAAGTGAAAATTGTGCATTCATTTTCGGCATTTCCATTTAAAAGGTACCTACCATTTTTCCATCTTGTCTTCTGAACGATAGCAGAATAAAATATATAGGCACAGTAACCACAACGAAATTGAAAAGATAGTACCTATAATATCAAAATCACTTATAAATTTGCATAGTTGTGTAAAAAACCATCAATTCCTTATTGAGTAACTTAATTAAAAAAAGCATTTTTATTCTTACATTCTTACATACTTGATAAAACAATAAAATATAAAATATATAAAATATAAAATATAATTATTGTGTTTGTTGCAGACTTACGACGACTTCCATGGACAACCTGTACACATCGTTTACATACAAACTCATCCGTATTTGAGCCCACCGTTTTGAAACTAAAGATGTTGTAAGTTCAACGAGTGTCCTTGACAACTAGAAAACTTCCGCCAACTCTATTCTTATTTTGATTACAGGTAACATTCACAAAGCATTCGAATATTTGCTCCTAACTACTCTAATCTCACTGATATGATAGTCAGTGGGTCCCGAACTGTTACCATTTCTTGTCAAAAGAAAACCAGAAACAAGAGATGAAGTAGCTCAATGCTAAGATTGAAAGTAAATTCATCAGTTCGGTCGAGTGTGGATGAAAACGAAGAGGAGAGTAAAGCATCAATGACGGATTTTCAACTTGCTGAAACGGATTTGATTAAATGTCTACTAATATCAAACATAATTCAAAGAATATATAGATAATATATAGATAACAGCACGGTCAAATTTTTATTCGAATCGCACGAACAAATAAGGATTGAGGTATGCAAATATTCAAATCGAAGGACCTAATGAATCGCTTGTTCAAAAACTTTGTTATAGGTCTTCAGATTGTTGATACAACAGTGTCAACTCCTCGATTCTGTAACTATCCACAGCATCTTGTTGTTAAACTTTGCCGAGTTCTTTGCCAGAGTCTGTCGTTTGTTTTAAAACATCTCTAAATGAACAAAGTCGATCGTCTTCAAAACTATCTGTTCAATCAAGAAAACATTAAGAACAATTGAATAACTGTTAAAATTGAATCGTTGCGAGTCCTCCGTTCCCTGATGGTACTTTTACCGGACAACGTTCTGTACAAGGAATTTCTGCCTGCGATCCATTACATGTTAGAATGGCATTTTCATCATGTTGTTTATGAAAGGGGTGGTTCCTGTTTTTTATAAGACAACATGCATTAGCTCTGCTCTGTGCAATTTGCAGTGGCTCAAACGGCTTTGAAGTAAGTTCAGTGCTGGGAGCTTGGTTTTCACAACCCCACACAGTTGAATAGTTTTCCCAATCAACATTGCTAACAACGTGTTCATGCTCTGTCTTGGCTAATAATAATACTAATAAATACTAATTTTGAAAAATTCAGAGTTCCTGAGAAAGCATTTGAAAAAATTCCTGGAATCTAACGCATTTTTGCGATTTATAAACTCACTGAAAACGTCGTCGATTGTTCTGCGCTTGAAAGATGCAATCGATCGCAGAAACGTGTATCCAGCATTAATGTCTGGTGAAGGTGATGTTTTACGGGTAACACTCCTGTTTACGAGCTTATTGGAAAAGGAATCATTTCAAATAAAAACACTGACAGCTTATATATCTCATCACATTTATTAGACCTGACTCATTATTTTTAAGGTCATTAATAAAATCACTTCTAAAAGAATATTTAACGAGTTTTTATGAATCCTGCACAGATACTTTGAATTCGATAAGGTGTTTGTTGATCATTTTCAAGCGGCAAGCTATCGCGATGATTTGTTCAGTTCTTTGGTTTTCATTCCGTTGGCACAAAAATATGACAAGTGTGGCGAAGGAATATTTGCTCTGAAAACCTTGTTTGTAGATCTGTCCCAGAGCATGAACCATGTCACGATATGCATCTGCTTTCGGTGTGTTAGCACCACTTTCATACTGCAAACAGAGACGAGATCCCATTTTGTTGTCACTGTTGACTGTCCCTTGCAATTCTCCTTACATGGTCTTTCGCTTCAATTGCTAGACGAATGAAACTTACTAAAGCTAAAGCAGCACCTGAAAAAGCTATTTATGAAAATATTAAATATAATGAAGTAAGATATTTATAAGTGTTCTAATGACGAATAAAAAAGACTTGCCTTTTGGTTCTTGCGATTTCCTCAATAAATTTATTTACTTTTTGCTGTCTGTCAGATGTCAAACTCTTATTTTTTTTTTGTGTGAATTTCACCTCAGCAATGAACTTTTCAAATGAACTATTTCCTGTTCACTCAAGATCATTTTTGGGAAATTTGCGGGTTTGCGGGTGGAGATGGTGGGAGATGACCTTCTGTATATTCCTTATTCTGTGCTACAAGCTAAGCTAAACCGGATGCCCGCACCCGGATGCCCGCACTGGCCTTCACTTACCACAGCCGCCATTGTGTGTGGCCACAGAACAAAGTCAGTTGAGTTTAAAAAGTAAAAAATTTTTTTTTGGTTGCAAAAAAATCGATAATTTTTAATTTTCATACAGCCTAGAATTTAGAAAAATGAATTTAAGTTGCAGAAATTAATTTTTTTTTTCATTCTGACCAGTATTTCACTCAAAAAGACAAAAATTAGTAAAAAATTTCATACCGATGCAGGCGCTTTGTTAAGTTTCACAGAATATACCAGTTTGCACATAGCCTTAAACTCCCCACTCGATAGCACCTGGTGTGGTAAGTCAAAAAAATGTCAAATGACAGATACAAATAAAAGTTTAGAAACAAATTTATCAAATCGATCACGATATCCTATACAGGGAAGGACAAAATCATAAAGTAAGTAATTTGTTATGAAAGCGCTTGCAAGTAATACAAAATATTAATAATAATCCTATAGATAAGCTTAAAGAAGAATTACAATGGCAAGAGTCTGATGTTGAAGTAATCGAATCAGAGACACAGCCGAAGCATGAATCCCAAATGGACCTAGATGACCCTGAAGTAAATATCGACGATGAGGAATATAACAAAAATGTGGAAACATGGACAGACTTCCTATACAGTCGATACCACCCTCACTCAATAAATATTATCAAGGAGAATGAACATTCTCCCACACTAGACTCGCTAGACACATTTACCAGCGGAGTGCAGATGTGCAAAACTGAACAGTTTGGCGACGATTTTTCAGACAGTATTCGGTAGTACATCGAGGAGTGTGACAACTGTAAGGTACAGCTCTTTTTCAAGCTATTCACAACAAAACAATTTTTCTTATTTTTTGTTTTTAGGGCTTATAAACTATATTCGACTGTCACAATGGCTTTTCAAGGCTGGCTACCCAATGCATAAGTTACTTAATTGATGAATACTCAAAGGCGAACCTAGCGATTCCAGTTTTCAATCCAAAAAGTGTTTTGTTGCAGGTAGGATTTATTGTTGTTATTGGTTTTTGTTTAAATTTATTTGTGCACTCTTGCTTTTCAGATGACGCAATGACCGACTCCATCAGAGTTGTCAACATATTCAACCATGTTCCTTCCTCTATCAACACAGAGTCGGGCGTGGAGACAACTGAGCGAACATCGAACAATTCCATTGCTTAACTACAAAGCGGAAAACCTCTACCAAACTTCATCTATACTGCCTTCGTATCTAGAAACGATAAGTCTGAGATATCGTCTGAAGAATGCACCCCTGTCTAGCAGCCTAGGGGCCTTTTGTAGTGACCTAACAAACTATGGTCGCAAATTAACTGCTGCTGCTATAGCCTTGCCATTTCCAATGCGTAATGACGAAGATCTCATCGATTGTCTAGACAGATTCGATGCAATATGTCGCCTAACTGCAAAATTGGAACTATGTTGTGCAGTCGCTGCTCGCTGTGTGTACGAAGAATACCGAAAACACGACTCAAACGCCCATTGCAGCAAGCCCAACAGCATATGAGGATGGCTGCCTATCGCTGCGACTGTTTCGGAAATGTACCTGCAATGTCAGAACCATTCGAGTATGGCCCATGTGTCAGCTCTGGAAGAAGCTATGGTAACCGGACCACCATTCCCTCGAGAAATGTTTGATGAAGCTTTAAACAGTTGAGGATTTATATTGGGCAATAAGTGCAACCCGGATGAGAAGATCAAGTCGGTACCAACTATAGCTTCGGTTCAATGCTCAGGTGACATTGATGACACACTGGAGAGTGGAGACTGCACCGAGAAGCAAAGCGATTGAAAATAGCTTAATTGCATCGGTTCAAGGACGCAGGCCTAGAACAGGACGACTATGATGAAGCCCTGGAAAGCATACTTCTGTTCAAAGACAACTACGAGGACAACTTTGAGTTTTAGAGCCGTAAAAGAGAAAAGATTTGTTAAATTTTTTTAACTGGTTTATTGAAGTTAAATACAAATCAATATTGTTCGGATGATAAAACAATAAAAATGTGATAACTGATTAAGCATTAAATACTACTGCGGTTTGTTATTGTAATTCCAAATCAAAAGTGATTTTTACTATGCTACCATATTTAAATGGCAAGTGATCGGGAATTTTTTAAATTTTGTTTTAATTGAAAATGTGATGATGCAGGTTTGTAGTCAATGCAATACCTGATTAGGAAATATATAATTTGTAGCTGTATGTCTATTCATATACAAGTGACGCCACCAAATACACGAAGAGTGTTTCAATTTCTGATTTTGATAGAAATTCTTGGTACATTTTTTGGATTTACATCTATATTAATAGACATAGAGCTATAAAGCATATATTTTCTGATTAGAAATTATATTTATCACAAAGCTGTATAATTTTTTTTTTAATAAAAAATTTTTTTGAAGAAATTCCTTATCTAAAGCCGTTTCGATTGGTTTTAGTCAAAAAAAGTAGAAAATGATAGCTTTTGAACTAAACTTTTTTGAAATATAGCTCGCATTGAAAATCTCATGATGGAGCTTTGTAGCTAATACAATAGAGACTCCAAAAATGTATAGTTCGTAAACGTAAGTGTAGCCATTCATCACCAAATATTTTTGATTTTTCAGAAAAAGTTAGCTGATTGGAAGTCGACATTAAACCATGACGACAATTTTTGAAAAACTTATCACAATGAAAATCTTAAAATGCCAAAATACTGTCTACGTTATGCTGAGCTCAAAAAGCCTTCATTTGTCTCTGTAGAACAAGTATTAACCAATTGCCAACAATTTAAGTTTCCACTTTTTCTTAACACAAACCAAAGTATAAACTTAAACTGTTGGTAATTCGTTAATAATTGTACTACAGATATCAATGAAAGCTTTCTGAACTCAGCATAATATGAACAAGAGACTGGAATGAAAGATTTTGATTTTGCCAAGATTTTTAAAAATTGTCGACATATTTTGATGTAAGCTCGTAGCAAAAAAAAATTGTAAACAAATTTTGAAAATAAAATACTTTAGTACGAAACCAATTAGATATAAAACATAAATACACATACAAAGAAGGATAAAAATTTAACTCTTTAACCCGCAACTCATGCAGGCATCTTTGTTCTCCAGGGAACACAGCATATCTACCATCTTTCGTTCACGTTCCGCTTTCTCAGGTGTAGAAGAAACACTGATTTGACCATTTTGGTTATTTAGTGTTAAATTGTTTTGCATGTCCGGCTGGTTATGGTTCGGCCGCTTCTTATTCATCGAAATCAGCATCCTAAGTGAAGATGACATGTTAATCAGTCAACAAATATTATTACAAAACAATTTATTGGCACTCACCTTAGTCTGTTGATTGATTTCCCTGTCTATCACCTCAACCTTCTACAAATGCTTTAAATGTAAAATATTCGCAGTCTCTGAAGACCCTTGCAGTTTCCCAGCATGCTTGCGATAATCGAAATTGCATGTTTTCGTGCACGTCTGAACAAAGTACTCGATTCTTGTTCTTCTTTGGAGTGTTCATGGAGTTGTCAGTGGATACTTGATAATGTTGTAATTGGGTGAAAGTCTTGCATCTGAAATGTAAAATATTTGTTTTTATTTTAACGTAATCGGGGAAGAAATTTTGTCGGTAAACACACCTGGACAATGTTTTGTTATAGTTAACGCAATTGTTTCTTAGCAACAAGATTTCTTTTAAGTGCATAGATCGCCAAGACAAACCCAAAAGAAGATGCTCGCCAGCATGAACACTTAACAAAGCAACTTGATCGTCCAAATGCAAATCATTGAAGGCAGGAATTTGTTTGGCAGGATGGTGTTTGTCAGACACTCTGTAAAGAATGTTGTTTCATCGAAGGCTCGGTTTGTTGTGATGATTTTAGTGTTTCAATCAGAAGAATTCTTGTTTCTGAAAGATAATCGAAAGATAGTTGGATACATAATAATTAAGTAATACTTACAATAAATAAAATATCCTAAGATTTCATCATGCGAGTTTCGACTTTCTAGTTTTATTCTCAAATGTCAAAGATGTCATGTTTTTTTTTTTCATTTTTCTATTGACGTTTAGAATCTTACCACTACTCCATTTTCTTATCAGGAAATAGGACGCCATATTGAATTCGTGTTGAAAAATTTTTTGCGGGTGTTTCGGGTTGAAGGGGTGGAAGTGGATACTCTGTATTATCTGCTCTGTGCCTTAGATGAATAAAGAACAAGATGGAAAACCACACCAACACATTGGTACCACCCCACAAGCTGCTGCACGCACTCATTCACAAAATTTCACTAGCACCACCTTATATTCGAATCTCAACACTGGGCTTACACAAAATTTCACTAACACCACTTTATATTCGGATCCACACACAGGGCTTACACAAAATTGTACCGTAGTATTGGTATTCTCGTCTGGGAACCGGTTTTTGTTTTTTTTTTTTTTTACTTTTAGTCACCTTAAGGCTACGTCTGGCAGAATTTTTGGATTTAAAACTTTTTTTTTGGGTTTTGTAAATAAAATTTATTTGTGATTATATACTTTTTAAAGTATTTGGAAATAAAAATTTAAGCATCAAAATATTAAAATATTTTCTTTTTTGTTAAACATTTCTCTGAGTAGTCTCCTCCCTTCTATTTCTTCTTTTTTAAAAAACGTTTCTTAAGAGAAATAGACAGAAAAGTATGACTGTTAAAAAAATATATACTAAAGCAAAACAGTAACCAATAAATATGAATTCATTTTGCATTTGTTTGATGAAAGAGATTCCAACTTAAGCTTTCGATTCTCTTCTTGAAGCTGAGTTGAAAATTTAAGCAGTTAATTAATTGAATTTAAAAAAAAAAATCAAAAGTAAAAGAATTGAAAGCGGATATCAAACTATGTAGACATTTTTTTAAAAACTTATCTCAATCAAAATATTGAAATGCAGAAATCTTGTAGATATTATGGAGAGCTCAGAAAGCCTTCACTCATCTCTGTAGCACAATTACTTACAAAGCACCAACACTTTAAGTTTTAATTTTTTTTTGTGTTAAGAAAAATTGAAAACTTAAAGTGTTGGATCTTTGTTAATAATTGTGCTACAGAGATGAATGATGGCTTTCTGAGCTCAACACAACGTGGACAAAAATTCCACATTTAAAGATTTTGATTGAGACAAGTTTTTAAAAAAATTTCTACCGAGCTTTTAGTAAAAACAAAAAATCAAAGCTTAAAGTGTTGGCGCTTTGTAAGTAATTGTGCTACAGAGATGAATGAAGGCTTTCTGAGCTCTCCATAATATCTACAAGATTGCTGCATTTCAATATTTTGAATGAGATAAGTTTTTCAAAAAATGTCTACATAGTTTGATATTTAGGTTTTGGTATTAAACAAAAGTTAAGACAAATAACCGAGCTGAGGGAGCGAATCAGAATATAATAAGTCCCAATAGAATCAGTATCGTTGCATGTTTATGAGTTTTCACATCTTGCCCAGCTTTACAAAAAAAAAAATTGAGTTTTTAAAAAACTATAACTTTGGTGTTGTTCAAACCCTGCCCTTAAGAATTTTTCAGTAGTATGGTGAAAATTAAATTTCAGGTTATGTTTCAAGGTGGTTTCAAGTTGCCAAGCAAAAAAAAAAATAAATTCACCACGCATATACTTCCACAACTTTTTCGCGCCTTTTTTCTGCAGCTCACACGTATTCACAGATGGAGGCTGCGATTACAAAAACAACAATGTAAGCAAATGGAAGTTGCGGGGAAGGAGACGTAATGGTTTTCCATCTTGTTCTTTATTCATCTAAGCTCTGTACTCACTAGTATGAACTGTAAAAACTTAACGAAACGCCTGCATCGGTATGAAATTTTTCACTAAATTTTTTTACTTTTCAAACTCAACTGACGACCGCACATAATGGCGGCTGTTGTAAGTGAAGGCCACTGAGGGCATCCGGGTGCAGGCATCCGGTTTAGTTTAGCTTGTAGGCAAAACGCACTACCTTGCTGAAGTGGACTCTCTGGTTATACTCTGTGATCTACTCTGTGAGTTTAACGAGACATCAAGTTTTTGTAGAAAATAATTTTTCTTATTTAAACGTATACGAGAAACAACTTTATTTCTATCAGAAGTATATTGACGTCTATTGTACTCAGAAGAGTATTTCTTATATCTTTTGTGAAAACGTTCTCTTTCTTTGATTTGAATTTCGATATCTCTATTATACCAAGGGCAATATCTAGTTCTTTTAACTTGTTTAGTTACTATCGGAACATATGTAGCAAAAAGTAAATTAAGTAAATTATTGTACAGCAAAACTTTGCTGTCAACATTAACACTGTATAGAATATCGTTCCAGTAATCGTTTCCAACATAATGTACGTTTTTTTTTCTCAAGCCTATACAGTCTTGAGCAAATAGAGAAAAAAAACACGATTTAGCAATTTGGTAGCACTATGTATTTGACATATTATGACTTTTGTGTGCGAGCTTCAAAATAAATAAACTAAAAATAAAAATTGATACGGTCATTATTTGTTTTTGATTTCTTATCGCAATTTATTTCGTATCACACTTTTCTTTTGTATTAAAGGTAACACGACTGAGGCCAGCAAAGAACCAATCAACCTGGAGCTGATTCCTTGCCCAACATGCCATTGCACATTTGTGCAGAAAACGGACGCAAAACGCTTAAATACTATTGAATTTATAAATCTTCTAGGGGTGTTTGCTCTTTGTACACCACTTTTCATTAAAAACAAGAATAGACTTTAGACAACGACGCTCATATTAAAAAGCATTTTTTATTTTGCACTATTTTACAATCAATGTTCAAAAGACATTTTGTAAAACAATCATTTTCTACCTTGAGTTAAGACTTAACTTAAAGTAGATGGACTGATAATTTTGGTCGATAAAACGGTTAAGGTTAAGTGCCAATTATTTAACAGTGTTCAGGTGAAGTTGGTGTAAGAGTTGTTCCAATACCTTGCCGTATGGTTGCGCGAAGAAAACGTTTGAGGTTTGGCGCTTGTCGTGTTATTGAGCATTGTAATATCTGAGAATCGCTGAATTTTGCTTTTTTGGAAGAGATTTTGCACGCTGCAAAGCCGATCGATTATCTTCCATTACCGCTTGATTCTTGAATATCCTGAGACTCTAAATCCATTACTGTCTGACGATATAGAACTGTTGCGGGTGGAGGTGAGGGAGTGTTTTGTGGAATGGCTGAAATATACAATCCTTTAAACAATTACAAAATATTTATAGAAAACTCACTTGTTGTATAAGTAGTACATTACTTAGATTCACCATTGCTAGTAGCTGCATTGCAGCAACCACTTTCGCTTGTTGCTACATACATCGTTTATGCTCTTTTTCCTCGACTCCAGATTCATCATGAAAATTTTTTTGACGGTAGCCGATAGTCAATTGAAAACAATTTCAGTTCTAGAGATTTTACACGATTCTCGGATTGAATGTTAACTTTTTTAGACCCTCCACTAGTTGACGTAGATCAGCATTATTTTTCATGTCGTCTGGAAAAGCAGGTGTGGCTGCTAAGTCGCAATACTATCCGTCTTTTTCAAAGAGTTCTTGATGTGTTGTCTAGCCTTGGCAATTTCAAAAAACTTAAGCACCAATTTTGCAAATTGCAATAAGAAAAAAGCACACAATTATTGAAGTCAGAAATGAGAAACGTCATTTGGTACATTAGGTGCGTTCGTTGAGTTTACAAATTTCACATTTTTGTGAACAAAAATTTTGTCAAGTAACATGAATTTGTTAACAATTGTTAGCATATGTATGAATTTGTAGCTACACCAAACGCACCCAATGACAGCCTTCGCCATTTTCGATAACATTTCCAAAAAATAGTTTGGTAGCACATTTTTGTTATCGGGCTAAGGAAATAAGACTGAATAAATTATGAAGCTAAAGGAAGCCCAGATAGCTAAATTTTTGTTGTATTTAGCACGTGAATTTTTTTAAGCCGTATAGGCTGGAGAAAAAAAACGTACCTATAGTTTTGAACTTCTACGAAATTAAAAGAACGATATGACCAATAACTGAAAGTGTTAGAAGTACGCAGATTCTTCTTATCAAATTGAAAACAGCAAAAAATTAGATCATGGATAAAATCCGATGTAAACTTTAGTTGATCATTGCACAGAACTTTTTCGTTAGAAGTTGTAAGAAAAATATCAATTAGTGATGTGTTCAACACTGACTGATAGCATGTTGGATACAATTTATTCACAACAGTAAAGCATACTTTGTCACAAAAATAATTGAAAAGACGTGAAGTGGAATTATTAACTAGTAGCCTAGTAGGTTTATATTAAAATCACCGCCAACTAAAATATGACAGTACTTTGTGTTGAGATGAAGCAAAGTTTCTTCTAATTCAAATAAATTATCTTCTTTAAATGAACAGGGTAGGCGGTACACAACAACCAAAAGGCATATTTCATTGCAGTTACAAATTTGAATGCACAAGAATTCTAAAGGAGATTTTGATGAAGAATAAATTGTTTTTGATGTTATGTTTTCCGTAATGTATATGCATACACCACCACCTCGAGAGCCACGATCATTCCTATACAGTTTAAACTCAGGGAAACCAACTAGTTGAGATGAAATTGATTCATTTAACCATGATTCAGAGACCATTATTACATCCATCTTAGAACTACTCAACATTTGAAAAAGGACAGTGTACTTAGAAGGAACACTACCAGCATTAATGTGACATACATTTAGTCCATCATGCACATTACACAGAACATTGCAAATAGATTTTATAATATCAGGATTTGTAACAGACATAATTTTTTTTACCTAAAACTTACAAAAAGCTTGATTAATGGTTTTCAAATTAAAGTTTCTTACACAAATTAGATATAAGGTATGGAAAACGACTAGCATTAGTACAAAAAATTCAAATCTTAAAAGCTCGATGAATTGTGTGATTTTAAAACAAAGTAAAATGGGAAACTTTGTACCTACTTGGTAAGCTTGAAAAATTTTGCAAAAGAAAATAAGAAATTTATATTATGTTACGATGACTGGAGTATTGTTTTCAGCAACCCCATTTGAAGCAGCAACTACACCATCAATAACAGCAACACCACCAGCAGCAACAACATCAACAGCAACATTACAATCAGGTTCATTTCCTAGCAATTCACTCCCCTGCACATCACTATCTCTGACGTAGACTTTTCCATGCCTGGTGAAAACCGAATGAAGAAGCTTTCTTCTGCGCAACTCATTGGCCTTAAGGAAAAGATTGTGATTAAATTTTGTAAGACATTCATACGCTCTCACAAATTTGTTGCTATTTTCAAAGCCAAGGTCATGTAAGGAAACTGCATGCGAGCTTGCTTTATAAAATTCATTTACTTTCCTCAGTTCAATGTTTTTTTCATTTTCGTGCGGAAGTTTCAAGATAATCGCACTTTTTTTTTTTTTTTTTTTTTTTTTTCACTATCAGAACAGCTTATTTCAAGCTTGTGAAACAATGTATCTTTTCTTCAAGAGTTTTTTCACCCTTAAGTACTCAGAAATATGTATCACTGTCATCATTTAGCGAGGTGTTAGCAGTTAGTAAGCAGAAATTAAGTCTAACACACTCAAGACAACAGAGCTAAAAAATATTACAAAATTATTGATAAACATATACAAAACAAA
Source organism: Melanostoma mellinum (assembly GCA_914767635.1). Lineage (NCBI taxonomy): Eukaryota > Metazoa > Arthropoda > Insecta > Diptera > Syrphidae > Melanostoma > Melanostoma mellinum. The sequence continues at coordinate 119,521,556 of OU612059.1, read as the reverse complement.
TTAGATAGCTACATATAGACGTATAATTAATTATTAAACATGACAATTATAAAAATATAAGAAACATAAAAAAAACATAGTCAAGAGAGTGGAGCTCTGGTTCGAATTACGGACTTTAACGTAGTTTTACTAATATTAAAATCTATTAAATTTGAGTTAAGGTTTAAAACTTTTATCATACGAGTAATAGGCTCATTCAATCCATAATTAGTGCTATGATAAGGACAGTGAAGTAACTCCAAGTTGCGCAGTTGGTATGAGCCTCCCCGGTAGTTAAAACTTATGCATGCGAGCAAGTCAGGAGCATCAATTTGTCCTGTTATAAGCTGGTGAATAAAGACTAAATCATTATTTATTCGCCGATGCGAAAGCATTTGCATCTGCAAAAGTTGAATACGATGCTCATACGGTGGAAGGTCATAAGGATCAGTCCAAGGAAGTCCCTTGAGAGCAAATCTAATAAATCTTCGCTGTATACTTTCTATTCTTGAATTGTGGACTGCATAATAAGGAGACCATACTTGAGAAGCATATTCTAGATGGGGTCGAACATGACAGTTATACAGCGAAAGAGTAACGTAGGGGTCCGTAAACTCCTTAGCCCATCTTTTAATAAAGCCTAGCATTGAGTTTCCTTTACTAACAATGTAATTGATATGTGATGTAAATTCTAAATTGGAACTAAAGTATACACCGAGGTCCTTAATACTGGACACCTTGCATAATATTTGATGAGAAATCGAGTAATTATGCAAAGCCGGTGTACGTTTCTTCGAAAAAGTTATACTCTGACATTTGCTTGGATTGAGAATCAATCCATTTTTATCGCACCATATGGCAAAATTTTCAACATCAGATTGTAAAATAAGACGATCGGCTGCGCAGTCTATTTTCTTGAAAATTTTCATATCATCCGCGAAGATCAAAATTTCACTCGATGACAAGCTAGAAGTAACATCATTAATGGCTAGAATAAAGAGGATAGGGCCAAGGTGATTACCTTGTGGTACTCCTGAATGCGCCTTAAAGGAGTCTGAAAGAATGCTTCTAAATTTTACCACATATGATCTATTAGTTAGGTACGACCTGATCCAATCGACGAAGGTCGAAGGGAATCCATATGCATTTAGTTTAAACAATATAATATCGTGAGATAGTTTATCGAAAGCCTTTGAAAAGTCTGTATATATACAATCTAACTATTGCCCGCTTTCAAGCGCGTTTGAACATTTATGAAGGAAGTATACAAGGTTTGTTACTGTTGATCTTTTCTGTACAAAACCATGCTGCTGTTTGCAAATTATATTTTTAATATCGAAAGTTAAGCTTTCACAAACAAGCTGTTCAAATAATTTGGGGATATACGAAAGCTTAGATATGGGTCTGTAGTTAAGGATATCTGATTTAATACCTTTTTTAAATACAGGTGTAATAAAAGATCTTTTCCACAGTAAAGGGAATCGACCAGAATCTAACGATAATGAAAACAAGTAATGAAGTGGAAATGCAATTAGGGACTTACACTTTTTTAAAATTATTGGAGGGATGCCATCAGGGCCAGCAGAGTAATCATCGTTCAAAGATGAAATATTGTGAAGGACTCTTTCTAGGTTAATTGGAACATTATTAAAATTAACTTGAGGACATTTACGTAGAAACTCGAAATAATTACGATCTATATCAACAATAGAATCAGAGAAAGAATTACAAAAATGGTGAGCAAAAGCGTTGCAAATGTCGGATGTTTTTGTCAAAGTGACTTTATCATATGTAAAGTTATCTGGGTATCCATCCGAATCTTTCTTTGAATTTACAAAGTTCCAGAAACTTTTTGGATCATCCCTTAATGAGTTGCCCATTCTATGAACATAACTTGAGTACAGAGTTTTTGATAGTGAATTAAATTCATCAAAAAAATAGATGTAAGAAAGGTGATCAGATTCAGAACGCGTCTTAATGTAGGTCCGCCAAGCACTATTTCTTTTGTTGCGAAGCTTTTTTAGTTCCTTAGTGTACCATGGGTGATTAGAGCTCACATTCTTTGAAATTTTGAGGGGTATAACTTTGTTCATGCAGTCGTTAAGAATAAAATAAAAGTAACTAACTGCTTCGTCAATATTGGTGAAAGCTGATATATTATTAATATTAGATCTACCTAGTTCATCAGAAAGCATTTGAAAGTTTGTCTTTCGATAGTCGAATATATGCGAGCAATCATATGAATTACTATAATTATGAATATGACCGCTTAGGTCAAGGAAAATGTCTAGAGGAGGGTGATAGTCATCTACATTAGTAATGCCGGAATTAGATTTAAGAACGACAGTACTAACAGCGTCAGAGGTAAAGACTAAATCGAGATTTCGATTTAAAAAGTTTTTAATACAGCTCACTTGTTGTAAGTCAGTAGAAATTAGATAATCCAATAAGATAAGCTCTTGTTGAGAGGATGTCAAGGAAGCTTTCTGAAATGAACAATCAATTGTAGGAGACCAATCTATATAAGATAGATTAAAGTCACCCAGCAGTAAAATATTTATATCTAAAGAAGAAAGATTGTTTAAATAATCTAACACTAAAGCCACTTCATTGTAGGCAGGGGCAGAACTTTTTGGGGGAATGTATGTGCCAATTACATAGACTGTCTTAGACTCAAAAGTAACTTCAATGCAAATTAAATCTATTGTTAAAATAAAAGGAAAAGTGATACTAGACGACAAAAAACTATTGCGACAAGCTATGAGAACACCCCCACCTACGTCTGCGTCAACATGAGAATGGCGGTTTTGTTGTTTTTAGTTGTGATACGTAGCGCGTAGTTAGGTCTGATCGACTCAAGGCCAATTTTTGTGCAAAATTTGTGAAAAATTTCATATAAGTTTTCATTTTGACGGAAAGGAATACCGTGAAGTACAAGATCGCTTGCAATATTTCTTCGGGTCAAAGCATCGATCTGAGTTTTCAGTTGCGTATTGTAATTTTCAATTGTTTGTGTTTTCTTTTCGTGGCAGTGATTTTCAAAGCATTCAAGTTTGGTTTCGCAGTTGAGAATTAAATTGTTTAATGAAGCAAATCTTTCATCATAATCCTTTTCAAGTGTTTTGATTCGGGTTGTGAGTTTAATTTCAATTTCATCAAGACGTTCAGTAAAAGATTGTGTTATTACATTTAATTCTTTTCTTAATGTTGATAAAATAGTATCTGTCAGTGATTTTGTTGATATGCTTAAACGAGTCTCTATTTTTTCCCATAAATTTGACGAAGAAGGCATTCCTAAAGAAGAATTCAGAGGAGAGCCAGAGACATCGCCGACATTGGAACGTAAATTTCTTTTACCAGATTTAAGGTTAGAATTTGACATTTTTGTTTTCACTTGGTTTTTTAAAATAAAAGAACTGTCTTTATGAAATTAATTAAAAATTCTAAGCACTTTGTTATTGAGTGCCGAATAAAAACAAATAACACAATTAAAAGTGATTTTTACTGACTAGGATTTGAATTTAATGTGGAGCTAAGTCACAAGCACTACTCTTCGTTTGACATTTGACGTTTCAATCCTATCAATCAATCCAATGCAATCAAGTGGATGAAGACCTCAGCCGACTTAGAGTGCGAAACTGGAGAGAGCTGGCCCGAAATCGAAGTCGTTATAGAAGGATGTTGGTTGAGGCCCAGATTCACCCCGAACTGTAATGCCCACCTAAGTAAGTAGGTTAACATCTCCACTCAGAGCTAATAGCCAATATACCCATTTAGCTGGGCTCTATATTTTTAACATTAAGTGATGGTCAATAAAAATAATAATAATAAAATAATAAAATAAAGTCACTAATTTCCCAAACAAACAAGAACAAACGATTAAAAATAACAAACAACATTTATTTAACATGTTCTTGTTGGACTCCAAGGAATTATGGCTTTGAATCTCATATTCACTTTTTTGATTTCCAAATGTCCAAATTGTTTACTCCCGTAGAACCATTAAAAGAAGGTATCGTAGACCAGAACAGCCCAAGGAACCCGTGGTTAAAAAGTCGTTTAATTCAGACTGTTAATCCAGTGACTGTTTTGGCACGCTCTGGTGCGTACGTAAGATCCTCTATAAAGCTGGCTGTGTTGGACGCTGCCAGGCATGAAGGTGCTAAGCGATCGCTGTTTAACATACCAAGGGGCAGTGTTGTCAGACATATCTGCCACGTCATAAGAGTATATCCATCGCAACTAACTTCACTTTGCTTAAACTAAAAACCTAGATAAGATGAATTAGCTATTTTATTTGGAGTAGTCACAAGAATTTACGTAGTATAAAAAAGATCCAGACAGATGTGTTTTTAACCAATTCACAACCATACAAAGCAAAAGTTGAACTCGTTATAAGTAAGCCTGGCTGTTGGCTTCTTGCGCCAACAGTTGCATTTTATGCAAAGCACCCTCTACATGTTCGTGTAAGAAAGAAACATGGAAAAATAAATGCAGTTAAACGGGTTTTCAAGAAACATCTTTATTTCTGCAACAGATCTATGCTTAAATCATAAAAATAATCCCTTGAGTGAAAAAGTTTTAAGAAAAAAAAAAAAGTGTTTCGGTTTTGACATATATAATATGTATACAAATTTATGGAAGTGACAGAAGAAACGAATTCTGTTTAAAAAAATACCAAACAAAAATTAACAATTGGCTATAGTAGTACATATGCTATAAAATTCTTTGTACTTCTTACATCATACCACCCATTCCTCCCATCCCACCCATGCCACCAACTCCTGGCATACCAGGTGCATTATCTTCTTTAGGTAGATCAACAACAACGGCTTCAGCTGTTGTTAGTAGGGATGCAACGCCCGAAGCATCAGTCAGGGCGGTTCTCACTACTTTCGTTGGGTCAATGATACCTTTTTTAAATTAGATTGCCGTATTCTGATCTCAATGCATCATAACCATAGTCACCATCCTTTACTTCAATTTTTGCTACAACCATGGGGCCATCAACGCCGGCGTTTTTGGCAATAGTCATGCATGGCATACGGAGAGCACGACGAACGATGTCTATACCAATGTTCTATAAAAAAAAAATTGTAATTTGATATTTTCATCTTTTTATATATAATACTTGATCTTCATTTGCTCCCTTCAGACCATCTAACTTAGGAATACAACGGATCAACGCTGTTCCTCCCCCAGGGACAATACCTTCTTCAACAGCAGCGCGAGTAGCATTAAGGGCATCATGCACACGATCTTTCTTTTCGTTAACCTCAACTTTGCTTGAGCCACCAACTCGCAAAAGAGCTACTCCTGACGCCAATCGTGCCAAACGTTCTTGAAGTTTTTCCTTTTCATATTCAGATGAGGTCTCTTCAATTTGATCTTTTATTTGTGCGACACGTCTGTCGACGTCGTCTTTTTTCCCCTTACCTTTTAATAGGAGTGTGTCGTCTTTCGTTATAACGACCTCACCAACCTTACCTAAGTCGCTAAGTTTTACATCCTCCAGCTTTACCAAGTTCGCATCATCACCAAACACAATACCACCTGAAGAAATAGCCATGTCGGTCAAAGTCGACTTTCTGTTGTCACCAAAACCTGGTGCTTTAACCGCCGCAACATGTAGTCCTATTTTAAGTCGATTGACCACCAATGTACTTAAAGCTTCTCCATCAATATCCTCAGCTATTATCACCAAAGGCTTTCTTTGCGTATTTGCGAGCTCTAGAGCAGGAATAATGGATTGCACATTGGAAATTTTTTTTTCAGAGAACAAGACTAAAACGTCTTGGAACTCAACCTTTGCACCCTTCGAAGAGTTGATGAAATATGGTGAAATATAACCTCTGTCGAATTTCATGCCTTCAATCACTTCCAATTCATCATGCAATGTTTTCCCATCCTTAACCGTAATGACACCATCCCGGCCCACCTTTTTCATGGCATCACTTATAAGTTGGCCAACAGCCAACCACCGTTAGCAGAAATTGTGGCCACTTGAGCGATTTCTTCTGGTGTGTTTACAGGACGAGACATAGCTTTGAGATTGTCCTTAACAGTATTTACTGCAATCATAACGCCTCGACGAATCTCTACTGGATTGGCTCCCTTGGAAATCTTCTCGAAACCTTCTTTTGCGATTGCCCGAGCAAGTACGGTGGCAGTGGTAGTTCCATCTCCAGCTTCTTCGTTAGTGTTATTGGCAACGTCCTGAACCAATTTTGCTCCAATATTTTGGAACTTGTCTTTCAGATCTATTGCTTTGGCAACAGTGACGCCATCTTTCGTGATTTTAGGAGAGCCCCATGACTGTTCAATTATAACATTGCGTCCCTTAGGGCCCATTGTGACGGCAACAGCATCAGCTAAAATATCAACACCTTGAAGCATTAGAGCACGAACCTCAGCCCCAAATTTGACGTCCTTAGCATATTGGCGAACAGCATACTGGCGGAAGATAATGAGACGAGAAAATGTTGTAGGCAGGCGAAACATCTAAAATGATGAATAATTTTTTTTTTTTAATTGACAATTTAAACATTTATAAATAAATAAATATAATTCAAGGACTACTTTTATAAAGGATATGGGTTAGTGACTGATTGCTTTTTTGTGCTCTCAAGTTATTTTTGTTGCTTTTGACATTTTTCTTCGAAAAAGAAATAGAAAAAAATTATTTTCCTGAGAAAAATACACATATATGGTGTTGAGGACGTACTGTTAGCACCTTACCACTGGTGGTGGGATATTAATAGCATGCACTCAATAACTTACCACTGGTGGTGGGATATTAATAGCATGCACTCAATAACTTGAATAAAAACACAGAGAACGTCTTAATAACAAAATTTTCATAACCACGATACAACGCAATGAAAAATTTGTTGACCCATTCCATTGTTGTGCTTTGATTTTAAGTAGTACAAAAAACTTTAGAATTTTTAAGATTTAAACAGATAAAAAAATATACATCACGTTTTGGCGCGGTTCGTGAACTGTGAACTGTTTCGAGTGTAAACAGTTAAATAATTAAATACAGTGTGTTTCGACGATATTTAAATTAATGAAGTTTGGTTTGGTTGGAGGTTTGTGGTTGTAGACATATTTTCTTGGGAAAGAAAATTGAAAAGACTTTAAAAACTTTGATTGTCATTGTATTTATTAGACTATTAGTCTTTGACTAACTACTCTCACGGTCAGTTGATTAAATCTTCACTATGTCTAAAGTCTGTGCAAAGTGCGATCAAAATATAAAACGCTCCAAAGAAGTCAAATACGTCAGATGCGAATATTTCTGCGGTCGTTTTTATCATAAAGATTGTGCTGAGATTTGTGACAACGATTTTGTTATTATTTCTGAAAAAAGATTATTCTGGAAATGTAACTCTTGCCAAAGTGTAAATCTTTTTCAATTTATAAACAGTTTTAATAGCCTTACTTCTATTGTCAATGATCTCAAAAGAGAGTTTTCTTCTTTTAAAGTGTCTCAGTTGAATTCTCCACCCGGCAAAGTTTCAAAAAAATCATACTCGACTCTTTGCCAAGTCAAATCGGCAATAATAATTTTTACCACGAAAACAATGACCTGCCTGGTGAAATATTAACTGATAAATCAAAAGTTGATATCAGTTTAAACAACGACCCTCATATTGATCAAAACCCTTCAGTATTCAATAATATTCCCGGGCCTTCAAACAAAAATAATAATTCGAACAATTCCGAGTTTGTTATGGTTGAGAACAAAAAAAAAAAAAAACATAAAAATAAAAGAGAAGAAGATAATCGGCACTGATACGTCAACAAATCTAAGTGCAATACCAAAATAAAATGGCTTCATCTATCTCGTTTTTCAAACACAACTACCCCTGAAGACATTGTTAAATTTTTATCTTTAAAAACTAACATTCCTCCTGAATCATTTAAATATTTTATGTTGGTAAAAAAGGACACGAATGTTTCAGAACTAAAATTTGTTACATTTAAGCTGAGTGTATCAGATGAGCATTTATCAAGTCATGGATTCTTCGATTTGGCCTATTCATGTCCAAGTAAAGTATTTTTTTGCTCTGGACAAAAAAGAGAAAACGCAGACTATACCACCAGTGGCTCCGTGTCTCTTAGCTCAAACCTAATCTCTCAATCACCTTCAATATCTTCGTCATCAATATCTAAAATCACACAACTTCTAATAATATCGACTCTCTCTTCGCCACCATCATCACCATCAACATCAACACCTTCATCGTCGTCGCCGTCACCACAGCTACTATCACCACCTACACCACCACCTACACCACCACGACCACCACCACCACCACCACCACCGCCACCACCACCCACCACAACCACAACCACAACCACAACCACAACCACAACCACAACCACAACCACAACCACAACCACAACCACAACCACCACCACCACCACCACCGCTACCTCCAACCCCACCGCGATATTTTTATAATATTGAGTTATATTCCGCCAAAAAGCCAATTCGATTTATATAAAGAACACATAAATAACTGTATTCATTTTATTTCTACGTTAAATAGTAATCAACATGTTATTTTAGTAGGTGATTTTAACTTGCCGAATATAAATTGGGTATTTGACTCTGATGAAGGTCTACTTATTCCTTTTTGTAGTGGAGAGGATTCCCCACTCAGATGATTCGTCTTTGAACCGATGAATATTCGGGCCAACAGAGACAGCCAAAGCGTCTACAACTGTCCTCTTACTTTTAGTTAAAACAATTTATCAGCCAAAAGAGCCCCAAAGGTCTTCAATTGTCTTGATATAAATATTTGAACAAGATAATATATATATATGAAAAAAAGACTTTAGTTCCTTTAAAATTAAATAAGCTTCTTTATTTGACGGTGGTCCGGCGACGAATGACTTTAACAATCCATACAATTGATCTTGATAGCTTTTCTAGACAAATTCTAAACAAATTTAAACAGTTTACTTTCTCAGAGAGATTTTATACATACATAATTGGTAATTTCTTTTTACATCATGAGCTTTTACTTTATAAGATAAGAAACAGGTTTAACAGTTTAATTCTCTCAGAGACACAATGACTTGTACTTTGTACATAATACATAATTTCTAATTTCTTTATTTCGTTAAGTTTTTCTCAGAGAGAGCAATTGAATTTCAATGACAAGATTACACACATACATATGTTATTGATATGATCTTCGAATTGGCAAATAAGTAAGTACAGTGAGTCAGCACATTAAGTGAAATGATGATTGATAAAAGCCAATAATAATAATTAAAATATAAATAAATGAAGTTCATTCGTTACAACCTCCCCCTCTGTCGCTGATAACGTCCCGGTGATGCGACAGTCTATTAAGAGTATGAACGTTTGCGTCTTTTCCTTGAAGATCTTCGCACATTTGGATTGTTTTGTTGTGGAACTGCAATAGATTCTATGTTAGTTTCGTCGCTTCCGATGTCATCTTTACTTTGGTCGGTGTGGACTTTATTATTAGGTTCTTTTAATTGTTGAGGTCGACCTATAGGTCGAATTGGATAAATTGGACTTTTGACAGAACCATCATAGAGCGTGAGTGATGAGACATGATGCGAACCAATGGGTTGGTCTGGTTTCGTTGTGTGTGACAAGATATAGCACGAGGATCCTTTCTTCTTCAAAATGATGTAAGGGCCATCACGTCTTGGCACAAATTTGGATGTAATACCTTGTTTTGCTTTGCTTTGCGCGTGTGTTTCTACTAAAACTTGATCTCCTATTTTAAATTCCTTTTGAGGACGTCGTTTTTGGTCAACATATGCCTTGTTTTTGTCTTGAGCTAATTCTTGCGATTCTTCTGCCGATTTCAATGTATCTGTAAGTTTAATTAGGTGTGGTGTGATTTGAGGTATGAAGTTTTCAGATTGTACAATTTGCTTCAAATCGGTGTGTACTTCAAACGGGGTTCGTAGTTCTCTTCCGAAGGTAAGATATGCTGCTGTGTAGCCTGTGCTTGAACATTTTGCAGTATTCATTGCGAGACGAATCGCTGGCAATTTCGAATACCATTCGCTGTGGTTTCTTCCGACGCATATTGACAGCTGTGTTTTAAGGTCTCGATTATTTCGCCCAACTGGATTTGCCTCAGGATGATATATTGGTGTAAACGTTTGTTTAATTCCCAAACAGAAAGTCAATTTTTGCATCAATCCCGATATGAATTGAGGACCGTTATCAGAATGTAACCTTCGTGGTACTCCGTAGCGAAGGATAACTTCATCGAGAAGTTTAAGAGCGCAATTTTCTGCTGACGCCACTTTAAGTGCGAATAGTTCCACCCAACGACTGCATAGGTCTTCCACTATGAGTATCCATTGATATCCATCTTCCGATCGTGGTAATGGACCGAATAGGTCTACCGAAATTACTTCGAAGCGTTGGTTACTGCATACTGTTTGCATTAAGCCCATAGGTTTAAGGTTAGTTGGTTTGTACTTTCTACATACAGAACATGCTTTCACATAGTTTGTTATGTCTGACCTCATACCTTTCCAATAATAATATGGTGTAATTCTGTTTATTGTTTTGTCGATGCCATAATGACCTGCTGTCGGAGTGTCATGGTAATTTTGTAAAAATTTTTCGTGCATTGATTTTGGTGCAACAAGTTGACCGTTTTCAGAATCTTCTTCCGAACAATAACGGTAGAGAATACCATCCAACATCATGTATCCACGGTTGGTGTGAAGTTGAACATTTTCGTCATCTTTTTCAAACGACTCAATGATTTTTTGAATAACTGGATCTTGTAGTTGTGCTTCACGAATCTCTTTAGCTCCCTGTGTCGGAAAATCAATTTCAAATGACATGCATTCACATTCGATGCTTGTATGATTTAAGCTGCAAGGCGGACGAGATAGAGTGTCTGCGACAACGTTTTGTTTACCAGGAGTGTATTCAAACTTAATGTTGTAGGTTTGTAGTAACAAGGACCAACGAGCGAGTCTTCCAGTAGGAGACTTCAAACTAAATAGCCATTTGAGTGGTTGATGGTCAGTTAAAATTGTTATTTCGGCTCCTTCTATGTAGCCTCGAAATTTTTGAACGGCCCAGACTACGGCTAAGGCTTCACGTTCTGTCGTAGAGTAATTACGTTCCGCTGGGATTAGAAGTCGGCTGGCGTATTCGATTGGGTTATAATATTTCTCCCCCTGCAGCAAAACAGCTCCAAGCGCATAGTTGCTCGCGTCTGTCCATAAGAAAAACGGACCTTTGGAAGGTCGCTGGCGCGTTTTTCAAACCAAAAGGCATCCGGTTGAAGACATATATTCCGAAAGGCGTCGTAAAAGCAGTCTTAGGCTTATCATCCTCAGTAATTTTGATTTGCCAATAACCAGTTTTTAAATCCAATGTCGTCATGAATGGTGTTGATTTAGCAGCATGCAACAAATCATCAATACGAGGCAAAGGATATGCATCTGTTACCGTTATCTTGTTAAGCCGTCTGTAGTCAAAACATAAACGTATCTTTCCATCTTTTTTCGGTATCAACACTACTGGTGAAGCCCAAGCAGATTCAGTCTCTTTGATTATCCCATCTTTAAGCATGTCACTAAGCTCTTCGCGTAGTTTACTTTTCATAGCGGGTGATAATCTATATGGAGTTGTAGCTATTGGTTCATTTGTTGTTGTTTTGATAGCGTGCTCAATGCCTTTAATTGGTGTAGATATACTTTCAAAAAGGCACTTTTCATTTTCTACGAATGTGTTCAAAATTTTCCTTTGTGAATCTGATAAGTGAACAGCTTCATCATCCCTTATTTGAATTTCGATTGAATTTAGGCTTATTGGAATGAAACATGTTTCGATTTCATCTTTTTTCAATTTTTTCAATGGAGGAAATAAATTAACTTCTCTGGGAGTAGTGTAATTCATGGGAAGAACATTTTCAAAAATGTTGTTTATTCCCGCAGGAGAATACTCATTTGAAGTCGCCTGTTTTCTGTCAGGTGTTTTCATAACTTCTGGTCGATTCATTTGTTCAAACCATGAGATAAAATTTTCTAAAGGGGACTGTGGCTTCATCAACTTTTCTATATTTGCTTCACTTAGGGAGACAGAATCGTTGAGTTTTGTTTTTTCTAATTTGAATTCAAAAATTTGATTTGGGTCGTCCTTGTAGTGCCAGTTTCTTTGAGCTAGGTCAAGAACGATTCCAGATTGCTCTAGGAAATCGATCCCAAGAAGTGTTCGGTTATTTTTGGCACTTGGTAAACAAATAAATCGAATTTGTTTAAAACGTTTCCCAATGATAATGTTGGCAATTGTCGTATAAACCAGTTCCTTTCGGGACGCGCCATCTGCCAGAGTGAATTCGGCAAAAACTTTTTGAAAATTTTTATTTTTCTCTTTGAGTTTTTGAAAGAGCTTGTAACCAGCAACGCTAGCTCTAGCCGCAGTGTCAAAATAAGCTTGGCCGTTCATACCATCGATATTGATATCTACGGTCGGTACACTTCGACCTACCAGTGTTGTGTAGATTGAATTAAATTCTAAATTTTTAGGACTGTCTAACTTCAGATGCTTATTGCAATTTGGGCAATTGGACCGATAAAAACCAGCTGTGCCACAACCATAACAATTTAATTTTGTTTCTTCCTTGACGGTACTACCTGCTTTCTTTTCTTTTTCTAATTTCTTAAAACAAACCTCGGCAGAATGGTTCTTCTTTCTGCAAAACGAACAACGCATGGATGCTTTTTCGGGAACTTCAACTAAATGATTTTTAAAACTTAATTGTTTTTCGTTGAGCGACAATTCAACTTCACGTGCCTTGGTTAAAAGATCTTGGAATGTTTGAACATCTTCTCTAACTACTCGTTCTCTTATTGTAATATTCAATTGAGAAAAAAGCATGTTCATTGTTGTTTTTTCTGGTAATTTGTCTTTTAATTGAGAAAATAATCTTCTTTTTCGACAGATAAAAGTATCAGTATTTTCATTAATCTTTTGTTTATCTTGGAAGATCTCAGCGAAAATTCTCCAATCAGGTCTAGGAGGTGCGAAAGCAGCTCTAAGCAATTCAATTGCTTCATTAAATGTTTTAGCTTCATGTTTTATTCCTTGCCACCAAGAAGAAGCATAACCATCAAGCAAAAGAGGAAAACTACAAAGCGCATATTGATCGGAAATATTAACTGCGTTTTTGTAAACGAGAACAGTTTCAATAAATTCTTCTACTTTGGAGTTATTGTTTCCACCATTAAACCTGGCGTTGCAGGAACTAAATGTACTTTTAGGTCCTTCTCGCGTATTGAGGCTACCTAATAGGCTTGAAAATTGACTTTCTGTGAGAGTTATACTAACTGGAGCTTGAACGGAACTAATATTGTGCGAGGATGTGCTTGGGGTGCTTACTGGTACTATCGGATCTGGAACTTGAATAACATTTATCGGAGGCTGATTTATATCAGTTAACGCCTGTACCTGAGCACTAATCGAGTCTAGCAATTGGCTATTTTGTCGTGTTGGCGGAGGAGAACGCAGTAAGCCACCTTTGCCAGCCGCTTGTGAATTCATAGTTGTTCGTGGCATCAAAATTAAAAAAAAAATCCCAATTGAAGAAATTGAATGCAAAAAAAATTCAGCACTTAGTGAAAACACAACAGCATAAACGTGGTCAACAATTCTCAACAGCAGCAGCGTCGTTTTGAGTATAACGGAGATCGTTTTCCGCTAAACCGTAATCACAGCAACAGCAAAACGTGATCAAAAAAAAAATTCCAGCACCAGCAGCGATTCCCATACGACGGGGATAACTGTCGTTTCACCGTAGTCGATCAAAACACAGCGCAAAGCAACAAATTGTTAATAACGTATAATTTTATTTTACGGTGGGCGCCAATTGTAGTGGAGAGGATTCCCCACTCAGATGATTCGTCTTTGAACCGATGAATATTCGGGCCAACAGAGACAGCCAAAGCGTCTACAACTGTCCTCTTACTTTTAGTTAAAACAATTTATCAGCCAAAAGAGCCCCAAAGGTCTTCAATTGTCTTGATATAAATATTTGAACAAGATAATATATATATATGAAAAAAAGACTTTAGTTCCTTTAAAATTAAATAAGCTTCTTTATTTGACGGTGGTCCGGCGACGAATGACTTTAACAATCCATACAATTGATCTTGATAGCTTTTCTAGACAAATTCTAAACAAATTTAAACAGTTTACTTTCTCAGAGAGATTTTATACATACATAATTGGTAATTTTTTTTTACATCATGAGCTTTTACTTTATAAGATAAGAAACAGGTTTAACAGTTTAATTCTCTCAGAGACACAATGACTTGTACTTTGTACATAATACATAATTTCTAATTTCTTTATTTCGTTAAGTTTTTCTCAGAGAGAGCAATTGAATTTCAATGACAAGATTACACACATACATATGTTATTGATATGATCTTCGAATTGGCAAATAAGTAAGTACAGTGAGTCAGCACATTAAGTGAAATGATGATTGATAAAAGCCAATAATAATTAAAATATAAATAAATGAAGTTCATTCGTTACATTTTAAATTAATAAATGAATGTGATTATTTTGTTATTGATACACTATCCACAGTTAATTTGATTCACATGAACAATTTTAAAAACAGATTATATAGAACAGTCGACTTATTATTTGCTGATAAAGACTTAAATTTATCTGTAAGTAGATCTATTTTTCCTATATATGTTTCGTAACACAAAACATCACATTGTGTTGATTTTTGAATTTAAAATATTAAATTTTTTTAAACCAACAACGCCATTCCAGTATAGATATAATTTTTATAAAGCTAATTTCAGTGACATTGCGAGTTACATCAATAATATATTTTTAACTTCAGCCTTGATTCAACCGAACGAACTATCAAATTTTTATGACAATTTTCTCAGTTCTCTAAAGATGGCTATCGATCTATTTGTTCCTAAAACAAAAATTAAAAATACATCTAAACCGCCTTGGTTCAATAGTCGTCTAATTAATTTAAGTAATAGAAAAAACAAAGCGTATAAATCATTACGGAAGTGTTCTTCGGATGCCAATTTGCGCAATACATATATACAATGAACTCGAAAAGAGTTTCAATGTTCTTTATATTTATATATTTTTATATAAACAATATGTTTCTCAATGGAGTCAGAGTTAAATGTCGACAGAAAATGATTTTGGAGTTTCATCAAAAATTAAAAAAAATCAAGTGGACTTCCTAAAAGTATGCAATATCTAGGTTCGTCTTTAACTAGTCTACCAACCATTTGTGAGGCTTTTGCAAAAATTTTTAAATCAAATTATATTGATTCTTGTAATGTTACAGGTACTTGTTTAAGTCCGTCCGTAAATAATTTAAGCATAGATCATTTAAATATTACCGTATTAGAAGTAGAAATGGCACTATCTGGTCTAAATGACGATTGCAATTCTGGCCCAGATGGCATTCCAACCATTTTATAAAAAAAATGTTCAACTGCACTTTCCAGACTTTTGAGTTTTATATTTAATTGCTCTTTAACATATTGTGCATTTTTGCTTGAATGGAAAACGTCCTTTATTACCCCTATTCATAAAAGTGGTTCAAAACAAGAAATAACTAACTACCGCCCAATCAGTAAACTGTCCTCAATACCTAAGGTATTTGAAAAAATAGTTTGTGATAAATTGAAATTCCTATTAAAAGAAACTATATCCCCTTATCAACACGGGTTTGTATTTGGTAGATCTACGTCCTCCAACTTAACCATTTTCACCAATTATATTCTTAATTCATTACAAAAGGGTTATCAAGTGGACGTTATCTACACAGACTTCGAAAAGGCGTTTGATAGGGTGCATCACAAAATTCTATTAAAAAAATTAGAGAATATAGGTTTAACTCATACCAACTCCAATGGTTGTCAAGCTATCTGACAGGACGCAGTCAACATGTTTCTATTGAGTCGATCATATCTAATCCATTTTCTGTAACTTCCTGCGTCCCACAAGGTAGTCATTTAGGTCCAATCATGTTCCTTATTTTTATTAATGACCTACCTAATGTCCTTACAAACTCTTTGCCTCTAAGGTTTGCGGATGATTTGAAATTTGAAATTTAGACGTATACAAAATTTAACAGACTGCAAGCTTCTCTATAATGATATTATTTATCTTACCAATTGGTGCAATACAAACCACTATAGAATATTGATGCGTAGTATGGAACCCTCAGTACAACGTTCATATAAAAAGAATTGAAAATGTTCAAAAAAAATTTACAAGATTTGTTGTAAACAAGCTAGGATGGAACATTGAAATAAAAAAAAAAAAAAAGGTGGCGCAACAGAGCGAGGAGCCCCTGGGCCTAGCGCATTTCTCACAACCATGCCTTGTGAGGGAATGAAGGGGACCTACAATTTTCTGCCGGTTCCAAACGGCTTATCGAGAAAGCGCTTTTCAAGGCAATGAATACTAACGGAGGACTTGCCAATTCCTCGCGAAAGGCGATACCCGTAGAAAAACATTTTTGCCTCTGTTGGGATTCGAACTCGAACCTCTGGATTAACAGGCGGACATGCTATCCATCACACTACGGGTACCACAAAGCAGAAGTTACAATAATTATTAAAAACTTTTACAGAGCAATACGCTTTGCCTAAAATAATAAATTTTGAACCGATTATACCTACAAAATCATGCATTGATGGTGGTACAGATGTCATCTGAAATGGTGCAACATAGCGCTGCTGCACGAAGCTAATAGGGCTCCCAGTGTCAATCATTGTGGTCACGTGAATCGACAAACGAACAGGTCTAGAGTCATCTTCTTTGAATCCATATTCGAAAACCAAGTGTCCTTTTTGTCCACAGCGAAAACAGGAACCTCTTTCACGTTGGGGTTTTGGAAAATTTGTTGATAAATGTCCAACTTCATTGCAATTAAAGCATTTGATTGTTACCTTTGTAGTGTTTGATGAAGCACTTGGTGGCGAAGATATGTTACGAGATGCAAATGTAGGCAATTGTCAATCTATTAAATTATGGAATTCTTTACCTTTGTCTGTTCGAAATTGTAACACCCATCAAAGTTTCAAAAAATCTCTTTATGAATATGTTAAAACAACAAATAATACAAGTTTTTTTTCTCAATAAATTTCTAGATTATTTTTTTTCTTCTCTCTCTCTTCTCTTCTCTTCAATTCCCCTTTTCTTTGCTTCTCTTCCCTTCTCTTTCTCTTTAAATCCTTTTAAGCTAATCATTTTTTGAATTTCACTTATTGCTTTATATAAATTGAATTAAATAAATTTTTTGAATTGCACTCCTGACCTAAAAATTAAATACTATTTTTAAGTACTCATTATAAGAATATAATTTTTTTTGTAGTACCTTTTTCTTTGCAATAAATAAAATAAATAAAAATAAATAAAATATGCTTCTGTTGTTTGAACCCAAGCGAGCACGATTGGAGATCGTGATCTAAAAAGTAGGTGTGTAGCTTATCGGGTTGCTCAGGACGCCATCACCCTCTTCTGCACCAGCCGCCTGCTCATCAGATTAAGTAGTTGAATGCGTCAGCTGTTCCATACCATCCCACTTCAAAGTTCAATTCATCGCATATTGGTGCTGAGATGCCAATTCTCTTTAAGCTTGTTCCAATACGGCTTCATGGAAGAAACGATAGGTTTGTGGACACTTTCGCATTCTTGCACGAAGGATCGTCCTTGACGATGATGGAGAGAGACTTGTATGATGAGCTCGAATTAGACGGTCAACCTCAAAGTTTAACTCTTCAGTGGACAAAGGGTGTGTCCAGAATTGAAGAGTCGATAAAAACGAACTTGGAAGTTTCCAGTATTCACAGCCGAAAACGACATTCTTTGAAAAACGTGTATACTGTTCAAGGTTTGGAACTTCCCACTCAATCCACAAATGTTTCTGAGTTAAAGGAACTCTACCCACATCTGCGCGGGTTACAACTCGGCCATGGTCAGAGACATGGCAATGAAGAGGGGCCACATGCTTTGAAATCATTGCTCGGCTCCCACAATAAGAGCCACCTGTGTTCATGAAGTCTCGAAGCCAGAAATGCACCTTTTGTTTCATGATGCAATAAGAATTGAAGATGAACTGCATGCACTCGTGAAGAGCCATTTCACAACTGAAAATTTCGGAGTAATGCAACCCAAAGGTGAATTAGTAAGTAAAGCAACCAGTCGTGCCATAAGTCTTATGGAGAGTACCTTAAAGTATGAAAACAACCGGTACGAAATTGGGTTGTTGTGGGATGCTGATAATGTTAAAACTCCCTGATAGATTCCCTTGGCAATAAGTCGATTGGTTTCACTAGAAAAATCGCTAAAGAGTAAACCGCATTTATTGAACTGGAAAACCAATACAGGAAAACTTTTTATCGAAAGGATAAAGAATTGATTCAGCGGAGGAGCTTCAGCAAGACTGACCACGGATATGGTACGCTCCAACATTTATCGTTGAAAACCCAAATAAGATTCCACCTAAGTCTAGAGACGTGGCAGATGTGGCAGCGACTGTGTGTGGAGTTTCACTAAACACTCACATACTCAAAGGCCATGATAACATAGTGGCTCTTCATGCTGGTATCTTTAAATTGCGCGAACACAAAATAGCTGTGACTGTTGATGTGAAAGAAATGTTCCATCAAATAAAAATAAAACCAGAAGATCAACAGTGCCAAAGAATTCTGTGGAGGAACGGTGACTCTTCCAAGAAACCGACAGTTTATATCATGCAAGTAATGATGTTCGGTACGAGATGCTCTCCTGTATGTGCCCAATTCGTGAAGAATTTTCACGCCAACAAGTTTAAAAATGAATGTCCAGAGGCGGTGGATGGGTTGGTAAACCGGACATATGTGGATGACTATTTTAATAGTCATGACACCATAGAACAAGCATTATCAGTAACTAAAGATGCCATACGAATCTGCAAGGCAATGAGTTTCGATTTAGTTGGTGCACAGTCAAACAGTTTGGAATTCTTAAGACAAATTCCAGAAGAAAATGTCAATAATAAGCTGATTTGTATAGACCCGAATACTTCTGAAACTCACATCACAAAGATCTTAGGCCTATATTGGCATCCTAGTTCTGATCTTCTTACCTAGATTGTCTGACGATGGCTTGTTGGAAAATATGTTAAACATGAAAAGTTCAATTTCAAAACGACAGATTCTGAAAACAATCATGCGGATTTTTGATCCTTTGGGGCTCATCTCTCACTATATTATACGAGTGAGAATAATTCTTCAAGAAGTTTGGAAAGAAGGTTCCAACTGGGATGAACCCATTTCGTCACGGCTGAGAGAAGAGTGGCTTGTTTTCATAAGAGAACTAAAGAAAATTGAAATGCTAAAAATTCCACGCCTGTACGTTTCATGGTCCCTTAGTGATTCTACACCCGATCTTATAGTCTTCGTAGACGCTTCAGAGAAGGCTTTCGCAGCTGTCGCATACCTCCGTTTCCAAAAAGAGGATGCAACAGAAGTGGTTCTTGTTATGTCGAAGGCTTTATTTATAGAAGCCCCAAATTAGATAGCAATTCAACCTCTAACGAGTTTGATGCGCTATCTGACTCCATAATAAGAATTGTTTCCCTTTATCCTCACACTGAAATCGCAATTGCGGGCGATTTCAATGTACACAATTCTGGTTGGCTTCGACATTCTGGCCAGACAACACCCGAAGGAAAATGTGTTGAGATCTTCGCTGAGTTTAACGAATTAACTCAACTTGTTGATGAGCCCACTCGGGATCCTGATATTGAAGGCCATGCGGCCAACACTATTGACTTATTTCTCACTTCTCATCCCGAAAAATACAGTGTTGACTAAGGTCACACAAATGAATAGACAACGCCTAGGAATTTCCGAAATTGCAGTTTATTTGTTTAGTTGAGTCCTTGCTTTTCTTGGCTGCGGCTGCTCACGTGGACGTCTTTTCTGATATTCTGCTCTAATTTTCTGCCGGAAACATCGCCATCGTACACTGAGTAAACGTCACTGTCAGACAGATTAGTGATGCCAATTTTTTTGCCAATGCCCGTGATGCCACTTTGCCCGTACTCTGCTGTGCTGCTAGGTGCGGTAACACTCCCCCCCGGTGAGTTGCGTCTTTGATCCTGCTCACCGACTTCTATGAACCGTGCCAGATCCAGCACTGCCAGTCGCACCGCGGGTCGGGTATACATTCCCGTAGAAGTCTGGACCACTGCACTTCGCACTACATCATCTTTTCCGTGAAGAGTTTTAATAACTTTACCCTTTGGCCAGGTTTTTCGCGGACTGTTCTCGTCGATTATAATTACGATATCACCTTCCTTTATGGATGGAGATGATGACAGCCATTTTTTTCTACGCGTGAGATCAGGCAGGTACTCCCGAATCCATCTTTCCCAGAATGTGTCGGCATATTTTTCGGCAATTAGCCAGTTTCTCTTGAGTGCTGCTCCATCTTGTATCATCTCAGCTCTTATCTTTAAGCCACTGGAGGAGCCTTTCAGAAAGTGGTTGGGTGTAAGAGCTTCATCGCCTTCATGGTCAATGGGAACGTAGGTAAGTGGTCTGGTGTTAATAATATCTTCAACTTCTGCCATCATAGTAATTAAAAGTTCATCGCTAGGGTTATTAATTGGTGAAATTTGCGCTATCGTCTGTTTCACTGAGCGTATTAAGCGCTCCCAGCTCCCTCCCATGTGGGGTGACAGCGGGGGTATGAAGTTCCATTTAAATTGCATCTCGAACTCTTTCGCTATCGTATTTACGTCTAGTTTGCTCAATGCCCTTTTTAATTCTTCATTAGCTCCTCTGAAGTTCGTCCCATTGTCGGAGAATATTTCTAGAGGCAGACCTCTTCTAGCAATGAAGCGTTTCAGCCCTAGAATACATGAGTCGCTTGATAAACTGTAGGTGATCTCGATGTGGATCGCTCGGACTGTAAGGCAGGTGATCAACATTCCCCATCTTTTTTCTCTATGTCTTCCTACTTTTACTAAGAGGGGACCAAAGTAGTCAACTCCGACGTAGGAAAATGGCCGGGTGTATGACATAAGTCTAGCTGAAGGTAGTTCGGCCATAAGCGGTAGTTGTGGTTTTGCAAGCCTATTTTGACAATGCAAGCAGTTTCGTTGACATTCCTTCAGAACCGTTCTCAGATGAGGTATGAAATACTTTTGCCTTATTTCGTTGACAGCAGTTTCACTAAATAGGTGGTGAAAGCATGCATGGTAGTAGCTGACGAGAAGCTTGGTGATATAGTGATTTCGTGGTAGGATTATTGGTCTCTTGACATTATCAGCCACATATGGCGCTGCATCGATGCGACCTTTTATGCGAATGACCCCCTCGTCATCCATATAGGGAGATAATCCGTACAAACTGCTTGATTTGTTGAGACTGACCGTTGAAGATGTTGTTTTCGCTGACTTAAGAATTCCGCATTCGACCGGGAATGACTCTCTTTGGCTCTCCCTGTATAAGTAGTTTTCAGCTCTATTGAGTTCCTTAGCTGAAAATAGGTCAGCTCCCTTTATTGCACTTCTTTTACACTTCATGTCAATGAATCGAAGAACGAAAGCGGTGGTACGCAAGATGCGAAGCCATTTAGAAAACCGTGTGTAGTCAATAATCGGTATTTTCTCTTGTGGTTTGTGTATATGGTGCACTCTTTCTTCGTGGTCTTCCATTGGGTGTTGACACGTAGGTACTTCGTTTCCAGGCCAATTGTCCTTGTCCAGCCATAGAAATTCTGGTCCAGTAAACCACCTAGTGTTTTTACAGATTTCGCTTGCTTCGTGGTGTTTAGTCGCGTCATCTGCCACATTTTCTCGAGATGAGATCCACCTCCAGTTCCTTTCTTCTGAGATTTCAAGTATTTCTCCAATACGATACGCAACGAACTGCTTATATTTGCGATGGCTGGATTTTATCCAGCATAGGACGATTTTAGAGTCTGTCCAAAAGAACGTCTCACCTATTACGACCGAATGCTCCTTAGATATAGTCCTGGCGAGTCGAGCACCTACCGTGGCTGCCTCTAGTTCCATTCTGGGAATCGATATAGACCTAATGGGACCTACTTTAGTTTTTGCAGCCACTAATGAACATTCGATGATTCCTTTTCTTTCCACCCTGAAGTATGCTACCGCAGCGTAGGCCGACTCTCCTGCATCCACAAAGATGTGTAGTTGCACTTGGCATTGGCTGTCAAATTTAAGCTGGGTCAAATAGGGTCTCTGTATGGTTATTTCTCTTACTGACGGTATTGCTCTTATCCAGTTTAGCCACCTCTTAAAATGTGTTTCAATTATCTCTTGGTCCCAGTCTATTGCTGTTCTCCAGATGTCTTGGAGCAGGATCTTTAGTACGATTGTGAAGTGAGCTATTAAACCCAATGGGTCAAATATACACATCAACGTTCTCAAGACCTCTCTTTTTGTTGGTTTTCTCTTGCCTTGGATTAAGTCATTGCTTATACCTCCAGATGTTAGCGTGAACATGAATTTATCTGCGCAAGGAGACCACCACATTCCCAACAGCTTTTCAATGTCATCTCGATCGTGGCTCGAAAATTGTTTTTTGGAGTTAGCAGCTTTATCTTTGAGAGACTTCAGAACTACGGCCGAGTTGGATAAAAAGTTTCGAATCTCGAACCCTGCTTCTTGATGGATGTATATTATTTCTTGGGAACGTTGTATAGCTTCCTCTTCACTGTCAACGCTATCTAAATAGTCGTCGACGTAGTGGTTCTGAATGATTGCTTGAGCTGCTTTGGGAAATTGGCCTGCAAACTTATCTGCGTTTTTATTCTTTATAAATTGCGCGCAGTAAGGCGAGCAGGTCGCGCCGAAAGTCATTACCCTCATTTTATATTCTTCGATTTCTTTGGTTTCGCGGTTACGCCACAGAAAGCGTTGAGCATCTTGGTCTTTTTCCTCTATTCTCACCTGGTGGAACATCTCGCGAATGTCCGCTGCGATAGCAAACTTCCTCTCTCGAAAACGGAAGAGAATTCCCAGTAGCGATGGTACTACATCAGGGCCGGTCAAGAGTACGGAGTTGAGTGAGGTTCCTTCAGTCTTGGCTGCCGCATCCCACACGATTCGGATTTTGTTGGGTTTATTGGGGTTGAACACTGGAAAGATTGGCAGATACCATATGGTCCCCCTGCTTTGCGCGATCTCAGAAGGTGTTATCTTACTAGCATATCCTTTCTGGACGTACTCCACTAATTGCTGTTCAAGCTTATCATAGACCTCTGGTTCTCTGGATAATCTTCGCTCCAAACTTACCAGTCTCTTCTCTGCCATAGCTCTGTTGTTTGGTAATCGGATTGCATCGTGTTTCCATAAGAGTGGAACGGTGTAAGATTCCATTAAAAGCTGTTCTTGTTTCCAAAATCTCAAGTGCTCTCTGGTTACTGGAAGACAACAACCCTTTGACATTTGTGACTCCTTCTGTCTCTGTTGAGAAATAGTCTTTCATCATCTTATGCATCTTCGCGTCCAGACTACGTTGGCATTCACATATGTGGAAGTGGTGGGTACATTGTTGTAAGCTGCTATTCGTGGTCGGTCCGAATAAAGCCCAACCTAACCTTGTTTTGATCGCAGCTGGTTGTCCTTTGTTGCCTTCGACTAACTTCAATGGAACCCCCAAATTCCAGTGTTGCAACCCAATCAGAATACAGGGCTTTGCGTCTTTGTATGATATTAGCGGAAGGTTTTTTAGGTGGCTATATCTCATACTTAACGCCTTTGAGTCAATGGACTGCCTCGGGAGTTCCAGGCTCTCAACAGTGTGAACACCTTCCAGCTGGTATCTTTTCCGCCCTCCTGGAGCTGATATTTCCAAGTTTATTCGTCTTGAGCTGTTTTCGTTCCGATTGGTGTTCCCTGTCCACTTGAGACATAGCGGATCCGAGTCGCCTTTGGCTTCCAGCGCTTGAGCAATTTTGTCATCTATCAGTGTTACAGATGAACCATCGTCTAGGAACGCATGTGCTTCTATTCTCTTGTTGTTGCAGTATAATGTCACCGGTAAGATCTTGAAGAGCATTTTTTTTCTAGCTCCATCATCTACAGTGAGACTAAGGTGGATACTTGACATTTCACTGTGCGTGTCTGCGATGTCTACTTGGTTCACTGTATGTTGGTTGCTCCTATGCAGCAACCTGTTGTGGCGGTATGTACATCCATCGACTCCACATATCTGTGATGACGAACACCTATTGTTACCATGTTGCCGCAGGCATATACGACAGAAAACGAAACGTTTAACAGCGTCCCATCTTTCCTGTAAAGACATCTCTAAAAACCTTGCACAAGTATCAGCCGACCTACAATACTGTTCGCACATCGAACACTTATTCGATAAGTTTCGTCTTGAACCGGGTTCGTGGCTTTGGTGTACATTTGTAAACCCACTTGCTTTTCTTCCTAGTCTATGCTCAGTTGTAGGTGACAGTAAGGTCACCTCCGAAGCTGCATTAGCAACTCGAGAGACCCATTCACTAAATGTTGATAAGTCAACCTCACAACCTCGCTGCTTAAACATTCCCCAGTCTAGTTTAAATTGTGGTGGTAGTCGTTCAACAAGTTCTTGTATCAAACAAGGGTTATTGAGATGTGAATGAAGCCCACTGGCTTGAATGGTACTACAGACATTCTCAACAGCGAGTGCAAAGGTGATGATGGTATCGAGCCTGTCTGCCTTCGGTGGTGGATCGCTTCGAATTTTTTTCAGCAGTGACTGGATTATTATGTCAGGACGACCAAAAAGTCTCTTCAGCGTGGACACGACACCGTCTACTTGCTCGGGATGAGTCAGACGAAACCGTACTGCTTCGAGGGCCTGGCCGGTTAGGCACCGTTGTAAACGCAGCAGATTTTCATAGTTGGAGAATGCACAAGCCTGAGTAGAGTTGGTAAACCAACTGTAGAATAATGGCCACTCTTCTGGTCTGCCAGAAAACTTGACACAATCCTTCGAGGTGGCTCGTCTGGCAGATATCTGATGTGGACTCAAATTAGGTAGATTGGAGAAACTATATCTCTCGTTACCCAAGTTCTGAGGTCGACCTATTGTCTGACTGTTGTTTTGGGCCTGACTAGCGTGTGTGGGTGGTAGAGACTCTTGGTAATTACGTTCATGTTGACTTGTTGTCATCCACTTTCGAATGCGGTCGTCGCCGGACTCGTTTACACTCAGGGTATTGATGTACTCTTCAAGTTCCTCTTCGTCCTCAGAATCTGCTTCCTCCAGAATCTCGTACTTTCTCCGTAGGTAGTCCTGTTCGCGTTGTTCACGTAGCTTAGCTTCCTCTTTTAGTTTCTTAAGCTGAAGACACGTGTGCTTCTGTGATGATTTTCCTGAAGCACTTGTTTTGGTTTTACGATCGTGCTCTTTAACTGGTTGTTCGGCAGCTGATGTGAGGTTCTTTGTGGACAGATTAGCTATTGATGTTGAAGGTAGGTTGCCATCAGTTGCATTGGCAGGGATCTTAGGCGGTTGATTCGGGGGCTTAAGAGTATTTTTACACTGCTCACAAACCCACCTCTTGCGACGCTGAATGGTCGATTTGACATTGGCACAGGAGTAGTGGTACCATTTGTCGCATACATCGCAGGCCACCATATCGTCGAAGGCATCTGACTCCGGGCATTTGTTGCAGTTGAATTGGGCAGAAGCTTCATCATTTTTATCGGACCTGGCACTTAATCTGTCTGACATTATTAATGTGACTCACCTTACTCTCTTGTTCTTATGGATGTTGCACGGATTTGAAGCAGCTGGGACGACGATGTCTCACGGCGGCTTCGCTGGTGATGGATTGTACTTGCTGGTTCAATTTCAATTGACTTCAATTCTTTCCAGAGTTGCTGGTGGAAGATTCAATCTTCGTTCTTCTTTTGTGGATGGAAGATTCGATCTTCGTTCTCAAATGTTGGTGAGCAGGTTAAGCGGCAGTGATAGCTCGGCGTGTCTATTAAGAGCTAAACGAAAATTTAGCTTGTTGACTTAGGTCACACAAATGAATAGACAACGCCTAGGAATTTCCGAAATTGCAGTTTATTTGTTCTCAAACTTAACTAAATTTTCCTAAATATATATAAATGCATATTATTTTTAAGTATAGTGACAAAGTATGTATTAATAAATTACGTTTAGTTGAGTCCTTGCTTTTCTTGGCTGCGGCTGCTCACGTGGACGTCTTTTCTGATATTCTGCTCTAATTTTCTGCCGGAAACATCGCCATCGTGCACTGAGTAAACGTCACTGTCAGACAGATTAGTGATGCCAATTTTTTTGCCAATGCCCGTGATGCCACTTTGCCCGGACTCTGCTGTGCTGCTAGGTGCGGTAACATACAGCGTTGTAGTATCATCTCCTTTAGGCAAATCGGACATTGTGTCACATCGGTAGATTTTTCGCTTTCCGTCACGGTAAAAAAAGATAAAGTCCCTAAAAGAACTGTGTGGCAATACGAGAAAGCCAATTGGGACGGCCTGAATAATTTCTTTCGAAATTTTAATTGGTCATTGTGCTTTCTCGACGCAAACGTTGCCGCATCAGCTAATATGATATATAACGTAATTCTCAACGGCATGAGAAATTTTGTTCCTGACAGAACAAAACGTATCATCCCCAAAGAGAATTCTTAGTTTGATTCAAGCTGTAAAGAGGCGATTAGGGATAGAGAAAGTAGTTTTTGAAAATTTAAAGGCAACCCTACAGTAGATTCTCGAAATTTGTTCAAACGGGCCAGAAATGTGTGTGTGAGTGACTTTTAACCAAGTCGGTTGTGCGGGTTAAGTTCTCTAGTTTCAATAGCTTTTATTTGTTGTTTTAAGGCATTAAGTGAAATAAAACAAACGATCAGTGAAAACATTACGTTCTACTGAACAAATTCAACGTCTTATAAAAATTTATAACAATAAAATATTTTTGCGAATTCGTTGAACTTGAGTGAAAGTAAAAAACAAAGAATAGAACGGGAGAAAAATAAATATATAATGAGCTCCCTTATGTGCAAGTTGTACGACAAGCACATAAAAAAAGAAAAGGACGGCTTTTCTTGTAGTGGTATTTGTAATGAAGTATTTCATCTGTCTTGCTTATCCATTAGCGAATATGAGAAACGCATGACATTGGAACATGAATGCATTCTATTCAAATGTAATAAATATAAATAATATAAATAAATGCAATAGCGCATTTAGATAGAATTAAGTTAGGCTAAGACAAAATTGTAAATACACACATGTGTCAAAAGAAAAAAAAACACACGAAAATTAAACATAGCTCCTGAGCAAGAGCAGAACAAACATTAAAAGCAACTGTCAGCCAAGTGGCGAAAATATTAAAGCAAAAGTAGTGAGCAGGCAATACATTATAGCCGCGATTTTCAACAAAAACATAGTTTATAATAATACGTAATTGTAATTGTAACCAGAAAAAGACTCAATAAAAACTAAACTAAACTCTATTCAAATGTGTCAATTGTCAAAAATTCAGTCGTGATCTATTTAAAAGTTTAAATGAAATAAAAAGTCTTTTAAATAACAATAGTGAGATAGTGAAAAACATTGAGAAGAAAGTTGACGAATTTATTCCTTGCTCGGCACAGTCCATGCCACCAAAAAACAATGCATCATTTTCAAGTGATTTGGTGAATGAACCGCCGGTAATAATTGCACCTAAAGGTACACAAAATAGTGATAAAACGAAAAAAGCGGTTAAATACAACATCGACCCAAAGTCATTAAAGGTAAAAAGTGTGTCGAATCGTAAAGATGGTGCAATCAATCGCGATTAAATGTTCGGAAACAAACTCCCGGGAAACAATTGAGCGTGAAGTGTCGGCAAAAATGGGTGATGATTATAAAGTAATCATTCCTAAATTGAAAGACCCAAGTGTTATAATTTGCGGATTAAATGAAGAGTGGGAAAAAGATGAACTATGTACAGCATTAAAATCTCAAAACGAAATTGAAGAAAACTTTAAATGTGTACGTTTTTGCAAGGGCCATCGCAAAAATAGCTATAACACAATTTTACAAGTAAATAGTGAACTCTACAAAAAACTTCTATGTATGCAAACTGTCAATGTCGGATGGGACCAATGTGTAGTTTATGATTATACTTGGGTTAAGAGATGTTACAAATGTTGGGGTTACAATCATGAAGCTAAACTATGTAAACAAGACATTAGGTCTGTTCGTTGAACTTTCCCCAGGGTTGACCCAGGTTTTCTTGACAACCCTATGAGTTGTCAAAAAAACCTGGGTTTTTCAGTCCCCAAAAAACACTACACCACAAATCACCACACGTCCCTGTCATTAAAAAAATAAATACATGCCATTTGACAGCCCTCAAATCGCCAGAGCAAAAAGCTAGGGCGAGTTTGGGGAAAACCTATGGCAAACCTATGGCTCAAAAAACACTCAATTTGACATTCAGGGTGAATTTAGGTTTCTCAAAAAACGCTTTGTGGCGACCCTAGGGTCAAACCCAGAGCTTCAACGAACAAACCTATTGTTTGTCCTCGGTGGAGTGAAACCCATGATGATCGTCAGTGTGAAAAATCACACAAGTGTAATAATTGCGTGCATTATAATAAAAGCTTAAAACTCAATCTTGATATTGCCCACGACAGTCGAAGCAATGAATGTCCGGTATTCAAAAAAAAAAATCCAGATTAAAAAAAAAAAAAAAATTAGATACTAGCAACCAAATGAAATTTCTTTTGTGTATTTTAATATTCAAAGTTTTACTTCTAACTTCGATGAACTTGAGGAAACTATAAATGATCAAAAAACTGATATTATTGTTCTGAGTTTTAACTGAAAATATTTCGGATAATGAAATTAGTATTAAAAATTATCAAATTTTAAGGTGTGATAGTACGTCAAGACACACCGGGGGTATTGCTATTTACGTTAATTTAAACATCCAATGTGAAATATTACAAACTTTTATTGTGAACATGGAGCCTTGTAATTGAAGTTCGTTGTGGATTTTGTCACCTTCGTCATCAAACAACCTTCACCTTCGTCATCAAACAAGCTATTTTGTGAATATTTCAGTGATTTGATGGATAGTTTGGCTAGAGATAATTCTAATTTAATAATTATTGGAGACTTTAACATATATTGGTTTGAAAAAAAAAAACAATATTTATAGGCGTGATTGTAACAAAATAATAAATGAAAATGGATGTTAGCAAATTATTAAACAACCAACGCGAATTACGAGTACGTCTAGAACATTAATAGACTACGTTGTTTCAAATTGTGCCAATTTGGTAGCGAACGTCAACTACGATTATAATATTGCAGATCATGAAGCACTTTGCTTAAAACTTCTTACGAATGAAGCCATGTAAAAAACCAAGTTTTAAAAAACTGCAAGTCTTGAAATACTCAAAAGATAGTTTAATTTCAAAATTTGAAATGAGTGGTATTAACTTGTTGTATGGTAATGATGTGCAACTTTATGCTGAAAGTTTTCAGAACAAAGTACTTACTGTGTTAAATCAATTTAAAACATATAAACAAGTGAAAAGAACAGAAAATTCATGGTTTAATCAATCAACGTTTAAATAGTCTTGAAAATCAAAAAATAAATGCCAAAAAGATAGCGATTTTTACTGATCGTGTATTTGATTGGCAGCATTGCAAAAAAATTCGTAATATTTATACCAAAGAGCTTACTAATGCTAAAAATAATTTTACAAAAAGAGCGCTTTCTCAATGCAATGATCAAAAAAGTATGTGGAAAACCCTTAAATCATTAGTACTGCGGGAAAATATGAGTGAAATAAGCAAAGTAAAATTTGATGGTGTAGTTGTTGAAGACGATAAAGAATTAGCAAAAGGCTTCAACATATTTTTCATAAACAGTGTTAAAATAATTCATAACGCGATTAAAAATGTCCCTTATTTAAATCAAATCGACTTCGTTACGGAAAACCCTTTTAATTTTAATATTACAACGCTAAACGAGTTACATAAGACTGTAAAAGAATTAAAAAACAAACGTGACAGTGATTTTCTTAGTCCAAAAGTGTTACTCGATGCATTCGACGTTGTTGGTAAATCAATATTGAACGTAATAAATTTGTCGCAGTGGACAATTTCCAAACACCTGGAAAAACTCAATTGTGACACCCATTGAAAAAGTGAAAAAAAACTATATAATGTGAGGGATTCAGACCCATTAATTCCCTTCCAGTCTATGAAAAAGTGTTAGAAAAAGTTGTGTACAAGCAACTACTTAAATATTTAAACGAAAACGATATCATAATTGAAAATCAGTCTGGCTTTCGCCAATCACATTCATGTGAATCCGCTGTAAATATGGTGTTAATAGGGTGGAAAGAGTCTATATCAAATGGCAAGAAAATTGTGTGTGTATTTCTTGACCTGAAACGTGCGTTTGAGACTATTGATCCTTTAATATTATTGGAGAAGTTATTTATGAATGGAATTAATTGGCTGAAAGTTTTTTGCTCGGACGAACACAACAAACCAAAGTAAATAATGAATATCTGATGCTGTACATTTTGAATATATGGCTTAAAGCTAATAAACTCAAACTTAATGTTTCAAAAACTGAGTGTATGGTTTTGAATGACAATGTTGCTATAAGCGTAAGAATTGACCAAGAATTGGTAGAACAAGTGCAAGAAATTAAATACTTAGGTGTAATTATTGATAAGTTGAGTTTTGAGTCCCATGTGCAATACATTTGTAAAAAAGTTGCAAAAAAAGTAGGTTTTTTGAGAAGAATTTGAAATAAGATAAGTAATTAAACGCAAGATCGAATACAAAGGCTTTAAACTTTCCAATAATTTACCAAATAATGTTAAGCAAATGAGCAATATTTTTGAATTTAAAAAAGTGATAATCAATTTCGTGAAACAAAATAACTAAATGTACCTATTGTATAAAAAATGCCAATGCCAATATAAGCAACACAAATTTATTTATTTATATACAAAAGGCCAAGTTTTTGCATGACCAAAAAGTAAGGCAAAAAATACTATTGTGTCCAAAAGGAAGCAAAAACTTTTGGTCTTTTGTTAAGAACGTTAAGAAATCGAATACGTCATCGGTCCCAACGCTCGTCTTCAATGACTCTCCGTATGTCAGCTCCATCGACAAAGCCAATTTGCTGGCAGCTCAATTTGCTGCCAACGACACTTCCTCATAGCATATTGGCTCCACCTGAGCTCGAGTCTGCAAATTCTTTGATGAAACAGATATTTTTTCGAACTCGCTCGGTTGCGAGAGTCCTTAAAGTTCTCAACATACATAAATCCGCTGGTCCAGATGGTATCCCCGCCGTTATTCTGAAGAGGTGTTCTTCTACGTTGGCAAAACCACTGCGTAAACTTTTCCATCTTTCCTATTCTGCTGGGATTTTTCCGAGCAGATGGAAAACTGCATTTGTCCAGCCGGTCCCTAAAAAAGGCGAATCTTCCTCCCCTTCCAATTACCATCCTATTGCACTAACATCCCTTCTTTTCAAGGTCATGGAAATGTTGATAAACCGTCAACTTATGAAATGTCTTGAAGAACGAAAGCTTCTTAATGACCGTCAGTACGGCTTTCGTAGCAAACGGTCCACTGGTGATTTGATGGCTTACCTCACCGAAAAGTGGAACCAATCTTTACATTGTTTTGGAGAAAGTAAGATTATTGCGCTTGATATTTCTAAAGCACTTGATAGAGTTTGGCATCAGGCTCTTTTATCCAAAATGCGTGCTTTTAGTATCGATGAGTCTCTTTGGATAAGAAATTACCTTTCCGACCGTTCAATACAAGTTGAAGTCTGATACCCACTTCATAAATGCTGGTGTGCCTCAGGGCTCCGTTTTGTCTCCGACTCTCTTCCTAATTTTCATTAATGATCTCTTGTCTGAAACTTCTAATCCTCTCAACTGTTTTGCTGACGACTCGACCCTCAGCTTTTCATATTCGTTACCAAATTCACGTCCCTGCTCTTCGGATGTGGAACTGGAACGGTTGCGTATCATAAGCTCATTGAATTCTGACCTTGACAGCATTGTTTCATGGGGTCTTATGAACCGAGTAGAATTCAATGCTTCGAAAACTCAATGCGTCTCTTGTCGCTGAAGCTTGACATTCCCCCATTGCCATTATCCATGAATGGTACCTGCATCCAAGAAACCGAAAAGCTGTCAGTACTTAGTATGTGTGATAACGATGATCTTCGTTGGAATGACCACAAAACGCCAAAAACGCTGCTAAATGCTTAGGTTTCTTAAGAAGATGCAGCAAGTTCTTCACCACTTCTGATCTGGCTACAATTTATAAGGCCTTCATCCGCCCAAAACTGGAGTATAACTCCCATATCTGGTGAGGTGCATCTCAAACATCTTTGCGTCTACTTGATAGGGTACAAAATAGAGCGTTCAAATTGATATGTGATAGTTAAATTGTAGAATCGATTGATTCTCTTGAACATCGTCGAAACGTTACCTGTCTCAGTATCTTTTATCGCTTTTATTACAAACAGTGCTCTAGTGAAATAGCCAGCTAGTGTCCGACCGAAGGTCGGTTTCTAGCCGAAGCCGTAGCCGAAGCCGATTATTCGGCTTGACACTAACCTTCGGCCGAAGCCGAAGCCGAAGCTTCAATAACTTGAAGAATTTTCGTTTCAGATTTACTAAAAATGATTGTTTTAATTAACTTTTCAAAAATAATAACAAATCAACTAGTAACAATATCCATATTTTATTGAAATTAATTTAAAAAAAGAACAAACAACCCTAAAATAGCAAAAAAGAAAAAAGTAATTCAATAGAAATAATAAGAAATAAAAAACATTTATGAAATCAATAATCGAAATTGAAAAGTCTGATGTTGTAAGCTAAAAATAGTAACTTCTCAACATTTTCCCCAATTAAATTGGATCGCCTGTCCGCATAGATCTGTCCCTTTCATAACGGTTCTACATTCCACGAAAAACGAAATGAAATTTTTTTTTAATACCTACCACGACCATTGTAGGTATATGGAATCTATAGTACTATCGAAAACAAAAACGGTCGCTCAAAGCCATCTATGTATCCGCCAGCGTACTTGCATTCTCCTGTAATTTTTAGAGCGCCGGCGGATACATAGACGGCTTTGAGCGACCGTTTCTGTTTTCGATAGTTCTATAGATTCCATATACAACCACGACGCACGACAACCATACACTTAGACTATTGTTGTCCTTGTTTTGCACTAATAATGTGACTGCCCAGTTCTTGTGCATTCATGACGGTTTTATGTTCTACGAAAAACGAAATTGAATTTTTTTTCAGCGCCTACCTACACGCACGACAACTAAAAACTAAACCTTCGGCTTCGGCCAAAACTTCGGCCGATTTTGGCCGAAGCCGAAGGTTTAGCCGATTGCAGTTTTTTTAGCCGAATGTGGCCGAAGCCGAAGCTTCGGTCGGACACTATAGCCAGCTGCATTTCTCCCCTGAAACATTTTAACCGCAACACCCGTGTTGGTGTAAGTGCAATGACAATGACGTCTTGGTAATCGACCGGCCATCTTTTTTCTGGTCAACCATCTTTTTCTAGTCGCGTTATCGATCGGCCATCTTTATGGGCATAAAAATTCCCAACAAAACACGCTTTAAGTCGACAAATCATCTGAATGCAGTTTTAACTTTTAGACAGAAAGAAGCCCAGCAAATAACCAAAAATAAGTAGCTAAGTGCAAGAACGAAGACGGAAAGAAGACCAGCAAGGAAAATAAAGAAGCAGCATTAACTTATATCCAGAATAGAAGACTAAGTAATTATTCATACAAACACTATTGTAACATATTCCTATATTAACTTTTTAATAAAGGATTTTAACTGCAATTGTATAAATACAAGCTGTTCAAAGTCTACTTCTGCTGCCACCAAATTGTGGCAACAACCCGTCTCACCAGGAATGCTCATCAGTTCTATCTTGAGCCCAACTTCGGTCGTACAGTCAAGTATAGAAATTCATATTTTAGTCGCACCATCCGAATGTGGAATGCTCTACCTGGCCCTGTTTTTCCCCTGCATTACGATTCACAAAGGTTCAAAAGCAACGTTCATCGATGTCTCCTTTCAAATCCTCTCCTATTTTCCTAAATGCTCGCACTGTGTTCTATATCACTATAAGGGCAGTCATAACCCCTTGATGTGCGCGCAAATTATAAAAAAAGGCTAAATAAAGTTGCCCCGGTAAAAAAAAACCTATCAGCTTCCCGATTAGAGTTGCAAGCCGCTGTGTTAGGCGTGCGCTTAGCGTCAACAATTAAGATGTCTCATTCTATTCTAATTCGAGAGGTTGTGCTTCTATCGGACTCAAAAACAGTGCTGTCGTGGATCAATTCCGTTGATTTTAAGCTTCCGTCATTCGTTGCCGTTAGGATCGGCGAAATTTTGGATACAACCTCACCAAGACAATGGTTCTACATTAGTTCGGTGGAAAACGCTGCTGACGATGGCACGAAATGGAGTGATCCATGCATGGGAAACTTTGACTGGAGGTTTAATGGACCAGCTTTCTTCAAAGATTCTTTTGAACTTTGGAATATTAAATCCAGCCTTTCGACCAAAGCAGATGGTGTTGCTAATAATGCGGAAGCAAATGTATGCGCATACGTACCTTCTCCGTAAGAAAGAAATAACAAAAGAACATTTCGTGACACCGTATGAATTTCACCGAGCAGAAGATTGGCTATTTAGGAAGATCCAACAAGATGTATTTGTGCCTGAATTAACTTCATTGACGCGGGGTAAAGCTGTAGAAAACTCTAGCTCACTACGCAGCTTATCTCCATTTATGGATGAAGAAGGGACCATACGCATGAGCTCTAGGGCACAAAAGACACTCACCACCTATGCCGCTCGGAACCCCGCAATTCTTCAATTTCAATTTGTACAATTTCATCACGACCGCAATTTCCGCACCGATGCATCTCTAATAATATCAGACATTCGTGAGGAGCTTGGATTATTAGTATTAGAGCAGTCGTCTTAAGGGTGAAATCTCGCTGCAATAAGTGCAAGGTTATGAACGCTAAGCCTCAGATGCCGCAAATGGGCCAACTTCCTGCCGCTAGAGTCGCCTTTGATTCAAGACCGTTCACCCATGTGAGCGTAGACTGTTTCGGTTCGATGCTCGTTAAATTCGGAAGAGGAACGGTTAAAAGATATGGAATGATTTTCACCTGCCTCACATTCCGAGCGGTCCAGATTGAACTCCTTAACGACCTGTCATTAGATTAATGCACTATGGCACTCCGTCGCTTTCTAATCAACCGAGTCGTCACGAAGTTTGTTGACAGTGACAATGGGCTGAATTTTGTTGGCACAAAAAATAATTTGGAAAAGGACGTCCCTGGGAGAGGCTTCTTCAATCGATAAAGAAAACAGTTGATTTTGTCTTAAAGGAATTAGTGCCCAGAGAATATGTCCTTCGGAATGCACTTCCTGAAGCTCAAGGACAGATAAACCGACGCCCCCTCACACATCGCTAAGATGACCATAACGATCCCAAGCCCTTGGCCCCAAAACTCATGCCGTTTGGTGATGCCGATAAGGATGTTACAGCACTAGGTGTTTTCCATGACAGCGACGTAACATCAAGCTGTACAGCCGCAGAGCTCAACACATAATGGCCGAATTTTCTAAGCGGTGGTACGCAGAGTATTTACCCGAGATCACAAGAAGAAGTAATGGCACAAGAATGTGAAATCAGTTGTTGAAGGAAGCGTTGTAGTTTTGGTGAAGCCCAACGATATAAGATCATCATGGAAGATGGGTATAGTGGAAAAGGTGTATCCAAGTCCAGATGGAATAGTCAGAGTGACGTGCGGTTGCCTAATGGAGGTATAAAATTAAGAAGATCAGTTGGTCGACTTGCTGTGCTCGATGTTCGGTCTTCACTCTAGCGCTCAGACGGCCCCCGGAGTATTGGAAAGATTAGAGACTGGCAAAACCATATTTGAATTTCAATTAATATTAATTAATACTTCCGTCTCTTTTATTACAAAGAGCACAACGAAGTCTGCACATATGTCAAGTCGGGTTAACCTAAATTAACTTGCCACGCGTTTTCGTATCAAAACCGTGGAAGAAGTTCAAAGAAGACATTGTATATTGTAAGAATAATTTCGTACATACTAGGTATTTCTTTGCTTGGAAATTAACTTTATAAATTTATAGATTGTTACGGATACCTGTATGGGAAGAGAAAAAAAGATACATATGTGAAATACTGCACACGAAACGTAAACAAACTTACCTTGGAAGTTCTTTATCCTACTTCAGCCTGGTTCTTGTTTATTTTATTTGTCCAATGTGTTGATAATGTCTAGATAATACCTGAAAAATAAAAAGAAAAGGATATTGAAACAAAATGCTTTATTAAATATTGAAAAACACAAATAAAAATGAAAAATACTCGGCCAGAATGTCGCTACAAAAATAAATAAACAAGAAGTGTCACTTGCCATAAAGAAGCAAATAAGAGAAACCGAACTTTGGGTAGAGTAGAGAGTATCTCTATGGCAAGTGGAATGTGGAACTTGTTTGGGAGTAGTTCCATGGCAAGTGGAACTTGTCAACTGGTAGTTGCTGTCACCTTTGCTTAATGAAGTGACAGTAGGGTAGGAGTTTTTGTGGAATAGATTATTTTTATATTAGGTATTTAGGTATTTATTTGTTATATTTACGTATTTAGTTTTTATTTATGTATTATTATGGTAAGTGTTATTTATTTTAGTTAGTTATTTATTTATATGTTATGTTCTAGTGTATTGTTATGTATTTCTAATGTGCGCATTTATTTATGTATTGTATGTGCATAGGCAGTTTATGTTAAGTTAAGTATTTTATGTATTTATGTAAGTATTTATTATTGTATTGTAAGTTGATATGCGCACGTTATATAGTATTTTGAAATTATTTTGGTTAAAAATAAAAATTGAAATCTTGTACGCCCTCACATCATTCCCACTAGCGATGCTTCGCCAGACGCCACAGTGAGTCACCTGGTACTTCTTTAAAGAGGCTGGTGATAGTGAATGATGTGAATGTGGATGGCAAACGAACCGTTCGACTTTGAACATGGACAACAAAGTCATGTTCAAACCGTGAATTAAAGTCGATGGACAAGTAGAAAAAAAACTCAAGTGCAATTGCTTAAATTTTGTCAAAGTAATTTTTATGTAAGTTAGTTTATTTTTCTAGGTATAAATGTGTATTTAATTTATTTAAAATATAAAAATTGTGTAGTGAAGTGGGTTATTCTGAGAGACAAGAAAAAAAAAAAAAAAAAATTTGCCTTGTTTGGTACAAACATGATGACACACGCCAGTAGTTACGGGTTGGCTGAACAACTTGATGCGGTGGAGGACGGTGAGCTGATGACCCTTCCGAGGTACGACAGACTGCGACTGATACGGCAAAAGGTTAAGGAATCCATTGTGGATTCCCAAGAAAAAAGTGCAATACGATATAACGTGAGGTCAAGAGACGTAAAATATCAACCTGGACAAGAAGTGTTCAAGAGAAACTTTATTTTAAGTGACACTTCAAAATATTTAAGTGCAAAGTTATGTCCAAAATATGTTAAATGTCGTATTGTTAAACCTGTGGGCAAAAATATGTATGAGGTCGAAAACCTTAACGGTAAAATGTTAGGCGTTTATCACGCAAAAGACCTAAAGCAATAAACATCTGTGATATCTGTGTGTATTTCCATTTCATGTAACTTTACATCAAACACCTGTGATATCTCTGTTTATTTATATATTTTTTTTGTCCCACTATACATAGAATTAGCTTAAGTTAAATCAATACGTGCAATATCAACTACTGTGATATCACTTTAAAGATTTGTTTTATCTTTATTTATTTATACATAGCAAAAAAAAAAAAAAAAAAAAAAAAGAAAAAAAAAAAAAAAAAAAAAAAAAAAAAAAAAAAAAAAAAAAAAAAGAGAGACCTAGAAGAAAAAAAAAAAGAGATAGAAAATTAGTCAAAGAAAAAAGGAAAAGAAAAACATAAAAACGATTAAAACTACAAAAAGGAAATACAAAAACACGAAGTTATAAGAATTATAAAGAAACGCAAACAAAAATAGGATAAAGTTACAAAAACACTTAAAAACATAAAAATACAAAAAAAATTATATAAAATCTTAAAAACAAAACAAAAAAAACATAAAAACATAAAAATACAAAAAAACATTAAAACATATAGAAAAACATAAGAAAAAAATATAGGATTAAGGTTAGGTTTAGGATTTTTGTTATTTATTCTTTTTTTTCTGTTAAATTATTTATTTTTTTTTCTGTTAATTTATTATTTCATGGTTAGTGTTTTGCGTCGTTTAGGGTTTTGATTCATTTTTGTAAATTTTAGTTTCATTTTAGTCTTATCTTAGTTGTTTAATTTACACAGTTCGAGCATTTGTTTTTCATTTTCGTTTGTTAGTTTCGGTTAGTTTTTGGTTGAAAATAAAAATGTGCATCACGCCGATAGTTTGAAGCTGAGGTTTTTTTCTTTTTGCGGCAAAGTGATGGCGTGCTAAGCACGATTGCAGGGGGATGAGGAGGTTGGCGATGCATCGTTGGTGATTGGTTTCTCCTGGCAGCAGTGATCGCGTTCGGGGAACTCGACAATAAGGCCGACCGAGTTCCATGGTTGGGTGGGCTACAGGCCACACTGCGATGTCACCAAGCAGTGCCTGAAGTGTGGTAAGGTTTTTGTGGTGGTGGTTTTTTGGCACGATTTATGTTTTGTAATGTGGTTTCCGTCTGGCGAAGAGGCAAGATCCCCCCCTAATCCGGCGAGCTAAGCTGAGCATCGCAAGCGTGCCAGGTCTCTTCGTCACGACACTTCCTTTTCCCTTCCTTTTCCAATATCCGTTTCCTTCCTTTTCTTTTTACTTTTCCTTTATTCTTTCCTTTCCTTTTCCATATTCCTTTCCAATCCTATGCTTTTTCCTCTACCTTAACTTTCCCACTACCTAGCCCAATCCTCTACCTTTCCCAATCATATTCCTTTATCCCACTACCTTTTCCCAAACCCTCAACCCCTACCATATTACAAATGGCGCCCAGACGTGTTGTCCAAAGTGTTTGTCATAACCTTAGTCGATTTTCCAAGCGGCATCAGAGTGAGTCGTATGTCATGATTAGGATAGCTTTTAAGCATGCCTTTTCATCTGCGACGACACATTCTGCTGTCACTTGGAGAATCATTCCTCCCTGGGTAAGTTATAGCTACCGCAGCTTTGGATACTAGAACCAAGTAAGTCGTCAAGTGAAAAGTCCTAAGACATACCACTTGAATCGCGACTTGGATTCGAACTCCAGAGTAGTGGTGACTGGCTTAGCTAATCCTATCCTTCCTAAATTGTGTTGTTATAGCTTCTGCAGTTTCAAGGTTAAGATTCTAGTATGTCTTCTGGTGGAAAGTCTCTGACATACCGCCAGAATAGCGACTTTGAATCAAGACCATGAAACAGCAGTAGCTAACCTACCCTATATCCTATTCTATTTCGAACGTTGATGGTGTCGGTTCAAAAAGATTCGTAAGTCTTGGAAAGGGAAGCCTTTGCATGCCTGACCAATCGCGACGAGGACGTTTGAACTGAACAACATCAACAATAATCCTATGTTAAAGTTTTTAATGTTGTTAATTTTGTTATTGTCTTTCTGTGTCTTACCACACTTCAGAGGAGAGATAACAATGTTAAAAGTATGATGCTGCTGTCAGGATTTTCACATCAACGTTGAGACCAACCATGATGCATCCAAATCCGCCTTCCACATCCCCCGGATCAACATAAGAAAATAAAAACAAACAATTTAAAACAAATACAAAAACAAATTAAAACAAATTGATACTTTTTTCGTTTAGTCCATTTTTTTCATTTCGTTGTTAGGTTTTAGTGTAGTCGTTTTTTTCGTTAGGATTTTTAAGTTATTTATTTTTCATTGTAATTTTTCATTCTATTGTTTTTTTTAGTTTACGGTTTGGTTCAACATTTGCTTT
Organism: Melanostoma mellinum; assembly: GCA_914767635.1. NCBI lineage: Eukaryota > Metazoa > Arthropoda > Insecta > Diptera > Syrphidae > Melanostoma > Melanostoma mellinum. The sequence continues at coordinate 119,481,454 of OU612059.1, read as the reverse complement.
TGTCTTCGGTTTCTTCTTTGTTTTTGTTTGGGGTTTCCTCTTTAATTGTTTTTTTTTTGTTTTGGTTTTTGACCCTTGAACGTCATGAATACTGAAAAAGATAAGGAACAAGATATAAGTTTTACGATAGATACGAGGAGTAAAAAGCGAGGTTTTGGGGGCAGGTCTCCAGTGAAAAAGCCTCAGCCTTCGGGCATGGAGAGTGTAAGTGGAGACGCTGAAGAAACAGCCAACCAAGGCCAAACGAGCGGGACCATCTCGGTGGAGTTGCGGTCCGCAATCGATGTGGCAGTGGGAAACGCTTGTCAGGCCCATGTAAGTTCTCTCGGGGAGAAACTGACAGAGTCTCTCACAGAGCTGATGAGGGTCAGTTTCTCGGAATTCCAGAAAAGCTTAAGTGGACCTGACAATTTAGTACCACCGCCGGTAGAAAGGCAACTTCCGCCAAGTCGTGGTGCCGCATTGCAAAATACTGGCAATGGCAACGGTCATTCTCAGCTGGATCAGTCTGCGAGGCCGTTTGTTCCGTTGAGGGAAGCAAACCAAAATAGAGATTTTAGGGGTGATAATGGAGCGTACCAAGCTCACTTTCACCCGGAGCAGAACCGGTTTCGACGAAGTCCTTACGGTCACTCGAATTACCCATCAAACCCGCAAGGTGTCCCCGTCAGGGTTGACAAGTGGGGTTTGAAATTCGATGGAGATTCCAACAAGCTGACCGCGGAGGAGTTCGTCTTCCGTGTAGAGACTCTGCAAAGTCAGTACGACTGTGCCTGGGCTGAGATTTTGAGAAATTTCCATCTTCTCCTCTCAGGTGCCGCCTATGAATGGTACTGGCAGTTCCAGCGGTCCATTTCTCGTCCCGACTGGCCCACATTGCGCGACGCCCTTAAGAGGCAGTATCAAAGCGTGCGGTCGGATTTCGACGTGGTGAGGGACATTATGGACCGCAGGCAAGGCGACTGGGAGCCGGTTGATGAGTTTTTCGCTGCCATCAACCGGATGAGATCTCAGCTCAGGATGCAGATTTCTGAAGGTGAGCTGGTGCGCATCCTGAAGAAAAATCTCAACCAACATTTGGGCAGACTTGTGTACCCACAAGTCATCTTTACAATGGACCAGCTGAGAATGGCGTGTAAGGATGCGGAGTACACCTTTCCAGTGGTGAGAGATGGTCCCCGCCAAAATAGACAGGCAATGAAGCCCATGGTGTACGAGCTGGAGACCGAGCCGGAGGAGCAGTTACACCCCGAAGACCAATTGGCCGCGTTCCAGCACATGGGAGCCCGACCAACATCAAGTCGGGTGTATAATGACACCTCCAATTTGAAGTGCTGGAACTGCGAGCAGCCAGGTCACCTGTACCAGGATTGCACTGCCGCAAGAACTCTGTTTTGCTACAGGTGCGGTGAGACTGGGGTAATAACTCCAAAATGTCTAAAGTGCAATCCGGAAAACTGGTACAGGAACGTGAAGTCTTCGGGGGAGTCACGTTCCACCCAAGCCCCGCAGTAATACATAAAGAAAAAGAGACAAACAAAATACAAATTTTAAAAAGAGAAGAAACTAAACCAAAAGAAGTGAAGAGATACGAAATTAGACCTCTTCACATTAGGTTAAGAGAATACCATATAGCTAGGGATAGGATTTTTAACCAGAAGAGTAGCGCAGTATCGAGAAGAATCTTAAAAACTAGAGAAAGGTTACAACTAAGGAAAAACATTAGAAAAAGTATTTTGTCGACGGTGGTCGACGTGTCTTCTGACCCAAGGCCTTACGCTAGGGTCACTATAGGCAATAAAAACCTGCTAGGTTTGCTCGATAGTGGCGCTAGCGTGAGCATTTTAGGGAAAAATTGTAAGGATTTGTTGGAGGAACTGAAAATTCCCCTTATTCCTCATCAATCAGGTGTTAGGACAGCTGACGGCAAGTTGCAGTCAATAGTCGGTAAAATTAAGGTAGAAGTGCTATACAAAGGCCGTAAAGAACTGATAGAATTTTATTTGGTCCCCAACCTGGATCAGGAGTTGTACCTGGGTGTAGATTTTTGGAAAGCTTTCCAAATCGCACCGGGTGTAGTGAGTACTATCTCAATGATAGAAGAACAAGCCGATCTGCTAAACGCTCATCAGTTGTCTCTTGAGCAACAGTCGAGGTTGGAAGCTGTCAGGACGAAGTTCCTTGACTATGACCGTCACGGCTTAGGTAAGACGTCTTTGATGGAGCACGTCATAGATACCGGAGATGCGGTACCTGTCAAGCAGCGTCACTACCCTGTTTCCCCAGCGGTGCAAGCCATATTGTACCAGGAATTGGACAGAATGCTAGAGCTCGGCGTTATTGAGGAGAGCGAGAGCCCTTGGTGTTCACCTGTTGCCCTTATTAAGAAGATAGGTGAAAACAACGCCGTAAAATACCGGTTTTGCCTTGACGCTCGTAAGGTCAACTCGGTTACAAAAAAGGATGCTAACCCTCTTCCCCATATCGAAGGGCTCCTCAGTCGTCTACCGGACACCTACTTTATAAGTAGTGTGGACCTAAAAGAGGCATTCTGGCAGATACCGCTGGAGGAACAGAGTAGGGAAAAAACTGCGTTTGCGGTACCGGGGAGACCTTTGTACCAGTTTAAGGTTATGCCTTTTGGGCTGTGTAATGCCGCTCAAAGGTTATGCCGATTAATGGACAAAGTGATCCCTGCACGACTCAGAGATCGAGTTTTCGTCTATCTAGACGATTTGCTTATCATCGCGCCGGACTTTGAGACGCATATCAGTCTGCTAGAACAGGTAGCTGATTGCTTGAGAAAAGCAAACCTCACGATTAATTTGAAAAAGTCCCGATTTTGTTTCAAAGAACTCAAATATTTGGGTTATATCGTAGGTGGTGGAAAGTTAAAGACTGACCCGGCCAAGGTCGAGGCTGTCGTTGACTTTCCGCTTCCCAAGAACCAAAGACAGGTTCGTCGGCTACTTGGTCTAGCAGGATGGTATAGACGGTTCATTAAGGACTTCTCTACCCTGACGGCTCCGTTGACCGATACGCTGAAAAAGAAAAACACCAAGTTCGAGATGACTGATGAGGCAATAGCAGCGTTCGAGCGATTGAAAACGGCATTAACATCAGCCCCGGTTCTCACGCACCCGGATTTCAAGAAGCGATTTTACATCCAGTGTGACGCTTCTGATTCAGGTATTGGTGCGGTGCTTTTCCAAAGAAAAACCGACGATGAAGAGAGTCCAGTGTAGTACTTCTCCCAGAAGCTCAACTCGTGTCAACGAAACTACAGTGTGACCGAGAAAGAGTGCATGGCTGCTGTAATGGCAATCAAACGTTTCAGGCCCTATGTTGAGGGTATGGATTTTACAGTCATCACTGACCACTCAAGCCTTAAGTGGCTAATGAATATGAAAGACCTGAACGGTCGTCTGGCCCGGTGGAGCCTAGATCTCCAATCCTATACCTTCGACATAGAGCACAGAAAGGGAACGCTAAACGTTGTGCCGGATACTCTTTCTCGGGCACACTTAGAGAGTATTGAGCTGGAAGAAGTAGCGCCCATAATTGACCTGGACTCGGAAGAATTTAAGTCGGAAGAGTACATGAATATCATAAAAACTATTATAGAAAATCACGAGCAGTTGCCCGACTTGAAGGTAGACGGGGACTTCGTATACAAGAAGTGGTTGCCTCCAAGTGGTGAAGAGTGGCTGGAGGAACACACTTGGCGACTCTGGATTCCTTCTGGTCTCACCGAAGAAATCATCGCCAAGTCCCATGAACCACCGAAGTCTGCTCATGGTGGCATTGCTAAAACGCTTCATAGAGTGCGGCAGTACTTTTACTGGCCAAACATGACCGTCCAAATTAAAAACTTCATAAATAATTGTGCAATATGTAAGCAATGCAAACCTACCAATCAAGTCCAACGTCCCCCTATGTCTACAAATTTTTGTACAGATCGTCCATTTCAAAAACTGTATGTTGATTTTCTTGGTCCCTACCCGAGATCAAAAATCGGTAATTGTTATATATTTGTTGTCCTTGACCATTTTTCAAAGTTCATGTTTTTCAAGCCACTAAAAGCCGCAAATTCACAAGCCATAGTAAATTATTTGAAAAATGAAATTTTTAACACTTTTGGAGTACCACAGATAATCCATTCAGACAATGGAAAGCAGTTTCTATCGAAGCAATTCCAGAAGTTGCTTCAGAAGTTCGGCATCCGCCACTTTAAAACTGCGAATTACGCGCCGCAATCCAACGCCTCGGAGAGGGTCAATCGCACATTGCTTGCCGCTTTAAGATCATATCTTAAAGACGATCAACGCGAGTGGGATATCCACCTCAACGAGATCGCGTCAGCATTGCGGAGTTCAGTGCACTCATCTACTGGTGTGTCACCATATTTTGCCTTGTTTGGTACAAACATGATGACACACGCCAGTAGTTACGGGTTGGCTGAACAACTTGATGCGGTGGAGGACGGTGAGCTGATGACCCTTCCGAGGTACGACAGACTGCGACTGATACGGCAAAAGGTTAAGGAATCCATTGTGGATTCCCAAGAAAAAAGTGCAATACGATATAACGTGAGGTCAAGAGACGTAAAATATCAACCTGGACAAGAAGTGTTCAAGAGAAACTTTATTTTAAGTGACACTTCAAAATATTTAAGTGCAAAGTTATGTCCAAAATATGTTAAATGTCGTATTGTTAAACCTGTGGGCAAAAATATGTATGAGGTCGAAAACCTTAACGGTAAAATGTTAGGCGTTTATCACGCAAAAGACCTAAAGCAATAAACATCTGTGATATCTGTGTGTATTTCCATTTCATGTAACTTTACATCAAACACCTGTGATATCTCTGTTTATTTATATATTTTTTTTGTCCCACTATACATAGAATTAGCTTAAGTTAAATCAATGCGTGCAATATCAACTACTGTGATATCACTTTAAAGATTTGTTTTATCTTTATTTATTTATACATAGCAAAAAAAAAAAAAAAAAAAAAAAAAAGAAAAAAAAAAAAAAAAAAAAAAAAAGAGAGACCTAGAAGAAAAAAAAAAAGAGATAGAAAATTAGTCAAAGAAAAAAGGAAAAGAAAAACATAAAAACGATTAAAACTACAAAAAGGAAATACAAAAACACGAAGTTATAAGAATTATAAAGAAACGCAAACAAAAATAGGATAAAGTTACAAAAACACTTAAAAACATAAAAATACAAAAAAAATTATATAAAATCTTAAAAACAAAACAAAAAAAACATAAAAACATAAAAATACAAAAAAACATTAAAACATATAGAAAAACATAAGAAAAAAATATAGGATTAAGGTTAGGTTTAGGATTTTTGTTATTTATTCTTTTTTTTCTGTTAAATTATTTATTTTTTTTTCTGTTAATTTATTATTTCATGGTTAGTGTTTTGCGTCGTTTAGGGTTTTGATTCATTTTTGTAAATTTTAGTTTCATTTTAGTCTTATCTTAGTTGTTTAATTTACACAGTTCGAGCATTTGTTTTTCATTTTCGTTTGTTAGTTTCGGTTAGTTTTTGGTTGAAAATAAAAATGTGCATCACGCCGATAGTTTGAAGCTGAGGTTTTTTTCTTTTTGCGGCAAAGTGATGGCGTGCTAAGCACGATTGCAGGGGGATGAGGAGGTTGGCGATGCATCGTTGGTGATTGGTTTCTCCTGGCAGCAGTGATCGCGTTCGGGGAACTCGACAATAAGGCCGACCGAGTTCCATGGTTGGGTGGGCTACAGGCCACACTGCGATGTCACCAAGCAGTGCCTGAAGTGTGGTAAGGTTTTTGTGGTGGTGGTTTTTTGGCACGATTTATGTTTTGTAATGTGGTTTCCGTCTGGCGAAGAGGCAAGATCCCCCCCTAATCCGGCGAGCTAAGCTGAGCATCGCAAGCGTGCCAGGTCTCTTCGTCACGACACTTCCTTTTCCCTTCCTTTTCCAATATCCGTTTCCTTCCTTTTCTTTTTACTTTTCCTTTATTCTTTCCTTTCCTTTTCCATATTCCTTTCCAATCCTATGCTTTTTCCTCTACCTTAACTTTCCCACTACCTAGCCCAATCCTCTACCTTTCCCAATCATATTCCTTTATCCCACTACCTTTTCCCAAACCCTCAACCCCTACCATATTACAAGATTCAATTATTTAGAAGGACTGTTAAACTTTAGAATTGTTGTTCGGCTTAGTTATTATCATACAACTCTACGAGTTTATATTTAGTTCTGAATTTTTATAGGAAATAAAATGGAGCCGCTTTGCTTCTCCGGTACGGGACTAGGGGGTTGAAACTTTTTTTACAGGTAGGGGGGGGGGGGGTGTTTCTATAGAATAAATTTCAAAAGTTACTTGTTCACCCCCTAAATTGTAAAATAAATGTTTTAATTTTTCGGTTTTAACCTCACTTTTGATTTTTTTTTTTCTTTAAAATCATCAAAATTGAATGAAAACAAACACTACCGAATAAAACAACACTTCTTATATATACATTTCACAAGTTATACTCTGTGGTTTCGGGCACAGAGTAGATAATACAGAGTATCCACTTCCACCCCTTCAACCCGAAACACCCGCAAAAAATTTTTCAAGATGGCGTCCTATTTCTGAGTTTGAGGCTCTGTGCTCACTAGTATGAACTGTAAAAACTTAACAAAACGCCTGCATCGGTATGAAATTTTTTTTACTAATTTTTGTCTTTTTTAGTGAAATACTGGTCAAAATGGAAAAAAAAGTTATTTCCTGTAACTTAAATTCATTTTTCTAAATTCTAGGCTGTATGAAAGCTAAAAATTATCGATTTTTTTGGCAACCAAAAAAAAATTTTTTACTTTTCAAACTCAACTGACTTTGATCTGTGGGAAGTGAAGGCCAGTGAGATCATCCGGGTGGGGTCATCCGGTTTAGTTTAGCTTGTAGGCAAAATGGCACTACCTTGCCGAAGTTGACTCTCTGGTTATACTCTGTGTCTCTGGTTATACTCTGTGGTTTCGGGTTGAAGGGGTGGAAGTGGATACTCTGTATTATCTACTCTGTGGCTCTGTGCACAGAGTAGATAATACAGAGTATCCACTTCCACCCCTTCAACCCAAAACACCCGCAAAAAATTTTTCAACACGAATTCAAAATGGCGACCTATTTCTTGATTAAAAATGGAGTTGTGGTGAAGTTCCAAACTTCAATAAACAAAAAAAAAAAAACAAGATGACATTTATCTTTGACAGTTCCAAAATATTGCAAAATTTTGTAATGTTTTATTTCTTGTAAGTATTTCTAACTAAATTAATTTTTAAATTGATCAACCAGCAGATTTTCCAGACATCTATTACGGGGCTCTGGAAGCCAGTTGTGAGCTGGCTGAGAAGGAAGGCCCATATATGAAACGTACGAAGGAAGTGCAGTCAGCAAAGGTATTTTTCAATATGACATGTGGAACAAAACTACAACCTGCTACAACCGACCACTGGGATTGGGCTGCTCTTAAAGAAAAATTGCCAAACATGGCGTTCGGAACTCTCTACTTGTTGCTTCAATGCCAACTGACACACAAAGAGAAATTCAAGAACCTTGGAAACTCCATCCTCCAAAGGGTAAGTGTTGAATGTAGCGAGTTGTTAGCGAGTTTCATAAATGTATTTGTAGGTGTTCTTCTTTACGGCCCCTCTGGAACTGGGAAAACTCTCTTGGCACGAGCCTGTGCACAAAGGCAAGTGCTACATCGGCTATACTGTTAATCCAAATCGAAGAATTAATCAACACAATCATGGAAGAGACTTTGGCGGTGCAAAAAAAAACTTCAAACAAAGGTCCATGGAAAATGGTGATGATTGTACATGGCTTTCCGAATAACATTTCCGCTTTACTAGTAAGTTTTCTCTTTGTTAACTATTAACAACCGAAATGAAGTATCATTCTTTTCAATAGTTCGAATGGGCATGGCAGCAACCAACACAATCATACCGGCTAAAATACAACTTCGTATTAAAAAGAAAACGCAACAAAGAAAGCTTTCTTCAGTACAATTTTCGAATTCTTTCTTTTATGCTAAGCATCGGCCCATGGAATCGTTTACCCTTAACTATACGATGGCTTGAAAGTGAATATGAAGGCATGTTTAAGGTGAGTCTTTTTCTATGCCGAGATTTGGTTTACTTCACTCTTCAGAGAGTGAGTGAATAGATTCACCGGTGTTATACTGGATCAGTAATCTAATCTGAATTCTGCTAAATTGATTTTCAATGCAAAGTGCCTCACTATCACTCACTCCCTCGAAAGTGAAATTATCAAAGCCTCGGCTATAGTTTTTACTTTTGTTCTTCAGCTTTTGAAATTTCGATTAACTTGTAGCCTGAAAATCCAATTCCGAAACACATGGTAATGATGAATGTCAAATAAAAATATGCAAAGAAAAGAAAAATAAACCAGACGATGTTCTGACACAGAGAAATCTTTGTATGAATCCAATTGAGAATCCAGAACGATCTCGAATCGGGTGTGTGAACGTTAGGTGCAAATTAACCTGTCACATTGTATGTATGGCAGAGCATATGTTGAGATCAAATAAAGGACACGTGGGCCATTACATTCCAATACCAATAGATGGTGGAGCGAGGAGCCCTAGGGCCTAGCTCACAACTAGTTAGGAAATCGAGCGGACCTACAATTTTCTGCCGGTTCCAAACGGTTAATCGAGGAGGCGCTTGTCATGGCTATTAGGACTTGCTAATCCCTCGCGGAAGGCGATACCCGCGGAAAAACATTTTTGCCTCTGTCAGGATTCGAACCACAAACCTCTGGGTTAACAGCAGACATGCTAACCATCACGCCACGGGTAAATCAAATAGTAATTCAAGTTAATGTAACAGTAAATCAATCACCAACTTATCTCTTTTTATTGTAAAAATATTTTAACTATGTGTGTAAACAAAAAATTGCAACAAAAAATTGTTTTTTTTTTTTAACTGAATCAGCTTTCGTTACTCCAGGTTTTTCATAAGAGATGGCTAGGGCCTTAACTGCTGTTTGTTTGCATTGAATTAAGCTGTTCATCAACAGTTTTGTGTTCATTGTTTGCAACAATTTCAAAACGAGATCTGAAAGCGACCACACAGTTGAATTAAATATATAAATCAATTAATTTTAATAAAATTACCATGAAATTGCATTAACAAATCATTTTGTTCTGTACTCATTTATGAGGTCTTAAATAAGTCAAAATTTGGGAGACAAAACGACCAGAAGCATGCAACATGCTGCCAGTGGTTGTGATGAATAAAATCAAAGAAGTCAAGTCATCCTCGGTTTCAGCTAGCTGCTGGCACAGTTTTTCTTTGTGTTGGATTACCAAAGCACGATCTTTCTTCTTGTCTACTTTTTTCACGAACACCCCACATGCTTTCAAAACTGTTTCAATGGCTAACAAGAAATCATCAATTGTTTTGTTAAGGGCTTTATTTATCTCCAGCAATGCAAGTTTGTATTTAAGCGGATGTCAGCCATCAGGATATATATCTTTGAGCTTTTGAGCTTTTAGGTTTGCTGCTTGATTTATATCCCTTAATGAAAAATAATTTAAAAAATAGACAATTGGAATATTTATCTAAACATTTCAATAAAATAGTACTTCTGATAAAGAGCCCGAGAATATAATATCGATATACACAACTATTTTACCTATTTCAACGACGCATATGACAGTGTTTACAGAGACGAACTGTACAGAACCATGTCTAGTTTCGGCATCCCTGCAAAGCTCGTGGGACTGTGCAGGATATTGGAGAATTTGTAGGTCGGTAAAAAGCAGTCTGTTGCACTGGAATTGGTTGTGGCTGAGCAGGAATTGCTTGTTGTACAGGGACTGGCTTCTGCTGCTGGTTTTGTTGAGAAGGAGGAGGAAGTTGGTTTGGATGTAGCTGCTGCTGTTGCTGAACTGGGATTTGTTGTTGTTGAAGTACTGGAACTTGCGCCTGTTGTGGAATATGTTGGTACTTGTTATTGTTGATACTGCTATTGCTGTTGCTGCACCTGTTGATACACCTGATTGGGATACACTTGCACTGGCTGTGCAGCTTGTTGGTACTGTTGCTGCTGATGTTGCACTGCTTCGGGATTGTACTGGCCAGGTGCCTGAACTTGATAGTGCAAATGTTGCTGTGCATGTGCATTAGCCTGGTATCCATTATTGGGGTTAGGGTTGTAACCGTTTGGCATATTTGGATGTGGGGGAAGCTGCAAAGGAAGAAATAAAATAAACTTTTATATATACATAAGCTTTTTAGAGATAGTCACACCAATCCTTGGGCCACCATGCGATCAACCTCTTCTTGGCGCCTCCGCTGGAGTTCTAAATACTCTTCGCGGTTGTATTGGGGTTCATTGTCGACTGTGTCCCAGCCAGGATCACGGTTTAACTCTTCCCTTTTGGTCTGGTCTATGAACTCCTGGAAGCTAATCAAACCATCGCGGTTAGTATCGGTTTCCTTGAAAACATGTTCTCTCATGCGTTCCATTTCTTCTGCACGCTCGCGCATATCGTCCTCGGGGAGACCAGATTGGTTTTGAGAGCCATGGTGTAGTATCGTAAATATAACAAAAATGATATTCCGAGGAAGCCAAATACTTTAAAAACGAAAAACTGAAGACCAACCGAAGTAGTCAAGAACACAAAAATATATAATTTTGGCTGTCAATAGTTTCACCACACCAGGTGCTATTGCGTGGGGAGTTTAAGGCTGTGTGCACACTGATATGTTCTGTGAAACTTAACAAAACGCCTGCATCGGTATGAATTTTTTTACTAATTTTTGTCTTTTTCAGAGAAATACTGGTCAAAATGGAAAAAAAAGTTAATTCCTGTAACTTAAATTCATTTTTCTAAGTTCTAGGTTGTATGAAAATTAAAAATTATCGATTTTTTTGCAACCAAAAAAATATTTTTTACTTTTCAAACTCAACTGATTTTTATTCTCTGAAAAATCAATGGCGGCCAATGGCGGCTGTGGTAAACGTGGGTTCCCGGTCGTGGTAAACGCGGGTTCCCGGTTTGATTTTAGCTTGTAGGCAAAACGCACTACCTTGCTGCAGTGGACTCTCTGGTTATACTCTGTGGCTCTGTGCACAGAGCAGATAATACAGAGTGCCAACTCGTACCCCCCTTGCCTGAAACACCCTCAAAAAATTTTTCAACACGAATTCAAAATGGCATCCTATATCCTGATAAAAAATGGAGTAGTGGTGAGATTCTAAATGTCAATAGAAAAGGAAAAAAAGATATGACATGTGTTTGACATTTAAGAATTGAGAGTCAACAAAAGCGAATGGCAAAATCATGGGATGTTTTATTAATTGTAAGTATAACTAAACTAAAAATTAATAAGCTTTCACTAATTCTATTAAAACTACACCAATCAATCAAATCGCCAGGGTTGATCAATGATGCTGAAATCTCTAAACTTCCATTCAGGACGAACTTTAACAACTCATGTGATGTCAGTGTTGAAATTGGATTTGTTGAGCTTAGCGTTGTGCTTCCTTACCAATGCGTTGAAGAAACGCGTTATATAACCGCCCATAATTGTATTCCATTTCCTATAAAGGGATATTATCATTGTTGGAACAGCTCCTCCGAGCAAAACTGGCACAGTGTTTCCTTTCAGATCTAGCATGCGGTTTGGAAAGTTATCACGATGGTGTAGAGAATTGTAATCACAATAGGCGGCTTCCAGGGTAAACGTCAGCATGTTCCTGAGAGTGAAAAACAAAACATCTGAAACCGCCTTCAAAGTAGGATAAACCATCACCATAGGAGTTCATCGAGAATCTATGTACAGTTAAAAGCCAAGAAGGTGCAAACTAACGCTGTGTCTCCACTTGCTTTAAATTCATAGCAGAAAGCAGGAAAATGACAGACACAAAAAAGCAGAGCAACTGACGAATTTTGTGTTGTGGGCATTTTGTATAGCATACTTTTCATACCAAACAAAACAGCGAAGTAACAAAATGGTGGAAAAACCTATGCAGATGACAGTTCCCTCTGCTTTAATAGCTGCGATAGATACCCTGCGATAAAAGTATGCTATCTATCGCAGGCTATGAAAATAAAGCTGCTATAATAGTCTCCACTTGCGATATTCAAAGGCTGCTGTAAAAGCTGCGATAGATTTAAAGCATGTGGAGACCAGGCGTAAGGTAAGATCCTCACCCAAAGGGCAACTGATTCGACATTAACATTGAATGATGATATTGTATACATATGTAGGAATCTCATTGAGCGAATTTTATGAAAAAAATTTCCAGACTGACCCATCAATGAAATAATAATCATGAAAAGTGAAGTTATGCGAATTACTCACGAAATTCAAACGCAAAATGAAAAAAAAAGGATAATACTGAGAAAATCAAGGTAAGTAGCTACACCATTTCTCTAAATTTTTCTTCTTGTTGCTCAAACAGTTTTGTTTTTCTAAATTAAGGTCGACAAAACACTCCCGTATTGGGTTTCCAATTTCATTGAACTATTGGATGTCGATCCGCAAGAGGAGGAAGACGATGGAGCTGCCTTAGTGCTGGACAACGTCAGGCATATTTCTTGCCCGTAATCGCCCTAGTGGATGCTGAGAAATTGAAGCCCGGCGATTTGGTCGGTGTAAATAAAGATTCGTATCTAATTTTGGAAATATTGCCATCAGAGTACGATGCTAGGTTTAAAGCAATGGATGAAAGGACAACTGAATAATATTCCGATATCAAACAAAGTCAACTTTCCTCAAGCTGGCTGGACCACAGCTTGTTCAGATGTTCATCGGTCCAAGCAAAGAAGAAGGTTATTGCATTTCAAATGATTTATTTTTTTTATTATTAACTTTACCCAAAACATCCGAGTACTTTACACTATTCTGGCGAAACTAAGCAAATAAAACATAGCTTAACTCAGATTTTTGTCGTGTGTTTTGTTTTCAAAGGATAAAGCAAAACTATAAAGTTCCATTCTTGAATAGAAGTTCGTAACCCTGCGAAGGGTAATTCGAAATGCCAATTATTTGAATTATAGCTGTCTTTGTTAGTTCTACAGACACGAAAGTTATCCTAACATATTTTTTTGGAAACAGTCAAACTTAAATACGAGTCAAAACTTTAAATGCTGCCGGCAAGTAAAAGAATCAAATCAATCAAAATCTTTTATTTCATGTTGAAGATTCACTTAATAAATAGGATTAGTGTTTTAATAAGTTTTCGTTGTAAATCTCTCATTTCTGCTAGACAACACGGGTTCCTCAAAGGCAGGTCAACAACAAACCTCGTTGACTTTGTCTCAAGCTGATGCCTCACACTTTAAAGATTATTGATCGGGTATTGCGTAGCCGGCTTACAAAAGTAATAAAGCTATCTCATCAAATTAGTCTCATCTGTAATGCACTCTACATGGATTCATGCCCAGCTCATAGCGCACTATAAAGGGATCCAACGTTGGGATAGCTATAAAGTTTCTAACACTAGAACATTAATAATTTATGTCCAGTCCTTTAGATTCAAACGGCAATAGATAGCATCGTCGGAGCACTTTTAGCTGCATCTCTAAATGGTTCATAGAAAAGACACAGTTTTCCAATCCGTCTGCTATCAAGATCTGCTTGATTGCTTTGCTTCTGTTGTCCACCGAGGCATACTTGCAAATTTCTTCTACTGCGTTGTCTTCTGGACTAAAAAAAACAATTGAAGTATACTGTTGATGCTTCACAAGAAGGATAGGTTACATAACAGAAATTGGGTCCAGCACTCAACTGACAATTTGGTTCTTGCAGGAGTCTTAAAGTCAGATGGAAGATTCCCGAATGTAGTTTTATGTTCATTTGTCTTTAACTTATTGCAAAAAAAAAATCAGATAAAAAGTAGCACTAGCAAGCATACTTACAAGATCAAACATATCAGATTGACTCAGTTCTGTTCTGAAATCAGCAGTACCAGCCAAGATCAGTCCTTTATGTTAAGTGATGAACAATCGACAATTGCACAGAGTCCTCGTAGTTGTCTTTGAACAGAAGTTGAAGTATGCTTTCCAGCGCTTCATCATAGTGGTCCTGTTCTAGACTTGATCTTCTCATCCGGTTTGCACTTATTGCCCGATATAAATTCTCTACTATCTAAACTTCATCAAACATTTCTCGAGGGAATGGTATTCCGGTTACCATAACTTCTTCCAGAGGTAACACATGGGCCATACTTGAATGGTTCTGACATTGCAGGTACAACTGGAACATTTCCGAAACAGAGTCGCAGCGATAGGCAGCCATCCTCATTTGCTATTGTGCTTGCTGCATTGGGCGTTTGAGTCGTGTTTTCGGTATTCCCCGTACACACAGCGACTGCACAACATAGTTTTAATTTTGCAGTTAGGCTACAATTGCGTGGAGATATCTCCTTCGAATCTGTCTAGACAATCGATTAGGTCTTCGTCATTACGCATTGGGAATGGCAAGGCTATAGCAGCAGCAGTTAATTTGCGACCATAGTTTGTTAGGTCACTACAAAAGGCCCCAAGGCTGCTAGACAGGGGTGCATTCTTCAGAGTTCAGATGATAGAGGAAGAAACATGGAAACATGGAACATGTTCGATTAGCTCTGCACTTTGTTGGTAAATGTGTCTAGCGATTCTAGTGTGGAAGAATGTTTATACTCCTTGACAATATTTATTGAGCGAGGGTGGTATCGACTGTATAGGAAGTCTGTCCTATTTCCACATTTTCACTTAAGTTATATTCCTTATGGTCGATATTTACTTCAGGGTCATCTAGGTCCATTTGGAATTCATGCTTCGGCTGAAATAAGAAATAATATATAAGAAATAATAAATTTCTTATCTCTGACTTTTATTTGTATCTGTCATTTGACAGATTTTTGACTTACCACACCAGGTGCTATCGTGTGGGGAGTTTAAGGCTATGTGCAAACTAGTATGTTCTGAAAAACTTAACAAAACGCCTACATCGGTATGAAAATTTTTAATAATTTTTGTCTTTTTCAGTCAAATACTAGCCAAAATGGAGAAAAATGATAATTCCTGTCACTTAAATTCAATTTTCTAAGTTTTAGGCCGCATGAAAATTAAAAATTATCGATTTTTTTGCAACCAAAAAAATTTTTTTTACTTTTCAAACTCAACTGATTTTTTTTCTCTGAAAAATCAATGGCGGCCAATGGCGGGTGTGGTAAATGAGGGTTCCCGGTCTAGATTAGCTTGTAGGCAAAACGGCAAGGTAGTGCCGAAGTTGACTCTCTGGTTATACTCTGTGGCTCTGTGCTCACTAGTATGAACTGTAAAAACCACAGAGCAGATAATACAGAGTGCCAACTCGTACCCCCCTTGCCTGAAACACCCTCAAAAAATTTTTCAACACGATTTCAAAATGGCGACCGAATTCAATTAAAAATGGAGTGGTGGTGAAGTTCCAAACTTCAATAAATGAAAAAAAAAGAAGATGACATTTATCTATGACAGTTGCAAAATATTGCAAAATTTTGTAGTTTTATTTCTTGTAAGTATTTATAACTAAACTATTTCTAAATAAATTATTATTTGTAATGCATCTCTTTCATCTCTCTTTATGGTATGCCTCAGTATGTTGCTCCGGAAGTTCTTCTTACTAAAAGAAAAGGGGGCATGTACAAAAAAGTAGGTGTTTGGACCCTGGGAGTTGTTCTTTTCACATGGTTAGTTGTTAATTATAATATACTCAATGCCTCTTTAATACGAAAAAATAATTCCAGCTTGAGTGGAACTCTTCCACTGCATGAAGACTATAACTCATCATCAATCGATCATAACAAAAAAGGAAAGCTTAAGTTCAATTATCTTGCCTGAAAAACTGTTGCAACGAGCTAAATAACTCATAACTGACATGCTGACAACAGTTGATTACAAAAATATACCATCAATTGTCTATGTTCTCAGTCATCGTTGGCTGCGAGATCAGTCTATTAAAAAGCAGAAGGCCTAATGAAGGTCAATCCAGTTGGCGATGTGTCGAACTAGGGGAATTTTTCGGAACCACACCAAAAGCGCTCAAAGCGATAAGAACTTATCGCTGGTGATTTTGGAAGCCTTTCGGTGCATCCTCATAATTAAAAACTAAACTGGTACAAACAAGAATACCAGCAGTAGACAATGGAAACCCCATTCGAGTGCCATGTAAAAACAAACAGAAAACTGTCTGCTGCCTTTTTAGCAAAATGGATAATATAATTGTTTTGTATACTAAACGAATGTGGTTTTAAGTTAAAGTTTTGTAGACATAAAATGTTTTTTTTTTTGTTACCTATTTGTTTACCAATAACCATGAAGTATCTGAAACCTTCACTCATCTTAACTGTTTTGCTAACGCCTCAATCCTCGGCTTTTAATTTATGTATTCGTTTCCAAGTTCACGTTCCTACTCTTCGGATGTGCAACTGGAACGGTTGATTATGGCCAGCTCAGTGAATTCTGAACTTGAAAGAATTCTTACATCGGGTAAGGGTAATATAATCCGAACAGAACTCAATGCTTCGAAAATCTAATAGCCGAGTTCACTCTCTACAATTAGATGGACAGACTTCGTTTTATGGATACTGGATGGTCGGATGTAGTTTACGCTCAGACTTACCAGGCTTATCGTCCAACATTATTACATATATTCTTCCGCTCCATCCAACTTTAAAATTTTCAAAACCATCCAACAAGTTGGACAAGCGGTCGTCTGAGGGTTCACATTATTCAGCATTAGTAGTTCAATCCAAAGTCTGTCCAACAGTGTGAACTGCTCTGTTGTTGTCGAAATATTTTATATAAATCATTCCAAAAATAGATTCAATCGCATAATTTAAATGAAAATTGTGCAAAGACGATTAAAAGTATTTATTGTTGTATTTTTTGACTTTTTTATGTAAATCTTAAATATATAAGGAAAAAAAAGTAAATGCAGCGAAGGCAGTGGTTTTGAATGCATAGGTGGAAAATTGTCAGCAAATTTCCTCGCAGTCTTAGATTCTCTTGTCCTACTTGTAGTCGCTCTGTTTATGAAAATTGATTTGTTTTATCCTTGGGTATCATTTGGTGTTTGTTTTGTCTTTTTCGCTAGACGCTTTGCTTCTTGTCTCCAAATACTCTTTTCGTTTTCTAGTACGTTTGCCCACGTTTCTCCTAGCTTGCGCGATGTATTTAAAAAATCTGTAAAGAAATTCGAAGTGAAACACATACTTTGTTTTTTCGTTGTTTATAAGCAACGTACCTACACTGTAGCTCTTGTTTTTGAAACATATCTCTTTACATCCCTTGCCCAGAGCATGTATGCCGTAAATCGCGTCTAACCCTTGTCCTTTCATTGCGCCTTTTCCATAAAAACCTACAAAAAACAAAAACATCGTATTAGATTCTTTAAATAAACTGAAGTCATTTTACTCTTACATCTTTCAATATCCTCTTCTTGTTTGATTTTCCACTAATGTACAAACTTTGCTGCACTACAGGATCTCTCAAATTATCATCGCTTTCATCATCTAAGCATTTAAACCAGAATCTTCACTGTTTTCTTCTAAATTGACATTCATTGCGTCCGCATCGTAATCTTCAGCAGATCTTCTTCATAGCCTTATTTGGGAGCCATGTTCAACGATGATTTGTATTGCATTCTGTTGGATTTTGCATTTTTTTTTTTGCTTCGGTTACCCTGATTTCCCAGAGGAACAACCATATATCTGTTGGCACTGGCACATTTAGGTGAGAGTTCCCTTCGTTTCTCACTTGTCCACTGAGTTCACGAACTCACGTTTCTCCTTGAGAGAACTCACGTTGTAAAGGGTATTCGACTCACGAGAAAACTTGGATCTTAAAAAAGAGAAGTTTAATTAGTATTGAAAAATTTACTTTACGCATGTAACCACTAACCAACCGTAAATTCTATTGAAAATAAAAAAGTATAACAAATGATTTATTCAATTTGCCGAATATTATTGCGCAAAAGCTATTTATTTTTGCAATCATTTCCTCGGCTGGATATAAATTGGCTTTTATTCCACTTCAGTTCACTATTTTATTTTACATTTTTAGATATAATATAAATGTCATTTTTTGACCTACCACACCAGGTGCTATTGTGTGGGGAGTTTAAGGCTATGTGCAAACTAGTATGTTCTGAAAAACTTAACAGAACGCCTGCATCGGTATGAAATTTTTTACTAATTTTTGTCTTTTTCAGTGAAATACTGGTCAAAATGGAAAAAAAAGTTAATTCCTGCAACTTAAATTCACTTTTCTAAGTTCTAGGCTGCATGAAAATGAAAAATTATCGAATTTTTTGCAACCAAAAAAATATTTTTTACTTTTCAAACTCAACTGATTTTTATTCTCTGAAAAATCAATGGCGGCCAATGGCGGCTGTGGTAAACGTGGGTTCCCGGTCGTGGTAAACGCGGGTTCCCGGTCTGGATTAGCTTGTAGGCAAAATGGCAAGGTAGTGCCGAAGTTGACTCTCTGGTTCTACTCTGTGGTAAAAACTTAACTAAACGCCTGCATCGGTATGAAATTTTTTACTAATTTTTGTCTTTTTCAGTGAAATACTGGTCAAAATGAGAAAAAAAGTTAATTTCTGCAACTTAAATTCATTTTTCTAAATTCTAGGCTGTATGAAAATTAAAAATTATCGATTTTTTTGCAACCAAAAAAAATTTTTTTACTTTTCAAACTCAACTGACTTTGATCTGTGGGAAGTGAAGGCCAGTTCGGGCATCCGGGTGTGGGCATCCGGGTGCGGGCATCCGGTTTAGTTTAGCTTGTAGGCAAAACGCACTACCTTGCTGAAGTGGACTCTCTGGTTATACCACAGAGTAGATAATACAGAGTGCCAACTCGTACCCCCCTTGCCTGAAACACCCTCAAAAAATTTTTCAACACGAATTCAAAATGGCGACCTATTTCTTGATTAAAAATGGAGTCGTGATCATCGTGGTGAAGTTCCAAACATCAATAAATAAAAAACAAACAAGATGTCATTTATCTTTGACAGTTTGCAAAATATTGCAAAGTTTTGTAATGTTTTATTTCTTGTAAGTATTTCTAGCTAAATTAGTTTCTAAATTTATCAACCAGCAGATTTTCCAGACAATCTAGAAGCCAGTTGTGTGCTGGCTGAGAAGGAAGGCCCATATGAAACGTACGAAGGAAATCCAGTCAGCAAACTTGTCTTGCAATATGACATGTGGAAAAAAATTCCAACCGACCTCTGGGATTGGGCTGCTCTTAAAGAAAAAATTGGCAAACATGGCGTTCGGAACTCTGTACTAGTTGCTCCAATGCCAACAGCATCGACCGCAACAATGAGTCCTTCGAACCGTTCTCTTTAAATATCTACAACAGACGAGTTTTGTCCGGTGAATTCCAGATCGTCAATCAGCATCTTCTGAAAGACTTTAACAGACCTAGACTTGTGACACGACGACATGAAGAATAAAATCATAGCTGGTCGTGGATCAATTCAGCACATCGAGAGGATTCCAATCGAGTTGCGTGAACTCTACAAGACTGCCTTGGAAATTTCAGTTTGTTCTTCTATTAAAATGGCTGTCGATAGGGGTGCCTTCATAGATCAGAGCCAGTCATTCAACATCCACGTTGCTGAGCCCAACTATGGAAAACTTACTTCGATTAACTTCTTTGGTTGGATGTCTGGGCGCAAAACGGGCATGTACTACCTTCACACATAACCAGCTGCACATGCAATACAATTTATCGTAGACAAGACAGCTGTAACCTCAAACGGTAGCTTACCAACGAAACTAAATAACCAAAATGTTCAAAGTAGTGGTTCTTCCACACCTGAGAAAGCGGAACGTGAACGAGAGATGGCAGAGATGCTGTGTTCCCTGGAGAACAAAGATACCTGCATTAGTTGCGGGTCATAGAGTTAAATTTGTATCCTTCTTTATGTGTGTATTTATGTTTTATATCTTATTGGTTTCTTATTAAAGTATTTTATTTTCAAAATTTGTATACAACTTTTTTTTTTGCTATAAGCATACATTAAACCATGTAAACAATTATTAAAATTCTAGTTACAATCAAAATCTTTATATTCCAGTTTCTTTTCCACGTTATGCTGAGCTCAGAAAGCCTTCATTGATCTCTGTAGCACAATTATTAACCAATTGCCAACAGTTTAAGTTACCATTCTTTCTTAACACAAATAAACATGACACTGTTTCATGTAAATATACAAACTCATACATTTTCTTAATTCATTGTATAAATGATAAATGTAATTTAATTTTCTTTTTTAGGAATCTCACCGCAAGCTAAGACCAATGTGCAGTGAACTCAATTCAATAGATCTTCCGACGAATTTCAAACTTTTCTTTTTGAAGAACGACAATACGTGATTTGCAGGTAAACTCATGTTGAATACATTTCCTCGTAAGTGTACTGAGATAGACTTTTTTTCGTTTAAGGCAATGGTTCAACAATTGACTAGTGACAAGGAACAAGCAAATCAAAAGTCTATCTCGCGGCAAGATCATATAAAAGAAAATCAGGTAAGAGATTCATAAAATGTGAACCCCGCTGACTATGTATCCCTTCTTAAGATGTTTTAAAAATGAACTTCAACTTTTCTACTTTTGCAGCAAGCCGAAGTGAACGAAGTCTACATAAAAGAAATAGACGAACTCAAAGAGAAGATCTCTGAGTTTGAATCCGAACGACACGAGTTTCAGCTTAAAATTAAATCACAAGATAGATTCGATTCACTCAATCAAAACCTATCCGAGAAGGATAATAAAATTTCTGAATTGGAAGAGCATCTGCAGAATATTCTCTCGGAGCATCCAGATAGTGTTAAACTTCTTGCAACAATGGAAAGCGATAAAATTGCAGCATCTAGAGCCCTCAACCAAAACGATGCATTGAAAAAGCAACTGGACGAGCTAGAATTGAGATTCGTTCAGTTGACAAATGACAAAGCTGACTTGGTCAAAAAGTTGGATGATGAGGAGTATGTTAATCGTGAAACTCGAAAGAATTTTGCAATATAACGTTTTTCAATATGACGTGCGGAGCAAAACTCCAACAGACCTCTGAGATTAGGCTGCTTTGTAGAAAACTTTTTTTCTCGACTTTTAAGGTATATCAGATAAGAGAATGGACGAAGAAGTTTAATGAAATGAGTTTCTCTAAAACATTTTTTCAGAATTCTCTTGTATTTTGATATAGATAGTATAGATAGCAAGTATGTAATGTGTTATGTGTGTATGTAGTATGCAATCAGAACACTTTTCAGCGAGTCCATCCAAAGTTGCCTCTCCAGATTCAATCTTAAAATAAAAACATAACAATCTTCGTAAAAAAACAACAACTCCTTTGAGTAAGGTCTGTACTTACCTGTTTTTTGTCTAATGGGAGATGGGGCGCTAATTTGTGTCCTTGTTACGCGGACGATTTGGTTGGGCTTATGTGAAAGTTTGGATTGTTGTCAACTTGACGTCGCGTCGCCCGGATACTGGAACTGATAGGACAAGTTAATTGGGTTGACAATACCTTCAAGCGGCAACCACAGGCTACTCTTCTCCGTCAACCAAACGAGAATTGCTTAACTACTAAGTATTATTGTTGTTTCGATATACATTATTTTACATTTACAGAGACGAGCTGCGCAGAGCCATGTCTAGTTTCGGCATCCATGCAAAGCTCGTACGACTATGCAGGATGACTTTGGACTTTTGGAGAACTCACGCTACTCCGTCGAAGTTAGTAAAGAACTCACCGAAACCTTTGATTTCCTCTGGTTTTGTATACAGCTGCAGAGGACTAGCAATTGTGTTTCTATCAATTAGACTATGAAGAATTCCCAATAAACACATAAATCTTCGCGTAGAAGCATCAGTGAGCTGAGTCGTCTGCAACCGCTTAGGTAGATCGTTTTTATTTCAACTTTATCGGTCATTTCCAACTACGAATACTTCCAACTTTGTTGCAGATAAAAATTATTTCTAAACTTTTATTATCTGTCATTTGACATTTGACTTACCACACCAGGTGCTATCGTGTGGGGAGTTTAAGGCTATGAGCACACTGGTATGTTTTGTGAAACTTAACAAAACGCCTGCATCGGTATGAAATTTTTTACTAATTTTTGTCTTTTTCTGTGAAATACAGGTCAAAATGGAAAAAAAAAAATAATTCCTGCAACTTAAATTCATTTTTCTAAGTTCTAGGCTGTATGAAAATTAAAAATTATCGATTTTTTTGCAACCAAAAAAATTTTTTTACTTTTCAAACTCAACTGATTTTTTTTTTCTCTGACAAATCAATGGCGGCCAATGGCGGGTGTGGTAAATGAGGGTTCCCGGTCGAGGGTTCCCGGTCTAGATTAGCTTGTAGGCAAAATGGCAGGGTAGTGCCGAAGTTGACTCTCTGGTTATACTCTGTGGGTTATACCACAGAGTAGATAATACAGAGTATCCACTTCCACCCCTTCAACCCAAAACACCCGCAAAAAATTTTTCAACACGAATTCAAAATGGCAACCTATTTCTTGATTAAAAATGGAGTCGTGGTGAAGTTCCAAACTTCAATAAATAAAAAAAACAACATGACACTTATCTCTGACAGTTGCAAAACATTGCAGAAAAAATAGATTTACTAAACGAAAGCGTTATAACTTATAAGACCAGATTCCGTGCCCGATGATTCAAGACCAGCAGCCAGTCAAGCCAGTCAGCCAGAGAAGCCAGTCAACATCTCAGTTGGAGTCAAAAGATTCGTCTGTCTCCAGTTATCAGAATACTCAAGTACACATCAACATCTCGGCCAAAATCAACATCAAGATCCAAGTATCGCAGCAGATGGAAGATTCAAGTTCATCTGAGCTTACGCACTCCTCTCAATCTGTCGATCAATCGAGTAATGAATCGAGTGAAGTGAAGACTCACAACAGTGCTCAAAAAGGATCTGCCAATCAGCCTAGAGCCATAGAGGATGTGCCGCACTCTCCACCAGAGCGCGATAATCCTAAAACAACAAACGATACTCCAAATGCATCCCCAGACGATTTCATGGACAAGGCGCAACGTCTGCTCAACGAGTTGCTATGGAAATCAATGGAAGACGCCAGAGGTGATGCGTTTTCTGAAAAAAGTCCCACCTACATCGACCCATCGCTTGGTTCGTAAAGACCTTATGAGCGAAGTTCCAGAATCCCCTCCGGAGCCGATACCAGCCTCAAATTTGAACGTCCTTTAAATCGCCTGGAGATGGGAAGAAGCAAACTGCTTTTAGGCCTCAAAACTCCCTTTTGGAACATAGAGACGAGAGCGTCCTTGGAGATTTTTCGTCTAATCGTCCAAGTTCTTTCAGTTAGGAAGAATATACCGCAAGATTCGGACTCAACACACATACCCCCGAGTCCGGTTTCGACCTTTAAGACCCCCAAAGCGATTATTCGATCGCCTATAAGGCAAAGAAAGAACCGATTATCTCCAATGCCGAGGTAACAAAAACCCAAAGTGGCAGACAAGTACGCAACAATTACCGAAAAATTGTTATATGTAAGTGACGATGAGTCTGAAGGCATAAATGCTTCGGGAGACTCGGATAATTCATGGGAAATGTCGGATAAAGAAGAAGTTGAAAACAGAAAGCCGGCGCCAACTAGACGTCTAAGGAGGCCTACAAAGGACAAGTCAAGTTCAAAGGATGACGAACTGATTTACTTGGATCTGAGCAAGAATGAGGTTGAGGTGCAGCTCGACGTATCTGCGAGTCCACCTGTAAACCATGGTAAGCTTGATAGCGAACTTCACTGAAACCTCATTTCTTAAAATTTTTTGGTCTTAGACAAAGGTTTCAATAGCCGCCTCGATGATATACTTAAGAACAGCGAGTACAAAGGCAAACCGAAGCTGGAGTGCACTCCATCATATGCCAAGACAAAGCGCAAATTGTTTTCTGCAACATAAAACGGAGATTTTGCGCGATGAATCATAACAACGTCTGCACATAGTGTTTACAACATAACCCGTCTCTGGACAGGCACTTTAGTTGTATCATGGTCAATGCCTTCTCTTGTTACTCTTATGCAAAAATTTATTGTTTTTAATGTCATAAAAGATATTGTTTTCGTTTCGTTCTTTTATTTTAAGTTAGATCTCTACAGTCTATATCACAAAGAAATACGAACATATAGGTATGAAACTTTACTAAAATAAACATTGAAGATGCTAAGATTATAGTTTTTTCTTCTTCTTCTTTCTTCTTTTGTTTGTTGCATGAGTTTGAAAATAAGTTCAATTTGTTATTATGACGCTGGTGACGGTGCGTGGTGGCGACACACAGAATTTACAGGTGTTGATATTCGGTGGTTGTGGTCGCTAACCTCATGCGACGAAGAGAGATTCAACTCGGTGGAGTCGTTAGATGCATCAGCATCATAGCAACACTGGTTCGATGTTGGTGTACAGCCGCAGCTACTGAGATCGTCATCTTCGTCGTCAGCCTCCACTTCGTCTCCGTCTTCTTCCACAATATTTTTTGGATGGTAAATGGCTATTGCATCTTGAGAGTATGGCGGAGGAGCACAGCATTTTTTGTCGGATGGTATCATCTCAGCTGTAGATGCTGTTGCGAAGAATGTGTTCATCATTG
Organism: Melanostoma mellinum; assembly: GCA_914767635.1. Lineage (NCBI taxonomy): Eukaryota > Metazoa > Arthropoda > Insecta > Diptera > Syrphidae > Melanostoma > Melanostoma mellinum. Next base: position 119,456,769 of record OU612059.1, on the reverse strand, counting down.
GATGAACCATGGGATTTTCCTCAAACCCTTCATAAGAAATCAAAAGAGAGCTGCAAACAAAAATACATTCATTTTTAACTGACAAACGGCAAAAACAAACAACATTCGACTTACCATGACTAAAATCTGAAACTTGATTGATTCTCAATCACTCACCTCGATTGCTGTAATCGCTGAAGTATCTTCTTTATAACACGTGTCCGAAGCCTATAGCCATTGTAGAAGAAATCATGTAGAGCCTCTTCACTTAGCTCTCTGCCCCAATATTTATCGCGGTTGGCATATTGATCTACATCAGCTTGGAAAACTTGCATTCTGCAAAGACGTACTCCCAATGGGGGTTTGGCTTCGATGTATGTGCCACCAGTTTTTCGTAACAAGCAATTGGCAATTTCCACACACTTTGGTTGAGGATATTCAGAATTTTCCTTGTGTACTCTTGCAATTAGACTTAACAAATTATGTAAAAGTAATACAATAAATTGATTAGATTACATCACTACACTTTAATTGCAACAAACGTAGGGAAAAAACGCAAAGTTTTTGTTGCAAAAGCGTCCGACGTAGTTTCAGAAAATAGTTTTTCCTTTCTTCTTTTTCTGCAGCGTACTGTCGTGGAACAATGAGAAAAGTGACTAGAAATATTTTATAAATTTTCTTTATTTCAACAATCCCGCACGCTGCGATCACGGCAAATATAAATATTTTCGAGAAAAGATGTTTTTATGTTCAAATCCAAAACTTTTATGAATGCATTTCCAAGTTTGTTTATAAATGTCAATTGAGCAATTGACCTACCACACCAGGTGCTATCTTGTGGGGAGTTTAAAGCTATGTGCACACTGGTACGTTCTGTGAAACTTAACAAAACGCCTGCATCGGTATGAAATTTTTTACTAATTTTTGTCTTTTTCAGTGAAATACTGGTCAAAATGAAAAAAAAAGTTAACTCCTACAACTCAAATTCATTTTTCTAAGTTCTGGAGTGTATGATAATTAAAAATTATCGATTTTTTTGCAACCAAAAAAAAATTTTTTTACTTTTCAAATTTAACTGATTTTATTCTCTGAAAAATCAATGGCGGCCAATGGCGGCTGTGGTAAACGTGGGTTCCCGGTCGTGGTAAACGCGGGTTCCCGGTTTGATTTTAGCTTGTAGGCAAAACGCACTACCTTGCTGCAGTGGACTCTCTGGTTATACCACAGAGTATAACCAGAGAGTCAACTCCGGCAAGGTAGTGCCATTTTGCCTACAAGCTAAATCAAACCGGATGACCCCACCCGGATGATCTCACTGGCCTTCACTTCCCACAGATCAAAGTCAGTTGAGTTTGAAAAGTAAAAAATTTTTTTTTGGTTGCAAAAAAAATCGATAATTTTTAATTTTCATACAGCCTAGAATTTAGAAAAATGAATTTAAGTTGCAGAAATTAACTTTTTTTTTTCATTCTGACCAGTATTTCACTGAAAAAGACAAAAACTAGTAAAAAATTTCATACCGATGCAGGCGTTTAGTTAAGTTTTTACAGTTCATACTAGTGAGCACAGAGCCTCAATTTCTGAAATAGGACGCCATATTGAAAAATTTTTTGCGGGTGTTTCGGGTTGAAGGGGTGGAAGTGGATACTCTGTATTATCTACTCTGTGGGTTATACTCTGTGGGTTATACTCTGTGATCTACTCTGTGAGTTTAACGAGACATCAAGTTTTTGTAGAAAATAATTTTTCTTATTTAAACGTATAAGAGAAACAACTTTATTTCTATCAAAAGTATATTGACGTCTATTGTACTCAGAAGAGTATTTCTTATATCTTTTGTGAAAACCACAGAGTAGATAATACAGAGTATCCACTTCCACCCCTTCAACCCGAAACACCCGCAAAAAATTTTTCAACATGGCGTCCTATTTCTGAGTTTGAGGCTCTGTGCTCACTAGTATGAACTGTAAAAACTTAACAAAACGCCTGCATCGGTATGAAATTTTTTTTACTAATTTCTGTCTTGTTCAGTGAAATACTGGTCAAAATGGAAAAAAAAGTTATTTCCTGTAACTTAAATTCATTTTTCTAAATTCTAGGCTGTATGAAAGCTAAAAATTATCGATTTTTTTTGCAACCAAAAAAAAATTTTTTACTTTTCAAACTCAACTGACTTTGATCTGTGGGAAGTGAAGGCCAGTGAGATCATCCGGGTGGGGTCATTCGGTTTAGTTTAGCTTGTAGGCAAAATGGCACTACCTTGCCGAAGTTGACTCTCTGGTTATACTCTGTGGTGAAAACGTTCTCTTTCTTTGATTTGAATTTCGATATCTCTATTATACCAAGGGCAATATCTAGTTCTTTTAACTTGTTTAGTTACTATCGGAACATATGTATCAAAAAGTAAATTAAGTAAATTATTGAACAGCAAAACTTTGCTGTCAACATTAACACTGTATAGAATATCGTTCCAGTAATCGTTTCCAACATAGTTTTGAACTTCTACGAAATTAAAAGAACAATATGACCAATAACTGAAAGTGTTAGAAGTACGCAGATTCTTCTTATCAAATTGAAAACAGCAAAAAATTAGATCATGGATAAAATCCGATGTAAACTTTAGTTGATCATTGCACAGAACTTTTTCGTTAGAAGTTGTAAGAAAAATATCAATTAGTGATGTGTTCAACACTGACTGATAGCATGTTGGATACAATTTATTCACAACAGTAAAGCATACTTTGTCACAAAAATAATTGAAAAGACGTGAAGTGGAATTATTAACTAGTAGCCTAGTAGGTTTACATTAAAATCACCGCCAACTAAAATATGACAGTACTTTGTGTTGAGATGAAGCAAAGTTTCTTCTAATTCAAATAAATTATCTTCTTTAAATGAACAGGGTGGGCGGTACACAACAACCAAAAGGCATATTTCATTGCAGTTACAAATTTGAATGCACAAGAATTCTAAAGGAGATTTTGATGAAGAATAAATTGTTTTTGATTTTATGTTTTCCCTTATGTATATGCATACACCACCACCTCGAGAGCCACGATCATTCCTATACAGTTTAAACTCAGGGAAACCAACTAGTTGAGATGAAATTGATTCATTTAACCATGATTCAGAGACCATTATTACATCCATCTTAGAACTACTCAACATTTGAAAAAGGACAGTGTACTTAGAAGGAACACTACCAGCATTAATGTGACATACATTTAGTCCATCATGCACATTACACAGAACATTGCAAATAGATTTTATAATATCAGGATTTGTAACAGACATAATTTTTTTTACCTAAAACTTACAAAAAGCTTGATTAATGGTTTTCAAATTAAAGTTTCTTACACAAATTAGATATAAGGTATGGAAAACGACTAGCATTAGTACAAAAAATTCAAATCTTAAAAGCTCGATGAATTGTGTGATTTTAAAACAAAGTAAAATGGGAAACTTTGTACCTACTTGGTAAGCTTGAAAAATTTTGCAAAAGAAAATAAGAAATTTATATTATGTTACGATGACTGGAGTATTGTTTTCAGCAACCCCATTTGAAGCAGCAACTACACCATCAATAACAGCAACACCACCAGCAGCAACAACATCAACAGCAACATTACAATCAGGTTCATTTCCTAGCAATTCACTCCCCTGCACATCACTATCTCTGACGTAGACTTTTCCATGCCTGGTGAAAACCGAATGAAGAAGCTTTCTTCAGCGCAACTCATTGGCCTCACAAATTTGTTGCTATTTTCAAAGCCAAGGTCATGTAAGGAAACTGCACGAGAGCTTGCTTTATAAAATTCATTTACTTTCCTCAGTTCAATGTTTTTTTCATTTTCGTGCGGAAGTTTCAAGATAATCGCACTAGCAGAGTTGTTGTTTTTAGTTGTGATACGTAGCGCGAAGTTAGGTCTGATCGACTCAAGGCCAATTTTTGTGCAAAATTTGTGAAAAATTTCATATAAGTTTTCATTTTGACGGAAAGGAATACCGTGAAGTACAAGATCGCTTGCAATATTTCTTCGGGTCAAAGCATCGATCTGAGTTTTCAGTTGCGTATTGTAATTTTCAATTGTTTGTGTTTTCTTTTCGTGGCAGTGATTTTCAAAGCATTCAAGTTTGGTTTCGCAGTTGAGAATTAAATTGTTTAATGAAGCAAATCTTTCATCATAATCCTTTTCAAGTGTTTTGATTCGGGTTGTGAGTTTAATTTCAATTTCATCAAGACGTTCAGTAAAAGATTGTGTTATTACATTTAATTCTTTTCTTAATGTTGATAAAATAGTATCTGTCAGTGATTTTGTTAATATGCTTAAACGAGTCTCTATTTTTTCCCATAAATTTGACGAAGAAGGCATTCCTAAAGAAGAATTCAGAGGAGAGCCAGAGACATCGCCGACATTGGAACGTAAATTTCTTTTACCAGATTTAAGGTTAGAATTTGACATTTTTGTTTTCACTTGGTTTTTTAAAATAAAAGAACTATCTTTATGAAATTAATTAAAAATTCTAAGCACTTTGTTATTGAGTGCCGAATAAAAACAAATAACACAATTAAAAGTGATTTTTACTGACTAGGATTTGAATTTAATGTGGAGCTAAGTCACAAGCACTACTCTTCGTTTGACATTTGACGTTTCAATCCTATCAATCAATCCAATGCAATCAAGTGGATGAAGACCTCAGCCGACTTAGAGTGCGAAACTGGAGAGAGCTGGCCCGAAATCGAAGTCGTTATAGAAGGCTGTTGGTTGAGGCCCAGATTCACCCCGAACTGTAATGCCCACCTAAGAAAGTAGGTTAACATCTCCACTCAGAGCTAATAGCCAATATACCCATTTAGCTGGGCTCTATATTTTTAACATTAAGTGATGGTCAATAAAAATAATAATAATAAAATAATAAAATAAAGTCACTAATTTCCCAAACAAACAAGAACAAACGATTAAAAATAACAAACAACATTTATTTAACATGTTCTTGTTGGACTCCAAGGAATTATGGCTTTGAATCTCATATTCACTTTTTTGATTTCCAAATGTCCAAATTGTTTACTCCCGTAGAACCATTAAAAGAAGGTATCGTAGACCAGAACAGCCCAAGGAACCCGTGGTTAAAAAGTCGTTTAATTCAGACTGTTAATCCAGTGACTGTTTTGGCACGCTCTGGTGCGTACGTAAGATCCTCTATAAAGCTGGCTGTGTTGGACGCTGCCAGGCATGAAGGTGCTAAGCGATCGCTGTTTAACATACCAAGGGGCAGTGTTGTCAGACATATCTGCCACGTCATAAGAGTATATCCATCGCAACAAACTAAACTAAAGTAAGTAAGCCTGGCTGTTGGCTTCTTGCGCCAACAGTTGCATTTTATGCAAAGCACCCTCTACATGTTCGTGTAAGAAAGAAACATGGAAAAATAAATGCAGTCAAACAGGTTTTCAAGAAACATCTTTATTTCTGCAACAGATCTATGCTTAAATCATAAAAATAATCCCTTGAGTGAAAAAGTTTTAAGAAAAAAAAAAAAAAAAGTGTTTCGGTTTTGACATATATAATATGTATACAAATTTATGGAAGTGACAGAAGAAACGAATTCTGTTTAAAAAAATACCAAACAAAAATTAACAATTGGCTATAGTAGTACATATGCTATATAAAAAGGGCTGTAATGCAGTAATTTGCTGGCTTACAAAAATTCTTTGTACTTCTTACATCATACCACCCATTCCTCCCATCCCACCCATGCCACCAACTCCTGGCATACCAGGTGCATTATCTTCTTTAGGTAGATCAACAACAACGGCTTCAGCTGTTGTTAGTAGGGATGCAACGCCCGAAGCATCAGTCAAGGCGGTTCTCACTACTTTCGTTGGGTCAATGATACCTTTTTCAATTAGATTGCCGTATTCTGATCTCAATGCATCATAACCATAGTCACCATCCTTTACTTCAATTTTTGCTACAACCATGGCGCCATCAACGCCGGCGTTTTTGGCAATAGTCATGCATGGCATACGGAGAGCACGACGAACGATGTCTATACCAATGTTCTATAAAAAAAAAATTGTAATTTGATATTTTCATCTTTTTATATATAATACTTGATCTTCATTTGCTCCCTTCAGACCATCTAACTTAGGAATACAACGGATCAACGCTGTTCCTCCCCCAGGGACAATACCTTCTTCAACAGCAGCGCGAGTAGCATTAAGGGCATCATGCACACGATCTTTCTTTTCGTTAACCTCAACTTCGCTTGAGCCACCAACTCGCAAAAGAGCTACTCCTGACGCCAATCGTGCCAAACGTTCTTGAAGTTTTTCCTTTTCATATTCAGATGAGGTCTCTTCAATTTGATCTTTTATTTGTGCGACACGTCTGTCGACGTCGTCTTTTTTCCCATTACCTTTTAATAGGAGTGTGTCGTCTTTCGTTATAACGACCTCACCAACCTTACCTAAGTCGCTAAGTTTTACATCCTCCAGCTTTACCAAGTTCGCATCATCACCAAACACAATACCACCTGAAGAAATAGCCATGTCGGTCAAAGTCGACTTTCTGTTGTCACCAAAACCTGGTGCTTTAACCGCCGCAACCTGTAGTCCTATTTTGAGTCGATTGACCACCAATGTACTCAAAGCTTCTCCATCAATATCCTCAGCTATTATCACCAAAGGCTTTCTTTGCGTATTTGCGAGCTCTAGAGCAGGAATAATGGATTGCACATTGGAAATTTTTTTTTCAGAGAACAAGACTAAAACGTCTTGGAACTCAACCTTTGCACCCTTCGAAGAGTTGATGAAATATGGTGAAATATAACCTCTGTCGAATTTCATGCCTTCAATCACTTCCAATTCATCATGCAATGTTTTCCCATCCTTAACCGTAATGACACCATCCCGGCCCACCTTTTTCATGGCATCACTTATAAGTTGGCCAACAGCCAAATCACCGTTAGCAGAAATTGTGGCCACTTGAGCGATTTCTTCTGGTGTGTTTACAGGACGAGACATAGCTTTGAGATTGTCCTTAACAGTATTTACTGCAATCATAACGCCTCGACGAATCTCTACTGGATTGGCTCCCTTGGAAATCTTCTCGAAACCTTCTTTTGCGATTGCCCGAGCAAGTACGGTGGCAGTGGTAGTTCCATCTCCAGCTTCTTCGTTAGTGTTATTGGCAACGTCCTGAACCAATTTTGCTCCAATATTTTGGAACTTGTCTTTCAGATCTATTGCTTTGGCAACAGTAACGCCATCTTTCGTGATTTTAGGAGAGCCCCATGACTGTTCAATTATAACATTGCGTCCCTTAGGGCCCATTGTGACGGCAACAGCATCAGCTAAAATATCAACACCTTGAAGCATTAGAGCACGAACCTCAGCCCCAAATTTGACGTCCTTAGCATATTGGCGAACAGCATACTGGCGGAAGATAATGAGACGAGAAAATGTTGTAGGCAGGCGAAACATCTAAAATGATGAATAATTTTTTTTTTTTTAATTGGCAATTTAAACATTTATAAATAAATAAATATAATTCAAGGAGTACTTTTATAAAGGATATGGGTTAGTGACTGATTGCTTTTTTGTGCTCTCAAGTTATTTTTGTTGCTTTTGACATTTTTCTTCGAAAAAGAAATAGAAAAAAATTATTTTCCTGAGAAAAATACACATATATGGTGTTGAGGACGTACTGTTAGCACCTTACCACTGGTGGTGGGATATTAATAGCATGCACTCAATAACTTACCACTAGTGGTGGGATATTAATAGCATGCACTCAATAACTTGAATAAAAACACAGAGAACGTCTTAATAACAAAATTTTCATAACCACGATACAACGCAATGAAAAATTTGCTGACCCATTCCATTGTTGTGCTTTGATTTTAAGTAGTACAAAAAACTTTAGAATTTTTAAGATTTAAACAGATAAAAAAATATACATCACGTTTTGGCGCGGTTCGTGAACTGTGAACTGTTTCGAGTGTAAACAGTTAAATAATTAAATACAGTGTGTTTCGACGATATTTAAATTAATGAAGTTTGGTTTGGTTGGAGGTTTGTGGTTGTAGACATATTTTCTTGGGAAAGAAAATTGAAAAGACTTTAAAAACTTTGACTGTATTTATTAGACTATTAGTCTTTGACTAACTACTCTCACGGTCAGTTGATTAAATCTTCACTATGTCTAAAGTCTGTGCAAAGTGCGATCAAAATATAAAACGCTCCAAAGAAGTCAAATACGTCAGATGCGAATATTTCTGCGGTCGTTTTTATCATACCCACTTTCCAGGGTGTTCTCAAATGACATCCCCAGAACGCGGAAACCCTAGCGCTAACGTTAGATCCAACATAGGAAATCTATTAGTAGATAATAGGAAGGTAATGTGGGCCATTGACTCATTCTCAGCATACAAATCTGCGGGTCCGGACGGTATCATTCCAATGATGCTCCAAAGTCCCAAAGACTTGATTGTGCCGATACTAGTGGAAATATTCAGAGGTTGTCTAAACCTCACCTTTATTCCAACTAGTTGGAGAGAAGTTAAAGTCATATTTATTCCCAAAGCCGGTAAGCCCTCACACACTGAACCCAAAGATTTCAGACCAATAAGCCTATCCTCCTTTCTACTTAAGACCCTAGAAAGAATTATAGAAACGCATATCCGAACAAAACTGAATAACAATGTGATCTCTACAGCCCAACATGCATATATAAAGGGCAAATCAGTTGAGACTGCACTTCATGAAGTAGTCGGAACCATTGAACAGTCAATCCAATATAAAGAGTACACGTTGGCTGCATTCCTCGATATAGAAGGGGCCTTCAACAACGTTGAATACAATGCTATTCGCATGGCATTAAGTTCCATAAATATCGAGCCAACGCTATCAAACTGGATCGACTCCATGCTCCAAACGAGAATAGTAAAAGCAGAAATGGGTGAAAGTACCCTAAAAGTAAAAACTTGTAGAGGTACACCTCAAGGAGGAGTGTTATCCCCGCTACTCTGGCTCCTAGTAGTTAACCAAATCCTGGTTAAACTCGACAGGAGCGGAATAAAAGCAGTAGCCTATGCCGATGACATCGTCATCATGACTTCGGGAAAATTCACAACCACCCTTTGTGAACTTCTTCAGACAGCTCTAAACAAGCTCACCAGCTGGGCGAAAAACTGTGGGCTAAACGTCAACCCTACAAAAACAGAACTTGTTCTGTTTACGAGAAAACGTAACATTCCAGATATACTTCTTCCCTCCATTAATGGAATACCAATAAACTTATCTGGTACAGCAAAATATCTCGGAATTGTCCTTGATCGTAAACTTAACTTTAAAGAAAATTTAAAAGAAAGAGAAAGGAAAGCTCAAATCGCTTTCTACACTTGTAGTAGAATTTTTGGTAAAAAATGGGGACCTGGTCCCAAAACCATTCACTGGATGTATACATCCATAATAAGACCAATCCTCACATATGCCTGTCTAGTCTGGTGGCCATCATTAGAGAAGGCTTCAAACCTTAAGACCATGACCAAAATCCAAAGGCTTGCATGCATTGGTTCAACTAGTGCCATGAGAACAACACCAACTGCAGCTCTGGAAACCTTCCTATCGCTAGCCCCCCTAGATCTCTTTACTAAGGAGATGGCGGCCAAAAGCGCACTGCGACTCAAACAATGCAACAATTGGAAAACAGGCATATCAGGCCATAGAACCATCATGAACCATACAGATATAGACATCCAAACAGACTATACCCCCCCCCGCATATTGATTTCAATCCAGTGGCCCTAACAGTCTTTCCGACTAGAGAAAGCTGGGAGGAAAACAGGGTTGTAAAAGAAAATCACATTTCCGTCTTCACAGATGGTTCCAAAACGGACGAAGGGGTAGGATCAGGTATCTTCTCAGACTACCCTAACATGAATAGATCAATAAAGCTTCCCGACTTCTGCAGTGTCTTTCAAGCAGAAGTACTCGCAGTGTGCGAAGCCGCGAAGCACCTTGCTACGCAAAACTTGATCAACAAAAATATTGACTTTTTTGTAGACAGTCAGGCGGCCATTAAAGCTATCTCATCCATTATCACAAAATCCAGGCTAGTAGACAGCTGTCGCAGTAACCTTAGACTGCTCAGTGAGACAAACACAGTTAGTTTAACCTGGGTCCCTGGACATCGTGACATTATCGGTAATGAAATGGCGGATAAGCTGGCAAAAATCGGGTCAGCACTCGAATCCAGCGAAGCGAACACTTCAGTTCTAAAGCCACTAGAGCAAGAAAAAAGCAGAATCAAACACAATTTTCTAAAAATCGCCAATGACAGGTGGTCATGTTTAGAAACATGCCGAGTCTCTAGAAACCTTTGGCCAGATATTTCCAAGAAAAAAACAGAATTTCTACTCCAGCTAAGCAGACCTCGGCTCTCTCTGTTGATTGGCATTCTCACGGGTCACAACTCGTTGGGTACCCACATGATGAGAATGGGCATTAGCACATCCGACTTATGTAGAGGATGCCAAGATGAGGAGGCAGAGGAGGGATCTTTCCACTTCCTCTGTGAGTGTCCTAGCTTAGCCCACACTCGGAAAAAAAACCCTCGGAGAATACTTCTTCGACGAACTGGGCGACATCTCTAACCTCCCACTGAGCAACGTCCTGAAATTTACTCAGGGCTCCAAATGGTTCAGTGGGAGTTCCCTACCACAAAAACCATCCACCTCTCCAATCCTCCCATTTCCTCATCCTCTGATTTCCCGGGGAGCACAATGGATCCTCGAGATCCGAGTGAGGTGTTGCCACTTGTGGCTACACCCCCCATTCAACCTAACCTAACCTAACCTATCATAAAGATTGTGCTGAGATTTGTGACAACGATTGTTATAATTTCTGAAAAAAGATTATTCTGGAAATGTAACTCTTGCCAAAGTGTTAATCTTTTTCAATATATAAACAGTTTTAATAGCCTTACTTCTATTGTCAATGATCTCAAAAGAGAGTTTTCTTCTTTTAAAGTGTCTCAGTTGAATTCTCCACCCGGCAAAGTTTCAAAAAAGTCATACTTGACTCTTTGCCAAGTCAAATCGGCAATAATAATTTTTACCACGAAAACAATGACCTGCCTGGTGAAATATTAACTGATAAATCAAAAGTTGATATCAGTATAAACAACGACCCTCATATTGATCAAAACCCTTCAGTATTCAATAATATTCCCGGGCCTTCAAACAAAAATAATAATTCGAACAATTCCGAGTTTGTTATGGTTGAGAACAAAAAAAAAAACATAAAAATAAAAGAGAAGAAGATAATCGGCACTGATACGTCAACAAATCTAAGTGCAATACCAAAATAAAATGGCTTCATCTATCTCGTTTTTCAAACACAACTACCCCTGAAGACATTGTTAAATTTTTATCTTTAAAAACTAACATTCCTCCTGAATCATTTAAATGTTTTATGTTGGTAAAAAAGGACACGAATGTTTCAGAACTAAAATTTGTTACATTTAAGCTCAGTGTATCAGATGAGCATTTATCAAGTCATGGACTCTTCGATTTGGCCTATTCATGTCCAAGTAAAGTATTTTTTTGCTCTGGACAAAAAAGAGAAAACGCAGACTATACCACCAGTGGCTCCGTGTCTCTTAGCTCAAACCTAATCTCTCAATCACCTTCAATATCTTCGTCATCAATATCTAAAATCACACAACTTCTAATGATATCGACTCTCTCTTTGCCACCATCATCACCTTCAACATCAACACCCGTCGCCGTCACCACAGCTACTATCACCACCTACACCACCACCTACACCACCACCTACACCACCACCTACACCACCACCTACACCACCACCTACACCACCACCTACACCACCACCACCACCACCACCACCACCACCACCACCACCCACCACAACCACCACCACCACCACCACCCACCACAACCACCACCACCACCACCACCACCACCACCACCACCACCACCACCACCACCACCACCACCACCACCACCACCACCACCACCACCACCACCACCACCACCACCACCACCACCACCACCACCACCACCACCACCACCACCACCACCACCACCACCACCACCACCACCACCACCACCACCACCACCACCACCACCACCACCACCACCACCACCACCACCACCACCACCACCACCACCACCACCACCACCACCACCACCACCACCACCACCACCACCACCACCACCACCACCACCACCACCACCACCACCACCACCGCTACCTCCAACCCCACCGCGATATTTTTATAATATTGAGTTATATTCCGCCAAAAAGCCAATTCGATTTATATAAAGAACACATAAATAACTGTATTCATTTTATTTCTACGTTAAATAGTAATCAACATGTTATTTTAGTAGGTGATTTTAACTTGCCGAATATAAATTGGGTATTTGACTCTGATGAAGGTCTACTTATTCCTTTTTGTAGTGGAGAGGATTCCCCACTCAGATGATTCGTCTTTGAACCGATGAATATTCGGGCCAACAGAGACAGCCAAAGCGTCTACAACTGTCCTCTTACTTTTAGTTAAAACAATTTATCAGCCAAAAGAGCCCCAAAGGTCTTCAATTGTCTTGATATAAATATTTGAACAAGATAATATATATATATGAAAAAAAGACTTTAGTTCCTTTAAAATTAAATAAGCTTCTTTATTTGACGGTGGTCCGGCGACGAATGACTTTAACAATCCATACAATTGATCTTGATAGCTTTTCTAGACAAATTCTAAACAAATTTAAACAGTTTACTTTCTCAGAGAGATTTTATACATACATAATTGGTAATTTCTTTTTACATCATGAGCTTTTACTTTATAAGATAAGAAACAGGTTTAACAGTTTAATTCTCTCAGAGACACAATGACTTGTACTTTGTACATAATACATAATTTCTAATTTCTTTATTTCGTTAAGTTTTTCTCAGAGAGAGCAATTGAATTTCAATGACAAGATTACACACATACATATGTTATTGATATGATCTTCGAATTGGCAAATAAGTAAGTACAGTGAGTCAGCACATTAAGTGAAATGATGATTGATAAAAGCCAATAATAATAATTAAAATATAAATAAATGAAGTTCATTCGTTACAACCTCCCCCTCTGTCGCTGATAACGTCCCGGTGATGCGACAGTCTATTAAGAGTATGAACGTTTGCGTCTTTTCCTTGAAGATCTTCGCACATTTGGATTGTTTTGTTGTGGAACTGCAATAGATTCTATGTTAGTTTCGTCGCTTCCGATGTCATCTTTACTTTGGTCGGTGTGGACTTTATTATTAGGTTCTTTTAATTGTTGAGGTCGACCTATAGGTCGAATTGGATAAATTGGACTTTTGACAGAACCATCATAGGGCGTGAGTGATGAGACATGATGCGAACCAATGGGTTGGTCTGGTTTCGTTGTGTGTGACAAGATATAGCACGAGGATCCTTTCTTCTTCAAAATGATGTAAGGGCCATCACGTCTTGGCACAAATTTGGATGTAATACCTTGTTTTGCTTTGCTTTGCGCGTGTGTTTCTACTAAAACTTGATCTCCTATTTTAAATTCCTTTTGAGGACGTCGTTTTTGGTCAACATATGCCTTGTTTTTGTCTTGAGCTAATTCTTGCGATTCTTCTGCCGATTTCAATGTATCTGTAAGTTTAATTAGGTGTGGTGTGATTTGAGGTATGAAGTTTTCAGATTGTACAATTTGCTTCAAATCGGTGTGTACTTCAAACGGGGTTCGTAGTTCTCTTCCGAAGGTAAGATATGCTGCTGTGTAGCCTGTGCTTGAACATTTTGCAGTATTCATTGCGAAACGAATCGCTGGCAATTTCGAATACCATTCGCTGTGGTTTCTTCCGACGCATATTGACAGCTGTGTTTTAAGGTCTCGATTATTTCGCCCAACTGGATTTGCCTCAGGATGATATATTGGTGTAAACGTTTGTTTAATTCCCAAACAGAAAGTCAATTTTTGCATCAATCCCGATATGAATTGAGGACCGTTATCAGAATGTAACCTTCGTGGTACTCCGTAGCGAAGGATAACTTCATCGAGAAGTTTAAGAGCGCAATTTTCTGCTGACGCCACTTTAAGTGCGAATAGTTCCACCCAACGACTGCATAGGTCTTCCACTATGAGTATCCATTGATATCCATCTTCCGATCGTGGTAATGGACCGAATAGGTCTACCGAAATTACTTCGAAGCGTTGGTTACTGCATACTGTTTGCATTAAGCCCATAGGTTTAAGGTTAGTTGGTTTGTACTTTCTACATACAGAACATGCTTTCACATAGTTTGTTATGTCTGACCTCATACCTTTCCAATAATAATATGGTGTAATTCTGTTTATTGTTTTGTCGATGCCATAATGACCTGCTGTCGGAGTGTCATGGTAATTTTGTAAAAATTTTTCGTGCATTGATTTTGGTGCAACAAGTTGACCGTTTTCAGAATCTTCTTCCGAACAATAACGGTAGAGAATACCATCCAACATCATGTATCCACGGTTGGTGTGAAGTTGAACATTTTCGTCATCTTTTTCAAACGACTCAATGATTTTTTGAATAACTGGATCTTGTAGTTGTGCTTCACGAATCTCTTTAGCTCCCTGTGTCGGAAAATCAATTTCAAATGACATGCATTCACATTCGATGCTTGTATGATTTAAGCTGCAAGGCGGACGAGATAGAGTGTCTGCGACAACGTTTTGTTTACCAGGAGTGTATTCAAACTTAATGTTGTAGGTTTGTAGTAACAAGGACCAACGAGCGAGTCTTCCAGTAGGAGACTTCAAACTAAATAGCCATTTGAGTGGTTGATGGTCAGTTAAAATTGTTATTTCGGCTCCTTCTATGTAGCCTCGAAATTTTTGAACGGCCCAGACTACGGCTAAGGCTTCACGTTCTGTCGTAGAGTAATTACGTTCCGCTGGGATTAGAAGTCGGCTGGCGTATTCGATTGGGTTATAATATTTCTCCCCCTGCAGCAAAACAGCTCCAAGCGCATAGTTGCTCGCGTCTGTCCATAAGAAAAACGGACCTTTGGAAGGTCGCTGGCGCGTTTTTCAAACCAAAAGGCATCCGGTTGAAGACATATATTCCGAAAGGCGTCGTAAAAGCAGTCTTAGGCTTATCATCCTCAGTAATTTTGATTTGCCAATAACCAGTTTTTAAATCCAATGTCGTCATGAATGGTGTTGATTTAGCAGCATGCAACAAATCATCAATACGAGGCAAAGGATATGCATCTGTTACCGTTATCTTGTTAAGCCGTCTGTAGTCAAAACATAAACGTATCTTTCCATCTTTTTTCGGTATCAACACTACTGGTGAAGCCCAAGCAGATTCAGTCTCTTTGATTATCCCATCTTTAAGCATGTCACTAAGCTCTTCGCGTAGTTTACTTTTCATAGCGGGTGATAATCTATATGGAGTTGTAGCTATTGGTTCATTTGTTGTTGTTTTGATAGCGTGCTCAATGCCTTTAATTGGTGTAGATATACTTTCAAAAAGGCACTTTTCATTTTCTACGAATGTGTTCAAAATTTTCCTTTGTGAATCTGATAAGTGAACAGCTTCATCATCCCTTATTTGAATTTCGATTGAATTTAGGCTTATTGGAATGAAACATGTTTCGATTTCATCTTTTTTCAATTTTTTCAATGGAGGAAATAAATTAACTTCTCTGGGAGTAGTGTAATTCATGGGAAGAACATTTTCAAAAATGTTGTTTATTCCCGCAGGAGAATACTCATTTGAAGTCGCCTGTTTTCTGTCAGGTGTTTTCATAACTTCTGGTCGATTCATTTGTTCAAACCATGAGATAAAATTTTCTAAAGGGGACTGTGGCTTCATCAACTTTTCTATATTTGCTTCACTTAGGGAGACAGAATCGTTGAGTTTTGTTTTTTCTAATTTGAATTCAAAAATTTGATTTGGGTCGTCCTTGTAGTGCCAGTTTCTTTGAGCTAGGTCAAGAACGATTCCAGATTGCTCTAGGAAATCGATCCCAAGAAGTGTTCGGTTATTTTTGGCACTTGGTAAACAAATAAATCGAATTTGTTTAAAACGTTTCCCAATGATAATGTTGGCAATTGTCGTATAAACCAGTTCCTTTCGGGACGCGCCATCTGCCAGAGTGAATTCGGCAAAAACTTTTTGAAAATTTTTATTTTTCTCTATGAGTTTTTGAAAGAGCTTGTAACCAGCAACGCTAGTTCTAGCCGCAGTGTCAAAATAAGCTTGGCCGTTCATACCATCGATATTGATATCTACGGTCGGTCGACCTACCAGTGTTGTGTAGATTGAATTAAATTCTAAATTTTTAGGACTGTCTAACTTCAGATGCTTATTGCAATTTGGGCAATTGGACCGATAAAAACCAGCTGTGCCACAACCATAACAATTTAATTTTGTTTCTTCCTTGACGGTACTACCTGCTTTCTTTTCTTTTTCTAATTTCTTAAAACAAACCTCGGCAGAATGGTTCTTCTTTCTGCAAAACGAACAACGCATGGATGCTTTTTCGGGAACTTCAACTAAATGATTTTTAAAACTTAATTGTTTTTCGTTGAGCGACAATTCAACTTCACGTGCCTTGGTTAAAAGATCTTGGAATGTTTGAACATCTTCTCTAACTACTCGTTCTCTTATTGTAATATTCAATTGAGAAAAAAGCATGTTCATTGTTGTTTTTTCTGGTAATTTGTCTTTTAATTGAGAAAATAATCTTCTTTTTCGACAGATAAAAGTATCAGTATTTTCATTAATCTTTTGTTTATCTTGGAAGATCTCAGCGAAAATTCTCCAATCAGGTCTAGGAGGTGCGAAAGCAGCTCTAAGCAATTCAATTGCTTCATTAAATGTTTTAGCTTCATGTTTTATTCCTTGCCACCAAGAAGAAGCATAACCATCAAGCAAAAGAGGAAAACTACAAAGCGCATATTGATCGGAAATATTAACTGCGTTTTTGTAAACGAGAACAGTTTCAATAAATTCTTCTACTTTGGAGTTATTGTTTCCACCATTAAACCTGGCGTTGCAGGAACTAAATGTACTTTTAGGTCCTTCTCGCGTATTGAGGCTACCTAATAGGCTTGAAAATTGACTTTCTGTGAGAGTTATACTAACTGGAGCTTGAACGGAACTAATATTGTGCGAGGATGCGCTTGGGGTGCTTACTGGTACTATCGGATCTGGAACTTGAATAACATTTATCGGAGGCTGATTTATATCAGTTAACGCCTGTACCTGAGCACTAATCGAGTCTAGCAATTGGCTATTTTGTCGTGTTGGCGGAGGAGAACGCAGTAAGCCACCTTTGCCAGCCGCTTGTGAATTCATAGTTGTTCGTGGCATCAAAATTTAAAAAAAAATCCCAATTGAAGAAATTGAATGCAAAAAAAATTCAGCACTTAGTGAAAACACAACAGCATAAACGTGGTCAACAATTCTCAACAGCAGCAGCGTCGTTTTGAGTATAACGGAGATCGTTTTCCGCTAAACCGTAATCACAGCAACAGCAAAACGTGATCAAAAAAAAAAATTCCAGCACCAGCAGCGATTCCCATACGACGGGGATAACTGTCGTTTCACCGTAGTCGATCAAAACACAGCGCAAAGCAACAAATTGTTAATAACGTATAATTTTATTTTACGGTGGGCGCCAATTGTAGTGGAGAGGATTCCCCACTCAGATGATTCGTCTTTGAACCGATGAATATTCGGGCCAACAGAGACAGCCAAAGCGTCTACAACTGTCCTCTTACTTTTAGTTAAAACAATTTATCAGCCAAAAGAGCCCCAAAGGTCTTCAATTGTCTTGATATAAATATTTGAACAAGATAATATATATATATGAAAAAAAGACTTTAGTTCCTTTAAAATTAAATAAGCTTCTTTATTTGACGGTGGTCCGGCGACGAATGACTTTAACAATCCATACAATTGATCTTGATAGCTTTTCTAGACAAATTCTAAACAAATTTAAACAGTTTACTTTCTCAGAGAGATTTTATACATACATAATTGGTAATTTCTTTTTACATCATGAGCTTTTACTTTATAAGATAAGAAACAGGTTTAACAGTTTAATTCTCTCAGAGACACAATGACTTGTACTTTGTACATAATACATAATTTCTAATTTCTTTATTTCGTTAAGTTTTTCTCAGAGAGAGCAATTGAATTTCAATGACAAGATTACACACATACATATGTTATTGATATGATCTTCGAATTGGCAAATAAGTAAGTACAGTGAGTCAGCACATTAAGTGAAATGATGATTGATAAAAGCCAATAATAATAATTAAAATATAAATAAATGAAGTTCATTCGTTACAACCTCCCCCTCTGTCGCTGATAACGTCCCGGTGATGCGACAGTCTATTAAGAGTATGAACGTTTGCGTCTTTTCCTTGAAGATCTTCGCACATTTGGATTGTTTTGTTGTGGAACTGCAATAGATTCTATGTTAGTTTCGTCGCTTCCGATGTCATCTTTACTTTGGTCGGTGTGGACTTTATTATTAGGTTCTTTTAATTGTTGAGGTCGACCTATAGGTCGAATTGGATAAATTGGACTTTTGACAGAACCATCATAGGGCGTGAGTGATGAGACATGATGCGAACCAATGGGTTGGTCTGGTTTCGTTGTGTGTGACAAGATATAGCACGAGGATCCTTTCTTCTTCAAAATGATGTAAGGGCCATCACGTCTTGGCACAAATTTGGATGTAATACCTTGTTTTGCTTTGCTTTGCGCGTGTGTTTCTACTAAAACTTGATCTCCTATTTTAAATTCCTTTTGAGGACGTCGTTTTTGGTCAACATATGCCTTGTTTTTGTCTTGAGCTAATTCTTGCGATTCTTCTGCCGATTTCAATGTATCTGTAAGTTTAATTAGGTGTGGTGTGATTTGAGGTATGAAGTTTTCAGATTGTACAATTTGCTTCAAATCGGTGTGTACTTCAAACGGGGTTCGTAGTTCTCTTCCGAAGGTAAGATATGCTGCTGTGTAGCCTGTGCTTGAACATTTTGCAGTATTCATTGCGAAACGAATCGCTGGCAATTTCGAATACCATTCGCTGTGGTTTCTTCCGACGCATATTGACAGCTGTGTTTTAAGGTCTCGATTATTTCGCCCAACTGGATTTGCCTCAGGATGATATATTGGTGTAAACGTTTGTTTAATTCCCAAACAGAAAGTCAATTTTTGCATCAATCCCGATATGAATTGAGGACCGTTATCAGAATGTAACCTTCGTGGTACTCCGTAGCGAAGGATAACTTCATCGAGAAGTTTAAGAGCGCAATTTTCTGCTGACGCCACTTTAAGTGCGAATAGTTCCACCCAACGACTGCATAGGTCTTCCACTATGAGTATCCATTGATATCCATCTTCCGATCGTGGTAATGGACCGAATAGGTCTACCGAAATTACTTCGAAGCGTTGGTTACTGCATACTGTTTGCATTAAGCCCATAGGTTTAAGGTTAGTTGGTTTGTACTTTCTACATACAGAACATGCTTTCACATAGTTTGTTATGTCTGACCTCATACCTTTCCAATAATAATATGGTGTAATTCTGTTTATTGTTTTGTCGATGCCATAATGACCTGCTGTCGGAGTGTCATGGTAATTTTGTAAAAATTTTTCGTGCATTGATTTTGGTGCAACAAGTTGACCGTTTTCAGAATCTTCTTCCGAACAATAACGGTAGAGAATACCATCCAACATCATGTATCCACGGTTGGTGTGAAGTTGAACATTTTCGTCATCTTTTTCAAACGACTCAATGATTTTTTGAATAACTGGATCTTGTAGTTGTGCTTCACGAATCTCTTTAGCTCCCTGTGTCGGAAAATCAATTTCAAATGACATGCATTCACATTCGATGCTTGTATGATTTAAGCTGCAAGGCGGACGAGATAGAGTGTCTGCGACAACGTTTTGTTTACCAGGAGTGTATTCAAACTTAATGTTGTAGGTTTGTAGTAACAAGGACCAACGAGCGAGTCTTCCAGTAGGAGACTTCAAACTAAATAGCCGTTTGAGTGGTTGATGGTCAGTTAAAATTGTTATTTCGGCTCCTTCTATGTAGCCTCGAAATTTTTGAACGGCCCAGACTACGGCTAAGGCTTCACGTTCTGTCGTAGAGTAATTACGTTCCGCTGGGATTAGAAGTCGGCTGGCGTATTCGATTGGGTTATAATATTTCTCCCCCTGCAGCAAAACAGCTCCAAGCGCATAGTTGCTCGCGTCTGTCCATAAGAAAAACGGACCTTTGGAAGGTCGCTGGCGCGTTTTTCAAACCAAAAGGCATCCGGTTGAAGACATATATTCCGAAAGGCGTCGTAAAAGCAGTCTTAGGCTTATCATCCTCAGTAATTTTGATTTGCCAATAACCAGTTTTTAAATCCAATGTCGTCATGAATGGTGTTGATTTAGCAGCATGCAACAAATCATCAATACGAGGCAAAGGATATGCATCTGTTACCGTTATCTTGTTAAGCCGTCTGTAGTCAAAACATAAACGTATCTTTCCATCTTTTTTCGGTATCAACACTACTGGTGAAGCCCAAGCAGATTCAGTCTCTTTGATTATCCCATCTTTAAGCATGTCACTAAGCTCTTCGCGTAGTTTACTTTTCATAGCGGGTGATAATCTATATGGAGTTGTAGCTATTGGTTCATTTGTTGTTGTTTTGATAGCGTGCTCAATGCCTTTAATTGGTGTAGATATACTTTCAAAAAGGCACTTTTCATTTTCTACGAATGTGTTCAAAATTTTCCTTTGTGAATCTGATAAGTGAACAGCTTCATCATCCCTTATTTGAATTTCGATTGAATTTAGGCTTATTGGAATGAAACATGTTTCGATTTCATCTTTTTTCAATTTTTTCAATGGAGGTAATAAATTAACTTCTCTGGGAGTAGTGTAATTCATGGGAAGAACATTTTCAAAAATGTTGTTTATTCCCGCAGGAGAATACTCATTTGAAGTCGCCTGTTTTCTGTCAGGTGTTTTCATAACTTCTGGTCGATTCATTTGTTCAAACCATGAGATAAAATTTTCTAAAGGGGACTGTGGCTTCATCAACTTTTCTATATTTGCTTCACTTAGGGAGACAGAATCGTTGAGTTTTGTTTTTTCTAATTTGAATTTAAAAATTTGATTTGGGTCGTCCTTGTAGTGCCAGTTTCTTTGAGCTAGGTCAAGAACGATTCCAGATTGCTCTAGGAAATCGATCCCAAGAAGTGTTCGGTTATTTTTGGCACTTGGTAAACAAATAAATCGAATTTGTTTAAAACGTTTCCCAATGATAATGTTGGCAATTGTCGTATAAACCAGTTCCTTTCGGGACGCGCCATCTGCCAGAGTGAATTCGGCAAAAACTTTTTGAAAATTTTTATTTTTCTCTATGAGTTTTTGAAAGAGCTTGTAACCAGCAACGCTAGTTCTAGCCGCAGTGTCAAAATAAGCTTGGCCGTTCATACCATCGATATTGATATCTACGGTCGGTACACTTCGACCTACCAGTGTTGTGTAGATTGAATTAAATTCTAAATTTTTAGGACTGTCTAACTTCAGATGCTTATTGCAATTTGGGCAATTGGACCGATAAAAACCAGCTGTGCCACAACCATAACAATTTAATTTTGTTTCTTCCTTGACGGTACTACCTGCTTTCTTTTCTTTTTCTAATTTCTTAAAACAAACCTCGGCAGAATGGTTCTTCTTTCTGCAAAACGAACAACGCATGGATGCTTTTTCGGGAACTTCAACTAAATGATTTTTAAAACTTAATTGTTTTTCGTTGAGCGACAATTCAACTTCACGTGCCTTGGTTAAAAGATCTTGGAATGTTTGAACATCTTCTCTAACTACTCGTTCTCTTATTGTAATATTCAATTGAGAAAAAAGCATGTTCATTGTTGTTTTTTCTGGTAATTTGTCTTTTAATTGAGAAAATAATCTTCTTTTTCGACAGATAAAAGTATCAGTATTTTCATTAATCTTTTGTTTATCTTGGAAGATCTCAGCGAAAATTCTCCAATCAGGTCTAGGAGGTGCGAAAGCAGCTCTAAGCAATTCAATTGCTTCATTAAATGTTTTAGCTTCATGTTTTATTCCTTGCCACCAAGAAGAAGCATAACCATCAAGCAAAAGAGGAAAACTACAAAGCGCATATTGATCGGAAATATTAACTGCGTTTTTGTAAACGAGAACAGTTTCAATAAATTCTTCTACTTTGGAGTTATTGTTTCCACCATTAAACCTGGCGTTGCAGGAACTAAATGTACTTTTAGGTCCTTCTCGCGTATTGAGGCTACCTAATAGGCTTGAAAATTGACTTTCTGTGAGAGTTATACTAACTGGAGCTTGAACGGAACTAATATTGTGCGAGGATGTGCTTGGGGTGCTTACTGGTACTATCGGATCTGGAACTTGAATAACATTTATCGGAGGCTGATTTATATCAGTTAACGCCTGTACCTGAGCACTAATCGAGTCTAGCAATTGGCTATTTTGTCGTGTTGGCGGAGGAGAACGCAGTAAGCCACCTTTGCCAGCCGCTTGTGAATTCATAGTTGTTCGTGGCATCAAAATTAAAAAAAAAATCCCAATTGAAGAAATTGAATGCAAAAAAAATTCAGCACTTAGTGAAAACACAACAGCATAAACGTGGTCAACAATTCTCAACAGCAGCAGCGTCGTTTTGAGTATAACGGAGATCGTTTTCCGCTAAACCGTAATCACAGCAACAGCAAAACGTGATCAAAAAAAAAAATTCCAGCACCAGCAGCGATTCCCATACGACGGGGATAACTGTCGTTTCACCGTAGTCGATCAAAACACAGCGCAAAGCAACAAATTGTTAATAACGTATAATTTTATTTTACGGTGGGCGCCAATTGTAGTGGAGAGGATTCCCCACTCAGATGATTCGTCTTTGAACCGATGAATATTCGGGCCAACAGAGACAGCCAAAGCGTCTACAACTGTCCTCTTACTTTTAGTTAAAACAATTTATCAGCCAAAAGAGCCCCAAAGGTCTTCAATTGTCTTGATATAAATATTTGAACAAGATAATATATATATATGAAAAAAAGACTTTAGTTCCTTTAAAATTAAATAAGCTTCTTTATTTGACGGTGGTCCGGCGACGAATGACTTTAACAATCCATACAATTGATCTTGATAGCTTTTCTAGACAAATTCTAAACAAATTTAAACAGTTTACTTTCTCAGAGAGATTTTATACATACATAATTGGTAATTTTTTTTTACATCATGAGCTTTTACTTTATAAGATAAGAAACAGGTTTAACAGTTTAATTCTCTCAGAGACACAATGACTTGTACTTTGTACATAATACATAATTTCTAATTTCTTTATTTCGTTAAGTTTTTCTCAGAGAGAGCAATTGAATTTCAATGACAAGATTACACACATACATATGTTATTGATATGATCTTCGAATTGGCAAATAAGTAAGTACAGTGAGTCAGCACATTAAGTGAAATGATGATTGATAAAAGCCAATAATAATTAAAATATAAATAAATGAAGTTCATTCGTTACATTTTAAATTAATAAATGAATGTGATTATTTTGTTATTGATACACTATCCACAGTTAATTTGATTCACATGAACAATTTTAAAAACAGATTATATAGAACAGTCGACTTATTATTTGCTGATAAAGACTTAAATTTATCTGTAAGTAGATCTATTTTTCCTATATATGTTTCGTAACACAAAACATCACATTGTGTTGATTTTTGAATTTAAAATATTAAATTTTTTTAAACCAACAACGCCATTTCAGTATAGATATAATTTTTATAAAGCTAATTTCAGTGACATTGCGAGTTACATCAATAATATATTTTTAACTTCAGCCTTGATTCAACCGAACGAACTATCAAATTTTTATGACAATTTTCTCAGTTCTCTAAAGATGGCTATCGATCTATTTGTTCCTAAAACAAAAATTAAAAATACATCTAAACCGCCTTGGTTCAATAGTCGTCTAATTAATTTAAGTAATAGAAAAAACAAAGCGTATAAATCATTACGGAAGTGTTCTTCGGATGCCAATTTGCGCAATACATATATACAATGAACTCGAAAAGAGTTTCAATGTTCTTTATATTTATATATTTTTATATAAACAATATGTTTCTCAATGGAGTCAGAGTTAAATGTCGACAGAAAATGATTTTGGAGTTTCATCAAAAATTAAAAAAAATCAAGTGGACTTCCTAAAAGTATGCAATATCTAGGTTCGTCTTTAACTAGTCTACCAACCATTTGTGAGGCTTTTGCAAAAATTTTTAAATCAAATTATATTGATTCTTGTAATGTTACAGGTACTTGTTTAAGTCCGTCCGTAAATAATTTAAGCATAGATCATTTAAATATTACCGTATTAGAAGTAGAAATGGCACTATCTGGTCTAAATGACGATTGCAATTCTGGCCCAGATGGCATTCCAACCATTTTATAAAAAAAATGTTCAACTGCACTTTCCAGACTTTTGAGTTTTATATTTAATTGCTCTTTAACATATGGTGCATTTTTGCTTGAATGGAAAACGTCCTTTATTACCCCTATTCATAAAAGTGGTTCAAAACAAGAAATAACTAACTACCGCCCAATCAGTAAACTGTCCTCAATACCTAAGGTATTTGAAAAAATAGTTTGTGATAAATTGAAATTCCTATTAAAAGAAACTATATCCCCTTATCAACACGGGTTTAACTACCGCCCAATCAGTAAACTGTCCTCAATACCTAAGGTATTTGAAAAAATAGTTTGTGATAAATTGAAATTCCTATTAAAAGAAACTATATCCCCTTATCAACACGGGTTTGTATTTGGTAGATCTACGTCCTCCAACTTAACCATTTTCACCAATTATATTCTTAATTCATTACAAAAGGGTTATCAAGTGGACGTTATCTACACAGACTTCGAAAAGGCGTTTGATAGGGTGCATCACAAAATTCTATTAAAAAAATTAGAGAATATAGGTTTAACTCATACCAACTCCAATGGTTGTCAAGCTATCTGACAGGACGCAGTCAACATGTTTCTATTGAGTCGATCATATCTAATCCATTTTCTGTAACTTCCTGCGTCCCACAAGGTAGTCATTTAGGTCCAATCATGTTCCTTATTTTTATTAATGACCTACCTAATGTCCTTACAAACTCTTTGCCTCTAAGGTTTGCGGATGATTTGAAATTTGAAATTTAGACGTATACAAAATTTAACAGACTGCAAGCTTCTCTATAATGATATTATTAATCTTACCAATTGGTGCAATACAAACCACTATAGAATATTGCTGCGTAGTATGGAACCCTCAGTACAACGTTCATATAAAAAGAATTGAAAATGTTCAAAAAAAATTTACAAGATTTGTTGTAAACAAGCTAGGATGGAACATTGAAATAAAAAAAAAAAAAGGTGGCGCAACAGAGCGAGGAGCCCCTGGGCCTAGCGCATTTCTCACAACCATGCCTTGTGAGGGAATGAAGGGGACCTACAATTTTCTGCCGGTTCCAAACGGCTTATCGAGAAAGCGCTTTTCAAGGCAATGAATACTAACGGAGGACTTGCCAATTCCTCGCGAAAGGCGATACCCGTAGAAAAACATTTTTGCCTCTGTTGGGATTCGAACTCGAACCTCTGGATTAACAGGCGGACATGCTATCCATCACACTACGGGTACCACAAAGCAGAAGTTACAATAATTATTAAAAACTTTTACAGAGCAATACGCTTTGCCTAAAATAATAAATTTTGAACCGATTATACCTACAAAATCATGCATTGATGGTGGTACAGATGTCATCTGAAATGGTGCAACATAGCGCTGCTGCACGAAGCTAATAGGGCTCCCAGTGTCAATCATTGTGGTCACGTGAATCGACAAACGAACAGGTCTAGAGTCATCTTCTTTGAATCCATATTCGAAAACCAAGTGTCCTTTTTGTCCACAGCGAAAACAGGAACCTCTTTCACGTTGGGGTTTTGGAAAATTTGTTGATAAATGTCCAACTTCATTGCAATTAAAGCATTTGATTGTTACCTTTGTAGTGTTTGATGAAGCACTTGGTGGCGAAGATATGTTACGAGATGCAAATGTAGGCAATTGTCAATCTATTAAGTTATGGAATTCTTTACCTTTGTCTGTTCGAAATTGTAACACTCATCAAAGTTTCAAAAAATCTCTTTATGAATATGTTAAAACAACAAATAATACAAGTTTTTTTTCTCAATAAATTTCTAGATTATTTTTTTTCTTCTCTCTCTCTTCTCTTCTCTTCAATTCCCCTTTTCTTTGCTTCTCTTCCCTTCTCTTTCTCTTTAAATCCTTTTAAGCTAACCATTTTTTGAATTTCACTTATTGCTTTATATAAATTGAATTAAATAAATTTTTTGAATTGCACTCCTGACCTAAAAATTAAATACTATTTTTAAGTACTCATTATAAGAATATAATTTTTTTTGTAGTACCTTTTTCTTTGCAATAAATAAAATAAATAAAAATAAATAAAATATGCTTCTGTTGTTTGAACCCAAGCGAGCACGATTGGAGATCGTGATCTAAAAAGTAGGTGTGTGGCTTATCGGGTTGCTCAGGACGCCATCACCCTCTTCTGCACCAGCCGCCTGCTCATCAGATTAAGTAGTTGAATGCGTCAGCTGTTCCATACCATCCCACTTCAAAGTTCAATTCATCGCATATTGGTGCTGAGATGCCAATTCTCTTTAAGCTTGTTCCAATACGGCTTCATGGAAGAAACGATAGGTTTGTGGACACTTTCGCATTCTTGCACGAAGGATCGTCCTTGACGATGATGGAGAGAGACTTGTATGATGAGCTCGAATTAGACGGTCAACCTCAAAGTTTAACTCTTCAGTGGACAAAGGGTGTGTCCAGAATTGAAGAGTCGATAAAAACGAACTTGGAAGTTTCCAGTATTCACAGCCGAAAACGACATTCTTTGAAAAACGTGTATACTGTTCAAGGTTTGGAACTTCCCACTCAATCCACAAATGTTTCTGAGTTAAAGGAACTCTACCCACATCTGCGCGGGTTACAACTCGGCCATGGTCAGAGACATGGCAATGAAGAGGGGCCACATGCTTTGAAATCATTGCTCGGCTCCCACAATAAGAGCCACCTGTGTTCATGAAGTCTCGAAGCCAGAAATGCACCTTTTGTTTCATGATGCAATAAGAATTGAAGATGAACTGCATGCACTCGTGAAGAGCCATTTCACAACTGAAAATTTCGGAGTAATGCAACCCAAAGGTGAATTAGTAAGTAAAGCAACCAGTCGTGCCATAAGTCTTATGGAGAGTACCTTAAAGTATGAAAACAACCGGTACGAAATTGGGTTGTTGTGGGATGCTGATAATGTTAAAACTCCCTGATAGATTCCCTTGGCAATAAGTCGATTGGTTTCACTAGAAAAATCGCTAAAGAGTAAACCGCATTTATTGAACTGGAAAACCAATCACAGGAAAACTTTTTATCGAAAGGATAAAGAATTGATTCAGCGGAGGAGCTTCAGCAAGACTGACCACGGATATGGTACGCTCCAACATTTATCGTTGAAAACCCAAATAAGATTCCACCTAAGTCTAGAGACGTGGCAGATGTGGCAGCGACTGTGTGTGGAGTTTCACTAAACACTCACATACTCAAAGGCCATGATAACATAGTGGCTCTTCATGCTGGTATCTTTAAATTGCGCGAACACAAAATAGCTGTGACTGCTGATGTGAAAGAAATGTTCCATCAAATAAAAATAAAACCAGAAGATCAACAGTGCCAAAGAATTCTGTGGAGGAACGGTGACTCTTCCAAGAAACCGACAGTTTATATCATGCAAGTAATGATGTTCGGTACGAGATGCTCTCCTGTATGTGCCCAATTCGTGAAGAATTTTCACGCCAACAAGTTTAAAAATGAATGTCCAGAGGCGGTGGATGGGTTGGTAAACCGGACATATGTGGATGACTATTTTAATAGTCATGACACCATAGAACAAGCATTATCAGTAACTAAAGATGCCATACGAATCTGCAAGGCAATGAGTTTCGATTTAGTTGGTGCACAGTCAAACAGTTTGGAATTCTTAAGACAAATTCCAGAAGAAAATGTCAATAATAAGCTGATTTGTATAGACCCGAATACTTCTGAAACTCACATCACAAAGATCTTAGGCCTATATTGGCATCCTAGTTCTGATCTTCTTACCTAGATTGTCTGACGATGGCTTGTTGGAAAATATGTTAAACATGAAAAGTTCAATTTCAAAACGACAGATTCTGAAAACAATCATGCGGATTTTTGATCCTTTGGGGCTCATCTCTCACTATATTATACGAGTGAGAATAATTCTTCAAGAAGTTTGGAAAGAAGGTTCCAACTGGGATGAACCCATTTCGTCACGGCTGAGAGAAGAGTGGCTTGTTTTCATAAGAGAACTAAAGAAAATTGAAATGCTAAAAATTCCACGCCTGTACGTTTCATGGTCCCTTAGTGATTCTACACCCGATCTTATAGTCTTCGTAGACGCTTCAGAGAAGGCTTTCGCAGCTGTCGCATACCGCCGAGTGTATCAACATACCAAAATACAAAGATGTTTTAAGTGTTGTGGTTTTAACCATACATCTAAAAATTGTACGAAAGACAAAGTTTGTATTAAATGTGCGGGAAATCATGACGTGAAACTGTGTAATAGTACTAATATTAAATGCATCAATTGTCACAATGCAAAAACAAACTTAAGAATGGACTTAGATGAAAATCATACGGCGAATGATCCAATTTGTCCAGTTTTCCAGAGAAAACTGAAAATTGCAGAAGAACGTACGGACTACTAGCAATTAGAAGATATTAGGTGTATCTATTTTAATATACAAGGTCTATCAAATAATTTTGACGAATTAGAAAGCATAGTGGAAAAAGAAAATGCTGATATTCTAGTGCTAACAGAGACACATGTTACAGATTCAAATGACCTAAATTATTTAGAACTTGAAGGATATTATCATCCTTTTAGCTGTGAAAGTGAATCTAGTCATACCGGTGGTGTTGTTGTCTATGTCAAAAATAATTTTAAATGTCATCTTCTAAAAAAATATAAAGTTAGTATGCAATATTGGTGTTTGATGTTAAGAGTGCAATATGAAAACTATCCTGTGATACATATATGTGGAGTATATAGATCTCCTAGTCGAGTATCGTCGAAAAGTGAATTTTGTAATGATCTAGAAAACTGGTTAGAATATCTATCCCAATGTGGTAGATTTATAATGGTAGGTGACGTCAATATTGACTGGTTTGAGGAAACGGACACGTACACGCGAAAAATTTCAAACATTTTTAATGATAACGGTCTAAACATGATTGTAAATGAGCCTACGCGAATAACAAGTAACTCAAAAACATTGATTGACTATGTGATCACAAACTGCACTGACGTAGTTACTGCAAGAGTGAATAATAATAACAAAATAAGTGACCACGAATCCATTGACATATTTATAATAAACCAACACAAGACCAAACATAAAAAAACAGTTAGATACTGTTCTTATAATCAAAATGTTTTTGTGTCAAAACTCCTGGAAATTCCCTTTTTTGTTATTGATTCTGAGCAATCACTTAACTTGAACGTCCTATGTGATCATTTTGTGTATAATCTAAAAAGTGTTGTCGACTCCATGATTGTAGAAAAAAAAGTTCCTTATAGTAACGCTGAGTGGTTTAATTCTGAACTAGAAGTGGAAAAAATGCGAAAAGTCAATCTTTATAGAAGGGCTGTTCTTACAAATGATGAAAATATATGGCACGCGTATCAGCAATGTAGAAACCAATTCAAAAGGAAAATTCGGCTAGCTAAATCTTTGTTTATAAAAAACCAAATTGAAAGTGCAAATAATCAAAAGGACATGTGGAAAAAGTTAAAGAAATACGTTCTTAAGAAAAGTGACGAAACTATATTGGAAATAGAAATAGAAGATGGTTCTGTGATAAATAATAGTGCAATAATGTGTGACAAATTCAACAACTTTTTTGTTCAGTCTATACATGAAATAACCCGATCTGTGATATTTTGTGATTATTCAAATTTACTTGAGCAGTGCAATATAGATTTTAAGTTCAGTCTAGTCAACATAATTAGTATACGAAGTGCAATAGATATGCTTAGCAAGAAAAGTGACTTTAACTTTATGAGCACCAAAATGTTTATAGACTCCCTGTGTGTTGTTGGTCCAGTGTTAGAGAAAATTATAAATGTGTCCTTAAATATCGGTGTCTTTCCGCACTCCTGGAAAGAAGCACTTGTAATACCAACTAAAAAGATACCAAACCCCAAAACTTTCAGTGAATATCGCCCAATAAATATGATGCCCCTGTATGAAAAAATATTAGAGAAATGTGTAGTGATACAACTCCAAAATCATTTAGAAAGTAATGGTCTGCTTGGTAACTTTCAATCAGGATTTCGTGCAAATCACTCATGTGAAACAAATTTGAACTTTGTGCTAAACGATTGGAGGAAAAAAATAGACAATAAAAATGTGGTGATTGCTGTTTTTCTAGACCTGAAACGTGCTTTCGAAACAGTGAATCACGAAATATTATTAAAAAAGTTAAAACATTATGGTATAAAGGGTGTGGAATTGAAGTGGTTTAAGTCCTTTATATCGGGAAGAACCCAACGGACTTCGGTAAATGGGAAAGTATCATCGCCAGTAGGGGTGAATGTGGGAGTACCACAAGGTACAATACTGGGAGTGTGGCTGTTCCTGATCTTCATAAATGATATGAGCAAAGTGATTCAGCATTCTAAATTAGTGCTGTTTGCGGATGATAGCTTGCTGTACATCTCTGGAAAAAATGTTGAAGACTGTATACAAGGTATAAACCAAGACCTTGAGAGAGTAAGCACTTGGTTAAAAATGAATAAGCTTATTATCAATGTTGCTAAAACCAAATGTATAATGTTTAAATGTAGTCCAGTAAGTTCGCCTATTAATTTTGATGTATATATAAACAGTGAAAAAGTTGAAAGAGTTAAACAAATAAAATATCTTGGGATAATTCTAGATGAACAGCTTAACTTCAATGAACATGTTAGTTATGTATGTAAAAAAATATCAAAGAAAGTCGGTGTGCTCAGAAAAATAAGAAAAAATATATCGAAAAATACAGCTGTAAATTTATGTAATGTGTTGATTAAACCTCATTTTGATTATTGTGCTAGCCTTTTGTATATGTGTCCTCAAAGCTATAAAGATAGACTACAATTGCAACAAAATAAGATTATGCGATGTGTTTTAAAATGTAATAGATACACACCAATAAGGCAGATGTTAAATTCGCTGAAATGGTTAAATGTAAATCAAAGACTGTTTATGTTATCTATGATATTTGTGTTTAAAATAAAAAATAATATGTATCCAGAATATTTATGTGAAAATGTACGTACAAATGTTGGTTTGGAATACAACCTGAGAAACAATAATGACCTTAGAATTGAAAGATCAAGAACTGTGAGGGGTCAAAGAACAATATATTATATGGGATTCCATGGTTTTAACAATTTACCAAGTGAAATTAAAAATGCAAACAACTTAATAGAGTTTAAAAGAAAACTCATTCAGTACATTCAAGAAAATGTGGTATAATAATAAAATTGTAAAGTATAACAAGAATTCTTAGCTAAACAACTAAACCGTTTGTAAGATTTTAAATTTTGTAAATTTTATGATTTTATATAAAACTTCAAACTAAATAGCTTATTTTTTCAAAGCTAAATAAAGATCAATCAATCAATCAATCAAAACCTCCGTTTCCAAAAAGAGGATGCAACAGAAGTGGTTCTTGTTATGTCGAAGGCTTTATTTATAGAAGCCCCAAATTAGATAGCAATTCAACCTCTAACGAGTTTGATGCGCTATCTGACTCCATAATAAGAATTGTTTCCCTTTATCCTCACACTGAAATCGCAATTGCGGGCGATTTCAATGTACACAATTCTGGTTGGCTTCGACATTCTGGCCAGACAACACCCGAAGGAAAATGTGTTGAGATCTTCGCTGAGTTTAACGAATTAACTCAACTTGTTGATGAGCCCACTCGGGATCCTGATATTGAAGGCCATGCGGCCAACACTCTTGACTTATTTCTCACTTCTCATCCCGAAAAATACAGCGTTGTAGTATCATCTCCTTTAGGCAAATCGGACATTGTGTCACATCGGTAGATTTTTCGCTTTCCGTCACGGTAAAAAAAGATAAAGTCCCTAAAAGAACTGTGTGGCAATACGAGAAAGCCAATTGGGACGGCCTGAATAATTTCTTTCGAAATTTTAATTGGTCATTGTGCTTTCTCGACGCAAACGTTGCCGCATCAGCTAATATGATATCTAACGTAATTCTCAACGGCATGAGAAATTTTGTTCCTGACAGAACAAAACGTATCATCCCCAAAGAGAATTCTTAGTTTGATTCAAGCTGTAAAGAGGCGATTAGGGATAGAGAAAGTAGTTTTTGAAAAATTAAAGGCAACCCTACAGTAGATTCTCGAAATTTGTTCAAACGGGCCAGAAATGTGTGTGTGAGTGACTTTTAACCAAGTCGGTTGTGCGGGTTAAGTTCTCTAGTTTCAATAGCTTTTATTTGTTGTTTTAAGGCATTAAGTGAAATAAAACAAACGATCAGTGAAAACATTACGTTCTACTGAACAAATTCAACGTCTTATAAGAATTTATAACAATAAAATATTTTTGCGAATTCGTTGAACTTGAGTGAAAGTTAAAAACAAAGAATAGAACGGGAGAAAAATAAATATATAATGAGCTCCCTTATGTGCAAGTTGTACGACAAGCACATAAAAAAAGAAAAGGACGGCTTTTCTTGTAGTGGTATTTGTAATGAAGTATTTCATCTGTCTTGCTTATCCATTAGCGAATATGAGAAACGCATGACATTGGAACATGAATGCATTCTATTCAAATGTAATAAATATAAATAATATAAATAAATGCAATAGCGCATTTAGATAGAATTAAGTTAGGCTAAGACAAAATTGTAAATACACACATGTGTCAAAAGAAAAAAAAACACACGAAAATTAAACATAGCTCCTGAGCAAGAGCAGAACAAACATTAAAAGCAACTGTCAGCCAAGTGGCGAAAATATTAAAGCAAAAGTAGTGAGCAGGCAATACATTATAGCCGCGATTTTCAACAAAAACATAGTTTATAATAATACGTAATTGTAATTGTAACCAGAAAAAGACTCAATAAAAACTAAACTAAACTCTATTCAAATGTGTCAATTGTCAAAAATTCAGTCGTGATCTATTTAAAAGTTTAAATGAAATAAAAAGTCTTTTAAATAACAATAGTGAGATAGTGAAAAACATTGAGAAGAAAGTTGACGAATTTATTCCTTGCTCGGCACAGTCCATGCCACCAAAAAACAATGCATCATTTTCAAGTGATTTGGTGAATGAACCGCCGGTAATAATTGCACCTAAAGGTACACAAAATAGTGATAAAACGAAAAAAGCGGTTAAATACAACATCGACCCAAAGTCATTAAAGGTAAAAAGTGTGTCGAATCGTAAAGATGGTGCAATCAATCGCGATTAAATGTTCGGAAACAAACTCCCGGGAAACAATTGAGCGTGAAGTGTCGGCAAAAATGGGTGATGATTATAAAGTAATCATTCCTAAATTGAAAGACCCAAGTGTTATAATTTGCGGATTAAATGAAGAGTGGGAAAAAGATGAACTATGTACAGCATTAAAATCTCAAAACGAAATTGAAGAAAACTTTAAATGTGTACGTTTTTGCAAGGGCCATCGCAAAAATAGCTATAACACAATTTTACAAGTAAATAGTGAACTCTACAAAAAACTTCTATGTATGCAAACTGTCAATGTCGGATGGGACCAATGTGTAGTTTATGATTATACTTGGGTTAAGAGATGTTACAAATGTTGGGGTTACAATCATGAAGCTAAACTATGTAAACAAGACATTAGGTCTGTTCGTTGAACTTTCCCCAGGGTTGACCCAGGTTTTCTTGACAACCCTATGAGTTGTCAAAAAAACCTGGGTTTTTCAGTCCCCAAAAAACACTACACCACAAATCACCACACGTCCCTGTCATTAAAAAAATAAATACATGCCATTTGACAGCCCTCAAATCGCCAGAGCAAAAAGCTAGGGCGAGTTTGGGGAAAACCTATGGCAAACCTATGGCTCAAAAAACACTCAATTTGACATTCAGGGTGAATTTAGGTTTCTCAAAAAACGCTTTGTGGCGACCCTAGGGTCAAACCCAGAGCTTCAACGAACAAACCTATTGTTTGTCCTCGGTGGAGTGAAACCCATGATGATCGTCAGTGTGAAAAATCACACAAGTGTAATAATTGCGTGCATTATAATAAAAGCTTAAAACTCAATCTTGATATTGCCCACGACAGTCGAAGCAATGAATGTCCGGTATTCAAAAAAAAAAATCCAGATTAAAAAAAAAAAAAAAATTAGATACTAGCAACCAAATGAAATTTCTTTTGTGTATTTTAATATTCAAAGTTTTACTTCTAACTTCGATGAACTTGAGGAAGCTATAAATGATCAAAAAACTGATATTATTGTTCTGAGTTTTAACTGAAAATATTTCGGATAATGAAATTAGTATTAAAAATTATCAAATTTTAAGGTGTGATAGTACGTCAAGACACACCGGGGGTATTGCTATTTACGTTAATTTAAACATCCAATGTGAAATATTACAAACTTTTATTGTGAACATGGAGCCTTGTAATTGAAGTTCGTTGTGGATTTTGTTATGTATAGGTCACCTTCGTCATCAAACAACCTTCACCTTCGTCATCAAACAAGCTATTTTGTGAATATTTCAGTGATTTGATGGATAGTTTGGCTAGAGATAATTCTAATTTAATAATTATTGGAGACTTTAACATATATTGGTTTGAAAAAAAAAAACAATATTTATAGGCGTGATTGTAACAAAATAATAAATGAAAATGGATGTTAGCAAATTATTAAACAACCAACGCGAATTACGAGTACGTCTAGAACATTAATAGACTACGTTGTTTCAAATTGTGCCAATTTGGTAGCGAACGTCAACTACGATTATAATATTGCAGATCATGAAGCACTTTGCTTAAAACTTCTTACGAATGAAGCCATGTAAAAAACCAAGTTTTAAAAAACTGCAAGTCTTGAAATACTCAAAAGATAGTTTAATTTCAAAATTTGAAATGAGTGGTATTAACTTGTTGTATGGTAATGATGTGCAACTTTATGCTGAAAGTTTTCAGAACAAAGTACTTACTGTGTTAAATCAATTTAAAACATATAAACAAGTGAAAAGAACAGAAAATTCATGGTTTAATCAATCAACGTTTAAATAGTCTTGAAAATCAAAAAATAAATGCCAAAAAGATAGCGATTTTTACTGATCGTGTATTTGATTGGCAGCATTGCAAAAAAATTCGTAATATTTATACCAAAGAGCTTACTAATGCTAAAAATAATTTTACAAAAAGAGCGCTTTCTCAATGCAATGATCAAAAAAGTATGTGGAAAACCCTTAAATCATTAGTACTGCGGGAAAATATGAGTGAAATAAGCAAAGTAAAATTTGATGGTGTAGTTGTTGAAGACGATAAAGAATTAGCAAAAGGCTTCAACATATTTTTCATAAACAGTGTTAAAATAATTCATAACGCGATTAAAAATGTCCCTTATTTAAATCAAATCGACTTCGTTACGGAAAACCCTTTTAATTTTAATATTACAACGCTAAACGAGTTACATAAGACTGTAAAAGAATTAAAAAACAAACGTGACAGTGATTTTCTTAGTCCAAAAGTGTTACTCGATGCATTCGACGTTGTTGGTAAATCAATATTGAACGTAATAAATTTGTCGCAGTGGACAATTTCCAAACACCTGGAAAAACTCAATTGTGACACCCATTGAAAAAGTGAAAAAAAAAACTATATAATGTGAGGAATTCAGACCCATTAATTCCCTTCCAGTCTATGAAAAAGTGTTAGAAAAAGTTGTGTACAAGCAACTACTTAAATATTTAAACGAAAACGATATCATAATTGAAAATCAATCTGGCTTTCGCCAATCACATTCATGTGAATCCGCTGTAAATATGGTGTTAATAGGGTGGAAAGAGTCTATATCAAATGGCAAGAAAATTGTGTGTGTATTTCTTGACCTGAAACGTGCGTTTGAGACTATTGATCCTTTAATATTATTGGAGAAGTTATTTATGAATGGAATTAATTGGCTGAAAGTTTTTTGCTCGGACGAACACAACAAACCAAAGTAAATAATGAATATCTGATGCTGTACATTTTGAATATATGGCTTAAAGCTAATAAACTCAAACTTAATGTTTCAAAAACTGAGTGTATGGTTTTGAATGACAATGTTGCTATAAGCGTAAGAATTGACCAAGAATTGGTAGAACAAGTGCAAGAAATTAAATACTTAGGTGTAATTATTGATAAGTTGAGTTTTGAGTCCCATGTGCAATACATTTGTAAAAAAGTTGCAAAAAAAGTAGGTTTTTTGAGAAGAATTTGAAATAAGATAAGTAATTAAACGCAAGATCGAATACAAAGGCTTTAAACTTTCCAATAATTTACCAAATAATGTTAAGCAAATGAGCAATATTTTTGAATTTAAAAAAGTGATAATCAATTTCGTGAAACAAAATAACTAAATGTACCTATTGTATAAAAAATGCCAATGCCAATATAAGCAACACAAATTTATTTATTTATATACAAAAGGCCAAGTTTTTGCATGACCAAAAAGTAAGGCAAAAAATACTATTGTGTCCAAAAGGAAGCAAAAACTTTTGGTCTTTTGTTAAGAACGTTAAGAAATCGAATACGTCATCGGTCCCAACGCTCGTCTTCAATGACTCTCCGTATGTCAGCTCCATCGACAAAGCCAATTTGCTGGCAGCTCAATTTGCTGCCAACGACACTTCCTCATAGCATATTGGCTCCACCTGAGCTCGAGTCTGCAAATTCTTTGATGAAACAGATATTTTTTCGAACTCGCTCGGTTGCGAGAGTCCTTAAAGTTCTCAACATACATAAATCCGCTGGTCCAGATGGTATCCCCGCCGTTATTCTGAAGAGGTGTTCTTCTACGTTGGCAAAACCACTGCGTAAACTTTTCCATCTTTCCTATTCTGCTGGGACTTTTCCGAGCAGATGGAAAACTGCATTTGTCCAGCCGGTCCCTAAAAAAGGCGAATCTTCCTCCCCTTCCAATTACCGTCCTATTGCACTAACATCCCTTCTTTCCAAGGTCATGGAAATGTTGATAAACCGTCAACTTATGAAATATCTTGAAGAACGAAAGCTTCTTAATGACCGTCAGTACGGCTTTCGTAGCAAACGGTCCACTGGTGATTTGATGGCTTACCTCACCGAAAAGTGGAACCAATCTTTACATTGTTTTGGAGAAAGTAAGATTATTGCGCTTGATATTTCTAAAGCACTTGATAGAGTTTGGCATCAGGCTCTTTTATCCAAAATGCGTGCTTTTAGTATCGATGAGTCTCTTTGGATAAGAAATTACCTTTCCGACCGTTCAATACAAGTTGAAGTCTGATACCCACTTCATAAATGCTGGTGTGCCTCAGGGCTCCGTTTTGTCTCCGACTCTCTTCCTAATTTTCATTAATGATCTCTTGTCTGAAACTTCTAATCCTCTCAACTGTTTTGCTGACGACTCGACCCTCAGCTTTTCATATTCGTTACCAAATTCACGTCCCTGCTCTTCGGATGTGGAACTGGAACGGTTGCGTATCATAAGCTCATTGAATTCTGACCTTGACAGCATTGTTTCATGGGGTCTTATGAACCGAGTAGAATTCAATGCTTCGAAAACTCAATGCGTCTCTTGTCGCTGAAGCTTGACATTCCCCCATTGCCATTATCCATGAATGGTACCTGCATCCAAGAAACCGAAAAGCTGTCAGTACTTAGTATGTGTGATAACGATGATCTTCGTTGGAATGACAACAAAACGCCAAAAACGCTGCTAAATGCTTAGGTTTCTTAAGAAGATGCAGCAAGTTCTTCACCACTTCTGATCTGGCTACAATTTATAAGGCCTTCATCCGCCCAAAACTGGAGTATAACTCCCATATCTGGTCAGGTGCATCTCAAACATCTTTGCGTCTACTTGATAGGGTACAAAATAGAGCGTTCAAATTGATATGTGATAGTTAAATTGTAGAATCGATTGATTCTCTTGAACATCGTCGAAACGTTACCTGTCTCAGTCTCTTTTATCGCTTTTTTTACAAACAGTGCTCTAGTGAAATAGCCAGCTAGTGTCCGACCGAAGGTCGGTTTCTAGCCGAAGCCGTAGCCGAAGCCGATTATTCGGCTTGACACTAACCTTCGGCCGAAGCCGAAGCCGAAGCCGAAGCTTCAATAACTTGAAGAATTTTCGTTTCAGATTTACTAAAAATGATTTTTTTAATTAACTTTTCAAAAATAATAACAAATCAACTAGTAACAATATCCATATTTTATTGAAATTAATTTAAAAAAAAGAACAAACAACCCTTAAATAGCAAAAAAGAAAAAAGTAATTCAATAGAAATAATAAGAAATAAAAAACATTTATGAAATCAATAATCGAAATTGAAAAGTCTGATGTTGTAAGCTAAAAATAGTAACTTCTCAACATTTTCCCCAATTAAATTGGATCGCCTGTCCGCATAGATCTGTCCCTTTCATAACGGTTCTACATTCCACGAAAAACGAAATGAAATTTTTTTTTAATACCTACCACGACCATTGTAGGTATATGGAATCTATAGTACTATCGAAAACAAAAACGGTCGCTCAAAGCCATCTATGTATCCGCCAGCGTACTTGCATTCTCCTGTAATTTTTAGAGCGCCGGCGGATACATAGACGGCTTTGAGCGACCGTTTCTGTTTTCGATAGTTCTATAGATTCCATATACAACCACGACGCACGACAACCATACACTTAGACTATTGTTGTCCTTGTTTTGCACTAATAATGTGACTGCCCAGTTCTTGTGCATTCATGACGGTTTTATGTTCTACGAAAAACGAAATTGAATTTTTTTTCAGCGCCTACCAACACGCACAACTAAAAACTAAACCTTCGGCTTCGGCCAAAACTTCGGCCGATTTTGGCCGAAGCCGAAGGTTTAGCCGATTGTAGTTTTTTTAGCCGAATGTGGCCGAAGCCGAAGCTTCGGTCGGACACTATAGCCAGCTGCATTTCTCCCCTGAAACATTTTAACCGCAACACCCGTGTTGGTGTAAGTGCAATGACAATGACGTCTTGGTAATCGACCGGCCATCTTTTTTCTGGTCAACCATCTTTTTCTAGTCGCGTTATCGATCGGCCATCTTTATGGGCATAAAAATTCCCAACAAAACACGCTTTAAGTCGACAAATCATCTGAATGCAGTTTTAACTTTTAGACAGAAAGAAGCCCAGCAAATAACCAAAAATAAGTAGCTAAGTGCAAGAACGAAGACGGAAAGAAGACCAGCAAGGAAAATAAAGAAGCAGCATTAACTTATATCCAGAATAGAAGACTAAGTAATTATTCATACAAACACTATTGTAACATATTCCTATATTAACTTTTTAATAAAGGATTTTAACTGCAATTGTATAAATACAAGCTGTTCAAAGTCTACTTCTGCTGCCACCAAATTGTGGCAACAACCCGTCTCGCCAGGAATGCTCATCAGTTCTACCTTGAGCCCAACTTCGGTCGTACAGTCAAGTATAGAAATTCATATTTTAGTCGCACCATCCGAATGTGGAATGCTCTACCTGGCCCTGTTATTCCCCTGCATTACGATTCACAAAGGTTCAAAAGCAACGTGCATCGATGTCTCCTTTCAAATCCTCTCCTATTTTCCTAAATGCTCGCACTGTGTTCTATATCATTATAAGGGCAGTCATAACCCCTTGATGTGCGCGCAAATTATAAAAAAAAGGCTAAATAAAGTTGCCCCGGTAAAAAAAAACCTATCAGCTTCCCGATTAGAGTTGCAAGCCGCTGTGTTAGGCGTGCGCTTAGCGTCAACAATTAAGATGTCTCATTCTATTCTAATTCGAGAGGTTGTGCTTCTATCGGACTCAAAAACAGTGCTGTCGTGGATCAATTCCGTTGATTTTAAGCTTCCGTCATTCGTTGCCGTTAGGATCGGCGAAATTTTGGATACAACCTCACCAAGACAATGGTTCTACATTAGTTCGGTGGAAAACGCTGCTGACGATGGCACGAAATGGAGTGATCCATGCATGGGAAACTTTGACTGGAGGTTTAATGGACCAGCTTTCTTCAAAGATTCTTTTGAACTTTGGAATATTAAATCCAGCCTTTCGACCAAAGCAGATGGTGTTGCTAATAATGCGGAAGCAAATGTATGCGCATACGGACCTTCTCCGTAAGAAAGAAATAACAAAAGAACATTTCGTGACACCGTATGAATTTCACCGAGCAGAAGATTGGCTATTTAGGAAGATCCAACAAGATGTATTTGTGCCTGAATTAACTTCATTGACGCGGGGTAAAGCTGTAGAAAACTCTAGCTCACTACGCAGCTTATCTCCATTTATGGATGAAGAAGGGACCATACGCATGAGCTCTAGGGCACAAAAGACACTCACCACCTATGCCGCTCGGAACCCCGCAATTCTTCAATTTCAATTTGTACAATTTCATCACGACCGCAATTTCCGCACCGATGCATCTCTAATAATATCAGACATTCGTGAGAGAGCTTGGATTATCAGTATTAGAGCAGTCGTCTTAAGGGTGAAATCTCGCTGCAATAAGTGCAAGGTTATGAACGCTAAGCCTCAGATGCCGCAAATGGGCCAACTTCCTGCCGCTAGAGTCGCCTTTGATTCAAGACCGTTCACCCATGTGAGCGTAGACTGTTTCGGTCCGATGCTCGTTAAATTCGGAAGAGGAACGGTTAAAAGATATGGAATGATTTTCACCTGCCTCACATTCCGAGCGGTCCAGATTGAACTCCTTAACGACCTGTCATTAGATTAATGCACTATGGCACTCCGTCGCTTTCTAATCAACCGAGTCGTCACGAAGTTTGTTTACAGTGACAATGGGCTGAATTTTGTTGGCACAAAAAATAATTTGGAAAAGGACGTCCCTGGGAGAGGCTTCTTCAATCGATAAAGAAAACAGTTGATTTTGTCTTAAAGGAATTAGTGCCCAGAGAAGATGTCCTTCGGAATGCACTTCCTGAAGCTCAAGGACAGATAAGCCGACGCCCCCTCACACATCGCTAAGATGACCATAACGATCCCAAGCCCTTGGCCCCAAAACTCATGCCGTTTGGTGATGCCGATAAGGATGTTACAGCACCAGGTGTTTTCCATGAAAGCGACGTAAACATCAAGCTGTACAGCCGCAGAGCTCAACACATAATGGCCGAATTTTCTAAGCGGTGGTACGCAGAGTATTTACCCGAGATCACAAGAAGAAGTAATGGCACAAGAATGTGAAATCAGTTGTTGAAGGAAGCGTTGTAGTATTGGTGAAGCCCAACGATATAAGATCATCATGGAAGATGGGTATAGTGGAAAAGGTGTATCCAAGTCCAGATGGAATAGTCAGAGTGACGTGCGGTTGCCTAATGGAGGTATAAAATTAAGAAGATCAGTTGGTCGACTTGCTGTGCTCGATGTTCGGTCTTCACTCTAGCGCTCAGACGGCCCCCGGAGTATTGGAAAGATTAGAGACTGGCAAAACCATATTTGAATTTCAATTAATATTAATTAATACTTCCGTCTCTTTTATTACAAAGAGCACAACGAAGTCTGCACATATGTCAAGTCGGGTTAACCTAAATTAACTTGCCACGCGTTTTCGTATCAAAACCGTGGAAGAAGTTCAAAGAAGACATTGTATATTGTAAGAATAATTTCGTACATACTAGGTATTTCTTTGCTTGGAAATTAACTTTATAAATTTATAGATTCAATTATTTAGAAGGACTGTTAAACTTTAGAATTGTTGTTCGGCTTAGTTATTATCATACAACTCTTCGAGTTTATATTTAGTTCTGAATTTTTATAGGAAATAAAATGGAGCCGCTTTGCTTCTCCGGTACGGGACTAGGGGGTTGAAACTTTTTTTACAGGTAGGGGGGGTGTTTCTATAGAATAAATTTCAAAAGTTACTTGTTCACCCCCTAAATTGTAAAATAAATGTTTTAATTTTTCGGTTTTAACCTCACTTTTGATTTTTTTTCTCCTTAAAATCATCAAAATTGAATGAAAACAAACACTACCGAATAAAACAACACTTCTTATATATACATTTCACTATTTTATGGCAGAGAAATCACTTAATTTAACTTTTTTAATAATTTATAAATGTTTACTTTGACTTGCTTTGACATTACTTGTTTAAGTGATGCCATACGGTATTTTTAAGTGGGAAATTTTTAATTCATAAAAAGCAAGTGGGATTTTTGTCGTTAGATGGAAATACGTACGAATTTACTATAATGTTAGGTAATAGAGTAGTGAAAGTATAAAAATTCATCAGACAAGTGCTTATTTGCAATTAATTTCCGTATGTAACAGCTTTCCGCATGGCCCGCTTCGCGGGGCTCATTATTTTACCCTTTTTTCCGCAGGGTTAAGCTGCTCATGCTAAATATGAAAATAGCAATTAATTTCCGTATGCAACAGCTTTCCGCATGGCCCGCTTCGCGGGGAATCATTATTTTAACCCTTTTTTCCGCAGGGTTAAGCTGCTCATGCTAAATATGAAAGTAGCAATTAATTTCCCTATGCGACAGCTTTCCGCATGGCCCGCTTCGCGGGGCTCATTATTTTACCCCTTTTTC
This sequence comes from Melanostoma mellinum, assembly GCA_914767635.1. NCBI lineage: Eukaryota > Metazoa > Arthropoda > Insecta > Diptera > Syrphidae > Melanostoma > Melanostoma mellinum. The sequence goes on along the minus strand of OU612059.1, from coordinate 119,413,704 downwards.
CGCAGGGTTAAGCTGCTCATGCCAAATATGAAAATAGCAATTAATTTCCGTATGCAACAGCTTTTAATAAAAAAATAAAATGTCTTTAACTTTTTGTGGTTAGAAAATTAAACTTTTTTATGAATTTCTAACCACAAAACTAATAATAGCTTAAAATTCGCGCGAATTTTAAGGTATTATTAGTTTTGTGGTTTGAAAATGAAACTTTTTGTGGTTAGAAATTCATATAAAAAGTTTCATTTTCTAACTACAAAAATCCCACTTGCATTTTATGAATTTTAGAAATTCATAGAAAAAGAAAATACCGTCTGGTATCACTTAAACAAGTAATGTCAAAGCAAGTCAAAGTAAACATTTATAAATTATTAAAAATGTTAAATTAAATGATTTTTCCGCATTAAAATAGTGAAATGTATATGTAAGAACTGTTGTTTTATTCGATAGTGTTTGTTTTCATTCAGTTTTTATGATTTTAAGGAGAAAAAAAAATCAAAAGTGAGGTTAAAAACGAAAAACTAAAACATTTATTATATAATTCAGGGGCTTAACTCACACAAAATGAGTTTTAATATAATCTATTTAGATGCCCCCCAACCTGTAAAAAAAAGTTTCAACCCCCAACTCCCGTACCGGAGAAGCAAAGTTCAGCCAATAAAATCATCATTTAATTCCGAAAGAGGTGCAACAACAGCTGGACAGTTGTCTGGATGTTCTAAGCAAATTTTATAAATACGACTGCAGATCTCTGAATTTTAAAATGTGCAGTCAGATTATAACAGCAAAATATTTTTAAGAAATAAAATGCAATACATACAGGAGGGACAATTTTTTATTGCTTTGTTTATTTTGGAATACACATAAAGAATATAACTATTGACAGTGAAAAAAATTGTTAATTATTATAGACCAAGAGCTGGAAGTAAATTTTTGGAGTGGAGTGATAACCAAAAATAATGCACATGTATGTGTAAATAGACGCACCATTATATCAGATTCAACCATCTGGCAGGTTTCTTTTTCAGCCGGGGGCGGGGGTGGGCGTTCGAAAATGGCAATTTTTCAGATTTTGAGGTCGAAGTGATAACCACATAAATGATACATCAAAAAATCAGAAAAATTCTCCTGATTACAAAAAACTCGGTCCCAGACGATTTGGTTTCAGCCTACTGATTGCCAGACGCATTTTAACACTTTTCAAGTGCATTTTTCAGCTTAAAGCACTAATAACTTTTTTCCTATTACATCTAACCAAGAAAATGGTACGTCAAAAAGTAAGAAAATTTACCCTGATTTGAAAAAAGTGTGTCTTAGACGATTTGGTTTCAGTCTACTGCTTGCCAGACGCACTTTAACATTTTTTTAAACGGATTTTTCAACTTAGGGGCCAGTTATAGCGATCAGGAAAATGAATCAGGAAAAATTTTCAAATGGAATAATAACTATGTTTTCGTTGCAATTGAATAACAAATGTTATACCAATCGATGGCAAATCACTCAAAGAATTTTTTGTGCCCAAAAAAGATATAATAGAACAAATATTTTGTGTTTAATTTGTATTTTTCTATTTTCCTGTTCCAATTCCATCAGGAAAATAGAAAAATACAATTTTACGGCAAAGTATTTGTTCAATTGAACATTTTCTTGACAAAAAAAGTTCTCTGGGCTGTTTACTATTGATTGGTATAACATTTGTTATTCAATTGTAACGAAAACATAGTTATTATTCCATTTGAAAATTTTTCCTGATTCGTTTTCCTGATCGCTATAACTGGCCCCTTAAAGTACTAATAACTTTTTTCTTATCACATGTAACCAAGAAAATGGTACGCCAAAAAATCACAAAAGTTCCCCCGACTACAAAAAAGCGTGTCCAAAAGGATTTGGTTTCAGCCTTCTGCTTGCCAAACGCATTTCAACATTTTTCAAATGCATTTTTCAATTTAGCTGATAACTTTTTTCTTATCACATTTAACCAAGAAAGTGGTACGCCAAAACATCAGAAAAATTCCCCTAATTACAAAAAACTCGGTCTCAGAAGATTTGGTTTCAGCCTTATGCTTGCCAGACGCATTTTAACATTTTCAAGTGCATTTTCAGATGAAAGCACTAATAACTTTTTTCCTATTACATATAACCAAGAAAGTGGTACGCCAAAAAATAAGAAAAGTTGCCCTGATTTCAAAAAAGTGTGTCCCCCCCCGGCTGAAAAAGAAACCTGCCAGACGGTTGAATCTGATATAATGGTACGTCTATCTACACATACATGTGCATTATTTTTGAATATCACTCCACTCCAAAAATTTGCTTCCAGCTCTTAGACTATTATTCATTCAAAATCAAGTGGATTCCAATTTAAATTTTTTTTTTATCGGAAAAGATTCAAGTAGATAAAAATAATAAGTTAAAATATTCAGGAAATCAATCCCGAGAATCGTGGGACTTTGCGATTCTCATCCGGGGATTTTCGCGACCGAAAAAATACTCGAGATCCCGAGTCCCGGGATTGCAATCTTAGTCTGTAATACTAGTTATGTAATCACTATTGTTTTCAGATAGTCATACGATTGTGTATTAGTGACTCGGTGTGTAAAGGAAGACCCAAATCACCATTACGCTCTTTCGCCTCGTACATAAGCTATTTCAGAAATTAAACTACATACAGATATATGATTAAATGCAACATGGTAAAAATGTAATCTATAATAAGTCACACATAAGCTGTATATAATGAACGTAATCTCCTTATCACCGTCCCATAAAAACAGTATTTGATCTTTGTACAGTTTCAGAGCAAATCTATTAAAAAAAAACTATCCAAAAAGAAAACTGAGGTTATACTCATTTTAACTTCTAGACTAAATTAAAGGGCAATAGAAATGGACATCGAACTTACCCTGGTTGGAAATTAGTCACTTGAACAATTTCAATGAAAATGAACAATTCTCTTGCACTTCTGAAAAATCGAAACCCTTCCCTGTTGGCCTAATCGTGCGAAAAATGAACTTTTAAAATTAGCAAAGGGTATACGAAACCACGTTATAACAATAGAGAGCCGCACTTACAATTGAATATAAAAACTAGTTTACTTATACCACAGAAGGGTTATAATAAGAGGCCAAACCACACAAATAGATCTCTTGGAATAGAAACAGGAGGGAAAACCACACACACCACGAAATCTGCCCTCGAACTGACTTCACAAACACCACTTTATTTTCGGACTACGAAATAAAGCGGCGTTAGTAAATTCACTAAATACGTGCATCACAGATGGATCTCGAGTTACAAAAACAACAAAAGGCGTGTTTTTTTTTAAGCTAGTATATAGTACAGCATTCGAGTTAAAAAAAAACGATCTGTCCACAGTATTTTCAGTTCTATTTTCAGCAACAAGATGGAGCTCAACGTCAAAGCTTGTTCCTACTTTTCAAAGCTCTCTGTGAAATTCAAGATGAAACAAAATCAAATTCATACCAAGTTTGTTTCGTTAATTGTTCTATCAAATGAATAACGATACAAAGCCAGGTATGAATTTGTATTTTTTTTCTTATTTTCCATACATCAGATTCTCTCTTACAGCTCTTTTTTACTATTTTTGGAGACATCGTCCAGCAGTGAAGAAAGCTCAATGTCAAAGTCAGCTGTTTTGTTGATTCGGGTATGTTCGGGGAGTATGTAAAAAGATATTAAAAACCAATCTTTGATGAGATTTTCCATTGGCAAACAGAATCAATTTATTTTTTATCCAAACCTGTGGTAAAGCAATTTTACAATATTGACCAGTCTTTTCGATAGGTTTAGAAAGAAAATAAGTTGATTCTGTTTACAAAACCGTGACATTGAACTATAATATTACCGCACAAACAAACACAACCCAAATTAAATTAAGTTGAAACACGTACTGCTAGTCCCAAACTTGAATTTCTATTGAAGAATGTTTAATTTTCATACATATTTCTCTCCCTTTTGACCATTTTTTACTGCTTCGTTTAATTTGTTCTTTTCTTGCATTGGGCTATATTTTTTAGTTCCATGAGAAAAACTATTAGCTTCAGCAAAAAAGAACTAGTGCAAAATCCTGTATTATATACACCACCAGGTAAGAAACAGGACGAAAATTCAATATGAATATAGTTTTTATTTCTTTAATTTTTAATCGAGAGAAAAAATTTCTTTGCAAATACCACATTTTTTTTGAACACGTCCTTTCGAAAAAGCTTTGATGAACTGAAATCATTGGTGGTGCCATCTTATTTTCAAAGCTGGAAACTATCACTCCACAGCAATGCCATCCCTGTTTTCACTGTGGAAAATTACGACAGTAAAATGATTTGTTGTTGTTCCCCAAGGGAAATTTTTACTGTACTATATACTAGCATAAAAAAAAACACGCCTAAAGTAAGCAAATGGAAGTTGCGGGCAAGAGAAGTAATGGTTTTCCCTCTTGCTCTTTATTCCTCTAACATTCGATCTCAACCTAAGAGAATTTAATGCTATGTCCGCACCTGAAGTTAACCTGGGTTTCGTTCCAGGATGGTTTGAGTTAACCAAGTAGCGTCCACATATGTAAAAAAGTTTTGAGTTTATCTATTCGTCTTAAGTAAAAAAGAGACAGATATAAAGTGTGAGCAGAACGTCAACGACGTATGAGAGAATTCATTCTCTCTCCACTAAGTTCCACTCTCTTAAATGTCAAACTCAATGGAATATTGGAAATAGTGCATTCAGCGCACTTGGTTTCGAGTAGGTTATCTCGAAACCCAGTGACTAAAAAGGTTTCATTTTGTATGGCAAACCACCTGGTTATCATGTTGGTTTGGGATTGTTTTGAGATAACCAAGTTTAACTCTCAGGTGCGGACATAGCATAAAGAACAAGAGGGAAAACCACACTTCCCCATTGATACCACCCCACAAGCTGGTGCACGCACTCATTAACAAAATTTCACTAATCCCACTTTATATTCGGATCTCAACACTGGGCTTACACAAAATTTCACTAGCCCACTTTGTATTCGGATTCATACACTGGGCTTACACAAAATTGTACCAGGGGCTAGATTCCGCAAGAGTGAGTATAAAAATCTCACACTCACGGCCCTCTGAAAACTCACGCTCTGAAAGACCGTGAATAAATTTGAAAGATAGTGTACACGTCTTCTGTCAAAAAAAACTCACCTTCACCCTTGCGGAACTCAGATTAGAGAGTGTGCACAATTTTTCGTGTACACAATAAAAATTCACTCTTGTGGAATCTAGCCCCAGTACCATTGACTTATTATAAATGGACTGCTAGTTGAGTGTAATCTCCATATAAGACTGGCAAAGATTTTGAGGCCAAGCGACACTAGCCCTCTTGGTGCACCATTTACGGCCATTTACGGCAACATTACAATTTGTTCCCAAGAATTAGGTGCCATCTACAAGACCAACTTATATTTTTCTCTTTTTAACTAATTAAAGAAAGAGACATACATGTGTTAGTTTAGTTCTAGATTCGACAACCAGTTGAACCCTAATGCAGCACTGTCGCTTATCGCTGGCTTCACTTTTAAGGAGCCAACTAGCAGTCCATATATAATATGTCAATGCCCAGTACTACTTTATTCTCGTCTGGGAACCGGTTTTTGTTTTTTTTTTACTTTTAGGCCGTGTCCGAATTGGGTTAAAATGTGGGTTGAAACTTGACGTCTGGTTAAATTTTGACACTAGCGTGGTAAATAAAATGTGTTAAAAATTATCCAGCTCCAGACCAGGTTAAATTTTGACACAAGTGGTTAAATTTTGACGTTTCTCAAGAAAGAAACTAGTGAGCAGCTAGTGAGAACTAGTGTTCGCAGACTTCATTAACAAGCAATACACAAAAGGATTTGTTCCTAATGATGAAGGGATATAATTGATGCAAAACCTACAAAAGTAAATGAATTTAAAGTTATTCTATTTCATTTGAGCCAAATTTGTATTTTAATACATTTCAAGCTGGATTTTGTCTTAAATATTTATGTTTTGGAATAACGATACACAAAAAAGGATAGGGAAATTTCTTAAATCTAGGGGGAATTTTTACTAAATATCCCATTTAACCCATTTAATTTTAACCCAGTTCGGACAGCAAAAATTAAAAGTTGATCCCATTTTAACCAGACGTCAAAATTTAAACAGTGGTAGAAGATTTGAACCCAATTCGGACACGGCCTTAGTCACCTTAAGGCTACGTCTGGCAGAATTTTTGGAATTAAAGGCGTGTTTTTTTTTATGCTAGTATATAGTACAGTTAAAATTTCCCTTGGGGAACAACAACAAATCATTTTATTAGGCGTGTTTTTTTTTATGCTAGTATATAGTACAGTAAAAATTTCCCTTGGGGAACAACAACAAATCATTTTACTGTCGTAATTTTCCACAGTGAAAACAGGGATGGCATTGCTGTGGATTGATAGTTTCCAGCTTTGAAAATAAGATGGCACCACCAATGATTTCAGTTCATCAAAGCTTTTTCGAAAGGACGTGTTCAAAAAAAATGTGGTATTTGCAAAGAAATTTTTTCTCTCGATTAAAAATTAAAGAAATAAAAACTATATTCATATTGAATTTTCGCCCTGTTTCTTACCTGGTGGTGTATTTAATACAGGATTTTGCACTAGTTCTTTTTTGCTGAAGCTAATAGCTTTTCTCATGGAATTATTTGACTAAAGGGAAAAATATATGTATAAAAATTAAACATTCTTCAAAAGAAATTCAAGTTTGGGACTAGCAGTACGTGTTTCAACTTAATTTAATGTGGGTTGTGTTTATTTGTGCGGTGATATTAAAGTTCAATTTCACGGTTTTGTAAATAGAATCAACTTATTTTCTTTCTAAACCTATCGAAAAGACTCAATCTCATCAGAGATTGGTTTTTAATATCTTTTTACATACTCCCCGAACGTACCCGAAAGTTTTTTTCAACAAAACAGCTGACTTTGACATAGAGCTTTCTTCACTACTGGACGATGCCTCCAAAAATAGTAAAAAAGAGCGGTAAGAGAGAATCTGATGTATGGAAAATAAAAAAAAAATACAAATTCATATTTGGCTTTGTATCGTTATTCATTTGATAGAACAATTAACGAAACAAACCTGGTATGAATTTGATTTTTTTTCATCTTGATGAGCTTTGAAAATAGCAACAAGCTTTGACGTTGAGCTCCATCTTGTTGCTGAAAATAGAACTGAAAATACTGTGGACAGATCGTTTTTTTTTAACTCGAATGCTGTACTATATACTAGCTTAAAAAAAACACGCCTAATGTCGATTTCCTTTGTGGCAGCTCTGGTTACCATATTGTTGGTTGTGTGTCATAAATACTCCTTTAATTTTCTCTATTTTTTACAATTTCTACTGTGATTTATTTGTGTCTCATAGTTTATTTGTGTGCTTTGAAGTCCATATTCTTAGTTGACAACAGTGTATACAGTGAAATGGTGTTAAATATCTTAATTTTTGCCAATTAATTGTGCTTTGGTAAGCGGTGTAGTTCTCTCGTTCAAAAAAAAAAAAAAAAAATCCGTTACCTTAATTGAGTGATAATTCAAGTGCAAGTCTCTTGAGCACTTTACGTTGCTTGAATTATCATAATTACTGCATGAAAGCTTTTTTTTGTGTTTTATAATCCTAGTTTTTGTGTTTAAATTATTATTTTTGTATTGCAAATTTTAAATTGCTCCACGGCGTAGTTGGTTAGAGCGAAGATAGTTGAGTAAAGCATCAGGTTCAAATCTCGTACTATCCAAGCAATCATTTTTTTTTTTTTTTTTTTTTCTTTAATTAAAACTAAACTTTTATTTTCAATCTCTCCGTTTTTCTTTTTCTTTTTTTACTTTTTTTTAAATTCTTTAATTAAAATGGAATGCTCAGCGGTGAAATGTCTGGACTCTTCTCCTAATGCATGCCTTTTTGCATGTTACGGCCCTTGTGGGAAGTTTTACCATGCTAAATGCGTTGGGTCAACCACCTTATTTATAGAAAAGGTTGACGCATCAAAAATTGCAGTATGGTTCTGTCCTGATTGCAGGAAAATCTCTCTATCCCAACTTGCATTTAGAATGTCGTCATTTAAGACTGATATTACCAAAATCAAGAAAGGATTAGATGAACTCTGTAATAATTTTAATGATGCGGTTTCAAACCTTAATAACTTTTCAGCCCCCAAATTTTCGGTTGACATATCAACCTCAACTAATGATTTGGAAGAGCCGCATACTCCTCTGCCTAATGTCTCATCAAAAACAAGCAACATATTGGTGCAGTCTACTTCAGATATTTCTAAGCCTAACGGCTCGCGTACACTAAATCAGACATCGTCCGAATTATAATCGGCCGTTGTCGGCCGAACTCTGACGTTCGAACCAAACATGTGTTAAACAAAGAGAGCACGTACACCACTACAACCGACAACGTCAGATGTCGTCCGATGTCGTCCGACTTCATCCGATCAACAGACAAATCCGAACTTGTTTGGATTTATCGGACGTCGGACGTCAGTTTGCCTATAAAAGTACACAACGGAAAGTGAAAAAAGTTAGTAAATTTCGTTTTTAGTAGGACACCACTGTGGAATGAGTTTTCTAAGACGTATAATAATATAGATGTCACTAAAAATCTCTGGAAAAATGTTTCAATTGAACTGAAATAAATAAATTCAATAACAGGCTGTCTGTCAGCTATCGTCAGAGAACGGCAGCAGTGTATGCAGACGAACGTCCGAGATTGTCGTCCGAACAGTTCCGATCCGATATCGGCCGATAAATCGGATTCAGTGTACGCGAGCCGTAATAAGTCTAAAAAGAAAAAGCAAGATACTCACTCTTCTGAAAAACGGTTAGGTCCTAGGCATTGACATAATAGATATGGACTGCCAGTACCCAACTTCACGTCGGTCCCACTTGATGCCCAGCGCCTGTGAAAGGATAGCGGCATTTGAGGGTACTAAGATTTGACATTACACTGTCATCTCTTTGTCACCTTTTTTCATTAAAAAAAATTATTTTCTTTTGCAGTAACACCCACAAATCCGAACGATAATCCGAAATGGTAATGTTTGTTTTTTATGTTAAGTACACGACAAAACCTAGTCCTAAACTCAATAGCGACTTTAATAGTTGGCTTTATTTTAAACTAATACGAAAGATTCTTTTTTAGATAACGTGCTTTGAACGAGCCACTGATCTGGAACTTCTTTATTTACAAGAACAAGACGTTGCTTCATTGTCGTCTGCAGTTAATGCAATTATCCATGCAACTCCGCAGGAGGATCATATTTTTTTTAGAATAAAACTGGAATTAAGAAATCTTAAGATATTTTATTTATTGTAAGTATAACTTAATTCTAATATTATAAATTCTTATTCGATATAATACTACAGGGAAATTTAAAGTGTGCAATTGAAAATTCAAAAGCTGAAGATGGACCAGCATATTTTAGAGGTGACACACAAATGGAAATCGAGGCAAGTATTTTCTTTGAATATTTTAATACAAACACATTTTCATTTCCACTATTTTCTTCAATAGAGAAAGCAGTATCTGGAAAATGCAGTCAAAAACATAACCGTAGATGTAATTGGCGAAATGGAAAAAGCTATACACATTTTACAAATGAAAGACTCACCAGTAAAAAATAAAATAGAGATCCTAAATAGAGTTCGAAATCTTGCAGGAAACATAGATTTTGTAAACAATTTTATACAAATCGATCGTAATGCTGATGTCCGAAAAAATGCCAACGAGGCTGTAACGAAGCATTTGTGGCTTCGTCACATGCTTGAAGTATGCAATGGTAAATTGCTTAGCACCTCCCTCTAGTGACCGAAATCAACATATCATCCGAGCCACCAACCACCGACAAGTCACCATACAAACCGAAAGCCGAGGCACGCACCCATAATGTTGATACTGAGGTATACCACAGTATGGTAGGCTGTGCTTTAGCCAACAACAACTATGCAGCAGCTGTATACCTGGCAAAGTACACACAGCAGAGATAAATGGAAAGGGGAAATAGCGATTGGCAAACAACAATGTACATTGCTTATGGGCTGCACACTACATTGCAGCGATGAACGCACATATGGTTCGGCTGTGATGAGATAAGCAAATTGTTGTTCGTGTTAAGCAGCAGCATGGCAATCTCACCGTGTAGTTTTTTTTATATGGAGTGCGCATAGCACACAGAACGAAAACGAGTATAAATAGGGCAGCCAAATGATGGAAAATCGTCATTCCGCCGGCACAGTCCAACAGTGCAAGTCGTCTCCAGGAAAAGGTAACCAGCAAGGTAAAAAGGTAAAATCTTTTTAAAATATAATATTTATTAAGTATTGTGCCACCAGGGGCAGAGAATAATACCTGTTTGATCCGACCGGCCATAGCTTGAGTTTCTACCCTACCAAGGCCCTCGTGGTGCTTGTCGTTTCTACCCTACCAAGGCCCTCGTGGTGCTTGTCGTTTCTACCCTACCAAGGCCCTCGTGGTGCTTGTCGTTTCTACCCCACCAAGGCCCTCGTGGTGCTTGTCGTTTCTACCCTACCAAGGCCCTCGTGGTGCTTGTCGTTTCTGCCCTACCAAGGCCCTCGTGGTGCTTGTCGTTTCTACCCTACCAAGGCCCTCGTGGTGCTTGTCGTTTCTACCCTACCAAGGCCCTCGTGGTGCTTGTCGTTTCTACCCCACCAAGGCCCTCGTGGTGCTTGTCGTTTCTACCCTACCAAGGCCCTCGTGGTGCTTGTCGTTTCTACCCTACCAAGGCCCTCGTGGTGCTTGTCGTTTCTACCCTACCAAGGCCCTCGTGGTGCTTGTCGTTTCTACCCTACCAAGGCCCTCGTGGTGCTTGTCGTTTCTACCCTACCAAGGCCCTCGTGGCGCTTGTCGTTTCTACCCCCGCAAGGCCTTCGGGTGCTTGTTAACGCGGCTACCTATAGGGTGTATTGCCACGTTTGCCGTGCCACTGGTGGCCGAATAAATAACCAGAATTAACACGAATTTGTTCCTCTTTTCCTAGGTGATGAGAATACCAGAGTGACGAACCACTATACGGAATTCACTTGAGCCGCCCCGAATTCTAAGATACCAGAATACGACACCTTAGGAGGTACCAACTTTATCGAACGCCAGTGAAACCATATATATATACAAAAATATATTTATCCTGTAAACAAACCATTGTAATTTGTAACACATCCTTTAAAGACAGTTCTATTAAAGAGAGTTTCCGACCATTGTAAATTTTTCTTGTGTTTATTTTACTTACCCTGGCCAGCCGCGAGTTTTACCCCGGCTGGAAACAAAAACACATCACAATTTGGCGCCCGAGCAGGGACTAATAAGGTCCACCCCGTGAAACGAAAGAAACTCTCTTTAGAACTATAAACCGACGTACCGAAAAGGGAAAAACCAGACATGTCCGACTCAGAAGATAATTTTGACGTGTTCGCGAGTATAGGAGCGATTTACTTGCTCAGTAAAACCGAACTCGTCACTCGCATGCAACAACAAGGGCTGGACACAGAAGGCACATTGTCCGTGCTACGAGCCCGATTTAGTTCCTACATTAAGGGTGCTAGACGTAGAAAGTCCACACAGAATTTCTGCGAAGATTTGGAGAGGGCCGCAACGGAAAGAGAATTCAAACCGACTTGCGAGACCGGAAGCGAAACCGAGCCGAAATCACCCGTATACACAGAAATCTCTTTCCAGGTACCCTCTTACGCACCGCCGCCTGCCGAAAACGTACAGCCTAGGCCGCGCAATGAACCCGACCCCGACGAGGCCAGCACATCACCTGCAATTGGTGCAGCGTCGACCAGGTCCAGCCTCCGCCCGACCGGACGTTTCATACTCAGCTATGAAGCAGAGCTGATGAACAACGTACGGAAGTGGGGGTTGAGGTTTGATTCATCGGGGAACGCGGTTGAATTTCTAGACCGTCTTGAGGAATTGATGGCATGTTACGATATTCGTTCCGATGATATAGTTAAGGCCGTCCCGGAGATATTACGAGGCACGGCGTTAGAATGGTTCCGCATTAACAAGGAACATATAAAGACATGGACTCAGTTCCGCACAGCTTTCTTGGACCATTTCCTACCGGCTAGATACCTTTGTAAGCTAGAGGAGGAAATACTACGCAAGAAACAAGGACCCCGCGAGAAAGCCAAAGACTACATACAGGCGACTCAGTATTTGATCTACCGGCATCCTCGGATGAATATAGAGGATAGCGTCGACCGGATTTATGATAGTCTGCGGCCTGAGTACCATCTATATATAAAGCGCCGCGACTTCGAGACGTTGGGTGAATTAATGAAACTAGCGGAGGAATACGAATATATAAGAGGCGAAGACCGAACTTCCCGACCCATACCGCCCCGTACCGCTCCTGCACCTAACCGATTTACCTTCTCAAACCAACCAGTAACCGACCGCCGAGCAGTGTTGCCCCCACCACGACCGAATTTCAATCGCACCGACCCGACGCAGCTCCCACCACGAAGCAACCAATACGATAGAAGCCGTACCGATCAGCTTCAATTACTATCGCACGCTAACCAGTACAACCGGAGTACTCATTGCTGGAGCTGCAAACAGCGGGGTCATACTAGGAGTAAATGCCGAAGACCGTTCCGTCTATTTTGCTCCTACTGCGGAGAAGATGGACAATTATCGAGGGACTGTGGTTGCCATCAGCAGAGAGTTGCAGTAATGAACAGCCAGTTCCCTAGGCCCAAATACCAGCGTCTCAGGTACGCTAAATCTACCGCTTCATGCACGCCGCCACCACCGATTCCAACGCAGCCAAGAGAACCATTTAACCTAAACGATCTGTCGATTATGTGTAGTCCCATGTACGATGGGACAGACCGACACACCAGACAAGTGGAACTTAACGCCGCCCAGTATCCCGAATATAGAATATCCGACAACCTAACTACCAGGAGTTTCACTGCCCAGCCACGGAGAAAGCGACAAACGATGCCTAGAAGGGTCGTTTCTTCCATCCGCACCACTACCTTTCTGCCTGAGCTGCCGACTACCAGTAACATGCAATCCGAGACCAGTGTAGACCAGACAACGTGGAGTAACCTTAAAAAGCGTTTGACTCACGCTCCTCACAAAATAGTAAACCACTCCACCGCCGCCAGCACCAGCCAGAACACCGCAGGAAAGGTACGTTTCAGCCGAACCATCGCCGCCGCAGCCAGCAAGAATGTTAACATGACCACCAGCCGAGTACCTAATGACAACACACCGAACCGTGACTTGCCTAGAAGTCTAATCCGCCGAGTAAAAACCACCGCCGCCGTCCTACCAGAAACAAGCCGAACAACCATCCAACCAGCAACAAAATTAGGCACATCCAAAGAACCGAACATTTCCATTTCTGCCAGCCCACGCTGTGAGGATAAATGGCCAGGAGTAATCAGAGAATTGAACTTAGAATCAACGTTATCGGTCAATTCAGGCGAGAAGAAGCGAAGATGGAAACAAACGCCCAGGGGTAGAGTGAAGGAAGACCCGTTCTTGGGAGTCGATGTACGTAAACATCACCTCTACCGGCCGAGAAGACGCCACCAACGTTTTTTGGTTTATCGAAGAAGTGGATTAATCGATTGCCGAGTGAGCAGAAGAGAAGCGGTTCTGCTTCACAATCCGACCGGCCAAACGAAAAAGGTTATTTTTGACTCATAAGCCGACAGGAGTAAAATTTTTTTTTGTTGTTGTCGTTAATATTTAAAACATTTTTTTTTTTTTTTAAATTACCGAGTTACAGACGGGAAGGATCCCGTCTCCGAAAAGGGGGGGATATGTAACGAAGCATTTGTGGCTTCGTCACATGCTTGAAGTATGCAATGGTAAATTGCTTAGCACCTCCCTCTAGTGACCGAAATCAACATATCATCCGAGCCACCAACCACCGACAAATCACCATACAAACCGAAAGCCGAGGCACGCACCCATAATATTGATACTGAGGTATACCACAGTATGGTAGGCTGTGCTTTAGCCAACAACAACTACGCAGCAGCTGTATACATGGCAAAGTACACACAGCAGAGATAAATGGAAAGGGGAAATAGCGATTGGCAAACAACAATGTACATTGCTTATGGGCTGCACACTACATTGCAGCGATGAACGCACATAAATGGTTCGGCTGTGATGAGATAAGCAAATTGTTGTTCGTGTTAAGCAGCAGCATGGCAATCTCACCGTGTAGTTTTTTTTATATGGAGTGCGCATAGCACACAGAACGAAAACGAGTATAAATAGGGCAGCCAAATGATGGAAAATCGTCATTCCGCCGGCACAGTCCAACAGTGCAAGTCGTCTCCAGGAAAAGGTAACCAGCAAGGTAAAAAGGTAAAATCTTTTTAAAATATAATATTTATTAAGTATTGTGCCACCAGGGGCAGAGAATAATACCTGTTTGATCCGACCGGCCATAGCTTGAGTTTCTACCCTACCAAGGCCCTCGTGGTGCTTGTCGTTTCTACCCTACCAAGGCCCTCGTGGTGCTTGTCGTTTCTACCCTACCAAGGCCCTCGTGGTGCTTGTCGTTTCTACCCTACCAAGGCCCTCGTGGTGCTTGTCGTTTCTACCCTACCAAGGCCCTCGTGGTGCTTGTCGTTTCTACCCTACCAAGGCCCTCGTGGTGCTTGTCGTTTCTACCCCACCAAGGCCCTCGTGGTGCTTGTCGTTTCTACCCTACCAAGGCCCTCGTGGTGCTTGTCGTTTCTACCCTACCAAGGCCCTCGTGGTGCTTGTCGTTTCTACCCTACCAAGGCCCTCGTGGTGCTTGTCGTTTCTACCCTACCAAGGCCCTCGTGGTGCTTGTCGTTTCTACCCCACCAAGGCCCTCGTGGTGCTTGTCGTTTCTACCCTACCAAGGCCCTCGTGGTGCTTGTCGTTTCTACCCTACCAAGGCCCTCGTGGTGCTTGTCGTTTCTACCCTACCAAGGCCCTCGTGGTGCTTGTCGTTTCTACCCTACCAAGGCCCTCGTGGTGCTTGTCGTTTCTACCCTACCAAGGCCCTCGTGGTGCTTGTCGTTTCTACCCCGCAAGGCCTTCGGGTGCTTGTTAACGCGGCTGCCTATAGGGTGTATTGCCACGTTTGCCGTGCCACTGGTGGCCGAATAAATAACCAGAATTAACACGAATTTGTTCCTCTTTTCCTAGGTGATGAGAATACCAGAGTGACGAACCACTATACGGAATTCACTTGAGCCGCCCCGAATTCTAAGATACCAGAATACGACACCTTAGGAGGTACCAACTTTATCGAACGCCAGTGAAACCATATATATATACAAAAATATATTTATCCTGTAAACAAACCATTGTAATTTGTAACACATCCTTTAAAGACAGTTCTATTAAAGAGAGTTTCCGACCATTGTAAATTTTTCTTGTGTTTATTTTACTTACCCTGGCCAGCCGCGAGTTTTACCCCGGCTGGAAACAAAAACACATCACAAGGCTGAACTTGGCATTATGATTCACCTTGGCTTTGAAGCTCAAAGGATTTGAGTATTTGAATCTAGTTTTCCAATCGTTGGTAGAGATGGAGTATATTTTGGAAGAGAATGAAGGCAGTGCATTTATTCAACATTTGTTGTTGAAGGTAAGCCTTTCAACGAGAGAAATATGAGGGTAACATCTTGAGATGATTGTTTTTTTTTCAGATTGGTGATCCCAAGGACACAGTTCGTAATGGTGTTCGTACACTTCTTCGGCAAATTGTACTTGTCTATCCATTTACAAAAGTATTCATCTATGTAATGGATGGCCTTAAGTCGAAGAATGCTCGTCAAAGGACTGAATGTTTGGACGAATTAGGTTTTTTCATTGAGACCTACGGCTTGTCGCATTGTCAACCTACACAACAAGTTTCGCTAAAGGAGGTTGCCAGACATATTTCCGATCGCTGAAATTGAAAAGGATTGGGTGCGTGGTGATCAAATAGACCAATCGGATCCGGCACGCGTTGATATTTCTTTATTGTATGAACCCATTAACATAATTCCAACCCGTGATGGTATCAGGTATCCTCAAGATAAATTCGAACAGCTAATATCGAGATATCGATACATGCAACCATCAGTGCCAACTTCAACTGGCCAAGCGTACAACTTGAGTCCACAACAACAACAACCTGTAAAGTATCCACCACAGCGAATATCTGCAAATAATTCTCCAAAGTAAGTAATGGGATGTGAATTTTGTGATTTGAATAATGACATTTTTTTTTAATGTAGTTTGGATGATGTATTATCTAAACTTGACCCTAATCTTGTCAAGGTCATCAAATCAATAGACAATCCGGATTCAAGAACAGCTCGTGCAGCATTAAATGAAATAACCGATATCATTGAATCTCCAGAAAAAACAAGCTGGCAAATTGAAATGGATGAACTAGAACAGCTATTAAATCTCAGGTTTACTTCAAATCAAGAAACTTGTGTCGATATCGACTTTGCACTACAACACAATACGTCTTTGAACAACGCCCACAATGGTGTAGACGAAATGATACCAAAAGGAACTAACATACTAGGCAGTCTTATCAATCAGCATGAAACTTTAAAACGAGCCCATAAACGTATTCTGGCTTTTGGCAGTACCTTGGGACTCTCGAACCACACGATGAAACTTATTGAACGGTGTTTCGTCAAAGAGAAGTATGTTATGATTGGCGGGATGATAACAACTCTTCTAGTAATAATGATAGTGATTTATTTTATTGTTTTTTGAGATATAAATATAAGTGAGGCGTATCAATGTGACTTATTCCAAGAGTTATAGTAATATACATAGATGTTTTTACATTTTATTCTTAACGATGTTTGTCTTTTTTAATTATTCTTGCTACCTTTGATGCTGAATTCGAATTGCTGAAATCAAGCGCTTCCACTAGGCGTGTTGCTGGGTCTTTGTTACTTTCGTCTCTGATAGGTGCGGTAGTACCCCCTTCTACTGAAATACAAACTGTCTTAATTAAAGTAACCAAAATGTATTGCGCAACCTACCATCGTTTTCATCTTATCCGGAGTTTTGTATGGATGTGGTTCCATCTTCCATCATGCGTACCGCAAAACGTTTTCGTTCTTCGTTGTGCGTCCATATGTAATATCCTCTTTGCATAGACCAAAGTCGGCAATTTTAATATGACCATCCTTGTCCAATAGAAGAGTGCAGGTAATCCAAGGCTGAAATTATTTCGGCTCCATAAAATCGAGTACGTTCCTCTGTAAAAACACGTCACGACTTAGATGGAAGAAGAGTTCACCGCCATTCACGTACTGCATCACGAAGCAGAGGCGATCATTGGGTTGAAATGAATAATTTTAATGACTGAAAAAATCAAAAGATCCAAGCAGAGAATAAGAATAAGATAAATCAAAGTTATTTTTGCTCCTTACAATTAAAAACGGATGATTTGTTGTTTGTAGAACTCTACTCTCGGTGAGAGTGTGTGCTACTTCGTCCTTTTGTATGATGACTTCCTTTTTGAGATTTTTAATCGCATAGAGCTTCACTGTCGACTTTTCACAACAGAGGATTACTTTTCCGAACGTACTCTTGCTTAGAACTTTCAAGAACTCAAAGTTTTCCAGTGTCTGTGGATGGGATGAATATGAATTGGATGTGCATAATTTGTTGACCAATTAAATTTTAAAACAAAAAACAATTACTGCTCAGTTATTTGTAAACACATTCACATCAACTGCGACCGGGTGGAGATGGTAGAATCTGAGGATAAGTTCTTGGCCAATGTGCAGAAGCTTTGCGTTCGTGTTTCCTATTGTGTCGCTTCATGCTTCAGCTTTTGAAATAAATAAATGGTAAGATTTTGAAAATACGAACTAGCCTTAAACGCCTTGGGACAAAACTCGCATTTGTAGTTCCATTCACTTTTGTGAATCCGACGACGTATTAGAAGAGAATATTTATTTAATAAAAATGATTTGCCGCAGAACTCACACTGAAAGTTTTTTTCATCCGAATGGTAGCACGTCAACAGTATTGACATAAGATGACAAAAACAGAGCGTCGTCTGTTGTTAAGTGGTAACTTTTCTCGTAACTTCTCGGAAAACAATAGATGGCCATAGCGGAAAATCACGATTATTTTGCCACTATCCTTTCAGAGGCGCAAAGTCGCGGGGACCGCTTTGCTTTTAGTGTTTTGTATGGATATGACGTTTCACTAGCAGTCCATATCTATTACGTCAATGGTCTTAGGAGCTGTGTTGGTCCTACAAATAATAACAATGAAACGACAACTGTCGATTTAGCTGTTGTTTCTAGTAGGCCTTCTAGTGTTGATAATCAAATTACCGAACTACCTCATATCCCCAAACAAGTAGAATCAGTTCCCGAAACCATTAATGTGAATTATCCTCCTATTGAACCATTTCCAATTCCCAAACAAGTAGAATCAGTTCCCAAGCCTAAACAAATTTTTGTATCCCGCCTTAAGCCTGATTTAAGGTTCTCCCAAACCAAAGCGTTTTTGTCGTCGCGGCAGCGGCATTTGCAGTTGTCAAAATCAAATTACACAGCGGCATATGAGAGTACCCACACCAACGCGGCGAAGAGCAGCGACAGTCCCATACGTGCAGCGTTTTTTGTCGCTGTCGATGTTTTTTTTTCTCTCTTATGTCAATTGTCATTTGTCAAACTCGTTTTGCGAATTTCTTTAACAATAATTTCTATTACATCCAATTTATTTTCATAAAATCCTATAAAAATCACAATATTACCACAAAAGCAATATATGATTGTTGGATGTAATCAAATAGATTAGTTATTCAAAAAAAAATTCGGAGGAAAAAGCTAATTATTTCCAAGAACCAATCAAACAACAATGCATAGATTATTCTCTACAAAGCATATTCAACTTTCAATCTACAAAGCGCATGGACCCTATAGTAGAAATAGCAAGAAAACATTTCTGGAAAATGCAACAAAATGGAGCAAAACATCAGGGGCCGAATTACGGCACACGCTATCGAATAAGTCGTATCGGAATTATGGGAATTTGGTATTACCGCTCACGATATCGAGTCATCTAGTACCACAATTCGGCATTGTCTCATCAGTTATCGATCGGAATTTCATTCGATGCATAAAGTGCTCTCTAATTCATACATGAAAGACTATCGAAACCATCTATTTATCAATATTTCATTTAATAACACCATCCGAGTGTATTTTATGTTTAAATTTTCCGAAATTCTTACTAAATATTGTCTTTTTTTTACAAAGGCATGAATTTTACCTACCAAAAAATAATGAAATAAGTATAAAGAGACACCAGCGACATCTATGAATTAATAGAAACTCGAAATTTACTAGTGAATATTCGATGATACTAGTACAATTTTAAAGAGCAATACGATACGAGAGGTCACGTATGCTGTAATTCCAAAATGGTTACTCACTCACTCGATCTCTAATGCCACTCACTCACTCGATATCGTGAGCTGTAATTCGGCCCCAGGTAAGATATTGATGGCAATTTTCTTAGAGAATATACCAAATTTGCTTTTATTGGCGAATTCGAATTCAATGTTACTTTGGAAGGCCAGGAGAACGGAGTAAAAAGCGTTAGTTGGTCAAAGTCTGGTTCACTACTTGCCACATGCGACGTTTGGATTTGGGAAGTTGCTGGCGATGATGAATTCGAATATGCTACAGCAAGTATTCGTTTAGAATAACCAAAAATATTATTGCTTTTCAGATGTGTGCGTCCATTTGGCGTGTCTCTGCTCATTTGCGGGTGGGACTCTGATAGACCATACCTGTTGCAGTGTGATCCATCAGGAGCATATTTTGCATGGAAGGCAACAGCTATGGGAAAGAATTCTATAAACGGAAAGGCCTTCTTAGAAAAGAGGTAATCAAAAAATTAATTTTTCCAGTACGAAGTAGCAATTTCGTCTTTTCATCTCGCTCTTATTGCTGCCCAGCTGTGGTTTGCAAGTTCTGATTCCCATCCTACGCCTTGTCTATAAACCGGCTTTTTATACTTTGAGGATTCTCTTCGGAGCACTGTTTCGTTATGCTGCCATCTGATTTCCTCAGGTTTATTTAGTTCCATTTTCTTTGATGTAGTTTTTCTTTCAATGTACCTATTAGCTTATAGAATGGGAATTCCATTGAATTTCAATTTCCTAATAGTTTTTTTTTAAATTTTTTTTATTGCTTGTGTTCTAGGTATTAGTGAAGATCTGAAGTTGGACGATGCAGTTCACACTGCCATCTTGACTCTGAAGGAAGGATTCGAAGGCAAAATGATAGCGGACAATATAGAAATTGGTGTCTGTGACAAAAATGGATTCAAACGTCTTGAGTCTGGACCCTGCCACTGTTAAGGATTACTTGGCTAATATTCCATAAAGGATATACGTACATTTAAAACATTTTTGTAAAATCGGGATTTTGTCATTTCAAATAAATATTCAGATGGGGTGAACTTTCTTACCTTTAGAGGAAAAAACAAAATATTTTATATGTTGGGGTGTTGTTATAGTGGTTGGTGGTTGGAACAGCTGGGATATGAATTGAACAGGTCTGCTTAAAACCAATGAGCGGTCGGGAGCATTCTAAAAATGTACCATAATAAAAACGTAACAGTTTGTTTGTTTGTGCACGCTAACCTCAGAAACGGCTTATCATATCTAGATGGGGTTTTCAGTAATATATTGTGGTAAGCATTTAGTGTAATAAAAAAATCAAAACTATTGCGTAGAACTACTAAAAATTTTTACCAGCAACCCAAAAGTATCAAGTCATTCACAATTGAGTAACCTCGACAAAGAATTGTCCGATTTATTCATTTAATCCGCTACTACTTTATAAAATGAAATATGTAACGTCTTTACATAATTATTCAATGCTTGAAGCATTGAATAATTATATACTTGAAGTAAAAATTTTCAGTTCAGGCTGTTCAGACAGACAGGGGTGGTGTTAAATATCTATCAACATCACATTGATAGGTTGTAGTTTTATTCGATTTATCATGGACAACTATGGATATGATTATTTATTTAAACTGTTTTTAATTTTACATTTCGAAAGTTCACAACATTTTATCAGATCGATACCGAAGTCGGCTTTGATAAAAAGTGGTTTTTGTCCAGGAAAACTGAATGTCAAATTGTGCGGCGAGCTCGTGCTTCAGCAGAGTATGCGCCAGTAGCTTTTAGTTCAGCGTACACTTCATTTAAGTCCTCTTGCACTGACATATCCCCAGATTCAATTTTGTCCTCAAGATCCTTGCATTTTGCTATTAACATTTTTCGCTTCACATATCTGCGTCGAGAATAGTGTTGATTGCACTTTAATCATCGGCAACTACCTCTTGTTCACAGAGCAGCACATCAATGTTTGGGGGAATGGCGAATGCACGTGTGGCTATATGTCGCAGAAGGGTTGTTTTTCCATGACCATGAGCAATCAGAAGATTTGCATTTACAAAAAAATCGTTTCCTGAAAATGAGTGTTGAGACTGGGTTACTTTCATTTTAAAATTATTCTAACTTACCCTTTGCCGAAATGTTAAAGTTTTCGATCTTTATGTCCACTGCAAACTCCAGCTGGGCCATTTGACCTGCTGTTTTCTGTACTTGAAACATTGTAAAGTTGCTGTCTAAATCCGAGTGACCATGTCCTTTCCTTTGCGAGTCATGAGATCCATTTGACGTTCGTACTCTTGTTGCTTTTTCTGTTTTTTCTTTCCTTTATGGGTGAGTTTCTTTTCTCTGCTTTCGTCTATGTTGAAGTCTTTTAGTTCCTGTTCAATAATTTTGTCTCCTGGTACTTCTTCTTGAACGGCGCTTTGTTGGCTGGCAGGAACTTCTAGACTTTTTTCTTTTGATATCTGTTGTAAAATACATAAAGAAAAATGTTAACTGCGTACTTACTTTCATTCTTCTTGGTTTTTGAGAGATTAATCTAATTAATACTCCCTTGCCGAACAAATTTAGTTCAACAAACAAAAAATCTTTAATTAAATACACAACACAAGTCAAAAATGTCAAAAATGAGTTGCTTTGTCGCTGCAAAAAACGCTTCGGTGTGGGTATAGCACGGGTCACACACGGCTGCTGCCAGCCGCTTCTTACTGGCAGTGCGTTCACACTTAGCTGCTAGCCACTCGTCAAAACACAGACTGACAGCTAGCTGATAGACAGCAGCTGCCATACTTCTATTTCAATTTGCTGTTTAGAGGAGTTTTTAGCTTTTCTAGTGAATTTCTTCTAAAAGCCATCGAAAAATAATTGAAGCAGAAAAGGAAAAGAAAAACTGTCCACTAGCAAGTGAATCACTTCTATGCAACGATAAAGAAGAAATACAAATACTTGGTAGTGAAGGAAGCCAAGATTATAGTCATGTACACATGCTGCTCTCAAACGTAAAGAACTGGTAAATCTTGGATTTAAGTATGACAATATCTTGATGAAAGAATCAGCACAAATTCTAGAAATTGAAACATTCATTCCACTGCTGTTTGCTGTTGCAAAATCCAATGGATAGTTTTAATCGCTTGAAGCATTGGATTATGATGGGGGATCACCATAACAGTTGCCTCCAGTTATCAAAAATATGGCTTTCAAAAAGTACTCGAACATGGAACAGAGTTTGTTTACATGACTTGTTCGACTGGGTGTACCAACAGTCGATCTTGATGGCCAGGGTCGTGCTAGATCGGGCATATGCTCGTTGTTGCGATATAAGAAATAAGACGATCTCGAGCGTATTTTCAAAAGACAAGAATACAAAAAAGCAAATGCGGGCTTTGTATATGACTAACAGTCTTTTAATGTTGAGGACTTCAATGGGGTTGGTGAATCAGAGCCTAACCCATTTTTTTATCAGGTAAGACTATTGCTTGTTTGTGTAAATTTTTTGCTTCGTCATTCATTTAAAAATGCCTTTAAAGAACCTTGCAGAAGCAGAATACATACTGGGTGTCTTTATGTACAGGCAGCTTCTTGGTTATCGCGCTGAAAAGATATCTATTCTCACAACCTACAATGGGCAGAAGCATCTCATCCGGGATGTCGTAAGTCTTCGTTGTGGCAAGAACCCACTAATAGGTTGGCCATATAAAATAACAACGGTGGACAAATACAAAGGTCAACATAACGAATACATCTTGATCTCGTTGGTGAGAACAAATAAGTCGGTCAGTTGCGAAACGTTCGCCGTTTGGTAGTAGCGGTGAGTCGAGCTCGCCTCGGCTGTCAAGGAAACCTTGGATGAGAAAAGAAATGAAAAGGAAGATAAAATTCAAAATGACAATGAGGGCAAGTCAGATGTATGCAAGGATTTGGACGGTTACGAAAATTGCAATCTTCCTCCCCATACACCCAAAAATTGTTCAAGCATTTTTTGCGCCAACTATCTCGAAGAAAATTCCTTCCAACTCTAAAGACTGCAAAAATTACTTCAAAGCTGAAGTAGAAATGTTATTTAAAAAACCTTTATGTAAATTTTTAAAAAATATAAAATTTTATTTGTAACAAATTATAAACAAAAAACATTAGAATTCCAATAAATTTTCTCTTAATTACAAAAGTCAAGTTGAAACAGTTTCTTCTTTTGTTCGCTTTGCATCGCTTTCATCCCCAGCTTCGATTGAACGTTTTTCAGCAGTCTTTTTATTCGATGGGGAAAGATGGAGTTCTTCTTCATGGCTCTCTACAACTGCCACACAATCTTCTTTTTCTTGTTTTCCTTAGGCGAACTCTCATCTTAAAATTTCTTCATTTCAGACCTCTCAATCTGAGCTCAGTTTGTTGGCGATGTATCAGACTTTAAAATTTCTCTAAGAAACATCGTTGCAATAACCGAAGCAGGTAAGCAAAAGTCCAGTACCAATGCCAAAAATTTACCTTCAACATCAAGTACACTTTTCTTTTCGTTATACTTCTCAAAATGTGATAAAATTACATCTTCTTGAGGACAATTGTACGTTTTAAAGTACCACGATATATTTTGTTGTTTTATCAAAAGTTTTCTGTAAGCACTTGCCAAAGAGAATATTTTAACACCCATTTTCAACTTCTCAGAGTTGAGGTCCTCTTCGGCGAGAATATCTTCGTACCATTTCGCTACTTCATTTGCTGGGTAAGTAATGTCGTGTTCCGGAAGACGGAGAACAACATCAAATATGGTATAGTCCGCATTCGAAATATCTTTTTCCGATAAAGACTTCACTTTCTGTTTAAAAGCCGACTCTGCCTCTTTCGGTTTGGAAACTTCTTCTAAATTTTCATCCACTGCGTCTCCATCAACGACAAGCACATCATCAGTATCTCGTCTAGTTCGTCTTCATTCTGATAAACTAAATCACAAACAATTATTTTAAGACCGTGCTCCTTAATTCTTTTAGTGTACATCAAAAGCATGTTTCTGTGAATCTATAATTTGTTTTTCATTAAACATTGTACACTCAAAAGAAAATGTGTTTTAATTACCTTCCGCAGATCATTAGCGTAGTCTCTCCATATTCAGACATTCCGTTTAAAAGCTTCATTTCCAACAATAACATAGGTACAAAAACTGAAAAATACAAACAAAAAATAACTTGGTCAAATTACAACTATGTATACATATTGTGAGGCTTCTTTAACTTTGGCTGGGGTAGAACTCAGCGAGTCCAAGGTTTTTCCCAAGGAAGCTTGAAAACTTGGGCTGCGGCAATCCAACTTCTAAAGAACGAGGCGAGACACGGCAAGTTTGAATTATTATAACTTTTAATAACAAGATAAGTATGAAGTAACAAAGCTTTACAAGAAGTGTTCAAACAAATTATGAATCGGTATATATAATCGCCCAGCGTCTGGCGCGGCGGATGGATTTAGACGTCTTAGTACGTCTTCTTGGTTTTTTTTTGGCACGTCAGAGGTTGGTTCGGTCGTCCTGGTGAGATTTCCGTTCCTAGTCGTAGCTGGCTTCGGTATGGCGGTAGAGTACTAGATATGTTCCTGCAAGTAAATAAGCGTTTATGGTTAAGAACGTGCCCAGAATCTGGCGCACCGTTTCTTGAAATATAATAGGGGCGGATTTGGCTTATAGCCACAGATAGTGAATTGTTTTGGAGGGCCGCTTAAGAGCACCTTCAAATGAATTCGAAGTATTAGGAATCTACCGGCTGGGCCACTTATAAGAGCACCGTCCGGTCGATTCGGCACGTTGTATATGAGGAATGTATCACACGGGCCACTGAAGAGCACCGTCCGATAAATTCGGTAGGAAGTGTATGGGAATTTAATGACTGGGCCACTAAAGAGCACCAATCAAGAAATTCAGCGGGGTTGTGGCAAATTAAACGGGGGGCCGCTTAAGAGCACCTCCGAATAATTCCTGGTTCGAAGAAAGTGAGAGGAAATGAAAAGATAATACTAAAGTGGTATTCCCACAATTAATATTGTAATTTTCTTCTCTGCCTTTTTCACCAAGATTTACTTGTACTTATAACATTTCGGGTCACTTGTAAGTGTGAGGTGTACTGAGCGAGTGAAATATTTGCATTGGTTCACCTATCCACACGCTCACCTCTCGCTGTTTACATACCAGTGTACATAGGAAAAATTAATTCAATTGCCAATGGCAGAGTGCGTGCCGCTGCGAGATTGAATTAATTTTTGTAGGCAACCAAAGTCATGATGTCCTCTCGTTGTTTACATACCCGTGTACATAGGAAAAATTAATCTAATTGCCAATGGCAGAGTGCGTGCCGCTGCGAGATTGAATTAATTTTTGTAGGCAACCAAAGTCATGATGTGTACCACTTGGATAATGTGCATGCGCCTACAATGGGTCTTCGGTGTTTGCTGTGCGGTGGCGCCTGTGTTTACTTGTTTGCGTAGTTTATTCCTCTGCGCCTGTGGTATTTCTTGTGTTAAAGCGAATGGATGTTCTAATTCTTAGGGTGGGATGCAGGTGGTTGGCAGAAAAGTGTGACGTATCGTCACAGATCCCCCTTATTTTACCAGACGAGAACCTTCTCGTCTCGAGCTCCCTACGAAAGATGAACTCACCTAAGGGTTTTTTTTCTTTTATTAATAACGGATGTATAATAATAAACTTAAACACTTCTTGTAAACTGTAAAGTAAAAAAAAACAAGCAACGTAAAAATAATTCTTAAATAATTCATGATTTGCCGAGAATCGACACCTCGGCTTCAGGCTGCGTTCCCTTCTCTAGTGGTTTGCTGCTTTAGCTGCTGCTCGAACCTGCTTGCGTCGTTGGCGCCGGAGGTACGAGGCGCAATGGCCGACCCTCATTGGTCCGTCTGCCAAACTGGGGTCCGTAGTGGACATCGCTGTTGGAGTCTCGCTTGTTGGTAGCTCATGGACAGTGGACTGTTCCCCTAATGACGGCATATCCCGGACCTTAGGAATATAGTTGGGTGCTAATCTAGCAGTGCGGGGGTCGCGCCGCATTTGCTCTGGGGTCATGCGGCGTGCTACGTGCCGGATATGCGCGCGCCGTGCGTATTCTGGTGGTGGTATATTTAGTGTATGTAATACCCATCCTTGTGGCTGCGCCCGGGGTGCGGTTTGTAACTCTGGTAGGAGGATGGGGACGGTCGCTCCGACCGCCGCAAGCCGCTCGGTCCACAGTTCGTCAGCTCGGCGTTTAACAGCTCGTACTTGGGCCATCACTCTTCGAGGGGATACCGGCTGGTGAATGGGCGCCGCTCCGCTGCTCGAAACCCTTCTAACTGTCACCCGACGAGACGTCGTGGGCTGGGCTGTTGCTTCCCCCAGGGTGACCATTACTGATGCAGCTGTTCTTGGTGGGGGTCGGGGCCGGGACGGGGCTGTTCGTATTTGCTGGCACGGATCGGCTACTGGTGGTGGCGGCATTGTGCCTAAGGTTATTGTTGCAGTGGGTATAATATTGCTGTATGCCGGCTTCGCTGCGATGTTAGTTCTGTTTTCGAAAGGTAACTGTTTAGTTATAAATTTTTTTCTTCCCGTGTTCATGCCACTTACCTCTCGAACGGTCGGTCCTAAACTGCAAAATATTTTTGAAGGTGGCGAAGATTTTGATTTGAGACGGTTGCTTTGGGTTGGACTGCTCGTGGCGGTGGTTGGCGACTGACTGGTTGTTGCAGTGGGTATAATATTGCTGTATGCCGGCTTCGCTGCGCTGTTAGTTCTGTTTTCGAAAGGTAACTGTTTAGTTATAAAATTTTTTCTTCCCGTGTTCATGCCACTTACCTCTCGAACGGTCGGTCCTAAACTGCAACATATTTTTGAAGCTGGCGAAGCTTTTGATTTGAGACGGTTGCTTTGGGTTGGACTGCTCGTGGCGGTGGTTGGCGACTGACTGGTTGAACTTGAAATAATATTTGCTTGTATTTCATTACCAGGAATATAATTTTTTATATCTCTTACATGAGCTCTGACGTTTGTGAATTTCCCTTTGGCATCTCTCTTCCGTAATGCTACGATAACTGGTGAGAGTATTCTAGTGACCTCGTATGGCCCTTCGTAACGGGGCGCTAATTTGCCCGCGAAATAATTTATTCCTGAAGAGAGAACTCGGAGACGTCTGTAAACTTGATCGCCGACAAGGGGGCGCCAAGGGCGATGTCTGAGGTTGTAATGTTTTGCTTGCGATTGAGCGGCTATGTGTAGATTTATTTTCACTAACTCGAATAAGTCTTTCAGTCGTTCCGCCCGTACGTTGATGTCTCCTAAAGGTTCGTTGCTGCTATTGTCATTCCCCATTGTGCTGGGCATTCTTAGCTCCCGACCGAAATTTAGCAGGGCCGGAGAATAACCGGTGGACTCGTGACGGCTCGTGTTTATCGCGAAAGTCAACTCGGGTATGTGATCATCCCAATGTCGTTGATTGCCTTGTATGTATTGGGCAATCATCGTCTTCAACACGCGGTTTACTCGTTCTGTCGGGTTTTCTTGCGGAGTGTACGGGGCGGTGAGGCGATGAGATATACCTAAATCAGAAAGCAGCTCCTGGAACGAACGGCTGATGAATTAGCTCCCGTTGTCTGAAAGCACCATTTTTGGAATTCCGAACCGAGTAAAGACCCTTTCGCGGACTGCTTTTATAAGGCTAGCGGTTGTCGCAGCGGGGAGAGGAACAGCTTCTACCCACTTGGTAAATTTGTCGGTGAAAACTAAGATCATCGTGTTGCCTTTCATCGAACGAGGCAGAGGCCCTATAAAATCCATGCACACTACGTCCCATGGTCCTTCGGTCTGAGTCGTATGCATGAGACCGCTTGGTTTTTGCTGCGAAGGTTTAAATTGGTTGCATGTTTGGCACTGGCGGACATACTTAGCAATGTCGCGACACATTCCTGGCCAATGATATTTTAGCATGACTCGGGCGGTGGTTTTGGCGATGCCTAAATGACCAGCGGTTACGACGTCATGATTTTCATATAGGACTTGACTACGTTCAGCGAGGGGTACACATAGTTTCCACTCTTCGGCCCCAAGATCGGCTAAAGGATTGGTGCTAGTGAAGCGGCGGTAAAGTTTCCTGTCAGCGATGCGGAAATCGGGGAATTTTTCGGGCGTTTGGCTTACTTGCTGGTACTTAATCTGGACCCATTCGGGACTGGAGTCTCGCATCACAGCTAGTCGGTCTACTTCGGTTATTGTTAATGGGTCTCGTGATAGTGCGTCCGCCACCACGTTTAGCGCTCCTTTTCGGTATTGGATGTCGAAGTCATATTGCTGCAGCTCCAACGCCCATCTCGCCAGTCTACCCGACGGGTTTTCGAGGGAGTGCAGCCATTTGAGAGAATGGTGGTCGGTGATAACGTAAAAATGATATCCTTCCGAGTAAGGGCGCATTTTACGTATACCCCACAAAATGGCCAAACATTCTTTCTCTGTGGCGGCATATTTCACTTCGAGGTCGGTCAACGTTCGGCTGGCATACGCAATTACCCTTTCGTGCCCTTCAAGCTTCTGTGTCAGCACTACTCCTAGGCCGTATTGACTGGCGTCGGTCTGCAGGGTGAATGGTTGCGTAAAGTCGGGACACGCTAAAACGGGCGCTTCGGTCAATCGGTTTTTCAGAGCAACGAATGCGGCCTGTTGCTCGTCGGCCCATATCCATTTAGATGTCTTCTTCAATAGGGACGTAAGGGGGGCTGCGATGGTGGAGAAGTCTTGAATGAAGCGGCGATACCAGGAAGAAATGCCTAAGATACGTCTAAGTTCTCGTATACTCGTAGGCGCCTTTAAATCCCGCACGGCGGCAACCTTATCGGGGTCGGTACTGATTCCGTCTTTGCACACGACATGACCTAAGTATTTTAGACTTGGTCGGCAAAAGTGGCATTTGTCTGGATTTATTTTCAAATTCGCGGCGCGTAATCTCCGGAACACTTCCCCCAAATGTTGCAGATGTTCGTCAAAGGTTTTACTGATGATAATGATGTCATCTAAGTACACCAGTACGTGCTCTTCCATATCGTGCCCAAATATGTCGTCCATGGCCCTCTGGAAGGTAGCTCCGGCCGAGTGCAATCCGCATGGCATCACATTCCATTCAAACAAACCACGGCCGGGGACGGTGAATGCGGTATACGGCCGACACTCTGCCTTCAACGCGATCTGCCAGTAGCCTTGTTTGAGATCGATGGTTGATAAGTATCGGGCCCCTCGCAATTTGTCCAAAATTGATGAAATGTAGGGTAACGGGTAGGCATCTTTATATGAAATTTCATTGAGCTGGCGGAAGTCTACGCATACTCTCCACGACCCTTCCTTCTTGCGTACGAGCACCACGGGCGAACTGTATGGGCTTTTGGAGGGACTGATTTTTCCCGTAGCCAACAAGTCATCGATCTCCTCGTTGATGATTTGTTGCATGGCTGGATTTCGCGGATAATAGCGTTGTTTAAAGGGCTCGGGGTTCTTTAGGCGTATGACGTGGGGTTTTACGGTGGATATGCCCTTGGTTTCGCTAAACCGAGGCAGTTCGGTGTTTAGGAATTCTTCTAAGCGTAAGGCCTGGTTCGGGTCTTGTACTTCCCTTGTACCTTGACTAACCATCGAGTCTTCGGTGAGCGCACACAGTATGTCGGACGGACGAGGGCCCTTTCCCGTTCCGCTAGAGATTTCTTGACCTCCTAAAGTCACCTTGCACCCTGCCTGGCCTAAAAAATCCATGCCTAGAATGGCATCCTCTGCTAAGTTTGGCAGGTACAACGCTTCACCTGTCACCGTTTGCCCATTGACGTGTAAACTGATGCTGTAATGTTCTGACGTTTGCGTTGAGTGCCCATCGGCAAGCTCGATAACGTGTGCCTGCTCCCGTGATGGAACACCTAATCGTCTACACTCGTTTCTTAATTCTCTACCGATAAAGGATCGGGTAGAACCAGTATCAATCAGCGCGTAGTAAGTTTGATTGGCAGTAGGTATCCGTATGAAAAGTCGTGGGTCATCTCTGACCGATATTCGTGCCACGGCGACGGGGTTACTGTGGCAGGGGCAATCTTTCGTAAGGCGGCCATCGGTACCACAATACGAGCAAAACAGCCGGAACGGACGACGACAATCTTTTTTTGTGTGGCCCCTTTGTTTACAATGCCAACAGTGGGTGTTTCTATCGTATTCGGAATTTGGGGCTGCTGATGATTGGCCATGCGGTACCACAGCACCAGTCTCGGGAAAGCGTGCATGTGGTGGTATTCTTATGCGGGGGACGGTGAGGGGATTATAGTGCGGTTGGGCGGCAGCCTGAGTGCTAGGTCGGTCTTCCTTTTGAATGAACTCAAATTCATCTGTTAATTCCATTAATTCCTCTAAGCTTCGGAAATCTTTCCTTTTGACGTACAACCGATATTCCGGTCTGAGGTTGTCGTATATCCTCTCCAGGTGGTCAGCGGCCGTCATGCGTGGATGCTGGCGTACTAGGTATAAGAATGAACGTATGTAATCCTTTGCTTTTTCACGCGCGCCTTGTCGCTTACGCAAGATCTCATCTTCTAATTTGACGTAATATCGTGCCGGTAGGAAGTAATTGATGAAGGAGTGACGGAAGTCCCGCCAATCATGGAAGTCGTCGCGGTTGATGCGCAACCATTCAAGGGCTGATCCCTTGAAGATATCCGGTAGGGTGCGCACCATCTGATCGAGGGGGATTTCGTAGCACTGCGCGAGTTCCTCGATCCTCTCCAAGAATTCCAGTGGCTGGCCGGAAGAGTCGAATCGCAGGCCCCACTTTCGAACGACGTTCATTAGCTCCGCTTCGTAGCTCAATGGGAACCGGTGTTGGACCTGGGGGCCGGGCGGTTGCCTATAGGCTGTCCCAGTGTCGGCAGGTTGGCTAGTCGGAGGAGCTGAGGTAGCACGTTCGAAGTGCTGCTGGCGGTATGCTAGTGAAGACGTAGATGGAGGAGAGGTCGGATTAGCTGGTTGGAGTAGAGGAACCTGGAGGCTAGTCTGGTAAACGGGTGGCTTGACTTTGCGTGATACGATGGGAGTGGTGTCTTCTTCTTCGGCATCGTTCCGAGCCTCAATCTTCTTCTCCCATTCCATGCATAAGTTTTGAGTAGACTTATGTGATCGCAATTCTTTCAGGTGTTGGCTCAGTCGCTGGCGTAAGTCACGGACAGTGCCGGTGGTGTTCAACCCTCGCAAGCTAAGTGTCTCGATGAGCTCTGGCTTCTTCAGAAAGTATAAGAACCCCAGGTTCTCGTACGGGTTAACCTCGTCGGAGTGGTCGGAGGTCTGGTCGGACATTTCAGGTTGGATTTCATTGTTTGCCATGTTCATACGGTGTTCGGTCGGCTGTAGTCGGATGCGGTCGGTGGACAATGCTGTCGGTCCCGGTAACGGGCGGTCGGTGGTTGGACTTTCAGCAAGGTCCCTGCTCGGGCGCCAAATTTGTGAGGCTTCTTTAACTTTGGCTGGGGTAGAACTCAGCGAGTCCAAGGTTTTTCCCAAGGAAGCTTGAAAACTTGGGCTGCGGCAATCCAACTTCTAAAGAACGAGGCGAGACACGGCAAGTTTGAATTATTATAACTTTTAATAACAAGATAAGTATGAAGTAACAAAGCTTTACAAGAAGTGTTCAAACAAATTATGAATCGGTATATATAATCGCCCAGCGTCTGGCGCGGCGGATGGATTTAGACGTCTTAGTACGTCTTCTTGGTTTTTTTTTGGCACGTCAGAGGTTGGTTCGGTCGTCCTGGTGAGATTTCCGTTCCTGGTCGTAGCTGGCTTCGGTATGGCGGTAGAGTACTAGATATGTTCCTGCAAGTAAATAAGCGTTTATGGTTAAGAACGTGCCCAGAATCTGGCGCACCGTTTCTTGAAATATAATAGGGGCGGATTTGGCTTATAGCCACAGATAGTGAATTGTTTTGGAGGGCCGCTTAAGAGCACCTTCAAATGAATTCGAAGTATTAGGAATCTACCGGCTGGGCCACTTATAAGAGCACCGTCCGGTCGATTCGGCACGTTGTATATGAGGAATGTATCACACGGGCCACTGAAGAGCACCGTCCGATAAATTCGGTAGGAAGTGTATGGGAATTTAATGACTGGGCCACTAAAGAGCACCAATCAAGAAATTCAGCGGGGTTGTGGAAAATTAAACGGGGGGCCGCTTAAGAGCACCTCCGAATAATTCCTGGTTCGAAGAAAGTGAGAGGAAATGAAAAGATAATACTAAAGTGGTATTCCCACAATTAATATTGTAATTTTCTTCTCTGCCTTTTTCACCAAGATTTACTTGTACTTATAACATTTCGGGTCACGTGTAAGTGTGAGGTGTACTGAGCGAGTGAAATATTTGCATTGGTTCACCTATCCACACGCTCACCTCTCGCTGTTTACATACCAGTGTACATAGGAAAAATTAATTCAATTGCCAATGGCAGAGTGCGTGCCGCTGCGAGATTGAATTAATTTTTGTAGGCAACCAAAGTCATGATGTCCTCTCGTTGTTTACATACCCGTGTACATAGGAAAAATTAATCTAATTGCCAATGGCAGAGTGCGTGCCGCTGCGAGATTGAATTAATTTTTGTAGGCAACCAAAGTCATGATGTGTACCACTTGGATAATGTGCATGCGCCTACAATGGGTCTTCGGTGTTTGCTGTGCGGTGGCGCCTGTGTTTACTTGTTTGCGTAGTTTATTCCTCTGCGCCTGTGGTATTTCTTGTGTTAAAGCGAATGGATGTTCTAATTCTTAGGGTGGGATGCAGGTGGTTGGCAGAAAAGTGTGACGTATCGTCACAATATAAAAACCTTAAAATAAAATTTTTTAATCTACGCGTACTGTTTACTATTTGTTTATAATTTGAAATGAGCAAAAATGTCAAATCAATTCGCTGCTACTTACCAGCCGATGTGGTCAGATTGCGCTACTAGCTTCCAGCCGCCGCTGCTTGCTACCAAAAGTTGAACATGTTCAACTTCGCCAGCCGCTGCTAAACACTCGCCGGCTGCCAGGGCTGGTTGCGAATTTTGTGGTCACACAAAGCTGATACTCAATTCGCCGCTGGCAACCAGCCGTGTGTGACCCGTGCTTATACTAACGTTTTTTTTGCCGCACACAGAGCGGCGCGTTGTCGCAGCTGCAAATGCCGCTGCCGCGACGACAAAAACGCTTTGGTTTGGGAGAACCTTTAACATCCAATGATATTATATCCCATCTAACTTTGAACCACAACATATCTAATGACTTAATTATTAGATGTACGAAAATAAGTAAACCTAACAGTTTTGTTTCGTCCTTTAAAATTTTTGTCCCTCCGTCACAATTTGATTATCTTTGCAGCCCGAATTTCTGGCCTTCAGGTACTCTTTTAAAAGAATTTGTTGGCTCTTCCAAGAAGAAACGTGTTGAAAATAGTGCCGTCAATAATGTTTCAAAAAACTAATAAGACTCTCCCTATTTTACCAGAATGTAAGGGGGCTTCGTAGTAAAACTACTGATTTTTTTATTAATTCTCAAGCTTTTGCCCATGATATTTTTGTTCTTACGGAAACCTGGCTTCATTCAGGCATTCTGGATACAGAACTTTTTAACTCAGAATTTCAAGTATTTAGAAAAGACCGCCATTCTCATGTAGACGCAGACGTAGGAGGGGGTGTTCTCATAGCTTGTCGCAATAGTTTTTTGTCGTCTAGTATCACTTTTCCTTTTATTTTAACAATAGATTTAATTTGCATTAAAGTTACTTTTGAGTCTAAGACAGTCTATGTAATTGGCACATACATTCCCCCAAAAAGTTCTGCCCCTGTCTACAATGAAGTGGCATTAGTGTTAGATTATTTAAACAATCTTTCCTCTTTAGATATAAATATTTTACTGCTGGGTGACTTTAATCTATCTTATATAGATTGGTCTCCTTCAATTGACTGTTCATTTCAGAAAGCTTCCTTGACATCCTCTCAACAAGAGCTTATCTTATTGGATTATCTAATTTCTACTGACTTACAACAAGTGAGCTGTATTAAAAACTTTTTAAATCGAAATCTCGATTTAGTCTTTACCTCTGACGCTGTTAATACTGTCGTTCTTAAATCTAATTCTGGCATTACTAATGTAGATGACTATCACCCTCCTCTTGACATTTTCCTTGACCTAAGCGGTCATATTCATAGTTATAGTAATTCATATGATTGCTCGCATATATTCGACTATCGAAAGACTAACTTTCAAATGCTTTCTGATGAACTAAGTAAATCTAATATTAATAATATATCAGCTTTCACCAATATTGACGAAGCAGTTAGTTACTTTTATTTTATTCTTAACGACTGCATGAACAAAGTTATACCCCTCAAAATTTCAAAGAATGTGAGCTCTAATCACCCATGGTACACTAAGGAACTAAAAAAGCTTCGCAACAAAAGAAATAGTGCTTGGCGGACCTACATTAAGACGCGTTCTGAATCTGATCACCTTTCTTACATCTATTTTTTTGAGGAATTTAAATCACTATCAAAAACTCTGTACTCAAGTTATGTTCATAGAATGGGCAACTCATTAAGGGATGATCCAAAAAGTTTCTGGAACTTTGTAAATTCAAAGAAAAATTCGGATGGATACCCAGATAACTTTACATATGGTAATGTCATTTTGACAAAAACATCCGACATTTGCAACGCTTTTGCTCACCATTTTTGTAATTCCTTCTCTGATTCTATTGTTGATATAGATCGTAATTATTTCGAGTTTCTACGTAAATGTCCTCAAGTTAATTTTAATAATGTTCCAATTAACCTAGAAAGAGTCCTTCACAATATTTCATCTTTGAACGATGATTACTCTGCTGGCCCTGATGGCATCCCTCCAATAATTTTAAAAAAGTGTAAGTCCCAAATTGCATTTCCCTTCATTACTTGTTTTCATTATCGTTAGATTCTGGTCGATTCCCTTTACTGTGGAAAAGATCTTTTATTACACCTGTATTTAAAAAAGGTATTAAATCAGATATCCTTAACTACAGACCCATATCTAAGCTTTCGTGTATCCCCAAATTATTTGAACAGCTTGTTTGTGAAAGCTTAACTTTCGATATTAAAAATATAATTTGCAAACAGCAGCATGGTTTTGTACAGAAAAGATCAACAGTAACAAACCTTGTATACTTCCTTCATAAATGTTCAAACGCGCTTGAAAGCGGGCAAGAGTTAGATTGTATATATACTGACTTTTCAAAGGCTTTCGATAAACTATCTCATGATATTATATTGTTTAAACTAAATGCATATGGATTCCCTTCGACCTTCGTCGATTGGATCAGGTCGTACCTAACTGATAGATCATATGTGGTAAAATTTAGAAGCATTCTTTCAGACTCCTTTAAGGCGCATTCAGGAGTACCACAAGGTAGTCACCTTGGCCCTATCCTCTTTATTCTAGCCATTAATGATGTTACTTTTAGCTTGTCATCGAGTGAAATTTTGATCTTCGCGGATGATATGAAAATTTTCAAGAAAATAGACTGCGCAGCCGATCGTCTTATTTTACAATCTGATGTTGAAAATTTTGCCACATGGTGCGATAAAAATGGATTGATTCTCAATCCAAGCAAATGTCAAAGTATAACTTTTTCGAAGAAACGTACACCGGCTTTGCATAATTACTCGATTTCTCATCAAATGTTATGCAAGGTGTCCAGTATTAAGGACCTCGGTGTTTACTTTAGTTCCAATTTAGAATTTACATCGCATATCAATTACATTGTTAGTAAAGGAAACTCTAGAAACTGCTAGGCTTTATTATAAGATGGGCTAAGGAGTTTACGGACCCCTACGTCACTCTTTCGCTGTATAACTGTCATGTTCGACCCCATCTAGAATATGCTTCTCAAGTATGCTCTCCTTATTATGCAGTCCACAATTCAAGAATAGAAAGTATACAGCGAAGATTTATTAGATTTGCTCTCAAGGGACTTCCTTAGACTGATCCTTATGACCTTCCACCGTATGAGCATCGTATCCAACTTTTGCATATGCAACTGCTTTCGCATCGGCGAATAAATAATGATTTAGTCTTTATTCACCAGCTCATAACAGGACAAATTGATGCTCCCGACTTGCTCGCTTGCATAAGTTTTAACTACCGGGGAGGCTCATACCAACTGCGCAACTTGGAGTTACTTCACTGTCCTTATCATAGAACTAATTATGGATTGAATGAGCCTATTACTCGTATGATAAAAGTTTTCAATCTAAACTCAAATTTAATAGATTTTCACATGAATAAAACTACGTTAAAGTCCTTGATTAGAACCAGAGCTCCACTCTCTTGACTATGTTTTTTTTTTATGTTTCTTATATCTTTGTAATTGTCATATTTAATAATTAATTTTATGTTTATATGTAGCTATCTAATTTGTTTTTGTATATGTTTATCAATAATTTTGTAATATTTCTTAGCTCTGTTGTCTTGAGTGTGTTAGACTTAATTTTTGCTTACTAACTACTAACACCTCGCTAAATGATGACAGTGATACATATCTCTGAGTACTTAAGGGTGAAAAAACTCTTGAAGAAAAGATACATTGTTTCACAAGCTTGAAATAAGCTGTACTGATAGTGAAAAAAAAAAAATAAAAAAAAAAAACAAAAGCACTCTAAAAAAGTGCTTTTTTTTCGTGCTCACTGGAACAGAAAAGACAAAATTCTTTTTTTATCACTGTATGTGTGCTATTTTTGACAGCCAACTCTTCCCGTTTGTTTTGTTCTGCAATTTATATAGAAAGAATGTTTTCGAAACTTTATTAATAAATGCACTAGGAAGAAACCTCCTCATCCGAATAATTGTACACAACACTTTGAACAAAATTATTCACAGAATGCCTTTCGTTTTGTGTAAGGAATTTCAGAATTTCAAACACTTCTTCGTAAGAATCAGAACTAGATGACGACTCATAAATATTTTGATAATTTCAGCTAAAATTGAGCGATCCATTTTCACAAAATAGTTTATTGTTTATTTTTATTATCTCTCTTTCACAGTCCTTTAACCAAAAATGCAAAATAATCAAACTGCAAACTGGTAAACGTCAAATGTTTTGTGTTGGTGTACGTGAAAGTGCGTGTAAATCTTGCCTCTGAATCGAGATTCGTAAAAGTGCTTTTTCGGGGCAAAAAAAAAGTGATCTAGTGTCTCAATGTAACATATTTCGAGCAAAAAAGCACTTTTAAAAGTGCTTTTGTGTACCACTGGAAATCGACATAAAACTTTTTTTTGGGTTTGTAAATAAAATTTATTTGTGATTACTGAAGCAAAACAGTAACCAATAAATATGAATTAATTTTGCATTTGTTTGATGAAAGAGATTTCAACTTAAGCTTACGATTCTCTTCTTGAAGCTGAGTTGAAAATTTAAGCAGTTAATTAATTGAATTAAAAAAAAAAATCAAAAGTAAAAGAATTGAAAGCGGATATCAAACTATGTAGACATTTTTTGAAAAACTTATCTCAATCAAAATATTGAAATGCAGCAATCTTGTTGATATTATGGAGAGCTCAGAAAGCCTTCATTCATCTCTGTAGCACAATTACTTACAAAGCGCCAACACTTTAAAGTTTTAATTTTTTTTTTGTGTTAAGAAAAATTGAAAACTTAAAGTGTTGGAGCTTTGTTAATAATTGTGCTACTGAGATGAATGATGGCTTTCTGAGCTCAACACAACGTGGAAAATAACTCCACATTTAAAGATTTTGATTGAGACAAGTTTTTAAAAAATTCTCTACCAAGCTTTTCATAAAAACAAAAAATCAAAACTAATGCTATGTCCGCACCTGAAGTTAACCTGGGTTTCATTCCAGTTTGGTTTGAGTTAACCAAGTAGTGTCCGCATATGCCAAAAAGTTTTAAGTTTATCTTTTTTTCTTTAGTTAAAAAGAGACAGGCATAAAGTGTGAGCAGAACGTCAACGACGTATGAGAGAATTCATTCTCTCTCCACTCACTTCCACTCTCTTAAATGTCAAATTCATTGGAATGTTGGAAATAGTGCATTCAGCGCGCTTGGTTTCGAGTAGGTTATCTCGAAACCCAGTGACTAAAAAGGTTTCGTTTTGTATGGCAAACCACTTGGTTATCATGTTGGTTTGGGATTGTTTTGAGATAACCCAGGTTAACTCTCAGGTGCGGACATAGCATTAAAGTGTTGGTGCTTTGTAAGTAATTGTGCTACAGAGATGAATGAAAGCTTTCTGAGCTCTCCATAATGGGCGCGTTCGAGAACCTATCGGATAGCCTATCTCGGATAGCCGTATCTTGGATATCTTTTCGAACGATATAGATATCTTTTCCAGATTGCTGCAGACAACAGCTGTGAAATATTAAAATTCGACTTTTGAAAACAGAAAAACATTCAAAATATCATTGCTAGAGGATTATAACTTAGTTTTTTCGATTTCCCATACGTTTTAAAAGACTTATGCTAAAATAAATGCACACCAAAACAAAAAATCAACATGAAAAGAAATAAAAATAAATTTTCTATATGTTTGTATCAGCTGTTCGCTAAGGTATCTGAGGTATACCGAAAATTCACAGATAGCTTTGGTTTCTCTATTTGACAGAAATGGTTTGCATCTTTGCTAAATGTTTAACACGTAAACAACAACAACAAGCTATCCGGATACCATTCTCGAACGCAGCCAATATCTACAAGATTGCTGCATTTCAATATTTTGACTGAGATAAGTTTTTCAAAAAATGTCTTCATAGTTTGATGTCCGCTTTCAATTAGTTCAAAAAAATTGAAAACTTAAAGTGTTGATGCTTTGTTAATAATTGTGCTACAGAGATGAATGAAGGCTTTCTGAGCTCTGCATAATATCTACAAGATTGCTGCATTTCAAAATTTTAACTGTGATAAGTTTTTCAAAAAATGTTTACAGTAATCCCCTGATAAATACCCCCCGCTTAGTTGCGTTACCCGTTTAATTGACCTGAATCCTAGGCAAAAAAAAAGATCACATAAGAAATATACATAAAATTTCCCGTTTAAATGCATTCCGCTTAATTGCGTTTCCCGGTTAAATGGTCCAAAAATCAAAACTCTTTTTTCAATTTGAAGCAAAATTGCCCGGTTAATTGAACGAAAAAAACCAAATCATTGAAGTCACTTTTTGCTTACACCTTAAATGATTGATGATGAATTGGTCGCATTGTTGCGCGCCTACAAGTTAATAGTCAAATTGACATGACTTAAATCGTTGTGAGATTTTTTACTCTCTCGTGAGTACTCTCTTTTGTGCACTGCTACGAAAAATCGCTGTGCTGGAACAGGATTAGACTGACTTTCACCGAATTTCGGTGCATTTCGTGCGAATTTTCAGTAAAGAAACACACCTATTTATTATTAGGTTTGTTCGTTAAAACCCTGGGGTCGCCACAAAGCGTTTTTTTGAGAAACCTAAGGTCGCCCTGAATGTCAAATTGAGTGTTTTTTAGCCCTGGGGTTGACCTGGGTTTTCCCTCAACTCACCCTAGGTTTTTGCTGTGGCGAGTTGAGGGCTGTCAAATGGCATGTATTTTTATTCAAATGACAGGGATGTGTGGTGATTTTGTGGCTTTGCGTTTTTGAGAATTGGAAAACACAGGTTTTTTTGACAACTCATAAGATTGTCAAGAAAACTTGGGTCAACCCTGGGTAAAGTTCAACGAACGAGCCTATTGGTTGCTGAAACATCAGAGTTTAGCGACTGCAAATTAAAATCTTGAAAATGTGTAAGGAAACAATGCAGGTGAAAATTACAGATTCTTACCATGATATAATGTTCTAGCCAAATAAAAAGCAAATCTGACTAATTCCCTCTTGTACGCTTGCTAAAGATATACGCACGGATTATGTACCAATTCATAATTTATGTGTTGTGTACATTATTAAAAATTGTTCCTTTTCAATCATTCCTAGGCTGAAATTGTTTTGTTCTTTTTTTATGTCTTACCATTATATGTTAATTTTCCGTTCAATAAAATTTTGATTTTCATTAAAAAGGTTCTTCTTGACTTTCTTGCCAAAGTCGTAAAAAAAATGCTTTATTGCGTTTTCATTTCAACTAAGCGGGGTTTTTCTAAATGGGACAGCAGATCAATTAAGCGGGATTCTTTTAATTGCGTTCCCCTGTTAAATGCGTCTAAAGTTGTGCATTTAAGGTGACGCAATTAACCGGGGAGCACTGTACATAGTTTGATATTTAGGTTTTGGTATTAATAAAAAGTTAAGACAAATAACCGAGCTGAGGGAGCGAATCACAATATAATGAGTCCCAATAGAATCAGTATAGTTGCATGTTAATGAATTTTCACATCTTGCCTAGCTTTACAAAAAAAAATTAGTTTTTAAAAAACCAAAACTTTTGGTGTTGTTCAAACCCTTAAGAATTTTGAAGTAGTGTGGTGAAAATTAAATTTCAGGTTATGTTTTAAATAAACTCACCGCACATATACTTCCATAACTTCTTCGCGCCTTTTTTCTGCAGCTCACACGTATTCACAGATGGAGGCTGCTTGTTCTTTAAATTCTGCTAGATCT
Organism: Melanostoma mellinum; assembly: GCA_914767635.1. NCBI lineage: Eukaryota > Metazoa > Arthropoda > Insecta > Diptera > Syrphidae > Melanostoma > Melanostoma mellinum. The sequence goes on along the minus strand of OU612059.1, from coordinate 119,372,631 downwards.
CAACTCGACCAATAATCACATTTACTCAATCTTAACGCTGTGTCTCCACTTACTTTAAATTCATAGCAGAGAGCAGGAATATGTCAGACACAAGAAAGCAGAGCAACTGCCACATTTTGTGTTGTGGGCAGTTTGTAGCATACTTTTTTTGAACCAAACACCACAACGAAGTAACAAAATGGTGGAAAAACATATTCAAACGACAGTTCTCTCTGCTTTAATAGCTGCGATAGATACCCTGCGATAAAAGTATGTTATCTATCGCAGGCTATGAAAATAAAGCCGCTATAATGGTATCCACTTGCGATATTCAAAGGCTGCTTTAATAGCTGCGATAGATTTAAAGCATGTGGAGACCAGGGGTAACGTTATTGGGTTCAAATTGGGTTAAATGGGTTAAAATATGACACTAGTGTGGTGAATAAGATGGGATAAAATTTGAAGTTTGTCAAGAAAGAGAGCTGTGTCTAGTTCTTGTTACATTCACAACTTTTTTTTGCCGAACAAACAGTAAACAAAGCAGAAAGTAGTTTTAAAGTATTATTCTTACGAGAACGACCAATGAACGACGAATGAACGAGTATTCGTTAATTTTGACATTTCATTCACATTTGTGTTTTACATTCGTCACGAATAACGAACACAATTTACATGCAAAACAAAAATGGGGAATGTTTTTGAGATTAAGCACGCGTGAAAAATTTGTTCATTGGAATGTGGATTGTATGTGGAACGAGAATAAAGTCTGACAGTTCGTACCTACTAGCGGCCATATTATTCACTCTTTAAATTTAAACCCAATAGAAATAAACCCAGTTTTCAAATTTTGATCCCAGGTTTAAATTTTGATCCCAGGTTTAAAATAAACCCAGTTGTCAAAGTGAGAAACGTCAAATTATTTAAAGTGCAGATAGTATAGCATTTATAATTAAATATGATTAAAATATATTCAAACACTTCAAAATTATAAAAATATAAAATATTTTCAAACACTTCAAAATTATACTGATGCAGCCGTATTTATTAGATTTTCTTAAGACGTCTCTTATGCTGGGTTTCCACATGTCACTAAAATGAAATAGTTTGACAGATCAAAATCTTGTCAGTATTGATACAATTGCCAGTTCATTTCCACTTGTGTCATTTACTGCCAAAAAATTGGTTGTCATTTCATTGATAAAGAAATTTTGACAAAATGTTTTGTCAACTCAATGAGCGCTATTTCCACTTGTGTTGTCATTTCTGAACTGCTAGTGGACTGTCACTGAAAATTATTTGCCACCTTGCTTCATCGAATTTTTCTTTTGTGTTGAAAGGTTTTCATTTTTTTTAAATGAAAATAAAATGAAAATTAATTTATGTTATGCCTGCTGTGGCAAAGAAAACCTTTCAGGAGGAGGGACGAGGTGCTTATATGCTTTGTGGATATGTAAATGCCGGGGTGAACAGTCAACAATAAAGGTGAAATTAAAAGTTCAGCTATCACTGGTCCTGTGGCAAAAGAGTGTGCTGATTTATGGCCCCGTATCGCATCAAACGAAGGCTCGATTAGAGAGTTCCATCTGAAGATGGCTTCAGCCTTTAGAACTCCAACAGTCAGAGAAATGCTTTCCCGTGAATTATTATTATTATTCATGTCCCGGTTCTTATAGAACTTACTGTTGGAGTTCTAAAGGCTTTCAAACACAACACTTCCACACTGCTTACAATTTTTTATGGAGGATTCAACACTCCACTCCGTCGTTGATTTCCTCTTTTAAATGAATTAAAAATTAAAAGTTCTTCTGCCTTCGATTTGTTTCCTTTTGAATTTTTTCCATACCATAGCATTATTTATTTATGTTTTCTCGTGTTATTACTCGTCACTTCATTGACAAAAGATTCAACACGATGCCAAAAAAAATATCGATGTCAGTGAATGATGGAGTGACATTTCGGTTGTCAATCAGCCAATTTCCACTTGTCATTCAAATTTGCTGCCAAAAAATGACCGACGCTGTTCGTCAGTTCAATGACTGTCAATTTTTGCAATTTCCACTTGTTATTTTTCTCGATGACAGAAAACTAGGTCATTCATCATTTAAAAAATGGCAAGTGGAAACCTAGCATTAGACGTCGATTAGTTAAGTGTCAATTAAAATTTAATTGGAACTTAAGAGAGGTTGATTAAATTCTTATCGATAATGGATTCTACGCTGATGCTAAACTAATAATTGTTAGTTGTGTTAAAATAAAGTAGTAAAAACAGAAATCTAGTCCAATTTAAACTGCGTTTTGACAACCATTCGTTTGTAATACCCTTGTTTATCTTTTTTAAACGAAAGGTTGCTTCTAGACACAAGCAAGTCGTGCTTAAAAAGCCAATACCTAGGTAACAATTTTATTTCTTATTTATTGGTGTTTGCTGACCTACCCAGCCAGAGTCTGATAACTCAAAATATGACAACCTCAGCAGTCACTGGATGTAACAGTTTGTTCCCAATCATCGCAGCAACAATTTGGTAATCAACGGTAGTATGTAACCAGGTTTTGCTTTGTAAAATGATTAAATTGAGATCTCTATTAACACAAACAGTGTCGAGAAAGCAAACTTTTGTAGCATCCCTTAAGCCTATTCTTCCACTTCAGAAGAACGCAACACTCGTTTACACTCCAGTGCCAAACTCTCAGTCGCAGAAGTATAGCCCTGACGTGAATGCAACTCAGCGATATGCCGTCGGTTGTCCCTCTCAGCGCAACACCACGTCAAATCAGACCGATTCCCATGAACAATTCATTTTCCACGGCTAAACTTGGAGCTTGGATGAATGCAACATGTTTCAGTATATGTGCACTAAATCTGCCAATGTGCCAACTATTTGGGCACTTAACGCATAGTTTCCTTATCTTAGAATTTTGGGACAACTCGCTAGGTCACGCAGCACATTTTTCAGTACATAATATGAGAGTGTTTTTAAATTATTCTTCTCTTGTTTTTTTTTTAGGTAGTAACAAATGGGTTCAACATACTTGATGCCGAGATGAATGCTATTGCCACGGGAATTTATTTGGGCGTTTCCGTTACAGACTATAGTTGTAATCAATGCTTTACTTTTGCTACACGACACTGGTTTTAATATACGCACTGAGTTTTTTTTTTAAATATGCTTATACTGTTTTCACTTTTTAGATCCACGGGCAGACTATTATAATAGTTGATTCCATCATATAAAGTAGAGTAGAGTCGTGTAGCCAAAGTTAAGCATTGATTAATATAGTGTGACACTAATATCTTCGTTTATTCAAAAGTTTTTAACTAATAACTCTATGTTTCCTCAACCATTCTTTTTCTAGGCGCTAATATAGAGCCCAATCTTGACGTTAAGATGGGTACTCTTGGGCCCGGCCAAGATGGTATGCAGAAACTCCATTATTATAGTTGTAAGCCAAATGCTTTTGCTACTTTTGAAGGAACAACATTACATATTCATGCAATAGAGGATATGGAATATCTTAACTGGTCAAAAGTAAGAGATATGCAATAACTTGTTTTACTTACTTTTAATTCGAATTTTTTTTCCTAGATTTTCATCAGCTACGTTGATCTTCTAAACACTCCAGAACAGAGGAGACAAGACTTGAAAGACAATTACTTATTCCTTTGTATTTGTTCCGAATGCACAGATCAACAAGAAACAGTTGAAATGAACGCAGGGGTGCGTCGTAATAAAAATTGTAGTGCGATGGTATGTCATTTAACAATTGCTCCAAATGTGGAACTCGAATCAGTCCTAACCATAGGAAGACTTTTAATGAAGTAATGGAACTGACAAAAAATCATTTGGAAAACATGAAGGAAACAACTTGTGAGCGATATTTATGTAGTTAAAAAAAAAATCAGTTGATTGCAAATAATGTGTTCTCTACTCTTGCAGATCTTGATATTTGTAAAATGTGTCTGCCACGGCAGAAAGGAGTTTTGCATCCTTTAAATCTATGGCATGTCAAAACCCTCGATGCTGCCGTAGAAAGTGCTTTTGGTGTCAAAAAATGGAATGATGCATTAGAATTTTCGATTCAAGTAATTCCAGGATTCAAGTTCACACCATATTTTTGTATAGTTTCTTGAATAGAAGATTCACAAGTTTCATTTTTAGAAAATATTATTATTATATTATTATATTTTACAAAGAAACCTTAAATTCATTAATGTTGCAGATTACTAATGAACTATCCAAGTAGAACAAGATGATTATGATAATATTAGTAAACATTCAGTGCTGTCCGACAGAGGCAAAAAGACTTTTACAGCCCTATTCTGCTATTCATCGGGGTGAATTTTTCTTTAATTTTCACTGAACTTTATTCTACTATTCATTCGAATTGAATCTCTGGATTCACCTTGTTGATGTCGATAAGGTCGGTAATGATACGTGGTATTCTCTTATTCACGTGAACGCTTACTTTGTATACAATTCAGATCCGCAAGTCAAATGTTGCGGGTTTTTAATTTAGTGGAACGTCTGGGTGGCTGGTTATTAGTAAAATGTAAGTAAATACTAATTATTGTTTGTAGATTTGTTCAAAATAAATATTATTAACATTTTAAGGGGAAGAACAACAAACAGAGATCAGTTTACTACCCTAATTTCTGCTATGAAATTGAATGCAGAATTTCTCTGGCCGATGATGATCTTACTTCACTGTTTGCAAGTGGGAAAAAAAGCCCAATAATATCCATAACACTATTTTTTGTTTTATTTAAAATAACGATCCAAAACTGATTATAAAAATTGCAATTTGCAAACACATAAATAACGATTTTCACACAAACAGCTGTAACCTCAATTGTCAAATTGGTTAGGATAATGTAGCTCACCCGACGGATAGCACAATGCATAGGTAGTGCAAAAGGGGATCGAATGGGTGAATCGAATGTTCGATTCACGTGAATAGCAGAATAGGGCTGTTTATATTCAAACTATTGAAGCCAGCTCATTCGGCCCTATCGAGGTAACCGTCGGAGCGGAGTTTTCTCCGCAACGCATCTTTTTTCGGAGATTCAATTTTGCTTCGATTGCATTCCCAAAACTAAAATCTCCGCAACAAAAACTTACCGTAGAACGTCGGATCGTCCGATCGGAGAACTACCACGAAGCAAAATGTATCCGATCGGAGTGAATTCCGCTCCGACGGTTACCTCGATGGGCTCGACGATCTGTGTTTTGGAATAGTGCTCGTATTAAGTGATTAATTTCTTCTGCCTTGTAGTTTGCCGTTAGAATACCATGACATTCACACCATTGTTCGGTGATTTGAACCAGGGAAGCTCCTAGAATCATTTTCAACTGTTGAAGCTTCATCCAGGCCTTCACGTGAATTATTTGATGTTTGTCCTGAAATATATATATAAAAAAAAAAAATGCTCACAACCATCCAAACAAATTATGAATAAACAAACCTTGAACAACGTAGGTGCCTTTTCGAGAATAACTTCAATCAACTCGGCCAATTGGTAGCCTACTTTGGCAGATGTGTCTTCCATAACCATGATTTTTCGAACGACGTCCAAGCAAAAGTCGTTGATAAGCCCGCATGTGTTTTTGTTGTAGACTTCATCAGGTAATATGTTTTGCCATACGTTTTTAAGTAAATCCAGCTGCCTCAGACATTGACGAACAAGTTTTTGTGGTGCTATTCCGAGAGCAGTAATAGCATCTGACAAATCTGAAAACCATCAAGAATGCCGATTGAGAAACCTTTCCTGGGGCTAGATTCCGCAAGAGTGAATACTAAAAACTCACACTCACGGCCCTCTGAAAACTCACGCTCTGAAAGACCGTGAGTAAATTTGAAAGATAGTGCACACGTCTTCTGTCAAAAAAACTCACCTTCACCCTTGCGGAATCCAAATTAGAGTGTGTGCACAATTTGTCGTGTACACATTTAAAATTCACTCTTGCGGAATCTAGCCCCTGTACATCTTTTTTTCTTACCTAGTTCCAAAAGTATACCCATAAGCAAACTCTTTTGATTTCTTATTTGACTATTGAAGTGTTCCTGTGCCAGTCCGTGAAGTGATTTGACTGAAGTAGCAAAAGTTGGTATACCCTTGTCTGAGTTCTTGTTTTTGATTTGCAGATACTCCTCCACCAGCTTATCGAGGAAAAAAAAAAATAATTGAGGACAAGAGAGTGGACACCAACACCTCCAAAGCAAAAGCAAAAGAAATTTTTTTATTTAGTTTTTCTAAGTTTTCTAAGCGAAAATGAAATAGAATATTTTTTTGAACACATATACCACAATTTTCTTTTAGTTAAAGTTTTGTTGAATTTAAACTCTGCGGCACATTCATGTTTGCACTGTTTTTCATCGAGTTCGAATGGATTGAATCTTTGTTTATAGGATTTTGGTGCCCTTGCACTTCTAAGAGAACTTAGCACATTGAAAACATTTAAATCGCGAATAAAATCTTCCATATTTTTGTTTTAAGGAAAGTTTCTATTTAGAAATTATTACCAAAACAACAGATCAAAATTTACACCGATTTTCCCTAAACGTCAGAATGAATTTTTAATTTGGATTTAAGAGACCTTTAAACGTAATTATTGGCATTTAAGTTAAGAGGGCTCTTAGCAAGGTTACTTAAATGTGAAATTTGATTATCGATACGGATTCGTTACTTAAGTATTACTTAAAGGGCAATTAAATCTAATCGATGATTAAAAGTTCTTTATAGATACGGCTGTACATATTATTACAAGGAAAACTTATCAAACCTCTTTCCACATTTATTGCATAGGTGAAAATTGACACCGATTTTCCCGAAACGTCAGAATGAATTTTTAAATTGGATTTAAGAGACTTTTAAACGTCATTATTGGCATTTAAGTTGAGAGGCCTCCTAGCAAGGTTACTTAAATCTGAAATTTGATTATCGATACGGATTTGTTACTTTAGTGTAACTAAAAGGTCAATTAAATCTAATCAACGATTAAAAGTTCTTTATACTGTAACGTGCGCTTAGTTCGCAAAAATAAAACTCTACTTTTCAATTTAATTCTACCACTTTATTCAGTATCTACTTTCGATATACACTTTATTCGAACTCAACTCGACTTTTGGACTATCACTCTGGTTGCCTCGGGCGGGCTATTTATATCGAATGACATGCCATCTAGAACTCTCCAGTAACTTCTACATTGTCTCTACTCTCCACTGTCAAACACACTTCCTTCTCGTATATTTCTACACTTACACTAGTGCTGCCAAACATTTTTCCTTCTGGTGTATTTCTACACTTACACTAGTGCTGCCACTTGTGTTTTTCATTTGAACGTTTTCGATCGGGAAATTGTTATCAAATGTTGGGTTCGCGTTACACTGCCCCCTCCTTAAGATTGTTCGTCCCGAATAATTCCATCTGCAGCCTCGCCACTATATCGATGCAGCCGGTCACAATGAACTACTTTTAACTTGCCTCTTAGTCCTCTTTGGATGCGGTAAACCACGTCATTAATCCTCGTGACAACAGTATAAGGACCTTCCCAGTTTTGCTGAAGTTTCGGTGACAATCCTTTTTGACGATGAGGATTATAAAGCCACACACGATCACCTGCTTGGAATCCTGTCGTTGTCGCTTTTGTGTCATACTGTGTCTTCATCCTGTCGCCATACACTGTGGCCCATGTCCCTGTTCTTTTAAATCTATCTGTAAGCCTACCCACCGCTATGTTTGAATCACAGACATAACAATTTCGGAACCACTTCTCCACGTCACCTCTAACATGCAGCCAGTAAAAGCGTTTTCGCACGTTCTCCAGCGTCTTGTTGACTCCCAGGTGGCTTCCTGTAGGGCTTCTATGCATCTTTTGTAAAACCTCTTTGATTTTCGATTGAGGAACAATAAGCTGCATTACAAAAGATTTACCGTCAGGAGATTCCCATTTGCGCTGGAGTACGCCTTCTTGCACGCGAAGCGAGTCCCACTGCGCCCAATAGGCTTTGACAACAGAGCTTTGGTCAGAAATGTCGTTCCAGTCAGGTTTCGTGTTGTTCTCTTTCCATTTGAGAATCGGTCCGATGTCTGGATCCTTCTTTTGAGCAGACCTCAATTCTTCCTTGTTCCATTCGAACATGGGTTCCATTCTTATCCGCTGAGTCTTGGTCTCTACTTTCCGCCAGCAATTCCATTGGGGGTTTTCTACCTGATGTCCAATTCGGTATTGATAAGTCTGCGGTCTTACTCTACAGCTCGCGGATTGATTTTCTTGGACTTCACAACGTCGACAAGCAGTTTCAGTTTTAATTGGTGGCAACCGGCATTGTCGCTGTAAGTGCCCCGTCTTATTACAATTCCAACATCTGGCAAGTCCGTTCCGCTGGTTCCTTTGTAGCTTAATTCCTGGGCATGATCCAGCCTCGAATATGGCTTCTCTTTGACAATGTACCATTTGAGAAGCTTGCTCAGATGCTTCCATCATTAATGCAAACTCTAGAGTTTCGGAAAGAGTTCGTGTTCTAGCAGTTCGCACAGATCTCTGAAGATGTTTGTCAGAAATGGCACGAACGAAGGACTCAACAGCCAGATGTTTGATGATTTCTTCTCCAGCATCCGGGTATGCCAGGTGAGCCAGTCTTTCGACGTCTGCTTGGAGCTGCTGTAGACTTTCACCCCTTTTCTGGACTCTGTTATTGAGTTGGACTCGGAAGACTTCTTTCAAGTGGCTATCACCAAAGCGTTTATCTATAGCTGCCACGAGAGAACTGAAATCGTTGCTCTTACCAGCTGGAACAGTTTGAAGTAATTCAGCTGCTGGTCCTCTAAGAGCAAGAGTCAGTGCTATGTATTTGTCTTCGTCATCCCAGCCATTTGCTGTCGCAGCTGCCTCGAATTGTCTCCTGTAAACTGACCAAGACGACTGTCCGTCGAATGTTGGTGGTTGTACTTCTCTTTGCTTTACACAATCTCCACAAGTTTTCCGTAGCTCCATTTTCCGCATCTGGTCTAGTTCCTTAGCCATGTTTTCGATTCGTTTCTCCAAAGTGGCAAGCTGACTTTCGCATTGACTCTCAAGCTTGGAAAATCGTTTCTCAACACATTCAATGCGTTTTTCTAGGCCACAAACATTTTTCTCAATGTTACCCAATTTGCTTTCTAGAATGTTTTTCTGACCTTCCAAAACATTCTGTTGCGCCTCAAGTCTTTCGAGAATATTCTGTTGTTCCTTCTTTTGTTCGTTTCGTTGTGCTTCAAGTTGTTCGAGAACATTCTGCTGTTCCTTCTTTTGCTCGTTTCGCTGTTCTAACAAAAGTTTCATCATACTAGAAAAATCTACATTTTCACTTACTTCCTCTTCTTCCACTTCTGTTTCAAAAACAAAAGTGTTTACGTCTTCCCCTTGCTGTTCCAAATAGTTACGCAAGCGCAGGACGAGCTCATTTTTCGATCCCGCTCTAGAAAGATTTCGCTTACCTAACTCACTTTTAAGCTCAATGCAGTTGAGCTCTTCTAACAACTTACCCATTTTCACTGTATAATTATTATTTTTCTTTTTACTTTTTTTTTTTTTTTACACTTTACTTCAAATAAGTTTTATTTACACTTCTGACACCAATGTAACGTGCGCTTAGTTCGCAAAAATAAAACTCTACTTTTCAATTTAATTCTAACACTTTATTCAGTATCTACCTTAGATGAATAAAGAACAAGATGGAAAACCATTACGTCTCCTTCCCCGCAACTTCCATTTGTTTACATTGTTGTTTTTGTAATCGCAGCCTCCATCTGTGAATACGTGTGAGCTGCAGAAAAAAGGCGCGAAAAAGTTGTGGAAGTATATGCGTGGTGTATTTATTTTTTTTTTTGCTTGGCAACTTGAAACCACCTTGAAACATAACCTGAAATTTAATTTTCACCATACTACTGAAAAATTCTTAAGGGCAGGGTTTGAACAACACCAAAGTTATAGTTTTTTAAAAACTCAATTTTTTTTGAAAAGCTGGGCAAAATGTGAAAACTCATAAACATGCAAATATACTGATTCTATTGGGACTCATTATAGTGTGATTCGCTCCCTCAGCTCGGTTATTTGTCTTAACTTTTTTTTAATACCAAAACTTAAACATCAAACTATGTAGACATTTTTTGAAAAAATTATCACAGTCAAAATTTTGAAATGCAGCAATCTTGTAGATATTATGGAGAGCTCAGAAAGCCTTCATTCATCTCTGTAGCACAATTATTAACAAAGCACCAACACTTTAAGTTTTAATTTTTTGTTTTTATTAAAAGCTCGGTAGAAAATTTTTTTAAAACTTGTCTCAATCAAAATCTTTAAATGTGGAATTTTTGTCCACGTTGTGTTGAGCTCAGAAAGCCATCATTCATCTCTGTAGCACAATTATTAACAAAGCTCCAACACTTTAAGTTTTAAATTTTTCTTAACACAAAAAAAAATTAAAACTTAAAGTGTTGGCGCTTTGTAAGTAATTGTGCTACAGAGATGAATGAAGGCTTTTTGAGCTCTCCATAATATCTACAAGATTGCTGCATTTCAATATTTTGATTGAGATAAGTTTTTCAAAAAATGTCTACATAGTTTGATATCCGCTTTCAATTCTTTTACTTAGGATTTTTTTTTTAATTCAATTAATTAACTGCTTAAATTTTCAACTCAGCTTCAAGAAGAGAATCGAAAGCTTAAGTTGGAATCTCTTTCATCAAACAAATGCAAAATGAATTCATATATATTGGTTACTGTTTTGTTTTAGTATATATTTTTTTAACAGTCATACTTTTCTGTCTATTTCTCTTAAGAAACGTTTTTTAAAAAAGAAGAAATAGAAGGGAGGACTACTCAGAGAAATGTTTAACAAAAAAGAAAATATTTTAATATTTTGATGCTTAAATTTTTATTTCCAAATACTTTGAAAAGTATATAATCACAAATAAATTTTATTTACAAAACCCAAAAAAAAGTTTTAAATCCAAAAATTCTGCCAGACGTAGCCTTAAGGTGACTAAAAGTAAAAAAGAAAAATGGTTCCCAGACGAGAATACCAATACTACGGTACAATTTTGTGTAAGCCCTGTGTGTGGATCCGAATATAAAGTGATGTTAGTGAAATTTTGTGTAAGCCCAGTGTTGAGATCCGAATATAAGGTGGGGCAAGTGAACTTTTGTGAATGAGTGCGTGCAGCAGCTTGTGGGGTGGTATCAATGTGTTAGTGTGGTTTTCCATCTTGTTCTTTATTCATCTAAGGTATCTACTTTCGATATACACTTTATTCGAACTCAACTCGACTTTTGGACTATCACTTGTATTTACTCTTAACTTTATCACTCTATAAACAAAACTGCCCTCTGGTTGCCTCGGGCGGGCTATTTATATCGAATGACATGCCATCTAGAACTCTCCAGTAACTTCTACATTTCTCCACTCTCCACTGTCAAACACACTTCCTTCTCGTATATTTCTACACTCACACTAGTGCTGCCAAACATTTTTCCTTCTGGTGTATTTCTACACTTACACGAGTGCTGCCACTTGTGTTTTTCATTTGAACGTTTTCGATCGGGAAATTGTTATCAAATGTTGGGTTCGCGTTACAATACATACGGCTGATAATGTCTTTTTATTTTTTAATGAATATTTCCAGCAAAATGCTTCGGCATTGCGGATGAACAAACTGCGCCGCGAAAGCACCGCACCTGATTTTACCAACGAAGATTACTTCCCAACTCTTGGCACCGCACGACCCGAGGAGCAAAAGAAAAGAAGAACGAGCATCTACAGATTGTGGTGCTGCTTTTGTGCTCCCCCTCGTTCCTTTTTGACAGTCGCCTTTGCATATGCGAATCATCAAAATTTATAAACTTGTGTAAATTCGCATATTAAAAGAAATTTAAACATGAAACCTTTGATGCTCCAGGGACATGAGCGTTCCATAACGCAAATTAAATATAATCGGGAGGGTGATCTATTGTTCTCATGCTCAAAAGATCAAAAACCAAATGTCTGGTGGTCATTGAACGGCGAAAGGCCTGGCACCTATAATGGCCATCAAGGAGCTGTTTGGTGCTTGGATGTAGATTGGACTTCAACCAAGCTTATGTCTGGTGCTGATGATATGACAACAAAGATTTGGGATGTCGAATACGGTTCAGTGGTTGCATCCATTGCAGCAAAGTCATCTGTGAGAACGACACATTTCAGTTATTCCGGCAATCAAGCTGCTTATTCGACAGATAAAGCTATGGGACAAAATTCAGAGTTGTTTATCATTGATGTGAGGATCGCCGATTCAAGTATTTCCGAACAGGATCCCATTCTGCGGATTCCCATATTGCAATCAAAGATTACTTCTATGCTATGGGAAGCCCTCGACGAGACAATTATAACAGGGCATGAGAATGGTCGAATATCTCTGTGGGACATCAGGATAGGCAAGGAAATCAATTCGGTCAACGACCACACTGTTGGCATCAATGACATGCAAATGAAGAAGCACAGCATATTGTTCGTCACTGCTGCAAAGGACACATCAGCCAAACTGTTTGACTCTGAGTCACCCATGTGCTTGAAGACATACAAAACTGAAAGACCCGTCAATTCACCTTCAATCAGTCCCATCATGGATCATGTTGTTTTGGGTGGTGGCCAAGATGCCATGGAAGTAGCAACAACTTCAACTAAAGCTGGTAAATTCGATTCACGTTTCTTCCACTTAATTTATAAGAAAGAATTTGCACTTTGAAGGGCCATTTTGGCCCAATCAACAGTTGCTTATTCAATCCTGATGGTAAAAGCTACGTATCCGGTGGTGAAGATGGTTTTGTTCGCGTTCAGACATTTTACAGCTCGTACTTTGATAACATTTTCGAGTAGTTTCTTTAAAAATACAATTTGTTTTTTTACTCTGAATTCTTTCAAACTCAACTGTAAAACACCCCGCAGAGTTTCTAACGTGAATGTGATCCATGGACGCTAAATTTTATCCAAATACACGCATTCATGGCAATGAACAAAAAAGGAAACAATACTTCTCGTTTCATTCTTTCTTTATTATGTTCATTTCATTTATTAAACATACATTACAATTACAATTAAAATCAAGTGCTTTCATGATCTTTATTTCGATTTCTAAAACCTGAGGCCGAATTACGGCACACGATATCGAATAACTCGTCTCTAATACCGGTTTCACACTGCGCCGAAATCCGGATTTCGAGCGAAAAAAGTAGTAAAAAGCCGAAATCTCAAAAAAATCGACTAGTTTCTCCATACAAACTTTACAATTTTTCTGGTCTATTTTTTTCAGATTTCCACAAAATCTTCTCCAAAATGTAGTAAAACTAAATAATGGTGAAATGGAACAAGCCTGAGAACAGCGAACGAAAATGAACTATCAGAAAAAACAACAACAATGCTTAAGAAACCTGACACTTGTAATCGAAATTTTTTATTTTACTATAGAAATCGAACAGTTTAGTTGTTGACGTGTTGTTGTGTCAGAATAGTATGTAAAATATTTTTGGAAAATTGTTAGCAAAACTTTCATTATTCATTTCATTATTTATTTAATTAGTACGACACAGACGTTCCACCTCTTTTCAAATGAGGACTATTGGAGTTCTTAGACCTTTATCCAATAAACCATCAGATCCTATTCAAATTTTAGAGAAAATCCAAGAATATAAAAGCAAGAGCAGTGCCGGAAAGATAGTAGACTCCAATAGCGACATCGAAAAGGAAATGAAGAACGAACTTGAACGTGTTGCTAGACAATTTGGCGGAGGAGGTGGAGTGGACATGACTGCATTCCCATCTTTCAAGTTTGACGAACCTCAAAGATCAAATTTATCCGATTGGCAACTAAGTTGTAAAGAAAATATGCGGCTAAAATGAGATTTAACTGAATTGAGATTTCGCAATGCTATTCTAAGTTACCAAATAAAATGTCACTTGGTGCGTCGCTCTCTAATAACGAGTTAAAATTTTTTCTGAAAATGAAGTTGAACCTTCACCGAAGACAACGTGTTTTTCTAGCAATGACCTCAATGACATCGCCTCACCTAGTAATCTTCGGGTTTCGGATTCGCGTCTCAATTCTTGTGACAGTGAAAAAAATGTTTCAATGAGTCCAATTGCATCACCGTCAACTTCTTTCACAGTACCTTCAGCTAAACCTTTATCTTCATATCTAAACAATTCAAAAACTTCATCAATCAATGGTAGTGATGAGAGTCGTGATATAAGTGACACGCTCTGTGATTTAAACACGCCTAAAACTAAATCTTAAAGAAACATATTCATCTCCATCACCAAGTGTCTCCCATACAGAATTGCCTGTGGATATTATTTCAAAAGCGACAGCTAATGAAAATTTATCAAAAATTCCATGTCAGTTTGGTGTCTATCAAGATGTCTTTAAAGAACTTACACTTGATGTGTAAACAGAATTACTTAATACGTGGAGAAGTTCAATGGCGACCAAAGCAAATAACCTAAGCACAAATGCGCCTGCTACAAGTAACATGAATACAAACACAGCTCTGGCTAGGGGACAAAAAAAAAACACTTTATAGGTAGATGCAATTTATTTTGCAAAAATGTATAATTTATTTTAAAAAATGAATAACGTAATATAATTTGAAAACAATATTTTTTCAGTTTTGTTACAAACAAAAAGAAAACTTACTGTTAAGAGAACATTTTTGTACCATTAAAGAAGTATTTAAAAAAAAAACATCTTATCAAGATGCTGTGTGTTATCTTGATAAGATGTTAGGTTTGACTTTTCCATCTTGAACTGAAGTAAGTAAAGTCTTTGAGCGAAATTCACCAATCCGTGGTATCAAATACCTACACGTTTTGCTTGCTTGAATTGAAGACCGGTGAGATGTGGGCTGCAATTGTTGCTCGGAATGTTTTTGTTTTTCGGAATGTTAAGGCTGGAAGATCAACAAGAAGAAACTCCACTGGCAGTGAGTGCGCCAGACGTTGAACTTAATTGCCGAATTGGTCTTTTTCTGTGTAGTAAACATCAAGGACATATTGTTTTTCGCAATGAATCCCAATTCTAGGGCTTCTTCTGTTGACATTAAAATGTCCACCCAGTCTAATTTAATCCTAATAGTTTGATTGAATCTCTTGTCTTGTAGACTCTTTTAATGGTTCGTATATTGCAGCAACCTTTGCTCGAATGCCAAGAGGCACATCATTATGAACTTCGTATGAGCCGTACAAGATTTATTTTTTGGTTACCAACGGAACGCCAGTAGTTAAGGAAATGTTTCACTATGGTTGTGTTTTCAAACATAACATTGTCCACATTGCGCGTGTGTTGTTAGTGCTATGGCCGATGGCATACACTTGGAGCAGATTCTTTTAGGCCATGGTGGATGCTCCCTGCAACCCGGCTTTATCCTAATGTCGCCAATGGCAATATTCTTTATACAATCAATTCCTGAGGTCTGCTTCATGATGGAAGGATATTTATGCTTTAACTTTTGTTCCTTCAGATAAGGCTCGATTGGGGAATAATGGACGCAACAGCCGTTTAGTTTATTATTATTCTATTTTTTCCAACCCACTTTTCTTGTTTGAAGTGAAGAATGTTTTTTTAACAAAATTTTGTTTCTTGTTCTAAGAAAAGAAGAACCACAAAAATTCGAAAGAAAATTTAATGAGTGAAGTTAGTGTCAGTGTCAAACGTCAAACAAAATCTACTCTAGTACTTCGCCGCAGTGTGAATGGGTTGAATCTAGTACCACCCAAATCAAAATCAAAATCCGGATTTCCGTGCGGTGTGAAAAGGGTATAAATTCAGTGAATTTGGTATTATCGCTCACGATATCGAGTGATCTAGTACAATAATTTGAGATTTTCTCAACAGTTATGTCGATTTCCAGTGGTACACAAAAGCACTTTTAAAAGTGCTTTTTTGCTCGAAATATGTTACATTAGGTCTGTCCGATGTGCAGTGCCCCAGTGCGCACTGGGAAATGTCAACGCACTGAAATTATCTGTCAATGCACTGAATACCTGATCGGGATTTCATTTTACATCGAACACTTCAGAGCAGAAAGTATGCCATTTTTGTGACAAATAAATTAAAATGAGCTAAAGTGAAAATCTAAAAGTTCTTTTAGCAGTTCATGCTTTGTTAGAGACAAGTTTAGTGTCCAATGCTAACGACGGATCTGAGGACGAACTCTTATTCGGATTATCAAGTGATGATGAAAATTATGCAGAGAAACCCAAGCGAAAGCGAACAAGTATTCCAAACTATTTCGAAGAAATCGTTCCAAAGTATACGGATGAGGAATATGTAAGACATTTTCGCATACAAAGGACACTGTCTGAGTCGCTTGCCAGAAAATTTGGTCTTAGTTCCGAATACAAAGAATTGAAAAGAGAAATAAGCTACTGCCCTGAAAAACATTTGGCTATTTTTCTTTGGTTCACCGGACAGTGGCCTTTCAGATACTGCAATTCAATTGCCAAATGAAGAAGACAAAAAAGAGAGTGAGGATTACTTTAAATCAAAGGACGGTTTCTATGGAGTAATAGGTAAGCGTCTTTGAAAATATTTGTACTATCTTAATACAGAAATCTAATGAATAATTAAGGCGCTATAGATGGAACTCACATTATCATCCCAAAAACAACTACAGCATCTGTTTACAAGGAATCGGAAACCACAAAAGAAAATTTATAGATGTTTTCATAGGATTTCCTGGTTCCGTGCATGACAGCCGTGTTTTCAAAAATTCATTTGTTTACCCCAAACTCGGAAAATATTGTGGAGGTAAGTTTGAATAGGAACAAAATGTCGTAGCAGACTAAAAATTTTATAATATTAATGATTTATGCTTTTAGATTTTCACATATTGGGAGATTCAGCTTATCCTTGTTCTGAATGTGTTACTACACCTTACCGTGATAATGGTCACCTGACACCAGCACAACTTCACTTTAATAAATGCCTCAGCTCACAAAGAGTAATCATCGAACATATATTTGGCATTCTCAAGCAGCGGTTCCGACAGTTGTACTATTGTAAATTAAGGGGAATGGGAAAAATTTGTCATTTTGTTAGGGCTTGCTGTGTGTTACACAATCTCGCATCGATGATGTGGAACCAGTTACATTGGAAGAAGAAGCTCCTTCTTCTTCTTCTTGGAGTGAAGACAATTCTGCTGGTAAAAGAAACCGAGAAGAAATATGCAAAAACTTTTCGGCTCGGCAAAATGAACGAGAAGCAGCATGGTATTTTTCAAAACTGTATTTAAATATCGCTAAAAGTATCTTAAAATCTAATGGAACACAAATTAACGCTTAAAATCTAGTATTTAACAAAAAAAAAGCAAAACAAAAATAACAAAATAAAGCACTTCAGTCTTTTCAAAATTAAAAATAAAAAAAATCTTAAAAATTATGGCGGACTTATTCTAAAAGAATAAGTCACATCAGCTCTTCCAAAAGGGCATTTTTTTTAAGAGCGTCCTCTTTTAAAAATTTTGTTCTCCTTATAGGCCACCAAAACCTTTTCCTTATAAAGCATGTTAGCTTCTTTTAAGGTGTCAGTTGATGGTCTACTTCTCTTTTCTGGCATTGAACAGTCTGCTCTACTTGTTGCACATGAACTGCTCTGTTCAGACAGCAGCGGTTCAGAAGAAGGCAATGTTGATGAGGACTCATTAGCTGTTCAAAAGTATTAAATTAGAAAAATCAGAAAAATAGTTAATATATCATAGCACTTTACTTTTTCTTTTTGTTATAATCTCCTCGGATGTACTTGACCCTAGTAATATCTCGAAGAAAACGTTGGCTCTATCTTCATATAAATTTTGCAGTTCGCTGTAATAAGCTGAAATTAGTGGACACTTAAAATTTTAAAACAAATTGTATTCACTTTTGAAACCGGCACTGGATTCTAGAGTTAGCAGTTTTTTTGTTGGCAAGAGCCTGGTTTTTGAACGCTCTATCCAGCCCCTTCGCTTTATTTTCCACCTGCGTCCATTCAAAGAAGTGGCCTTTCTTTTTTAATTCGGTGGCGATAAGTTGGAACATTTTCTTTTTTGTTATTAGAGCCATGCTCTGTCCCAACTTTGGCCGAAAATCTTTTAGTAGCGCTATAAGCAGCTTTGTTGCCGAATCGGACCAATTGCTTCCTTCTATAAAAAGAAAATTAAAGCTTGAAGTAGAATTATTGAAATCTGTATTACTTTCTTCTGGCGATATCAACGGCTCAAAGCTGACGGAGTTACATACAGATTCTTCTAATTGTTCCTCTTCTTCGTTCTCCTTTTCTACATACGCTTCTTCGAACATTTGCCTCAGAAGATCCGGATCTATTTAATAAAATAGAAATTTTTTCTTATTCAATCTTTGATAATTTGATAAACTACATTCTGCTTACCATTTTGTGCAGCTTCATACTGCTCTTGTGAACAATTTACATTCACAAATTCATTTGCTTCGCTCCCAATTAAAAAGTATGGCATTTTCACATCTTCACACTTAAAAACAAAAATACAATAAACCAGATTTTGTTTACAAATAATTTCATCGAAGCAAACAGCTGGCTTCGTTTGACAACTCTGAAAACCTTACCCCAGAAAAAACCTGGGGCATGGCAGTGCGCACTGAGTGCTTGCACCGGATGAACATCGAACACAGTGCAAATGCACTGGGGCAGAAAAAATGTCACATCGAACGCATCAGTGCGATTTCAGTGCGCACTAGGGCGCCCCAGTGCGCACATCGAACCGACCTATTGATGCACTAGATCACTTTCTTTTTGCCCCGAAAAAACACTTTTACGAATCTCGATTCAGAGGCAAGATTTACACGCACTTTCACATACACCAACACAAAACATTTGACGTTTACCAGTTTGCAGTTTGATTATTTTGCATTTTTGGTTAAAGGACTTTGAAAGAGAGATAATAAAAATAAACAATAAACTATTTTGTGAAAATGGATCGCTCAATTTTAGCTGAAATTATCAAAATATATATGAGTCGTCATCTAGTTCTGATTCTTACGAAGAAGTGTTTGAAATTCTGAAATTCCTTACACAAAACGAAAGGCATTCTGTGAATAATTTTGTTCAAAGTGTTGTGTACAATTATTCGGATGAGGAGGTTTCTTCCTAGTGCATTTATTAATAAAGTTTCGAAAACATTCTTTCTATATAAATTGCAGAACAAAACAAACGGGAAGAGTTGGCTGTCAAAAATAGCACACATACAATGATAAAAAAAGAATTTTGTTTTTTCTGTTCCAGTGAGCATGAAAAAAAGCACTTTTTTAGAGTGCTTTTGGTTTTGCAAAGGAAATCGACATACTATCGGAATTTCATTCGATAGATGCATAGCTTACTGAATATATGTAAACGAGCGCGAATTTTGAAAAAAAATATGTAAGAATATTTGTATTACTATTTTTTGTTAAGATTTCACCAAACTTATCTTCTTCATGGCAAATTTAAATAAAATTAACCAAAATCAAAAGCTAATGATGGCAGAATATATCTCAAGACATCCAGATCTGGCAAAAAATATGCTGCCAAGCTGTCAACAAGGCAAGGCAACAGCCATAAGGCTTTGGCAGCAGCTAATCGCTAATTTAAATTCGATTGGACCACCCTTTAAGGACGTCAAAGGTTGGAGAAAGGTTAGTATATTTATATAAATATACAAATATGCGTTATACATACTATATTTCATCTTGGTATAGTCGATTACAGATCCAGGTAAAGGGAAAATTATCATTTAACAAACAATCAAAAAATAAGACTGGTGGTGGTCCTTACGAAGAAAAAATACTAACAGCGGCTGATGAGCTCATTTTATCAGCGAGTGGGCTTGATGTTGCTGTCGAAGGAATTGCGGCTAAAAGTTTTGGAGTGTTCACTCCGGAGGCTTACAATCCGTTGTCAGCTCAGCCTTCAAGCCTAAACCCCAGTCCAACGTGCCCAGGAATAACATCGCCTGAGGTAGAAAATGTAAATGAGCCATCAGCTTCAACTATCAGCGCCTTTGTTGAGCTTGAAGCATCTCCTTCTCCACTTTTACAAAATGACTTCCTTAGAAAGAAGTACAAAAAAAGGTGATGTGAAGTTGTCTTTCCTAAAAGACAAAATAGAACAAGAAACTTCTTTAAATGAAGCAGTTTCTAATAAACTGTACAGGTTATTGGAGCAGGGAGAAAGAAATTTTAAGATCCAGGACAGAATACTAGAAATAAAAGAAGAAAAACATGCGGCGTTTATGGAGCTACATGCAATCGAACTACAACTAAAGACTTTGCAATTGAAGAGGGTGCAATACAATTGCCAATAAATTGTTCGGCTGCTTTTTTTGTGATATCTCATCGTTTCATTACTCCTTTCGATATTTTGAATTATTTATTTGCTTTATTTCATATATTTCATAGTTTCACCATTCCTTTTGTTATTTTGAATTATTTTTTGCTTTATTTCATATATTTCATAGTTTCACCACTCCTTTTGTTATTTTGAATTGTTTTTTTTTCTTTATTTCATAGTTTCACCATTCGTTTTGTTATTTTGAATTATTTATTTGCTTTATTAAATTATCTTCTTTTTTTAATACATAGTTCTTTTATATTTTGTTATTGCTTATGAAATGAATTGGTCTTTTTTAAAGTTTTGATTTAATAAATTTTATTTTCAAATGTGAGTGCTCTTTGTTTTCTTTTTTCAGTTTACCCACCTTTTTGCATTTCCAGATAAAGAAATTGTCATATATGCTGTACAATAACGCTTTCATCTTACAGCCTTATTCATAATAAAAATATAATACACTGATGATCGGCTGACTAGATACACACTGACTATCTTTTTAATCAGCTTCCTATTCATAATGCTTTTTCCCCTCCGAAATAGTTGGCACATACCTGTGTCAGAAAAAGTACCAAAAATTGTAAATCTATTCCATTTTTTTGACACAGCACAACTCAGCTGCTTGAAAAAAAAAAACTGTTTTGATTCTGTTTGTTGATACCTAAAGCGAAAAATAAATATTTTAAATTATGATGGAAACTAAATCTAGAAAAAAACGCTCAGAGAATTGGGACTCGTCCGACAAGGTAATTAGTTTTAACAATTCACAACACATTCAAAAACATCTAACCCTGCAAATTCACAGATACTATTAAGACAACTTGTCGAGGATAAAATCGGTATTGTGGAAAACAAAAACGTTGACACAAATACTTCCCGAGCAGAAAAGGATGCTTGGAAGGATATAACAGATACGTATGTATTTAACATATTTTATAATTCAATGAATTCATTCAAAATATAACATTGATCAATTGAATTTTCAGTTTTAACAGAATGTCTGCAACTGCCAGGGACACTGCACAACTCCAAACACAGTGGCGCTCAGTCAAAATGAAGGCGAAGGCAATCGCTTCAATATATAAGAAGAGCATCAAAGCAACAGGTGGAGGATCACCACCTAAATCTCCAGATGCTGATGATACTTGCCTTATGGGATTAATACCTCATGAATTTGAGGTCGATTTCAATATTTACGACGATGACAACTCGTTGGTCTGTTTGATGAAAAATATTCAATACTAAACATTAACAACCCCTTCTTTACAGACTGGAAAAGAAAATTTGCCAACAGGAATCAGTTCGAGAAATATTTATCCAGTTCCAGTCCCAGTGAGTCCTACGACAAAGAGAAAGAGTGAAGACCCACTTGTAAGTGAAATTTCTTTTAACTCAAACCAGAAAATATTATATAGGTATTGGTATTTGTGTTTGTTTGACAAAAATCTCAAAATGCATTTGTTTTCCTTCCGTTTATTATATTATTCTAATAACCAATTGTCTCCCTAGGTTGAATTGATTATCAGTGACACTTACTCCGTCAAGTATTTAGATACGGAGCAAAACACAGAACATGTTACGCTTCCTCTTTTGATGTCCTGGGATTCGTCGTCAAACAGAAATAAAAAACAAAAGGTACTTAATTGACTATTGCGTTTTGTGATTTTGTTGCAAAGGAATGAAGTTTGTTTTTCATTTTCCAGGTCAACAGCGATGACAACGAATACAAGCAAAAGTTGTTTGAGTACAACATTAAAAGCAGGGAAATTGAGAGGGCACAGAAGCAAAGAGAACATGAATTCAGCATGGAAAATAAGAGGTTGGAGAGGACTCAAGCAAAAAAAGAGCAAGAAGAAAGGTTGAAAACCATTGCAGTGCAAAGGAGTCACATGACGAAGATGTTAGAGATGGAGATAGTTCAAAAAGAAGAAATCCATAAAGCTGAGCTGGAAAAAATTTTGACATCGTGCATTTAAATTTTTAATTGTTTGTTTTTTGTTTTTATTTATTTGGTTTTGTTAAATGCATTATTTTTAAAAGAAGTGATATTAATTTTAATTTTCAGTTCCTTTTTATGAAATGTTGTTTTGTTCGGCTGACTAGATACACACTGACTATCTTTTTAATCAGCTTCCTATTCATAATGCTTTTTCGCCTCCGAAATAGTTGGCACATAGCTGTGTCAGAAAAAGTACCAAAAATTGTAAATCAATTCCATTTTTTTGACCCAGCACAACTCAGCTGCTTGAAAAAAAAAAAAAAACTGTTTTGATTCTGATTCATAGAAATTAAAAGATTTTTAAAAATAAAGATGTGTGTTACTGTTCATAGAACTATTTTTATTCTCTGTTTTGTTCTTTTATTTTGGAGAGCTTCGACTAGATGGTGCGTTTAAGGGATAATGATGTTAAGGAAATCATGTTGCTGTTGTTGTTGATCACAATAACATTTGTATTCAGGAGCCATAACACAGTTATTAAGCAACCAAAACTGTAATTAGAAATGTACATTGACGATTAAAAAAAAAAATTTTAATTTTTTCCATAAGAATGTACCTACTATTCTTATGGAAAGAACTGCTGGATGAAAACACGTCTTGATATAGTTTGTGACTGTAAGGAATGGCTTTCTAGAAATTAGTTTTCTGCTTGTTCTGGATTGCTTGGGTCAAAAGAATTATCTGTAAATAAAGAAATTATTGCTTTCAGAGTTCATTATAATGATTTCAAAATACATACCCGTATCAGGTAACTGGTCCTTAAAATCGATTGCCAAGTTGTGCAAAACTGCTAGGGCTATTATAGTTGCCTTACAGTTTTCTAAAGAGCATCTCATACCGGACAGGAGAATACGAAACCTCTGTTTCCAAACCCCAATACATCTCTCTACAGCATTTCGTGTTGATATTTGAGAAACGTTATATCTTTGTTCACCTGCTGTTAGAGGGTTCAAAAGTGGAGTAAATAAAATGTTACTACACGCGTAGCCACCATCACCAAGAAGTCGTCCTTTGAACTCTCCATCTTCAAAACGTTGCTTTATACGACTTTCCCTAAAAATTCGGGAGTCATGTGTACTACCTCTCCAGCGACAAACAATGTTGTTAATTTTGAGGGAAGCGTCGCACACAACTTGCGTATTAAGGAAGCTGAGTTGGCTCCATTTTTTATTCTTCCATTTCTTTCTCTGTCACCACGCGCGAAGTACATAGATTTGTAAGTTAGCTCAGGAATTATTTTTATAATAAATTATAACTTTAAGTTTTTCAATCGCATAGATCCAGATTTGAGTAATTATTGTTGAGAACACTTCCCCCAATCGTTGTTCGCGAGAATTTTAAAAGACTGATGTAAGTCAGCTAAAATTTATAGATAGAAATTATTGTGAAAATGTATTTTACTACCTTGCAGAAAATAAAATCAAAGCTACAACGAAAGGATTTTTATTCAGCAAAAGAGAGAAGACTTGCGAACCAACATCATTTTATTTTATCAATCGATATTTTATCATCTGTGTACGAGCTTCTAAGGATTTTAGGATGGAGTCTTCAGCAGTCACGGAGCATAGTTGCGTTGCGACAGAATGCCGTTTACCCGATGACGACGAGATGGTGTCCTGCGAAACCTGCAAACGGTGGTGGCACTATGGGTGTGCGAAATTTAATCCGTCCATGTTCGATACGTAGATCCCCTGGTTTTGTAAAACCAAAGAATGCAGTGAAATTTGTGATGTAAGCAAAAATGGTGACAGAGAATCAGGTAAAGAAAAGAATTTTGAAAATGAAATTGATGTTTTAAATTCGGTCGACGTATTGATCGAGGCAGCCAAGACTGCTCAGTCGACAGTCGAGGAAAGAGATAGGGAAATTTGTAATTTAAAGATAGAAATGGATAAGCTTAAAGCTCAGTTAGATTCCTTAGCGGTGCCAGCCCCTCCGGTTGTACGTCCTACGGAAAAATCAATAGGGCTTTCAAGAGACAGGTTAGAAGCAATTCGTAAGATCGATTGCAAACACAGGGAAATGTTGGTAGGGCCTTCGGCTTCTCACTCTACGCCTTTGTCAGCACACGTGGAGAGTTATCAAAAATTTCAGAACTCTAGTGCTCAACAAGATGCTCAAAACGATTCCGGCCAGAAGCTTGGGGATATGGCGAGCTTATTGACTATTTTAAATCGAAGCCAGGTACAGGATCTGCCGTCTTTTTCGGGGCACGATAGGAAAGAGTGGCCTTATTTTGAGTCTGTGTTTCGGTCAACCACTGAAGAGGGGAGATATAGTGATAAGGAGAACGTGGCGCGTCTAAGGAAGGCACTCACAGGCGAAGCTTATAATCTCGTGAGCGATCGGCTACGGTATTCTTCGGATGCAAGCGATATTATAAACTCATTCCGTGCGATTTATGGTAGACCAGACGTCTTAGTACACAGTCTGACATCGAATTTGCTACGGTTACCAGCTCTGAATTCTGGCAGCGATCCGGAACTTCGTCAATGGGCTGTGGTAGTGAGCGGGTTTGTCGCCGACATTAAGTCGATGAGTTTAAATAAGGAGCTCGATAATAATTTCGTTTTGACCGACCTTACAAGCAAATTGTCTTCGGGTTTGTATCACGATTGGCAGAAGCGTAGATTAAAGAAGCTGAATCCTAATTTAGAAGAATTTTCGGTCTTTCTTACGGAGAAACTTTATGATCTGCCTCCGGAACTGACAAAGTTATCGAAGTTGTCGGGTAATGAGAAAACAAGCAGTGCACCCCCTTCGCGTAGAGTTTTAACGCATCAGCCCATCTCTCAAGCTAGTGATGCCACTTGTATTAAATGTGGCAAAAGTGAACACGCTTTATTTGCTTGTCCGGTTTTCAGAGCTTTGAGTGTAGAAGAGAGTGGTGTGCCTTCGCTAAGGATAAAAAAGTTTGTTTTAGGTGTTTAAACCCAGCACCTCATAGATGGCGCAGCTGTTTGCCGAAGAAATTATGCGGCGTTGGTGGATGCACAAAGGGGCATCATGTTCTACTTCATCCGACAGATTCAAAGTTAGCTTTAAATTTCTCAGCTCCAGCTTTCATTCCAGCTCCTCAGCTTCATTCCTCGCATTAAGGATCTAAAGCCCCAGTCATGTTTAAGGTTCTAGCCGTGCGTCTGTATGGGAACAACATTAAGTTTCTGGACACGTTTGCCTTTTTGGACGATGAGTCCTCTATTACAATGCTGGAAAGGGATGTTTTCGATTTTCTGGAGTTGGAAGGCGATCCGGAACAACTAACACTTCAATGGACGAAGGGTGTTTCGAGAAATGAGGATTCGATGCGTACAAGTCTATGGCTCTCTGGAGTGGGCAAACGGAAACGACACATACTAAAGGACATTTACACGGTGAAGGGCTTAGAGCTGCCTTGTCAGAATATCGATCTGGCCTCCCTACGACAGTCGTTCCCATACCTTCAAGGTCTACCGTTGACAGATTTGAACAATGCGAAACCAAAGATCCTGTTGGGTTTAGATCAGGCGAAACTTCTAGTTGGGCGTTGCCAGCGGTCAGGAAAAGAGGATGAACCCTACGCTATCAAGACGCTTCTCGGTTGGACCGTCTTCGGGAGAACACCACTCGAGGGTAAGGTGGCGTGCGTTAAAGCTCCGAGCAGAGTTTCGATTTCGTACTTCCATGGCATTTCGAAACAGGATGAAGAGCTACACGATCTGGTTAAGAAACACTTCACAGTCGAGGAATTTGGAGTTCGTCCACCCAGTGGAAAGTTCGTGAGTCAGGAGGATAGTCGGGCAATGGAAGTTATGACGCGTACTCTGCGCCACGTTAATGATGGGTATGAAATAGGTCTGCTTTGGGAGTCAGACGAAGTAAAGCTACCGGACAGCTACCCCATGGCTGAGAAACGTCTTATAAGCTTAGAAAAATCGTTGGCCAAGAAACTGGATCTGCTAAAGTGGAAAAAACAACATATGCGAGAGCTGATTGAGAAGGGTACGCAAGGATAGCCTCAGAGGATGAGTTGCAAAGGAATTGGCCAAGAGTTTGGTATGCTCCGACATTTATCGTGCTGAACAGGAACAAGTTACCGCCAAAGCCCAGAGTTGTTACAGACGTCGCTGCAAAGGTACATGGAGTTTCGTTGAACTCACATCTGTTGAATGGTCCAGACAACCTTGTACCGCTGCACTCAGGACTTTTTAAATTTCGGGAACGGAAAGTAGGGGTGAACGCAGACGTGAGGGAGATGTTTCATCGTATCGCAATCAGAGAAGAAGATCAGCAGTGCCAGAGAGTGCTTTGGAGGGATGGTGAAGTTACACGCAAGCCGTCAGTCTACATCATGACGGTAATGATGTTCGGCCCTTGTTGCTCCCCAGCCAGCGCCCAGTTTGTGAAGAATCATCATGCTAATCTTTTTCGAGAACAACATCCGGAGGCAGTAGACGGCTTAGTAAATCGTACGTATGTCGACGACTACTTCAATAGTCACGATTCGGTAGAGGAAGCGGTCGCGGTAAGCAGAGACGCTATTAAGATCTGTAAGACGATGAACTTTGATTTAGTAGGATTTCAATCAAACAGTCGCGAGTTTTTACATCAAATCCCGGAAGCAAATATTAAGGCTGGTCTAGTGAGCATCGACCCGAACGAGTCTGAAAGTTACGTCTCCAAGGTTCTGGGAATGTTTTGGCATCCTTCGTCAGATCATTTGATTTACAAGCTTAATGAGGATGAATGTTGGAAGAAAACGTTCGATCCAAACTCCGAGATTTCAAAACGAGAGATACTAAGAACTATAGTGAGAATTTTTGATCCCCTTGGACTAGTGTCTTGTTTCGTTATTCATGGAAGGGCCATTTTACAGGAGATTTGGCGAGAGGGCTTCGGCTGGGACGAGCCAATAAGTGGTGGTTTGAGAGCTCAATGGGAAGAGTTCTTAAGAGGTCTGAAGCAGATCGAGGAGTTAAGAATTCCGTGAGCGTACAGTTCATTTTCACCAGACACTTCAAGAAAGACTCTCGCCGTTTTTGTCGACGCGTCAGAGAAGGCTTTCGCTGCGGTGTGTTATTGGCGTTTCGAACAGAACGGATCGGTAGAGGTTGCGTTGGTGATGGCAAAGGCGAAGGTAGCTCCAGTTAAGAAACTCTCAGTTCCCCGGTTAGAGCTTCAGGCAGCGGTATTAGGCGTGCGTTTGGCTGACACGGTGACAAAATCACACTCCATTCAGGCAAACGAGGTAATCTTCCTTTCTGACTCTAAGACAGTTCTCGCCTGGGTACATTCTTCCACGTTTAAATTTCCGATGTTTGTTGCTGTCCGTGTGGGAGAAATTTTGGAGTCTACAAACGCTCAACAGTGGTGGTTCGTCGGTACTGCAGACAACGTCGCTGACGATGGTACTAGATGGTGCGATTCTTCAGAAGGAGCCGATAAAGGAAGATGGTTTAGAGGTCCAGAGTTCCTGAAGCAACCCCAGACGGAGTGGCCAATATCGCCAGGGAAATCTGTCGCTAGCAAGGCAGGCGAAACTACAAATCTTATATGTTCTGTGAACGCGCACCAGCGTACGATATCCTACGGAATTTACGAGGAGCTAGGGGCCAGGTTTCGGGCGAGATGGTTTTCAGGAGTAAGAGTCATAGCCCTAGTGCTTCGATTCACAGACAGAATCCGGAAAAGAGAAACGGACAAGGAGGCTTTCGCAACTCCAGCTGAGATCGTTCGAGCTGAAAACTGGCTTTTTAGGAAGATTCAACAGGAGGCTTTTCCGGTGGAGGTAGAGATGCTACGATCGAAACGTTGTTTAAATTCTTCAAGTTCTCTGTTAAGTTTGTCGCCGATAATGGATGCGGAGGGAACTTTGAGATTAAGCTCACGAGTGCAGAGGGCAAACATTTCATACGCAGCCCGAAACCCAGCAATTTTACCGAAAAAACATCCGTTGGTCGCCTTGCTAATCGAACACCACCATAACGCGAATTATCATATGGGAACCGCTACAACGATTTTGGACATCAGAGAAAGAGCTTGGATTATATCCATCCGAGTTGCGGCTGAGCGAGTGAAGGCACGATGTTTCAGTTGCCGGAGGGAAGATTAGCCTTTAGCTTGCCGCCTTTTACTCATGTAGGAGTAGACTGCTTTGGACCGTTGTACGTGAGACATGGAAGAGGTACAGCTAAGAAATATGGGATGATATTTACCTGTTTGACCTTCCGCGCCGTGCAAGTGGAACTTCTTGGCAATTTCAGTACGGACCAGTGCATTATGGCGCTTCGCAGATTTCTAATTAACCGAGTAGTCACCAGGTTCATATACAGCGACAACGGCCTTAATTTCGTCGGAACAAAAAATCGTTTAGAGAAGGATAGCAAGGAGTGGGAGAAGGCCCTTGGTCAGTACTGTGCGAAATGCAAAGGAATCGTCTGGAAGTTTATACCGGCGTATTCCCCTTGGATGGGCGGAGCGTGGGAGCGACTTATTAAATCTATCAAGTCCAGTGTAGAATTCGTGCTAAAGGGAGTAGTACCTCGAAAAGACGTTCTTTTAAATGCTCTTATGGAAGCACAGGGGCAAATTAATCGGAGACCGTTAACCCACATTCCCGTAGACCCAGATGATCCCAAACCGCTCACGCCAAATATGATGCTGTTCGGAGACAGCGATCAGGACGTGACAGCCCCTGGAGTATTTTCTGAGCATGACCAATATAGTAGAGTGTATAGTCGCAGAGCACAGCATTTGATGAAGGAACTGGTAAAGCGTTGGTATACGGAATATCTTCCGGAGTTAACGAGGCGTTCGAAGTGGCATAAGAACACGAAGTCGGTGGAGGTCGGGAGCGTCGTTCTAGTTATAGAGCCAGGTGAGATTCGTTCGGCGTGGAGGCTTGGAAGAGTCGTAGCAGTTTACCCAGGTCAAGACGTAGCCGTACAAATTGCCGATGTACGTTTAGCAAATGGAAACGTAATGGCAAAAGGATCAGTGGGAAGACTTGCGGTCTTAGATCTGGAGTCTTCAGATAAATCTTCAGACGGGCCCGGGGATGTGGTTGAGCCTTAAGTCAGTCTTCGCCACTCACCACAGATTAAGCTCAATGTTAAGGAGAGAGTGCTGGTTCCACCCTAAAGCAACGAGGAGTCCATCGTTAAGGAAACTGAGTTGGCTCCATTTTTTATTCTTCCATTTCTTTCTCTGTCACCACACGCGAAGTACATAGATTTGTAAGTTAGCTCAGGAATTATTTTTATAATAAATTATAACTTTAAGTTTTTCAATCGCATAGATCCAGATTTGAGTAATTATTGTTGAGAACACTTCCCCCAATCGTTGTTCGCGAGAATTTTAAAAGACTGATGTAAGTCAGCTAAAATTTATAGATAGAAATTATTGTGAAAATGTATTTTACTACCTTGCAGAAAATAAAATCAAAGCTACAACGAAAGGATTTTTATTCAGCAAAAGAGAGAAGACTTGCGAACCAACAAGCGCTCTTAAAGCTAAGAGGCTCTTAGTTTTAAATTTAGATGTGCTATTCACCAAGCAATAATAGGGTCTAGTCTAAGCTTATTCGAATTTTCGAAAAATAAGGGTGTTGAGCCTGTGAACGCACAATTTTCGAACTACTTCGAAAATTTCAGTGTCAATTGTCAAAATCAGCTGTTAAGCAAACCAAAAACAGAAAAAATTTTCGGAAATTTAAGAAAAGGTAGAACGTAAAACTAATTCATTCTCTGTATTGCAAACCATAATTCGAATTTCTTATTTTTTTCAACAGTTATTCAAAAAATATACACTTTGACACAATGTACATTTTGATTTTTGAATAACAACCACAAATGACGCTGTCAGTAAATTTCGAATTTTCGAAGTTATTTAAAACAACAACCGCTCATAACTTAAGAGTGGTAGCGACCACTCTTAAGTGTTATGAGCGCTCATAAATCTGCACTAATAGTGGTCGGTGAATAGGTTTATGAGGCACTTAGTTTAAGATTTCTTGGTGAATACCACCCTTAGTATAGATACCACAGAGTAGATAATGTGCTGATGATGTTTTCGGTTGAACGTTTTCGATTAGGAAATTGGTATTAAATGTTGGGTTCACGTTACAATATAATGGAAGTTGTGTGGGAAGAAATGAAGCTTATTCCCTTTTGTTCTATACCACTTTATATATATATATATTTTGCCTTTTTGGACGATGGGTCCTCTATTACAATGCTGGAAAGGGATGTTTTCGATTTTCTGGAGTTGGAAGGCGATCCGGAACAACTAACACTTCAATGGACGAAGGGTGTTTCGAGAAATGAGGATTCGATGCGTACAAGTTTATGGCTCTCTGGAGTGGGCAAACGGAAACGACACATACTAAAGGACATTTACACGGTGAAGGGTTTAGAGCTGCCTTGTCAGAGTATCGATCTGTCCTCCCTACGACAGTCGTTCCCATACCTTCAAGGTCTACCGTTGACAGATTTGAACAATGCGAAACCAAAGATCCTGTTGGGTTTAGATCAGGCGAAACTTCTAGTTGGGCGTTGCCAGCGGTCAGGAAAAGAGGATGAACCCTACGCTATCAAGACGCTTCTCGGTTGGACCGTCTTCGGGAGAACACCACTCGAGGGTAAGGTAGCGTGCGTTAAAACTCCGAGCAGAGTTTCGATTTCGTACTTCCATGGCATTTCGAAACAGGATGAAGAGCTACACGATCTGGTTAAGAAACACTTCACAGTCGAGGAATTTGGAGTTCGTCCACCCAGTGGAAAGTTCGTGAGTCAGGAGGATAGTCGGGCAATGGAAGTTATGACGCGTACTCTGCGCCACGTTAATGATGGGTATGAAATAGGTCTGCTTTGGGAGTCAGACGAAGTAAAGCTACCGGACACCTACCCCATGGCTGAGAAACGTCTTATAAGCTTAGAGAAATCGTTGGCCAAGAAACTGGATCTGCTAAAGTGGAAAAATCAACATATGCGAGAGCTGATTGAGAAAGGGTACGCAAGGATAGCCTCAGAGGATGAGTTGCAAAGGAATTGGCCAAGAGTTTGGTATGCTCCGACATTTATCGTGCTGAACAGGAACAAGTTACCGCCAAAGCCCAGAGTTGTTACAGACGTCGCTGCAAAGGTACATGGAGTTTCGTTGAACTCACATCTGTTGAATGGTCCAGACAACCTTGTACCGCTGCACTCAGGACTTTTTAAATTTCGGGAACGGAAAGTAGGGGTGAACGCAGACGTGAGGGAGATGTTTCATCGTATCGCAATCAGAGAAGAAGATCAGCAGTGCCAGAGAGTGCTTTGGAGGGATGGTGAAGTTACACGCAAGCCGTCAGTCTACATCATGACGGTAATGATGTTCGGCCCTTGTTGCTCCCCAGCCAGCGCCCAGTTTGTGAAGAATCATCATGCTAATCTTTTTCGAGAACAACATCCGGAGGCAGTAGACGGCTTAGTAAATCGTACGTATGTCGACGACTACTTCAATAGTCACGATTCGGTAGAGGAAGCGGTCGCGGTAAGCAGAGACGCTATTAAGATCTGTAAGACGATGAACTTTGATTTAGTAGGATTTCAATCAAACAGTCGCGAGTTTTTACATCAAATCCCGGAAGCAAATATTAAGGCTGGTCTAGTGAGCATCGACCCGAACGAGTCTGAAAGTTACGTCTCCAAGGTTCTGGGAATGTTTTGGCATCCTTCGTCAGATCATTTGATTTACAAGCTTAATGAGGATGAATGTTGGAAGAAAACGCTCGATCCAAACTCCGAGATTTCAAAACGAGAGATACTAAGAACTATAGTGAGAATTTTTGATCCCCTTGGACTAGTGTCTTGTTTCGTTATTCATGGAAGGGCCATTTTACAGGAGATTTGGCGAGAGGGCTTCGGCTGGGACGAGCCAATAAGTGGTGGTTTGAGAGCTCAATGGGAAGAGTTCTTAAGAGGTCTGAAGCAGATCGAGGAGTTAAGAATTCCGTGAGCGTACAGTTCATTTTCACCAGACACTTCAAGAAAGACTCTCGCCGTTTTTGTCGACGCGTCAGAGAAGGCTTTCGCTGCGGTGTGTTATTGGCGTTTCGAACAGAACGGATCGGTAGAGGTTGCGTTGGCGATGGCAAAGGCGAAGGTAGCTCCAGTTAAGAAACTCTCAGTTCCCCGGTTAGAGCTTCAGGCAGCGGTATTAGGCGTGCGTTTGGCTGACACGGTGACAAAATCACACTCCATTCAGGCAAACGAGGTAATCTTCCTTTCTGACTCTAAGACAGTTCTCGCCTGGGTACATTCTTCGACGTTTAAATTTCCGATGTTTGTTGCTGTCCGTGTGGGAGAAATTTTGGAGTCTACAAACGCTCAACAGTGGTGGTTCGTCGGTACTCCAGACAACGTCGCTGACGATGGTACTAGATGGTGCGATTCTTCAGAAGGAGCCGATAAAGGAAGATGGTTTAGAGGTCCAGAGTTCCTGAAGCAACCCCAGACGGAGTGGCCAATATCGCCAGGGAAATCTGTCGCTAGCAAGGTAGGCGAAACTACAAATCTTATATGTTCTGTGAACGCGCACCAGCGTACGATATCCTACGGAATTTACGAGGAGCTAGGGGCCAGGTTTTGGGCGAGATGGTTTTCGGGAGTAAGAGTCATAGCCCTAGTGCTTCGATTCACAGACAGAATCCGGAAAAGAGAAACGGACAAGGAGGCTTTCGCAACTCCAGCTGAGATCGTTCGAGCTGAAAACTGGCTTTTTAGGAAGATTCAACAGGAGGCTTTTCCGGTGGAGGTAGAGACGTTGCCGGAGGGAAGATTAGCCTTTAGCTTGCCGCCTTTTACTCATGTTTTTTTTTTTTTTTTTATAATTTGCGCACACATCAAGGGGTTATGACTACCCTTATAATGTTATAGAACACAGTGCGAGCATTTAGGAAAATAGGAGAGGATTAGAAAGGAGACACCGATGCACGTTGCTTTTGAATCTTTGTAAATCGTAATGTAGGGGAAAAACATGGCCAGGTAGAGCATTCCACATTCGGGTGGTGCGACTGAGATACGAATCTCTATACTTGACTGTACGCCCGAAGTTGGGCTCAAGGTAAAACTGATGAGCATTCCTAGCGAGGCGAGTGTTGCGGCTAAATTGTTTCAGGGGAGGAATGCAACTGGCTACTTCACTAGAGCACTGTTTGTGGAAAAAGCGATAAAAGAGAGAGAGACAGGTGACGTTTCGACGATGTTCAAGAGAATCAATCGATTCTACGATTGAACTATCACCTATCAATTTTAACGCTCTATTTTGTACCCTATCAAGTAGGCGCAAAGATGTTTGAGAAGCACCTGACCAGATATGAGAGTTATACTCCAGTTTTGGGCGGATGAAGGCCTTATAAATTGTAGCCAGATCAGAAGGGGTGAATAACTTCCTGCATCTTCTCAAGAAACCTAAGCATTTAGCAGCGTTTTTGGCGACTTCAAATATGTGGTCGTTCCAACGAAGATCATCGTTTACACACATACCAAGTACTGACAGCTTTTCGGTTTCTTCGATGCAGGTACCATTCATGGATAATGGCAATGGGGGAATGTTAAGCTTCAACGACAAGAGACAGCATTGAGTTTTCGAAGCATTGAATTCTACTCGGTTCATAAGACCCCATGCAACAATGCTGTCAAGGTCAGAATTCAATGAGCTTATCATACGCAACCGTTCCAGTTCCACATCCAAAGAGCAGGGACGTGAATTTGGAAACGAATATGAAAAGCTGAGGGACAAGTCGTCAGCAAAACAGTTAAGTGGATTAGAAGTTTCAGACAAGAGATCATTAATGAAAATGAGGAAGAGAGTCGGAGACAAAACGGAGCCCTGGAGCACACCAGCATTTATGAAGTGGGTATCAGACTTGAAGCCATCCAACACAACTTGTATTGAACGGTCAGAAAGGTAATTTCTAATCCAACGAAGAAGAGACTCATCGATACCAAAAGCACGCATTTTCGATAAAAGAGCCTGATGCCAAACTCTATCAAATGCTTTAGAAATATCAAGTGCAATAATCTTACTTTCTCCAAAACAATGTAAAGATTGGTTCCACTTTTCGGTGAGATATGCCATAAAATCACCAGTGGACCGTTTGCTACGAAAGCCGTACTGACGGTCATTAAGAAGCTTTCGTTCTTCAAGATATTTCATAAGTTGACGGTTAATCAACGTTTCCATGACCTTGGAAAGAAGTGACGTTAGTGCAATTGGACGGTAATTGGAAGGGGAGGAAGATTCGCCTTTTTTAGGGACCGGCTGGACAAATGCAGTTTTCCATCTGCTCGGAAAAATCCCAGCAGAATAGGAAAGATGGAAAAGTTTTCGCAGTGGTTTTGCCAGCGTAGAAGAACACCTCTTCAGAACAACGGCGGGGATACCATCTGGACCAGCGGATTTGTGTATGTTGAGATCTTTGAGGACTCTCGCAACCGAGCGAGTTCGGAAAAATATCTGCTTCATTACAGAATTTGTAGACTCAAGCTCAGGTGGAGCCAATATGCTATGAGGAAGTGTCGAGTTGGCAGCAAACTGGGCTGCCAGCAAATTGGCTTTGTCGATGGAGCTGACATACGGAGAGTCATTGAAGACGAGCGTTGGGACCGATGACGTGGTCGAGTTCTTAATGTTCTTGACAAAAGACCAAAAGTTTTTACTTCCTTTTGGACACAATAGTATTTTTTGCCTTACTTTTTGGTCATGTAAAAACTTAGCCTTTTTTATTTGAGCATTACAGATATTTACAGCTTGAATCAAACCACGAATTCTCTTTGGGGATGATACTTTTTGTTCTGTGAGGAACAAAATTTCTCATGCCGTTTAGAATTACGTTAGATATCATATCAGCTGATGCATCAACGTTTCCGTCGAGAAAGCACAATGACCAATTAAAATTTCGAAAGAAATTATTCAGGCCGTCCCAATTGGCTTTCTCGTATTGCCACACAGTTCTTTTAGGGACTTTATCTTTTTCTACCGTGACGGAAAACGAAAAATCTACCGATATGACACAATGGTCCGATTTGCCTAAAGGAGATGATACTACAACCCTGTATTTTTCGGGATGAGAAGTGAGAAATAAGTCAAGAGTGTTGGCCGCATGGCCTTCAATATCTGGAACCCAAGTGGGCTCATCAACAAGTTGAGTTAATTGATTTAACTCAGCGAAGATCTCAACATATTCTCCTTCGGGTGTTGTCTGGCCAGAATGTCGAAGCCAACCTGAATTGTGTACATTGAAATCGCCCGCAATTGCGATTTCAGTGTGAGGATATTGGGAAACAATTCTTATTATGGAGTCAGATAGCGCATCAAACTCGTTAGAGGTTGAATTGCTATCTAAATTGGGGCTTCTATAAATAAAACAGTAATGAATGATTTGCTTACGGACAGTCTCATTGACTGCACACACCACCCAGATAAGATAAGAAATTATCAAATCGAGCAAATGTGTGCAGACACTGAGACTGCGAGAGTGGTGTGGGAAAGGAGAAGATAAGGAGGTATGCACTAAGTGTTTGGTCTATTGATGGGCTTTTTTTTTTTTTGCTTTGATTAATTTTTGCACTGTGCTGCACTGAATTTCTTTTGCACAAGAAACTTGATCACTTTTTCACAGAATGTGTTTTGATCACGGCGCGGCGGAAGATAAATTATTGGAGAGAAACCTATTGTTTTATTATAAAACGGGGGAATGGTAAGCGGACACTTGGCACGGTGCGTGTTTATGCGTTCGGTATCAGATCGGCACTGATGTAGGAGTAGACGGCACTGATGTAGGAGTAGACTGCTTTGGACCGTTATACGTGAGACATGGAAGAGGTACAGCTAAGAAATATGGGATGATATTTACCTGTTTGACCTTCCGCGCCGTGCAAGTGGAACTTCTTGGCAATTTCAGTACGGACCAGTGCATTATGGCGCTTCGCAGATTTCTAATTAACCGAGTAGTCACCAGGTTCATATACAGCGACAACGGCCTTAATTTCGTCGGAACAAAAAATCGTTTAGAGAAGGATAGCAAGGAGTGGGAGAAGGCCCTTGGTCAGTACTGTGCGAAATGCAAAGGAATCGTCTGGAAGTTTATACCGGCGTATTCCCCTTGGATGGGCGGAGCGTGGGAGCGACTTATTAAATCTATCAAGTCCAGTGTAGAATTCGTGCTAAAGGGAGTAGTACCTCGAAAAGACGTTCTTTTAAATGCTCTTATGGAAGCACAGGGGCAAATTAATCGGAGACCGTTAACCCACATTCCCGTAGACCCAGATGATCCCAAACCGCTCACGCCAAATATGATGCTGTTCGGAGACAGCGATCAGGACGTGACAGCCCCTGGAGTATTTTCTGAGCGTGACCAATATAGTAGAGTGTATAGTCGCAGAGCACAGCATTTGATGAAGGAACTGGTAAAGCGTTGGTATACGGAATATCTTCCGGAGTTAACGAGGCATTCGAAGTGGCATAAGAACACGAAGTCGGTGGAGGTCGGGAGCGTCGTTCTAGTTATAGAGCCAGGTGAGATTCGTTCGGCGTGGAGGCTTGGAAGAGTCGTAGCAGTTTACCCAGGTCACGACGTAGCCGTACAAATTGCCGATGTACGTTTAGCAAATGGAAACGTAATGGCAAAAGGATCAGTGGGAAGACTTGCGGTCTTAGATCTGGAGTCTTCAGATAAATCTTCAGACGGGCCCGGGGATGTGGTTGAGCCTTAAGTCAGTCTTCGCCACTCACCACAGATTAAGCTCAATGTTAAGGAGAGAGTGCTGGTTCCGCCCTAAAGCAACGAGGAGTCCATCGTTAAGGAAACTGAGTTGGCTCCATTTTTTATTCTTCCATTTCTTTCTCTGTCACCACGCGCGAAGTACATAGATTTGTAAGTTAGCTTAGGAATTATTTTTATAATAAATTATAACTTTAAGTTTTTCAATCGCATAGATCCAGATTTGAGTAATTATTGTTGAGAACACTTCCCCCAATCGTTGTTCGCGAGAATTTTAAGAGACTGATGTAAGTCAGCTAAAATTTATAGATAGAAATTATTGTGAAAATGTATTTTACTACCTTGCAGAAAATAAAATCAAAGCTACAACGAAAGGATTTTTATTCAGCAAAAGAGAGAAGACTTGCGAACCAACAAGCGCTCTTAAAGCTAAGAGGCTCTTAGTTTTAAATTTGGATGTGCTATTCACCAAGCAATAATAGGGTCTAGTCTAAGCTAATTCGAATATTCGAAAAATAAGGGTGTTGAGCCTGTGAACGCACAATTTTCGAACTACTTCGAAAATTTCAGTGTCAATTGTCAAAATCAGCTGTTAAGCAAACCAAAAACAGAAAAAATTTTCGGAAATTTAAGAAAAGGTAGAACGTAAAATTAATTCATTCTCTGTATTGCAAACCATAATTCGAATTTCTTATTTTTTTCAACAGTTATTCAAAAAATCCACACTTTGACACAATGTACATTTTGATTTTTGAATAACAACCACAAATGACGCTGTCAGTAAATTTCGAATTTTCGAAGTTATTTAAAACAACAACCGCTCATAACTTAAGAGTGGTAGCGACCACTCTTAAGTGTTATGAGCGCTCATAAATCTGCACTAATAGTGGTCGGTGAATAGGTTTATGAGGCACTTAGTTTAAGATTTCTTGGTGAATACCACCCTTAGTATAGATACCACAGAGTAGATAATGTGTTGATGATGTTTTCGGTTGAACGTTTTCGATTAGGAAATTGGTATTAAATGTTGGGTTCACGTTACAATATATATATATAGAGTGGTATAGAACAAAATTGAATAAGCTTCATTTCTTCCCACACAACTTCCATTATATTGTAACGTGAACCCAACATTTAATACCAATTTCCTAATCGAAAACGTTCAACCGAAAACACAAGTGGCAGCACTAGTGTAAGTGTAGAAATATTCTAGGAGAGAAAATGTTTGACAGCCAAAACAGTGGAGAGTGCAGACCATGTGGAAACTACTGGAGAGTTCTAGATGAAATGTCATTCGATATAAATAGCCCGCCCGAGGCAACCAGAGGGCAGTTTTGACTATAGAGTGATAAAGTGAAGAGTAAATTGTCTACAAGTGATAGTCCAGAAGTCGGGTTTAGATCGAATAAAGTATAGATACTGAATAAAAGTGGTTGAAATAAATTGAAAAGTGAAGTTTTATTATTCGAACTAAGCGCACGTTACATTGGTGTCAGAAGTGGGATAAAACTTATTTGAAAAAAAAAAACGAGTTGACTAGCAAAGTGTAAAAAAAAAAAGTTAAAAGAAAAATAAAAACAATATACAGTGAAAATGGGTAAGTTGTTAGAAGAGCTCAACTGCATTGAGCTTAAAAGTGAGTTAGGTAAGCGAAATCTTTCTAGAGCGGGATCGAAAAATGAGCTCGTCCTGCGCTTGCGTACCTATTTGGAACAGCAAGGGGAAGACGTAAACACTTTTGTTTTTGAAACAGAAGTGGAAGAAGAGGAAGTAAGTGAAAATGTAGATTTTTCTAGTATGATGAAACTTTTGCTGGAACAACAAAAGAAGCTGATTGAAGAGCAACAGCAGAATAATCTCGGACATCTGGAAGAGCAACGAAACGATCAAAAGAAGGAACAGCAGAATGTTCTCGAACAACTGGAAGCACAACGAAACGAACAAAAGAAGCTGATTGAAGAGCAAAGAAACGATCAAAAGAAGGAACAACAGAATATTCTCGAAAGACTTGAGGCGCAACAGAATGTTTTGGAAGGTCAGAAAAACATTCTAGTAGGCAAATTGGGCACCATTGAGAAAAATGTATTTGCCCTTGACGAACGCGTTGAAGGTATGGAAAAACAGCTTTCTGTTCTAGAGAATCGTTTCGAAATCGTAGAAAGCCGATGTGATAAACAGTTCTCTGTTCTGACCAAGGAATTGGACCAGATCCGGAAAATCAAAATTCGAGAATCTGCTGGAGAGTTTGTAAAGAAAAAGGAGATGAAACCGCCAACATTTGATGGACAGTCTTCTTGGCCAGTCTACAAGAGACAAATTGAGGCAGCTGCGACAACAAATGGCTGGGATGACGAAGACAAGTACATTGCACTGACTCTTGCTCTTAGAGGACCAGCAGCTGAATTACTTCAAACAGTTCCAGCTGGTAAGAGCGGTGATTTCAGTTCTCTCGTGGCAGCTATAGATAAACGCTTTGGAGATAGCCACTTGAAAGAAGTCTTCTGAGTCCAACTCAATAACAGAGTCCAGAAAAGGGGTGAATGTCTACAGCAGCTCCAAGCAGACGTCGAAGGACTGGTTCACCTGGCATACCCGGATGCTGGAGAAGAAATCATCAACCAGCTTGCTGTTGAGTCTTGCATTTCCGATATACATCTTCAGAGGTCTGTGCGAACTGCTAGAACACGTACTCTTTCTGAAACCTTAGCATTCGCATTGACAATTGAAGCAGCAGAACAAGCTTCTCATGGAGAACATCGGCTTAGAGAA
Source organism: Melanostoma mellinum (assembly GCA_914767635.1). Classification (NCBI taxonomy): domain Eukaryota; kingdom Metazoa; phylum Arthropoda; class Insecta; order Diptera; family Syrphidae; genus Melanostoma; species Melanostoma mellinum. The sequence continues at coordinate 119,332,761 of OU612059.1, read as the reverse complement.
GCCATAGTCGAAGAATGCTCGTGCCAAAGAGCTGAAATACAAAAGAACCAGCGGAGCGGACTAGCAAGATGTTGGAACTGCAACAAGACCGGGCACTTACAGCGTCAATGCCGACTATCATCAAATAAAGCAGGTTGTCAACATTGTGGAAGCAAGAGATCCAACCCAGAGCAAGGTAACAACAACACCAGCGTTGCCTATCAGCCCGTTTCCCATCAGGGGAACGAGTAAGAACCAACTTCGAGGGGCAGAGGCTGGTTTCTTGTATCGATGGCCCCAGAACCACCATCCAGGTCTCTCAGACCAAACGAGACAACAAAAGTCTGACTGTGGAGACTACTATTAACGGGAACAAACATGTGGCTACCATTGACACCGGTGCCACTGCCTCCAAGTACGTCGAGACCTGGTAAAGACGACGTGGCTTCATAACACCAATAGCTACCGTCTAAGAACCGCAACGGGAGAAGCAGCAAGAGTATACGGAGAAGTGTGTCTTAAAATTCGACTGGCCGATCTGGTGTTTACTCATCAATTCCTGGTGGCAGATATATGTGACGAGTGCATCATTGGAATCGACTTTATGAAACAGCACGGAGTTATTTTAGACATCGGTAATCAGGTTTTGAAGTACCAAAATAAGGAACTTCCAATGACCTATTCGAACGAAAGTACGTCGACATTAAGAACTGTCATCAGGGAAGATCTGATTCTGCCTCCTTCTTCTGCAGTGTTCGTTTGGACAAAACTGGAAGGTGAGTTTGGAAGCCTTCGATACCTCATGGTGGAGCCAGACCCAGAGAGTTCCTCCCAAAGCGTCATCATTGGGAAAACACTGGTAGCACCGAAAAACAAAATGCTCCCCGTACGATTACTAAACACCAGACCGTACGATGTAAGGTTGAAGAAAAAAGAAGTCGTTGGACGTTGCGAATCGATTGCAGCAATTACGAAGATCACAGACGAAGCCCCAAGAAAAACTATAACTCCGGAGGAGCTCAAAACCATCAGAGCTAAAATACTGAATTCATCCAACTTTGATCACCAACAAACAAGGATAGCTGAAAATCTCCTACAAGAGTACACTGACATCTTCGCATCGCAAAAGGGACAATATGGTAGGACACAGTTGGTGCAGCATCGCATCAACACAGGAGATGCAAAACCGATTCGTCAACCCGCAAGACGTCTTCCACTAGCCAAACAAGGTGAGGTTGAGGAAATGATAACAGCAATGAAGAAGGACGGTCTTATCGAAAATTCCAAAAGTCCTTGGGCGTCACCAGTGGTGCTAGTGAAAAAGAAAGACGGAAGCACTCGCTTTTGTATAGACTACCGAAGGCTGAATGATGTGACTAAGAAGGACAGCTATCCCCTGCCGAGAATCAGTGATACCCTGGATGCCATGGAGGGAGCCCAGTGGTTTTCGACGCTGGACTTGAAGAGTGGATATTGGCAAGTTGACATCCACCCTGATGATCGGGAAAAGACTGCGTTTTCTACAGGTAATGGGCTCTGGCAGTTTAAAGTTATGCCGTTTGGGCTATGCAACGCTCCGGCAACATTCGAGCGTTTGATGGAGTGCGTTCTTCAAGGACTGACGTGGAAAGCTTGCCTAGTCTACTTGGACGATGTTATTGTTTACGGGAAAACATTTGACCAACATTGCAAGAACCTAAAAGCCGTGTTTCAGAGACTTCGAGAGGCTAACCTTAAACTGAATCCGGAAAAATGTGCACTTTTCAAAACCGAAGTTAAGTATTTGGGACACATCATCACTTCCCAAGGAGTGAAGACTGATCCTGAAAAAGTTGACTCCGTCAAATATTGGCCAACACCACAGGACAAACATCAACTTCGAAGCTTTCTTGTCGATTTGTTAAGAGCTTTGCTGGAGTTGCAAAGAGTTTGCATCAGATCACCGAAAAGGGGAAGCAGTTTAAATGGTCAGGTGAGTGTGGGAAATCTTTGCAGGAACTCAAATGCCGAAGGTCAAGTCGCAAGGTGGATAGAAAGACTGCAGACTTATGATTACCAGATTCAACACCGCAGAGGAAATTTGCACTCAAACGCTGACGCATCATCCCGAAGACCTTGCAAAGTGGATTGCAAGCATTGTAGGTGGCAAGAAGACAAAGAAAATATTACCGCTCAGCGACTAAGAGCTGACCCAATATGCGGATGGGGCAATGAGGAAGTGAGGACTGCTCAACAGGAGGATCCAGATATCGAACCCAATCTCGCATGGAAAGTAAATGAAGAGAAACCTGAATGGGGTGACATTTCTGACAGGAGTCCAGTTCTCAAAGCCTATTGGGCACAGTGGGACTGACTATATGTGCAAGAAGGTGTATTTTTTAGTATTTATTCATTTATGATAAGCTTACATTTTAAGACAAAAAAAATCTTATTTATAATAAAGCTTTAAAATGTAAAACAGCTACGTTATATAAGATACAATGGTTGTTGTTTTATATTTGAAAGTAGAATGCAAAAAAAAAAACAATTAATTTTAATTTTTGTGTTCAAATTAATTATAAATTACCAAAGTACTTTTTCAATTCCTTCCCTATCTTTTTCGTGCAACTCAGACCTCTTATTTCTCGCGGCAGAGAGTTCCAAATACGTGCGGAACTTACAAAAAACTGTCGTTCGGATGTCGTACACCGAAAGAAAAAACATTGGTTGATTTAAACATGTTTCATTGTTAATCAACAATTCGTCTAAAATTGTGAAATTAACCAAGTTTCGTGATGAATTCAAATAAGAACGCATGTTCAAATCAAGTATGCTGCCGTGATCAATTTTTTTCAGGTAAGTATCATAAAAATGTTTAAATTAAGTATGTTCGTAGTTGATTTGAATATGTTATAATTTTTAACCAACAACGTGATTGTTGATTTCATACTTGATCAACAACAAACATACTTAACTAACAATTAAGGCTGAAATTACAAAAACCATCACGTTTGTGATTGAAATACCAAATTCACTGTTGAACTATCACCAATATGTTTGATCAACAATGTTCATACTTCTTTAATCAATAAAGAATAGTTAAAGTATCAGTAACATTTTGAATTTCAATATTTTTCATACGTAAGCCCACAGAAAACGTGAAGTCGCATTACGGAACTTCAATTCAATATGATAAGTTTCGTGACCATTTTATATTAAGGGATAATTAATTATTCTTTATTGTTGATCAAGTATGTTTTACGTGAGAATTCAGCCACGTTTTTATTTGCTCAACAGTTTTAATGTAAAATTTTTATGATAAATGCCTGAATTGAAGTTTGACCTATCAAATGTATAGGTCAAACTTCAATTCAGGCATTTATCATAGAAATTTTGCATTAAATCTGTTGAGCAGATGAAAACGTGGCTGAATTCTCACGAACATACTTGATCAACAATGTTCATATTTTACCAACAATTCAGAATTGTTGACGAAACACAAACGTTGTTAAAGTATCATGGACATGTATGTTTCTAGTATCACAACCGTTGTTGTTTAACAATGTTTTTGCTCAATGTTTAAACACGAAATTGAAAATGGCGTTGTTGATTTAACCAATGAAAATTGTAGCATTTCAGTAAATAAAATGACAATGCCAGCTTGTTTAATTTAACTATGTTCCTGCTTGACGCAAAAACAAACAAGTTTCCTGTTTGATTTTACCAAGGTTTTTCTTTCGGTGTACAACTAAAACGCGGAATCAAGACATGTAACGATCGGTTAGAATTTAAAAAATTAATTTCATTATAAAGATCCAAAGGTTGGCGGGTTATGAGTATATCGGAGAAGAAAATCACTGACCGATAAAGTTTTCAAAAGTTTTCAAATGTCATACCTAAAAATTCTGAAACAAAGTGCGAAACACTATCGAAACGACGTAGCCCATAGACAAAACGTATTTATTTATTTATTTTTTTATTTACTTTAAATCGCTTACAAAGTAGAGCATAAGTCTAATGAAATATTGCAAGCCTTTAATTGAATTTACATTATTATTACAATAGATTTAGTATTCAAAAAATATAATAAAAAAGAAGAAAAGAGAGAAAAAAAAAAAAATAATAATAATAACAATAAAAGTGATAAATTTATGAAAATTAAAGAGATAAAAGAAATAAGAAATGAAAAGAAAAGAAGAAGAAAAATTTACAATACAATTACTGTGATCTTACGTTCAACTTTTTGCCAAATATGTGAAAAGCAAACATCTAAACCTTCTGATGCTTCTAATCCCCCTCATTGCGATTGGCAGGGAGTTCCAAAGGCGTATACCATGAATAAAGAATTGACGCTGAGTAGTGAGGTATTTAAAACGAGGTGTTAAGAGAGCGCGAGACCTTGTAGAATGAAGGAAACTCAGCCTACTATGTAGATAATCCGGTTGTTCGGATTGGATTATTAGATGCAGGTAACTTAGTGATCGAAATTGCAATAGTTTATCAAGGCTGCAGCCACAAATTTGTTTCGAAAATGAAGAAACATGATCATATCGGCGTAGGTTATATACATATCGGGCAATATTGTTATAGACAACATTAAGTTTACGGGTAGTCGCGTAGTCTAAGTCACCGAAGACTTCACACCCATAAAGTAATACGGGAAGTAACAGAGTTTTCGCAAGTAGAAGCTTAGTTTTGTTAGGAATGATACTTTTTGTGACATGTAGTGTACGGAGGCATCCATAAACCTTCCCTATCGCGCTATTCAGATGGTCATTCCATGTCAAACTGCGATTGAAAGCCATGCCCAGATTTTTAGCAGAGCTTACGTAATCAATGGGTGTGTCGTCAAGCTGCAATGAACTTAAAGTTGATTCATCGAGGACTTTACGAGAGATGGGTATAGCTTTTGACTTGACTGGATTTAGGATTAAGGCATTTCCCTTAGACCAACGTGAGATGAGTAGCAAATCCTCATTCATTAAGGCAACTGCCTCATTTTTCGCCGACAAAGGTCGACTGATCAGCAGCTGCACATCGTCAGCATAAAGATGGATTTTGCAGTTTTTTATAACATGTGGGAGTTCGTTTATATATAGGGAGAAAAGAATTGGTCCAAGTATCGATCCCTGTGGAACACCGGTTAGAACATTCATAAAACTGGACGAGCGATCATTAGCGATAACACATTGTTGTCTCCCACTGAGATAAGAGAGCATTAACTTACATGACTCGATGGAGAAACCATATAAATTTTGCAGCTTTTTGCACAATATTGAATGGTTGACAGTGTCGAAGGCCTTTGAGAAATCTAATAGTGTTAGAATTGATATTTGGTCGCCATCCATTGCAGTTCTTATTTCATCTGAAACTAGAAGTAGGGCTGATGTGCAGCTCCGTTTCGGGCGGAAACCAGACTGGCAAGAACTCAATAGATTGTTGGAAAATAGATAATTTTGTACCTGCTTATAGACTGCTTTCTCGAAGACTTTTGAAAGGAAGGGAAGAATAGCTATTGGTCGGAACTCTGTCTCTAAGCTTGTATTTTTCTTAGGAATGGGAATAATTTTTGCTTTCTTCCACTCCAAAGGAAATTCAGAGGTTGTTAAAATGGTGTTGAAAATATGCGTTATAAAACTGAGTAAGTATGGGAGAAGGAGCTTAATAAATTTAGGGTTTATTAGATCAAGACCAATGGCATTCGATCTAATTGATAAAATCGCCTCAACAACGTCCTCTTCCTGAAGCCTTACAAAACTGAAATTGTTTTGAACAGTACCTGTTTCAACTTCGTTCAAGAAACTGCTTGGAATTTCCTCATTTGAGGAATGAGGCTTGGAGGTGAATTTCTTATTGAGGGCATCGCAGTCTATGTCACTAGGAAGAGGCTTAGACTGTTTTCCAATACCAATTTCTCTCAGTCTTCTCCATACGTTCTTACTAGAAACTGAGGTACCGAGTTTTTGTTCATAATAACGCATTTTTGCTGATCGTATCATTGCAACGACTTTATTTCGTAAACTGCGGTAAGCTCGGTGAAAGTATTCTACCCTATATCGTTTCCACTGACTGAAGGCAGCATCTCTCCTTGACATCAAGGCGCAAATGTCACCATTCAACCAAGGGGGAGACTTATGTCTTACAAGACAGGTTTTAATGGGTACATGCATGTCAAACAAAGAATTGAGGTTACGTCCAAAGAAACTTATCTGCTCATTAATGTTCGGCATAAGGTAAAGTGAATTCCAGTCTATGTTGTTGAAATCTCGCAGCAAGTGAGACGCGTTTAGGTTTTTGAAATCGCGATATTGAAATCTTTGATTGTCAGTTTGACACATCATATCTAAACAAGTAAAGATTAGATCGTGCTTAGAGAAACCTGGAGCTTGAAGCTGACTATATAGCAAAACCTTTTCAACATCACTAGAAAGAAACAAATCTAGCAAAGAATTGGACGAATCGGTAAAGTGAGTGGGTAAGGAGCGGTTTATGGGACTAAGATTGAGGGCTTCAAAGGAACTTACAAAACTTTGAGATAAATGATTGTCCAATAAATTACAGTTGAAATCACCACACAGTATTGTATGAGAATAACAACATGAAATCGACTCTAATGAATTCTCCAATTGTGTCAAGCTAATATAATTGTACGGCCGATAGACAGATCCAACCAAGACGTTTTCGGTGTCACATTTGATATTAACAAATAAATATTCAATGGGACTGCTGTCATCCGATTTACAAACAAACCTGCTACTTAATCCATCGCGCACATACAAAGCAGAACCACCACCAGTCCGAGACATACGATCGGCTCGAAAAAGCTTATAGCCCTGCAGACGATAGACTTCGTCACATATGTTTGGATGAAACCATGTTTCAGACACAGAAACAATATCGATCTTAGAATCCGCAAACAAGTATCTGAGTTCCCCTAATTTTTTAGTCAGACTCTGCGCATTTAAATGGCATACACTTAGTCCATTGTTTTGAGCTCGTAAAACTCGTATCATATTATATAAACTCGTATTCATGTGACTGCCAATGAACCCCCTGGTATCATTAGCTGCACTCGCAAATAATATAGCTACCAAAGTAGCAGTAACTTGAGAGAGAATAGGAAGCATAAGAAGTTAAACAGACAAGCATTGCTATTTTTTTATGCTCTAAGAATAATATTTGGCAAAACGTCGTTACAGAAAGAGCTAAGGGAAAAAGAAAAAGATTAAAAATAAATAGAGTATAAAAATAATTTTTTAAAAAAGGCATGCATAAAAATTTGCAGAAAATAAATACTTTCAAAGATTTTTTACAGTGTATCATTGCTTACGGCAAATCTAATATGACGATACGGCGGCTTTTAAATTCTCAACGCTGTTTACAGCAAGGCTTCTTCCATTAGCAGTTGGTTTGATGAAAACAGATCCATGCATAGTATACACACTGTACAATTGATGTTCGTTCCTTAATTTGATGGCATGGTGTAACAGAGTGCGAGTGTTTGCGGTTAAACTTTCATTCAAAAAACATGCGTTGTCGGACTCAATACCCAGGTTACGCAATGAAAGTTGACGATTTTGTTGCTTTTTTCTGAGTATAGAAATAGACCTAAGCAATGAGTTTCTCTCATGAGCATTGTTGAATTTTAGTATAATGGGTGGTGACGGTGCATTTGGGCTCTTTGTGGTTCGAGAGCGAGAACGAAAAATATTTTTCAGTGTTGGTGGTTTGCAGTTTGCTGATAGACAAAGAGTGTGAAAGACCAATGTTAAATTCTCTTCGGGAAAACTAGGAACTCCAAACAAAACAGCGTCAGCGGCGATCTCTTTTTTTTCAGTTTCATCGATCTGTTGTTGCAATGACAACATCTTTGTGTTGAGTTCATGCAATTCAGCAGAATTACTCTGAACAAAATTTGAACTCTGCTTAAGATCGGCGATTGCCTTGTTTACTGGTATTAACCTGTGATCTAATGTGAGTGCATTGATGGTGTTGGCTTCAATGTGTTCTACTCGGCTCTCAATCTCCGCTATCCTATTTTTAATAATGGAAAATTTCTCTGACCAGACTTGTTCAGTTTGCTCCAGTTTAGCAAAGAGATCACCGCGGATTTTCTGGAACTCGTCCGTTATGCGCTTGATGATTGTGTCAGTGTGCTGCGTTAACCGATTTTCTAGAACTGCAAGTGTGAGATGAGAGTCAATATCTCTGCTGAGTTTGTTCACTTTGGTGTTTGATGTTGGGGTACAGGGCTTCGTGGGTGTGCTTGCATCAACAGGTGTATGTTGTAGTGCTTTTTTTGCGCGTGTACTCATTGCGTATGAAATGGGGAGTGTGGAACTTGATTGGGTTTAATAAATTTGCAAAATTAAATCACTCAGTTATTAAGAAATTATTTGTGGATTCTTTAAGATTACTAGTTGCCACGCAAGATCTTTATTAGCCAAATCAAATTCGCGTACTTTGTAAACAATATTTTAGTTTAATGCGGTGTTAGAGATAGCCGATCACGGACGTCACAGATTTACGTCTATTCTTTACGACACATCGAAAGAGTGGTATTGCACTGTTGAATACAACAGTTAACTTTCTTTTGCTCTCATAATTCAAATTGCAAAAAATCTCACAACCATAAGTAAGTAAAGGCAGAAACAACGATTTTATTTAAAGATTTCTCACATTCAATGGAATTATGTGTTGGATAGGCCATAGCATTCGAAGGATACCATAAGCTTTTGCAACCGTATTATTTACATGATGTTCCCAAGTTAGAGTCTGGTTAAAAACTACACCTAAGTTTTTGGCTGACTCAACATAAGCAATAGGACTATTTTTGAGCAGTATTTGCGGAAATTTTGATATGTCAATGTTGTTTTTGGAGATAACGAGACACTTAGATTTCTTTGGGTTCAGTTTAAGATAGTTTTCAGTAGACCATCGATCAATCAAATCTAAGTCTTCATTCAAACACGATACCGAATGTTCTATTAACCCTAAAGGACAGCTAAGGTATAGTTGTGTATCATCGGCGTACATGCGAATAGAACAATGTGTTACTAACTCCGGCAATTCGTTAACGTATATTGAAAATAACAAAGGGCCAAGGATAGACCCTTGTGGTACACTACTCTTTACCGGCAAAAACTCAGATTTTTGTTCGTTAAATTCAACACTTTGTTCTCGACTAGTTAAATATGAGAACAAAAGCTTGACTGCAAAGCAAGAAAAATTGAACTTATTTAACAATTTTTGGCAAAGAATGGCGTGGTTTACCATATCAAAAGCTTTCGAGAAATCAAGGAGTAATAAGAACGTGATTTTATACATGTCTATTTCTTTTCTTACGTCCTCTGAAACACTTAAAAGCGCAGTTAAGCAGCTATTTTTCTTTCGAAATCCCGATTGTTTGGGTGTCAATAATTCGAAGCGAGTAAGAAATACGTTAATTTGTTTTTGAATTACTTTTTCAAAAACTTTTGACAGAAACGGTAGGATAGAAATTGGTCTTAAGTCGTCTCCTTTCGATGTTTTGGGAATAGGAACTATCTTAGCTTTTTTCCATTGCGAAGGGAATTCACATGTTTTGACAATTGAATTGAAAATGTGTGTTAAAAATGGCAGCATTATCGGAAAAATAATTTTCAAAAATGAAGGGTGCATATTGTCAAGTCCTATGGCATTTGATTTGATGGAAAGCAGTGCTTCAGTCACATCCACATCAGTTATATAGCTAAAGTTGAAGCGAACCGAAATTGAGCTTTGGGTTGAAGAATGACTCCATGAAAATGGCTCGGGGTCTCGCAAGTTTGTGGTAGAATTTGAATTTAAAACGAAGGTTTTATTGAGAGCCTTAACGTCTAGATCACCAGGTGGGTCACCACGTACCTTTCCAACACCGATTTTTCCCAAGTGCTTCCAAATTTGCTTACTTCCAGGTGCAATATTGATGTGACTTGAATACACACGAGCTTTAGTTCTACGGATTTCTCGAACAGTTTCGTTACGTAGAACGACATAATTTCGATGAAAACTGTCAATACGAAACATTTTTCAACGCTTGTATGCAAGATCCCGTTTTTTTTATAAGGGAAAGAATTTCTCTTGTAATCCAAGGTTTGTTTTTTTCGGCGCAGGTTTTAGTTTTTAAGGGTACGTGGTTATTGAAAAGATTGTTAATGCTTCTGTTGAGGAATTCCACTTGATCAGAGGGAAAAAGAGTTTCTTAAATGTAATTCCAGTTGACAGCGTTAACATCATTTTCCAGAGCACTGTAGTTGATGTTTTTAAAATCTCTGTATTCTATAGTATTACGCTGCCGAGTATTTGCAACTTGAAAGTCGAAAACTAAGTATATCAAGTCATGCTTTGAAAAACCTGGAGCAGAAAGTTGATCATAAACAATAACCTTGTTCCGGTCAGAGACAAGAAAAAGATCCAGTAATGTAGCATTGAAATTAGAGAAATGTGTAGGCGTGCTTGTGTTTACAGAGTAAAGATTAAGGGATGAAAACTGGTCAGTAAAACTATTTTCCTCCAGAAGGTAGCAGTTGAAATCACCAGTTAGAATTATATTTGAATAAGAAATGCAAACCTGTTCAAGAATAGAAATAAGTGGAGAAATGCATATGTTCCTATTCGGCCTATAAATTGTACCAATTAAGATCTTTTCGTCACCATTTGATAGCTCAACAAAAATAAATTCTATTGCACTGTCTTTAGGAGAAGAAACTATGTGTCTGTATTTAAATGTGTTTTTCACGTATATAGCGACCCCTCCACCTCTACAACGTACCCTGCCCGAGCGAAATATCTTATAACCTGCAAGGCAGCATAACTTATTATTTTGTGACACAGAAAGCCAAGTTTCTGTTTGTTACGTTCTGCCGTGCTTCAAAAGGAAGAGCAGGTGATGGAGAGTCGAAACAAAAGATAATACTTTGTTTAAATTCTTTTTATTTGAATATATTTGAATGTAGTAGAAGGCCCGCTGTCTCAATGCATTTGGCTGCAACCTTTACTATATAAACTCAAATTTCAACTCTGCCCTTCTTCCCATTCGCTTCTCTATTTATTGGTTTTTATTCATTACTATTACTTAGCTAGCCGTTTATCATCGTCAGAACCATGTTACCTCATTCAGTTCATCCGAACTAGGCCACACACCATGGTCACAATTCTTCATTGGTCATTACGTAGAACACGCTTAAACCTATGTGCCGATCGTATGGTGACCCACTCAAGTACTTCTGGGTGTGTCTTCATCGATCGCAGTTTGTAGGTCTCGTATTACATATTGCACTTGACATACTCTATTGCATTGCAGCTGTTTACTCATATGCAATAGAGTCGCGCATATGGCTTGAGTCATAGTGACGTGCATACGTGAAGCGTTGTTCTACATTAAGAACGAAAATGAAATTATGCCTGGTTGGTGTTTTTATGAATGGGTTGGTTCTGAATGAATGTTGGAGGTTGGGAATAGTTGTGGTTCTCGGATCACAACATGTTACACAAACCACGTCAACCTTAGAATCCTCAAATATATAACGGAACTCATCAACTTTACACAATAAGCTTTGTGCATTAATGTGAGACATCCGAAGACCAGTCTGTTGATTGCTCAACACATTTACCATGGTGCGCAAATTTGAGTCACCCATTAAATAAAATTCTAAAGCAAGTGCCAAAAAAGAGGGGAAAAAATGGTCCAGCACGAGAAAAAAAGTTAAGTTTTTACTTGAAAAAATGCTAAATAGAGAAGTTTAGTTTATTTAATAAATTATGATATAAAATGAAAAGGAAAAACAAAAAAAAAACATTAAATGGAAAAATTTAAGCAATTAAAATATAAAACATTAATTTGTAGAGTAGGCAACCCTGTCCAATTCCTCGATGAAGTCGATTTGTGCAGCATCTTCATTCATAAGACGTTTGACGTAAACAATTCCTCTTGCGGTGTAAACGGTTAACAGCAGTTTTTTTTCCTGAGATCCACTGCACGTTGAAAGATTGTCAAGTTGTTTTTGGTTAACGCTTGTTATTGAAAGGTGTCGGGAAGGGGATTCATATTTTCGTCAGATAGTTCCTTAAATACTAGGGTTGATGCTATTTTTTTTTTTTGTTAGGAATGGGAGCAAAAGTTTTGAATTGGGACGGGAATAGGGATCGGTTAGAAGGAACAAATAACAGTTAGGATCAATCCTGGATCTGACACAAAATATTAAAAGGAAGGGAAGGAGGGATAGACTACTAGAGGAGACTGGGATGCTTGCATTATGCTCGGCTTGAGCTCGCCGGATGGGGAGGTTCTTGTCTCCACTAATATTCTTTAACCTTTCGCACAAAACATAAAACATGCCGGAGAACCAAACAACAAAAAAAAAGAAACTACTGCCTTCAGAAATCAACACAATCATACACGGTTACCGCCACTACACTGTTACGCGCTGTTGCTGGTTTTTAGCGCGGTCTTTCCCACCCCACCAGGAATTTCCCTGACCATTCCTTCGAAAATTCCCCTTTAATGATTATACCTCGGATACCACCTTACCTCATACGCCCAAAGAAACGACTTTCCTCCTTTCTCGCCTGCTTTGTATTTGTCGCTTAGCACATCTTTAGGATTAGTTTTGAGTCACGACGGCAATTTTTGAAGATTTGAAAACTTACTCATAACATATAAATGAGAAAAAAAATTTCCCCTTTTTTTTCTTTTTTTTTTATTCTATTGGATTTGCAATTTACTGTTTGCACACATCTTGCAGCGACTGATTAAGGTACTTGTTCATCACCTTCATACAACCAAAATTATTACTCCTAGTAAGAAAAATTTTCCATAGGATTTTAGCCTGGCTTCCTTCGCTTCGAGTATCTATTACAACCCGATGGATACACCTGTGTTTTCTTTTAAAATCAAATAGCAAAAAAAACCCTCCTAGAACGAGCTCGGTATAGGGTACGATTATTTTTGTAGGGTCTTACCCTGTCTTTGCTTAGCTTATCCTACGCTCAGGATACCAAAACTTAAACCCCTAGAGCTATGCAGGAGAAAAGGCACTAATCAACCAACGACAAAAAAAAAATACCGGGAATACCTCAGTCTGTCACTACAGATATCTAAACCGACTATATTGGTATCTTACAAAAAAAAAAATCCAAAAAAAATATTCAAGTCGGTAAAGTATCTCGAAGGGATACAAAAAAAAATTTACCAACTTATCAAAAACAAGGTTTTAATAAAAAAAAATTAATATGGATAAATATATATATAGAAAAAAAAAAAAGAATTTTATTGTTTCAAAAATTGCCTGGATCCTATCCTTGGATGGCTTGGGTAGTCAAGGAGCGCTTGTAGGGATGACGGAACTTCCACTCGTCGGTTTTGCGAATCAGTTCAATCCCATGCGATTGAACGTACTTCCCTTTATTTTGGCACTTTTCCTTTTTTTTTTTTGTAAAAATGTCTTTCAACGCGACACTCAAACCGTATTCTTTTCACTCAAATCGCAATTTCTGATTTTTTTTTATTACAATAAAATCACATAACTACTTTTATAATTTATCATCCTTTTAGGTGGCTTTTATAAGTCTCTATTTCATTCAAATGTATCTCACTATCACGTAATTACTCATTATCTTTAGCTTTCAGTTATTGATCTTTTGTCAAGGAATACCCGCACCAGACTGACTATTCTTTTCCTCCTATTTCCTTTTCCACCAACAATTTCTCTTCTCCAAACCAGAATAATCCACCTAATCACCCCACAATCATACCATCCTCCTGTTATATTGCAGTATGTTGTTAAAAAAACGATCGAATGATGATCATATGGCTTTCTCTTTAGTCAATTTCTTTTAACTCCTCATCCTGAAATCACTCTCTCTGCTTCTCTCAACTTCCACTCAAACGATGATTTGGCGACCCTGTAGCTATTTTTAGTACCCATTATTCGGTTACTCTGCTACAATATGTTTGAGCAACTCGGGCTAAACAGCTGGACGACCTTTTTTTCTTCATTGACAAATGACAGATCAGGGGTTAGTAACGGGGGATTTTTTAGCTGGTTTGGTTTTGGCAACACTGGTTTTGACAGCTGACGTGTGTTAAGTACCTTGTGTCACTGTCAAACAGCTTCAGTTTGGTTTGCAATTTAACCATGGATCGTCTTACAAATGAACAACGCTTGCAAATTATTGAATTTTACTATCAAAATTCGTGCTCGGTTCGAAATGTTCAACGCGAAACAATGGCGCAATTGCGAGGCGAGTTTGGTGAACAGTTAATTTCACGTTTCGGGCCGGTTAATTGGCCGCCTAGATCGTGCGATTTGACACCATTAGACTATTTTTTGTGGGGGTATGTCAAGGCTAATGTCTATAGGGACAAGCCCGCTTCGATTGACGGACTGGAAGTCAACATCCATGCATTCATTCGTGAGATACCGGCCGATATGTGTGAAAGAGTATGCCAAAATTGGACTCAGCGGATGGGCTACCTGAGACGCAGCCGCGGTCAACATTTGCATGAAATTATCTTTAAACATTAAATTGCAAGGTTAAAACTTTCAATTCAAATAAATATTTCATTCATTTTTTCGAATTTTTTGTGTTTTTTTAAAAAAAAAGTTTTAAACCTCCTAAAAATCACCCGTTATTTTGTAAACAAATAAACTTTATTTTTTTGCTGTGCCTACAAAATTAACTTTTTCTTTTCTATTCTAAGCACACTATTATGCCGAAATTATGGGAAAGTGCAAGAAGATTCCTAATACTCAACTATCTTTAAGGCCGAGGGTCGTGGCAAACCAGAATGGATGCCCAGCCGCGAGTAGCTAGAAGGTATGTTAGGCGTAAAAAGCAACTCAAGGAACTAACGTAAATGTTTATATCGTAGGTGTCCATAACAAACCACTGGACTGGAAGGAGGATCATTCAACGACTAGGACAGTGGAAGGACAACGACACAGATATTTGTATAAGTATATATCATTAGATGTAAGTCATGATATATTATGAAAAAAAAAAATCATATGTTGCAATAAATGCTGCACGCTTCGCAGTCAAAAAGAATAAGGATCAAACACTTTTTTTCTGCTATGGCATTTGCTGTGGTGTTTAATTTATTTGAGGAACAGGAGCATTGGGGTTAGGTTTATTGAATATAGTTGCTGTGGGGAAGAACCCTCGAAAGCCGGGCTACTGACCTGCGCTCACAAAGAATGTGAACGTGTCACCTACAGGTTTGAGTAAGTAGTTATATCTCGGTTAAACTGAGGTACTCGTAAATAGTGTCGCTTCAAAAGCGTAAGCGTATAACTTGCAGACTTCTTATGTGATTGCCTCATGGTTGGTGTGTGGGTTTTCAATCATAGTTGACCACAGCATTTGTTTGAGAGTTTTTTGTGTTAAGGCCTTACCTACATCATCAAACACAGGTTTGATAACATTTTTATTTGACGCTGTTGGCAATAATTTTGCAGGCTTTAAATTTTGAAGCCGTTTAAGCTTTCTTTTAAGTTTTCTTTGTTAGGGTGAATAGTCTTATCTAAGGTTACGTTTGTTAAATCATCAACTTCGTTGATGAGCTCGTCGAATCCAAACATGTTTTTAACATTCGATTGGTCATCACCACCAGGTCCTACAGAGCTCTCTTTCATTGACTTGCTTGGACTCATAATGGATTCTTGTACTCCATTGTGATTCTCATCATGGATGCTCGCAAATAAATAAGTTGTGCTTTGGTTAGAAACATTTCGCTGAGATTTGCGAGAATTGTTGTCCTTTGATAACTTTTCTTCAGGAATTTTCGGTCCATAGGTGTGTAATGCCAGTGGTGGTAAACTAACAACTTCAATTATGTTAATTGTCTTTAATGGACTACGTGAACTTAAAGCCCTTCGTGTGTTGCCCAGGGTTTGAATAGCGTTTTCATTTGCAGGTGATTTAGAGCCAAGAGGTGCTATGTTCTCCATGTTGGAATCATTTGAAGAAAACGAAGTCATCGATTTTGACTTATTTTTTGAGGGTGTCATTGGAATGTGATCAGAAGAAAATGATGGTAAATTAGCTGAGCTTCTTCCCAGGTAGAATAGACTTGGAAGATTATCATTATCCACGCGCCACGGTGATTTATTTCCAGCTGATGGCGAAAACTCTGGCGTATTTCTTGGGTCATGAGTTTTGCGTATGGGTGTAGACTGGCTAACAATTTTCAGTGCCATGGAAAGCAACTTTTTCCTGTCCGTTATTGATTTCTTTTTTGGATGACTGACACTTCTGTCTGCTTGTTTTATCATTGCCGAACGTGCCAAATCACTAAATCCTCTTTGATCACTTTTAGGCTCTTCCACTGGAACTACTTCACCCCTATCGTCAAAATGAAAGTCGTCATCTACCTCGATAGCTATCTCCTGAAGAGGTTGAGGCTTAGGCGACGGTTTCGACTGGGCAGGGGCTCGTTTGTTGTTGGGTATTTTTATCTTCTTCGCGGTCGCCCTGCGATTTCTCTTCAGAACTGGCCTCCCAAGTCCTTTGATATGTTTGGCAACACTCACTTTACCAGTTTTGATTAATTTTTGAATTACATCGTCAACTGGTTTTATGGAATCTGAAGAAGATTGAGATGAAAATTCATATACATTTTCTTGTTTTTTCTTTGTGCTCCGTCTGCCACGCTGCTTGGCAGGCTTTCCATTTATTTTTAGCTACAAATTTTTATCAGAACGAGAGTGAAAGAACTTATATGGGTATTTTGAAGTTGTCAAGTCAATTGAAGGCACGTTTTCCATCTCATCATGGGCGGAAAAACATATAGAATCTTCAATGAATTTAGATTTATCATGTGAGTTGTTTGATTTGTCGATTTCTCGCAGTATCTCATAATCTGATTTAAAATTCATGAACTGAGTAGTAAGGGCATCACGCAGCATTGGCCAGTCTGGTTGGAAAATGTGAAATTGCTTCAAGACTTCCTGCCACGGGCAATCATATTGTCGTTGGATGGTTTCTAAGCGGAAAATGAAATCTTCGACGGTCAAATTTTCAGGTTTGCCGTCGAACGATAGACACCAGCGGTCGATTTTAAAAGGAGCGTGATGTCCTCGGAAAAGTTTGGGTCATAAAAATTTGTGTTCTGCGAACTTTGAGGGTAGCCATCATAAATCCTATGGTCTGGTGGAGGCTGAGAAAAATAGTTTGGTTGGTTGATACCTGGATTTTGATTTAAGTGTTCGATGGGTTTGAAGCTATTTAGGGGTTGGTTTGGTTGAACGGGTATGTTCGGAAGATAATTGGAAACAGGAGGTTGATGTGGTTGTGATTGTTGTTGAGGGTGAAAATAATTGCGTTGCGGTTGTGGTTGCTGCTGGGATTGATAATGGCAAGGTTGTTTTGGTTGCCTATGAGGCACTGGCTTTCTGAAAGAGGATGTATTTGAAGGTGGTTTAATTGCATTTTCTAATGGACGTTGCTGTTGTACCAATGGACGCGTAGTTGAGTTGATTTCTCCTAAGAAGTCAACGAAATTATCTTTGATGGCTTTTTTAATGCTTTCTGAAATATCAGATTTCATAGAATCGGCATAAGAGGAAAAAGCGTTCACAATAGCTAAGTTGACGTACGCTTTAAGTTCGTTGGGTATATTTTCTGATTGATTTATGGCGTTGTTACGTAAATTATCGTTGGTCGGTATATCTTGATTGCGAATAGTTAGAATACTATTATCAAGTTTGTCCGACTCTGTTAACATGGCTGAGACTACTGTAGGAAGGAGTGGTTTTTTTTTTTTTTTTTTTTTTTTTTTTTTTTTTTTTTTTTTTTTTTTTTTATTAAAGGATAGAAAAACGTATGATTGTTAGAATCAACAAAAAAAAAACAAAGAATATAAACTTGAAAAGCTTAAGAACGAAATCAGAAACAAAAACAAATGCTTGCGTTTTACCAACTTAACTTCACCCACGATTTAAGGGCTTTGAAGCTTGGAAGGGCAAAAGGTTTGGAAACGAAAAAAATGTAAATTTTGAAACTTCGCTTATGTGGCTTCAAAAGGAACTAACATATGAACTAGTTACGTTCAATAGCTAATTATGAACAAACAAACAAATACTAAAATCTTACTAAAAAAATCAAACAAATGGTGTTCATACGACATCAGTGTGAACAGTGCCTAACTCCAAAATAGGCAACTGATAGTTCGCCCTCTAAAATAATTTAATCTAAGGTAAAAATTCTACTACATTTGCCTAAAAAGTGTTTCGTCGCATAGCGACGGCACGGCATTCACATGTCAACCACTAGCCAGCCAACACATCTTTTATAATTGCTCTTGGGCCTTGAGCCATTTTCCTTTTTGGCTTTATACAATTAATTTTTTCCAAATTAAATTTTTGCCCTTCTGGCTTAAGTAAATCTAAAGTTTATAAAATTAAAACAACAAAATATTTTAAACAACAATCCTACGTGCAAATCTATGAAGAAAAAAATAAATACACAAGTACAAATTAAGCGGTGTTTGTTCTTCTTGCGGAAGACTTCCCGAGTGGCAGAGAATTTTTGGTCGAAGTTGCGGAAGACTTTCCCTGGTGGCAGAGAAGTTGTGGAAGAATTAGCAGCAGTTGTGGTAAGCGAACTAGCAGCAGTTGTGGTAAGCGAACATTTGGTCCATTCAACCGGATAAAGACGCCAGCGATCCAGACCACGCTGCGCAAAAGTTTTGGCTGCAGACCACGCGCACACTTTGCGCCACCGAACCACGTTTTTGCCTGGCGATCCAGACCACGCTGCGCAAAAGTTTGGCCGCAGACCACGCGCACACTTTGCGCCACCGAACCAAGTTTTTTGCCTGGCGATCCAGACCACGCTGCGCAAAAGTTTGGCTGCAGACCACGCGCACACTTTGCGCCACCAAACCACGTTTTTTGCCTGGCGATCCAGACCACGCTGCGCAAAAGTTTGGCTGCAGACTACGCGCATACTTTGCGCTACCGAACCACGTTTTTTGCCTGGTGATCCAGACCACGCTGTGCAAAAGTTTTGGCTGCAGACCACGCGCACACTTTGCGCCACCGAACCACGTTTTTTGCCTGGCGATCCAGACCACGCTGCGCAAAAGTTTGGCCGCAGACCACGCGCACACTTTGCGCCACCGAACCAAGTTTTTTGCCTGGCGATCCAGACCACGCTGCAAAAAGAGGGCACCATCCTTGCCTGCAACGCTGTGGAGTAGTGCCACGTGGAAGTGTGCCCATCGTCGTCGTGGGACCAGACCGAAGCGGAGATATCCTGTTAATTTTCATCTTAACTTGTAAAATGTAAAGGGTAAGTGAAAATTTCTTTTAATTGGCAATTTTTTTTAAATATACATTTCAATCTCTTTGCGTTGCACGCTGACCACCAAACGCGTCATTTTCCTTTTTTTTTAACACGCAAAAATATATACATATACGGTAGTTCTTTGTGTTGAAGTGGTTCCTAGGTAATCACTTTCCATCGCGGTAGGGGTAGTTTTTTGTAGCTTCGATATTGGCAAGTGGTTTTGTTCCCCAGCCTTTTTTTTGGTTTTTTGTGATTTTTAATAGACTGTCTTCCTCTTTGAAGGAGTCTGCGTTTTTTATCGCGTGTTAATTTTTCTTTCGTTCGTGCAGCACACATCGTTCATAACGGTGTATCCAAGCCGGGGTGGTTGGCCCCCAGTAGAATCTGTCAAGCCTGTTGAAGATTCTTGTGCTTCAAAATTTTGATTTTTTTTGAAATTTTTAAATTTAAAATTTTTTACTTTTGAAATTGGTTCTCTCGTTCGTGCCGCACACACCGTTCGTAACGGTGCATCCAAGCCGGGGTGGTTGGCCCCCAGTAGAATCTTTCAAGCCTGTTGAAGATTCTCGAGCTTTAAATTTTTAACTTTTTTTTGAAATTTTTAGAATACTTCAAGCCTTTTGAAGATTCTTGCACTTTAAAATTTTTACTTTTGAAATTTTTTCTCTCGGTCGTGCCGCACACACCGTTCGTAACGGTGTATCCAAGCCGGGGTGGTTGGCCCCCAGTAGAATCTATCAAGCCTGTTGAAGATTCTTGCGCTTTAAAATTTTAACTTTTTTTGAAATTTTTAGAATACTTCAAGCCTTTTGAAGATTCTTGCGCTTTAAAATTTTAACTTTTTTTGAAATTTTTAGAATCCTTCAAGCCTTTTGAAGATTCATACTTTTTTTCTCGTTCGTGCCGCACACACCGTTCGTAACGGTGTATCCAAGCCGGGGTGGTTGGCCCCCAGTAGAATCTGTCAAGCCTGTTGAAGATTCTTGTGCTTCAAAATTTTGATTTTTTTTGAAATTTTTAAATTTAAAATTTTTTACTTTTGAAATTGGTTCTCTCGTTCGTGCCGCACACACCGTTCGTAACGGTGCATCCAAGCCGGGGTGGTTGGCCCCCAGTAGAATCTGTCAAGCCTGTTGAAGATTCTTGTGCTTCAAAATTTTGATTTTTTTTGAAATTTTTAAATTTAAAATTTTTTACTTTTGAAATTGTTTCTCTCGTTCGTGCCGCACACACCGTTCGTAACGGTGCATCCAAGCCGGGGTGGTTGGCCCCCAGTAGAATCTTTCAAGCCTGTTGAAGATTCTCGAGCTTTAAATTTTTAACTTTTTTTGAAATTTTTAGAATACTTCAAGCCTTTTGAAGACTCTTGCACTTTAAAATTTTTACTTTTGAAATTTTTTCTCTCGTTCGTGCCGCACACACCGTTCGTTACGGTGCATCCAAGCCGGGGTGGTTGGCCCCCAGTAGAATCTATCAAGCCTGTTGAAGATTCTTGCGCTTTAAAATTTTAACTTTTTTTGAAATTTTTAGAATACTTCAAGCCTTTTGAAGATTCTTGCGCTTTAAAATTTTAACTTTTTTTGAAATTTTTAGAATCCTTCAAGCCTTTTGAAGATTCTTACTTTTTTTCTCGTTCGTGCCGCACACACCGTTCGTAACGGTGTATCCAAGCCGGGGTGGTTGGCCCCCAGTAGAATCTATCAAGCCTTTTGAAGATTCTAGAGCTTCAAAATTTTAATTTTTTTTTTGAAAATTTTTGAATCCTTCAAGCCTTTTGAAGATTCTTACACTTTAAAATTTTGACCTTTTGAAATTTTGTTCTCGTTCGTGCCGCACACACCGTTCGTTACGGTGCATCCAAGCCGGGGTGGTTGGCCCCCAGTAGAATCTATCAAGCCTGTTGAAGATTCTTGCGCTTTAAAATTTTAACTTTTTTTGAAATTTTTAGAATACTTCAAGCCTTTTGAAGATTCTTGCCTTTTAAAATTTTAACTTTTTTGAAATTTTTTTTTCTCTCGTTCGTGCCGCACACACCGTTCGTTACGGTGTATCCAAGCCGGGGTGGTTGGCCCCCAGTAGAATCTATCAAGCCCTTTGAAGATTCTAGAGCTTCAAAATTTTGACTTTTTTTGAAATTTTAAATTTAAATTTTTGACTTTTTGAGAGTCTCGTTTTGTTTTGTGAGAGCTTTAAGCCACGAGTTTTAAAATTCTTGGTTTCGTGTCGCTTCCTTGTCATTTATACAATTTTAAACGCACTTTGTGATGGCTTTGATGGAAGACTTCATTTTCTCGACTGATCAATTGGTCAAGTTTCACCAAGCGGCGAAAGAGGTGCCGGATCACGGGCACACACTGTCCGCTCTCGAAGTCAGAAAGTCAGAGTTAAGAGAACTGTGGCTCGAAGTCAAAGAAACCTATGCCCTATACATAAAAGGCGGCCCAAAGACAAGAGAAGCAGCAGTAGACCTTGAAGCCATAGAAACCAAGTATAAACTGTTCAACGAAAGTTATGTGGCATGCTCAGCACTTTTCCTAGATCACGAAGCACGACTGAAACCGGAGGGGACTGGCAAAAAATCGATAGCTGAACCAACATTCGCTCCTCGTCACCTCAAATTACCTCCATGTGAGACGGAGGTCTTCAAGGGGGATTATATCTCCTGGCCGGTTTTCCGAGATATGTTTGAGGCAGTCTACATTAAACACCCCCAGTTGGGTGAAGTAGAAAAACTCTTCCACCTTAGAGCCAAAACCAAGGACGAGGCTTATCGGATTGTCAGCCAATTTCCGCTAACCAATGCCAGCTTTTCTCTAGCCTGGGAAGCGTTGCGGGCTACGTATGAAAATACCCGAATCTTGGTCAACAATCAGGTAAAAAATATCTTTAACTTGCCAACAGTACATGAAGAATCGGCCAAATTGATCCGAGCTCTTCAGAGTACTGTAAATGATTCGGTATCAACGTTGCAGGCTCATAAGGTTATGACGCGAGACTGGGATCCGATTCTCGTCTTTGCGTGTTCAAGTAGACTGCCCAAAACTACACTGACTCTATGGGAACAATCCCTGGAAGACCCGACGAAAGTTCCAACCTGGCAGCAATTAGACGCGTTCTTAACGTCTCGCTTTCAGGTGCTGGAGTCCATTTCGGACACCACGTCGACAAAAGGCACAGGGCTTAATAGACTTCCCAAAAAGGAGACGAATGTTCGAAACAATAATAGAGTCAACACATACCTTGCCAAAACAGGGGGGGGGGGGGGGGGAATGCAAAATCTGTGCGGCTGCGCACTCCATTTATGAGTGTGCCAAATTTTCGGCAATGTCGATCCCAACGAGAATCCAAACGGTACGGCAGCACAAACTGTGCAACAACTGTTTAAGCGCGAGTCATACAAAGGTCGCTTGTACGAGCAAATATTCTTGTAGCCACTGCAAAAAACGGCATCACTCACTGTTGCACCTCAACGCTAACGAAAACGGAAATAAAATACAGTCCACTAATCTCCCTAGTGCAACAACAGCTCCTCAAATATCGGCGTCGTCACTTCCATTCGTGCCTCAAGCGTCGTTTCAAAACTTTCATGTCGGCGCTTCTTGCAACGGCGCTAGTTTGCATTGTTGGCAATGAATCCAAACACATAGTTCGCGCTCTTATCGACCCTGGTTCCGAAATATCCTTTATCTCAGAGGCAGTACAAAAGCGTTTGAACTTGCCCGTAATGGATAAGAATACAACCATTTCCGGAATCAGTGGTAATCTCGCCATAACGTCGAAAAAACTCTGTGCGTTTGCAATCACGTGCTTAGATGAAGCCCAGATCACCATTTCTGCCCAGGCAATTGTGCTTCGATCATTGACGAACAATCTGCCAAGTTCATCGTTTAGTATCATCGATCCTAACCTTTGTGGCGGCCTCAAACTGGCTGATCCCACGTTTAATAAATCGTGCCAGGTCGATCTGCTGATCGGTGCGGATTTATACCCATCGATCATAAGGAACGGTCTCCAACTCATCGCAGATTCCCTCGTGGCTCAGAATACAATGTTCGGCTGGGTACTGTCTGGACCAGTTCCGGAGTCGTTTCAATCGTTCAATACATTCGTAGTGACCAACAGTTCGAGTACTTCCAATTTGGATACTCAGCTACGAAAATTTTGGGAGCTCGAGGAACTGCCGTCCACAGTCACTCGGTCAACAGAGGACTGCTACTGTGACGAATTATATAAAAACATGACTTCGAGACGTTCAGATGGGAGGTATGTGGTTCGTCTGCCGTTTAAGGCACAATCATCAAAGGGCAAACTAGGGTTCTCTAGGCACATCGCATTAAGGCAGTTCTCGAGAGTCGAAAGATCGTTAGCCATGAAAGCGGATCTCAAGACTCAATATTCAAGCGTTATTTCTGAATACCTCACCCTTGGCCATATGCGGAAAGTACCTCCGATGGAAAAGATTGCAAAAGGTCAAGTAAACTCGTTCTACCTGCCACATCATGCGGTCATAAAGCCTGAAAGCACGACCACCAAAGTGAGGGTTGTTTTTAATGCGTCTCAATCGTCGTCGAATGGGGTAAGTTTAAACGATTTGTTGTATCCAGGGCCCATATTGCAGCAAGATTTACCATCTCTCATCCTCCGCTGGAGATTTTATAAATTTGTCTTTAATGCGGACATTGAGAAAATGTACCGCCAAATCTTGGTCGACCCTAGAGATACTCCATTTCAACGAATCCTCTTTCGCAGTTCGCCAGAGTCCGAAATCGAAGACTTTGAACTTCAAACCGTCACTTTTGGTGTCAATTGTGCTCCATATCTGGCCATCCGCACCCTCTTGCAACTGGCAAAAGAAGGCAGAACCGTGTATCCCCTAGCGTCTAGAATCATTCAATCGGAGTTCTATGTCGACGATGTTCTATCTGGTGGTCACTCTCTCAGTTCGGCTAAACAGGCACAAATCGAACTTATAGCGTTGCTTAACTCAGCTGGGTTTCCACTACGTAAGTGGACCGCAAATTCGTCTAGCTTACTTAACCATTTGCCACCAGAACATGTGCTGAACGAAAGTTTCTTGAAGCTCGATGCTGACAGCACCACAAAAACACTAGGGGTACGATGGAATGCCAAAGGCGACAATTTTTACTTCACCACGCAACGCATTCCACTGTCGACAAATCCGACCAAAAGAGAGGTCTTCTCTCAAATTGCTCGTCTTTTCGATCCTGCGGGGTGGTTGGCCCCCGTAGTGATAATCGCCAAAACATTGATGCAACGCATTTGGGCTGAGCACACTGAGTGGGACGAGCGTATCAGCCCTGAATCATTTGCCACTTGGAAAGAGTTTGCAGAGTCATTACCTGAAATACAGGTTATAGAAATCCCACGTTGGGTTGAATACTCGCCCACTGTGGAGATTCAGTTTCATGGCTTCTGTGACTCTTCCGAGAAAGCATATGCGGCAGCGCTTTATATACGCGCAAGTCACCCTAATGGAGAAGCATCCTCCTACTTGATGTGTGCGAAGTCCAAAGTTGCCCCTCTAAAGACGGTCTCTTTACCGCGTCTTGAGCTGTGTGGAGCACTTTTGCTTTCCAAAATGATAAAATTTTACTTACCCAATTTTCCAGTCCAGACATATCAAATCTTTTTATGGACAGACTCATCCATAGTTTTGGCCTGGCTCAAAAAACCTCCGTGCGTTTGGAAAACCTTTGTTGCAAACCGTACCAGTGAAATACAGGACAATGTCGGCAACGCAGTTTGGAAGCACGTCAGATCTGCCGAAAATCCCGCGGACTTGGCCACTCGAGGTGTAATGCCCTCCGATCTGAAGCAGAATCGTATGTGGTGGCAGGGCCCAGCATGGCTCTGTGAACCAGCCTCTCAATGGCCGGTGGCATTACCAGACGCTCCACGTACTGAAGATCTAGAACAGAAAGAGGTTTCCTCGTTAGTGGTCCAGCCAAATTTTCAGAGTCCTCTAGTGGGACTAACAGGCATTTCTCTCGACGATTCTGAGCAAAACACCAACTCATTGGTAGTTCAACAAGAACCAGAAGATTTTCTTGACCGTTTTTCGACGTTATCCCGCGCTATGCGCGTATTGTGCTATGTTTTTCGCTTCTTCGGGTCTGTCTCAAAGCAACAGCCCAGCAAATACAAGTCTCGTGACATCTCGCAACCAGAAATGGAGTTTGCGAAAATTCGTCTAATCCGATTGGCTCAAGAAGCTCACTTTTCGACAGAATACTCTCTGCTTGCAGCTGGCAAGCCAGTGTCAACGAAAAGTTCTATTTTGTCCTTTAATCCATTTTTGGATTCAAACAAGCTTCTTAGAGTCAATGGGCGACTTTCGAACTCAGACATTTCGTACAATGAACGTCACCCTATAATACTACCCTTTGAATCCCGTTTTGCTTGCCTCCTGGTTCAATTCATTCATGAGATTTCTATGCACGGTGGCAACTCTTTGATGGTGCGACTAACACGACAAAGTTTCTGGGTACCAAGACTCCAAATTCTGGTTAAGTCTTGCATCCGTCGTTGCACCATATGCGCGACCAACAAAAGAGACTTAAGCAAGCAGATGATGGCTGCCCTACCGCCCGAGAGAGTTACCTTTTCTCCACCGTTCACATTTACTGGAATAGACTTCGCGGGTCCCTTCACAATCAAGAGTTTCAATGCACGGAATTGTCGTATGACCAAAGGGTATGCATGTGTGTTTGTCTGCTTTTCCACCAAGGCAATTCACCTTGAAGCGGCAAGTGATTTGTCATCTGAAGCGTTCCTCGCGGCCTTTGCCAGATTCACCTCTAGACGAGGTTTACCTAAAGAAGTGTTCTCCGACAATGGAACGAACTTTACAGGTGCCGATGCAATTTTACGCAAGGAATTTAAGAAGTTTGTAGGCACCATTCCTAAAGAAACGAGTCTTAAGTATGGCGTTCAGGGTTAGAAATGGAATTTTATTCCACCCGGGGCACCTCACATGGGAGGTCTATGGGAAGCCGGCGTTAAAAGTTTCAAAAGCCATTTAAGAGGGCTGGGGACCAAGGCCAAATTTACGTTCGAAGAATTTGCAACGGTTTTAGCACGTATCGAAGCATGTTTGAACTCGCGTCCAATATCGTCCATGTCCACAGATCCTTCTGATCTGTTGGCATTGACGCCGGGGCATTGTTTACGCGGCGGTCCGCTTTTATCTTTTCCGGAACCAAATCTGGCCGATGCAAATTTATCGCTAATCAATCGGTGGGAAAAAGTAAAATGCCTCCAACAACAGTTCTGCCACAGATGGAAAGATGAATACTTCAAGGAACTACATCAACGACACAAATGGAAAACACCTCAAACCAACATTAAAGTTGATAATTTGGTCGTCATTAAAAACGAAAATCTGCCATCCACCGAATGGCGTCTAGGTCGTGTTATAAATATACACCCGGGTTCCGATGGTCGAGTCAGAGTTGCAACATTAAAAACCCAAAACGGAGAAATAGTCCGCCCCATAATAAAACTGTGCCTATTGCCTATTAACTAAATTGCCAATTAAACAAAATTTCACTTGCTTTATTTTCAGTAATATTTTTTTTTGGCGTATTTCGCCAAGGGGGGCGGTAATGTTCATACGACATCAGTGTGAACAGTGCCTAACTCCAAAATAGGCAACTGATAGTTCACCCTCTAAAATAATTTAATCTAAGGTAAAAATTCTACTACATTTGCCTAAAAAGTGTTTCGTCGCATAGCGACGGCACGGCATTCACATGTCAACCACTAGCCAGCCAACACATCTTTTATAATTGCTCTTGGGCCTTCAGCCATTTTCCTCTTTGGCTTTATACAATTAATTTTTTCCAAATTAAATTTTTGCCCTTCTGGCTTAAGTAAATCTAAAGTTTATAAAATTAAAACAACAAAATATTTTAAACAACAATCCTACGTGCAAATCTATGAAGAAAAAATAAATACACAAGTACAAATTAAGCGGTGTTTGTTCTTCTTGCGGAAGACTTCCCGAGTGGCAGAGAATTTTTGGTCGAAGTTGCGGAAGACTTTCCCTGGTGGCAGAGAAGTTGTGGAAGAATTAGCAGCAGTTGTGGTAAGCGAACTAGCAGCAGTTGTGGTAAGCGAACATTTGGTCCTTCGAGCCGGATAAAGACGCCAGCGATCCAGACCACGCTGCGCAAAAGTTTTGGCTGCAGACCACGCCCACACTTTGCGCCACCGAACCACGTTTTTGCCTGGCGATCCAGACCACGCTGCGCAAAAGTTTGGCCGCAGACCACGCGCACACTTTGCGCCACCGAACCAAGTTTTTTGCCTGGCGATCCAGACCACGCTGCGCAAAAGTTTGGCTGCAGACCACGCGCACACTTTGCGCCACCAAACCAAGTTTTTTGCCTGGCGATCCAGACCACGCTGCGCAAAAGTTTGGCTGCAGACCACGCGCATACTTTGCGCTACCGAACCACGTTTTTTGCCTGGCGATCCAGACCACGCTGTGCAAAAGTTTTGGCTGCAGACCACGCGCACACTTTGCGCCACCGAACCACGTTTTTTGCCTGGCGATCCAGACCACGCTGCGCAAAAGTTTGGCCGCAGACCACGCGCACACTTTGCGCCACCGAACCAAGTTTTTTGCCTGGCGATCCAGACCACGCTGCAAAAAGAGGGCACCATCCTTGCCTGCAACGCTGTGGAGTAGTGCCACGTGGAAGTGTGCCCATCGTCGTCGTGGGACCAGACCGAAGCGGAGATATCCTGTTAATTTTCATCTTAACTTGTAAAATGTAAAGGGTAAGTGAAAATTTCTTTTAATTGGCAATTTTTTTTAAATATACATTTCAATCTCTTTGCGTTGCACGCTGACCACCAAACGCGTCATTTTCCTTTTTTTTTAACACGCAAATATATATACATATACGGTAGTTCTTTGTGTTGAAGTGGTTCCTAGGTAATCACTTTCCATCGCGCTAGGGGTAGTTTTTTGTAGCTTCGATATTGGCAAGTGGTTTTGTTCCCCAGCCTTTTTTTTGGTTTTTTGTGATTTTTAATAGACTGTCTTCCTTTTTGAAGGAGTCTGCGTTTTTTATCGCGTGTTAATTTTTCTTTCGTTCGTGCAGCACACATCGTTCATAACGGTGTATCCAAGCCGGGGTGGTTGGCCCCCAGTAGAATCTGTCAAGCCTGTTGAAGATTCTTGTGCTTCAAAATTGTGATTTTTTTTGAAATTTTTAAATTTAAAATTTTTTACTTTTGAAATTGGTTCTCTCGTTCGTGCCGCACACACCGTTCGTAACGGTGCATCCAAGCCGGGGTGGTTGGCCCCCAGTAGAATCTTTCAAGCCTGTTGAAGATTCTCGAGCTTTAAATTTTTAACTTTTTTTGAAATTTTTAGAATACTTCAAGCCTTTTGAAGATTCTTGCACTTTAAAATTTTTACTTTTGAAATTTTTTCTCTCGGTCGTGCCGCACACACCGTTCGTAACGGTGTATCCAAGCCGGGGTGGTTGGCCCCCAGTAGAATCTATCAAGCCTGTTGAAGATTCTTGCGCTTTAAAATTTTAACTTTTTTTGAAATTTTTAGAATACTTCAAGCCTTTTGAAGATTCTTGCGCTTTAAAATTTTAACTTTTTTTGAAATTTTTAGAATCCTTCAAGCCTTTTGAAGATTCATACTTTTTTTCTCGTTCGTGCCGCACACACCGTTCGTAACGGTGTATCCAAGCCGGGGTGGTTGGCCCCCAGTAGAATCTGTCAAGCCTGTTGAAGATTCTTGTGCTTCAAAATTTTGATTTTTTTTGAAATTTTTAAATTTAAAATTTTTTACTTTTGAAATTGGTTCTCTCGTTCGTGCCGCACACACCGTTCGTAACGGTGCATCCAAGCCGGGTGGTTGGCCCCCAGTAGAATCTGTCAAGCCTGTTGAAGATTCTTGTGCTTCAAAATTTTGATTTTTTTTGAAATTTTTAAATTTAAAATTTTTTACTTTTGAAATTGTTTCTCTCGTTCGTGCCGCACACACCGTTCGTAACGGTGCATCCAAGCCGGGGTGGTTGGCCCCCAGTAGAATCTTTCAAGCCTGTTGAAGATTCTCGAGCTTTAAATTTTTAACTTTTTTTGAAATTTTTAGAATACTTCAAGCCTTTTGAAGACTCTTGCACTTTAAAATTTTAACTTTTGAAATTTTTTCTCTCGTTCGTGCCGCACACACCGTTCGTTACGGTGCATCCAAGCCGGGGTGGTTGGCCCCCAGTAGAATCTATCAAGCCTGTTGAAGATTCTTGTGCTTTAAAATTTTAACTTTTTTTGAAATTTTTAGAATACTTCAAGCCTTTTGAAGATTCTTGCCCTTTAAAATTTTAACTTTTTTTGAAATTTTTAGAATCCTTCAAGCCTTTTGAAGATTCTTACTTTTTTTCTCGTTCGTGCCGCACACACCGTTCGTAACGGTGTATCCAAGCCGGGGTGGTTGGCCCCCAGTAGAATCTATCAAGCCTTTTGAAGATTCTAGAGCTTCAAAATTTTAATTTTTTTTTTGAAAATTTTTTGAATCCTTCAAGCCTTTTGAAGATTCTTACACTTTAAAATTTTGACCTTTTGAAATTTTGTTCTCGTTCGTGCCGCACACACCGTTCGTTACGGTGCATCCAAGCCGGGGTGGTTGGCCCCCAGTAGAATCTATCAAGCCTGTTGAAGATTCTTGCGCTTTAAAATTTTAACTTTTTTTGAAATTTTTAGAATACTTCAAGCCTTTTGAAGATTCTTGCGCTTTAAAATTTTAACTTTTTTTGAAATTTTTTTTTCTCTCGTTCGTGCCGCACACACCGTTCGTTACGGTGTATCCAAGCCGGGGTGGTTGGCCCCCAGTAGAATCTATCAAGCCCTTTGAAGATTCTAGAGCTTCAAAATTTTGACTTTTTTTGAAATTTTAAATTTAAATTTTTGACTTTTTGAGAGTCTCGTTTTGTTTTGTGAGAGCTTTAAGCCACGAGTTTTAAAATTCTTGGTTTCGTGTCGCTTCCTTGTCATTTATACAATTTTAAACGCACTTTGTGATGGCTTTGATGGAAGACTTCATTTTCTCGACTGATCAATTGGTCAAGTTTCACCAAGCGGCGAAAGAGGTGCCGGATCACGGGCACACACTGTCCGCTCTCGAAGTCAGAAAGTCAGAGTTAAGAGAACTGTGGCTCGAAGTCAAAGAAACCTATGCCCTATACATAAAAGGCGGCCCAAAGACAAGAGAAGCAGCAGTAGACCTTGAAGCCATAGAAACCAAGTATAAACTGTGCAACGAAAGTTATGTGGCATGCTCAGCACTTTTCCTAGATCACGAAGCACGACTGAAACCGGAGGGGACTGGCAAAAAATCGATAGCTGAACCAACATTCGCTCCTCGTCACCTCAAATTACCTCCATGTGAGACGGAGGTCTTCAAGGGGGATTATATCTCCTGGCCGGTTTTCCGAGATATGTTTGAGGCAGTCTACATTAAACACCCCCAGTTGGGTGAAGTAGAAAAACTCTTCCACCTTAGAGCCAAAACCAAGGACGAGGCTTATCGGATTGTCAGCCAATTTCCGCTAACCAATGCCAGCTTTTCTCTAGCCTGGGAAGCGTTGCGGGCTACGTATGAAAATACCCGAATCTTGGTCAACAATCAGGTAAAAAATATCTTTAACTTGCCAACAGTACATGAAGAATCGGCCAAATTGATCCGAGCTCTTCAGAGTACTGTAAATGATTCGGTATCAACGTTGCAGGCTCATAAGGTTATGACGCGAGACTGGGATCCGATTCTCGTCTTTGCGTGTTCAAGTAGACTGCCCAAAACTACACTGACTCTATGGGAACAATCCCTGGAAGACCCGACGAAAGTTCCAACCTGGCAGCAATTAGACGCGTTCTTAACGTCTCGCTTTCAGGTGCTGGAGTCCATTTCGGACACCACGTCGACAAAAGGCACAGGGCTTAATAGACTTCCCAAAAAGGAGACGAATGTTCGAAACAATAATAGAGTCAACACATACCTTGCCAAAACAGGGGGGGGGGGGGGGGGAATGCAAAATCTGTGCGGCTGCGCACTCCATTTATGAGTGTGCCAAATTTTCGGCAATGTCGATCCCAACGAGAATCCAAACGGTACGGCAGCACAAACTGTGCAACAACTGTTTAAGCGCGAGTCATACAAAGGTCGCTTGTACGAGCAAATATTCTTGTAGCCACTGCAAAAAACGGCATCACTCACTGTTGCACCTCAACGCTAACGAAAACGGAAATAAAATACAGTCCACTAATCTCCCTAGTGCAACAACAGCTCCTCAAATATCGGCGTCGTCACTTCCATTCGTGCCTCAAGCGTCGTTTCAAAACTTTCATGTCGGCGCTCCCAAGAAAATATTGCTTGCAACGGCACTAGTTTGCATTGTTGGCAAAGAATCCAAACACATAGTTCGCGCTCTTATCGACCCTGGTTCCGAAATATCCTTTATCTCAGAGGCAGTACAAAAGCGTTTGAACTTGCCCGTAACGGATAAGAATACAACCATTTCCGGAATCAGTGGTAATCTCGCCATAACGTCGAAAAAACTCTGTGCGTTTGCAATCACGTGCTTAGATGAAGCCCAGATCACCATTTCTGCCCAGGCAATTGTGCTTCGATCATTGACGAACAATCTGCCAAGTTCATCGTTTAGTATCATCGATCCTAACCTTTGTGGCGGCCTCAAACTGGCTGATCCCACGTTTAATAAATCGTGCCAGGTCGATCTGCTGATCGGTGCGGATTTATACCCATCGATCATAAGGAACGGTCTCCAACTCATCGCAGATTCCCTCGTGGCTCAGAATACAATGTTCGGCTGGGTACTGTCTGGACCAGTTCCGGAGTCGTTTCAATCGTTCAATACATTCGTAGTGACCAACAGTTCGAGTACTTCCAATTTGGATACTCAGCTACGAAAATTTTGGGAGCTCGAGGAACTGCCGTCCACAGTCACTCGGTCAACAGAGGACTGCTACTGTGACGAATTATATAAAAACACGACTTCGAGACGTTCAGATGGGAGGTATGTGGTTGTCTGCCGTTTAAGGCACAATCATCAAAGGGCAAGCTAGGGTTCTCTAGGCACATCGCATTAAGGCAGTTCTCGAGAGTCGAAAGATCGTTAGCCATGAAAGCGGATCTCAAGACTCAATATTCAAGCGTTATTTCTGAATACCTCACCCTTGGCCATATGCGGAAAGTACCTCCGATGGAAAAGATTGCAAAAGGTCAAGTAAACTCGTTATACCTGCCACATCATGCGGTCATAAAGCCTGAAAGCACGACCACCAAAGTGAGGGTTGTTTTTAATGCGTCTCAATCGTCGTCGAATGGGGTAAGTTTAAACGATTTGTTGTATCCAGGGCCCATATTGCAGCAAGATTTACCATCTCTCATCCTCCGCTGGAGATTTTATAAATTTGTCTTTAATGCGGACATTGAGAAAATGTACCGCCAAATCTTGGTCGACCCTAGAGATACTCCATTTCAACGAATCCTCTTTCGCAGTTCGCCAGAGTCCGAAATCGAAGACTTTGAACTTCAAACCGTCACTTTTGGTGTCA
Organism: Melanostoma mellinum; assembly: GCA_914767635.1. NCBI lineage: Eukaryota > Metazoa > Arthropoda > Insecta > Diptera > Syrphidae > Melanostoma > Melanostoma mellinum. The sequence continues at coordinate 119,299,872 of OU612059.1, read as the reverse complement.
ATTGTGCTCCATATCTGGCCATCCGCACCCTCTTGCAACTGGCAAAAGAAGGCAGAACCGTGTATCCCCTAGCGTCTAGAATCATTCAATCGGAGTTCTATGTCGACGATGTTCTATCTGGTGGTCACTCTCTCAGTTCGGCTAAACAGGCACAAATCGAACTTATAGCGTTGCTTAACTCAGCTGGGTTTCCACTACGTAAGTGGACCGCAAATTCGTCTAGCTTACTTAACCATTTGCCACCAGAACATGTGCTGAACGAAAGTTTCTTGAAGCTCGATGCTGACAGCACCACAAAAACACTAGGGGTACGATGGAATGCCAAAGGCGACAATTTTTACTTCACCACGCAACGCATTCCACTGTCGACAAATCCGACCAAAAGAGAGGTCTTCTCTCAAATTGCTCGTCTTTTCGATCCTGCGGGGTGGTTGGCCCCCGTAGTGATAATCGCCAAAACATTGATGCAACGCATTTGGGCTGAGCACACTGAGTGGGACGAGCGTATCAGCCCTGAATCATTTGCCACTTGGAAAGAGTTTGCAGAGTCATTACCTGAAATACAGGTTATAGAAATCCCACGTTGGGTTGAATACTCGCCCACTGTGGAGATTCAGTTTCATGGCTTCTGTGACTCTTCCGAGAAAGCATATGCGGCAGCGCTTTATATACGCGCAAGTCACCCTAATGGAGAAGCATCCTCCTACTTGATGTGTGCGAAGTCCAAAGTTGCCCCTCTAAAGACGGTCTCTTTACCGCGTCTTGAGCTGTGTGGAGCACTTTTGCTTTCCAAAATGATAAAATTTTACTTACCCAATTTTCCAGTCCAGACATATCAAATCTTTTTATGGACAGACTCATCCATAGTTTTGGCCTGGCTCAAAAAACCTCCGTGCGTTTGGAAAACCTTTGTTGCAAACCGTACCAGTGAAATACAGGACAATGTCGGCAACGCAGTTTGGAAGCACGTCAGATCTGCCGAAAATCCCGCGGACTTGGCCACTCGAAGTGTAATGCCCTCCGATCTGAAGCAGAATCGTATGTGGTGGCAGGGCCCAGCATGGCTCTGTGAACCAGCCTCTCAATGGCCGGTGGCATTACCAGACGCTCCACGTACTGAAGATCTAGAACAGAAAGAGGTTTCCTCGTTAGTGGTCCAGCCAAATTTTCAGAGTCCTCTAGTGGGACTAACAGGCATTTCTCTCGACGATTCTGAGCAAAACACCAACTCATTGGTAGTTCAACAAGAACCAGAAGATTTTCTTGACCGTTTTTCGACGTTATCCCGCGCTATGCGCGTATTGTGCTATGTTTTTCGCTTCTTCGGGTCTGTCTCAAAGCAACAGCCCAGCAAATACAAGTCTCGTGACATCTCGCAACCAGAAATGGAGTTTGCGAAAATTCGTCTAATCCGATTGGCTCAAGAAGCTCACTTTTCGACAGAATACTCTCTGCTTGCAGCTGGCAAGCCAGTGTTCTATTTTGTCCTTTAATCCATTTTTGGATTCAAACAAGCTTCTTAGAGTCAATGGGCGACTTTCGAACTCAGACATTTCGTACAATGAACGTCACCCTATAATACTACCCTTTGAATCCCGTTTTGCTTGCCTCCTGGTTCAATTCATTCATGAGATTTCTATGCACGGTGGCAACTCTTTGATGGTGCGACTAACACGACAAAGTTTCTGGGTACCAAGACTCCAAATTCTGGTTAAGTCTTGCATCCGTCGTTGCACCATATGCGCGACCAACAAAAGAGACTTAAGCAAGCAGATGATGGCTGCCCTACCGCCCGAGAGAGTTACCTTTTCTCCACCGTTCACATTTACTGGAATAGACTTCGCGGGTCCCTTCACAATCAAGAGTTTCAATGCACGGAATTGTCGTATGACCAAAGGGTATGCATGTGTGTTTGTCTGCTTTTCCACCAAGGCAATTCACCTTGAAGCGGCAAGTGATTTGTCATCTGAAGCGTTCCTCGCGGCCTTTGCCAGATTCACCTCTAGACGAGGTTTACCTAAAGAAGTGTTCTCCGACAATGGAACGAACTTTACAGGTGCCGATGCAATTTTACGCAAGGAATTTAAGAAGTTTGTAGGCACCATTCCTAAAGAAACGAGTCTTAAGTATGGCGTTCAGGGCTTGAAATGGAATTTTATTCCACCCGGGGCACCTCACATGGGAGGTCTATGGGAAGCCGGCGTTAAAAGTTTCAAAAGCCATTTAAGAGGGCTGGGGACCAAGGCCAAATTTACGTTCGAGGAATTTGCAACGGTTTTAGCACGTATCGAAGCATGTTTGAACTCGCGTCCAATATCGTCCATGTCCACAGATCCTTCTGATCTGTTGGCATTGACGCCGGGGCATTGTTTACGCGGCGGTCCGCTTTTATCTTTTCCGGAACCGAATCTGGCCGATGCAAATTTATCGCTTATCAATCGGTGGGAAAAAGTAAAATGCCTCCAACAGTTCTGCCACAGATGGAAAGATGAATACCTCAAGGAACTACATCAACGACACAAATGGAAAACACCTCAAACCAACATTAAAGTTGATGATTTGGTCGTCATTAAAAACGAAAATCTGCCATCCACCGAATGGCGTCTAGGTCGTGTTATAAATATACACCCGGGTTCCGATGGTCGAGTCAGAGTTGCAACATTAAAAACCCAAAACGGAGAAATAGTCCGCCCCATAATAAAACTGTGCCTATTGCCTATTAACTAAATTGCCAATTAAACAAAATTTCACTTGCTTTATTTTCAGTAATATTTTTTTTTGGCGTATTTCGCCAAGGGGGGCGGTAATGTTCATACGACATCAGTGTGAACAGTGCCTAACTCCAAAATAGGCAACTGATAGTTCACCCTCTAAAATAATTTAATCTAAGGTAAAAATTCTACTACATTTGCCTAAAAAGTGTTTCGTCGCATAGCGACGGCACGGCATTCACATGTCAACCACTAGCCAGCCAACACATCTTTTATAATTGCTCTTGGGCCTTCAGCCATTTTCCTCTTTGGCTTTATACAATTAATTTTTTCCAAATTAAATTTTTGCCCTTCTGGCTTAAGTAAATCTAAAGTTTATAAAATTAAAACAACAAAATATTTTAAACAACAATCCTACGTGCAAATCTATGAAGAAAAAATAAATACACAAGTACAAATTAAGCGGTGTTTGTTCTTCTTGCGGAAGACTTCCCGAGTGGCAGAGAATTTTTGGTCGAAGTTGCGGAAGACTTTCCCTGGTGGCAGAGAAGTTGTGGAAGAATTAGCAGCAGTTGTGGTAAGCGAACTAGCAGCAGTTGTGGTAAGCGAACAAATGGTATTTGTTATTATTTTAATAAGTATAATTTTTCTTTGAAAAATTAAGGGATACTTTCTTAATTTTACTTATAAGTAAAAGAAAAAGAAGTAATTTGAACAGAAACAAAACAAAAAAAATAATGAACGAAAAATTGTAAAGCAAAAGAGAATACTTCCTGTTGCTAACAAAAAAAAAAAGTTGGTGCTAAACAAAACGAAAGTTAAGAAAACGAAAAAAAATTAAGAACTTAGCACAAAACGTATGAAACGAATAAATAAAAAAAAAATTTATAGATTGAATTTTAGGCTGTCAACCTAGACCAAAAATCTGGCCTTTTTCCAGAAGGACAAGATTTCAAATTGAAATTAAAAAAAAACGATGATTCAAGTTGTGATGAAGCCAAGAAAAAAAAAACAACGAAAGCAAAAATTAACAAAAAAAAAATGTTATAAGTAATCAACAATAATGAGCTGAGTTTGTTTAGGTTTGGTGTATCTAATATTGTGGAGGCGATCAAGAGGATTTTCTTTGGCGCTTTTATGTTGACGACGATGAGGCGGTTGTGGGTATCCGAGATTTAAGAATTATCAGTGTAGTGGTGACCAGTGTCATATTTTCTCTGTAGCAATGGATATTTTGGACGGGACTGGTGGATGGCAGTAAATATTCAATCCCGCAATTCAAGTCTATCCTGTGCACTTAGCTTGAAGACATGGAAAAATAATACTGACAGTTGAGAAAAAAAAACTTAGGGGTGAAAAAAAACAATAGGAAAAAAATTTACGAAAAATCACGGTATTCTCGTCGCAATTGAGCACTGATTAAGAAACTCTTGGTTCAAGTCATACGTGAACCCGTGATGGCTAATAATAGGCCTGTTTTTTTGGGAGGCTGTCCGGTACCTTGTATTGTAAATACATGTAAAGCAACAACAACAAAAGATACAGGGGATAAAAGGATGAGTAAAACTTACAAGGGATAGATTATTCGAGTTCGAATGAGTTTTTCGATGTTTCATTTTTAAATGTTGGTGCGACTAGAGACTTTCATGTATCTCGAACAACAGAAAAAGGGGTCGTTTACAAGTGAATGGAAATGAATTTTGTACAAGAATAGAATAGAATAGAAAAGAATTTTGGTAACGATTTTTGAATTGTAGAAATTTATTGATTTTGATTATTTAATTTGCAGGTTCATAGGTATATAATAATATATCGTAAAAGAAACGAAAAAAGCTCTGTTAATCTATTTTTTTGTTCTTTTTTGCATAGTTCCTTAACACATTTTTCGGTGAATGTTGACATTTTTTCCAATAGTATTTACTACGTCTTATCTTAAAATAGATTTATTTATTGATTACTAGCAGACGCGGCCACGCGTTGCTGTAGGTCGCCATCTGTGAGGTGCAAGGGACAATGTTTTACAGTTCTCTGTAAAGAAATTCGCTTAAGGCGCCATCTCTTCCAGATTTATGCAATCTATGATTAATAACAACAAAAGCGCCATCTGTTCCAGACTTATTTAATCTACAATTAATAACCATTAAGGAATAGTAAACTCGATTTCGTTATTCGTTACATATATACCATGAAGCGGAAGTTGATTCTTATACAGATAAGTATCCGCTTGTGTCTTATATCTTAAGACACTTTTAAAATATAAGTATTGAACTTTTAAACTTCTAAGTAATGTGTTTTAGCGGATTACCGACATTTAAAAGTTTTTCGCACTTGTTCTCATTCACTCTCAAGTGAACTGAACCTAAGCGTGTAAACAGAGAAAAAAAACCACAAGAAAATACTTGCATACTTTTGTGAACACGGCTATTTCGTCACGGATATCAACCATCAAACATAAAAAAGCGAACCGTTTTTTTGGATTTACAATACAAGGTACCGGACAGCCTCCCAAAAAAACAACCCTAATTTATAGGAAACACCACAGAAAACGCTGCGTCGCAAATGTGTCAGTGTGTTAGTGAACTTTCTGACTGATGACTTACGCTGTGATTTCTTGGTGGGTATAGAGGGATGATACGAACACAAAAAAAAATTAGGGCAACACGTGCGGGCGCCATTTGTTATTGAAAGGTGTCGGGAAGGGGATTCATATTTTCGTCAGATAGTTCCTTAAATACTAGGGTTGATGCTATTTTTTTTTTTTTGATAGAAATGGGAGCAAAAGTTTTGAATTGTGACGGGAATAGGGATCGGTTAGAAGGAACAAATAACAGTTAGGATCAATCCTGGATCTGACACAAAATATTAAAAGGAAGGGAAGGAGGGATAGACTACTAGAGGAGACTGGCATGCTTGCATTATGCTCGGCTTGAGCTCGCCGGATGGGGAGGTTCTTGTCTCCACTAATATTCTTTAACCTTTCGCACAAAACATAAAACATGCCGGAGAACCAAACAACAAAAAAAAAGAAATTACTGCCTTCAGAAATCAACACAATCATACACGGTTACCGCCACTACACTGTTACGCGCTGTTGCTGGTTTTTAGCGCGGTCTTTCCCACCCCACCAGGAATTTCCCTGACCATTCCTTCGAAAATTCCCCTTTAATGATTATACCTCGGATACCAACTTACCTCATACGCCCAAAGAAACGACTTTCCTCCTTTCTCGCCTCCTTTGTATTTGTCGCTTAGCACATCTTTAGGATTAGTTTTGAGTCACGACGGCAATTTTTGAAGATTTGAAAACTTACTCATAACATATAAATGAGAAAAAAAATTTCCCCTTTTTTTTTCTTTTTTTTTATTCTATTGGATCTGCAATTTACTGTTTGCACACATCTTGCAGCGACTGATTAAGGTACTTGTTCATCACCTTCATACAACCAAAATTATTACTCCTAGTAAGAAAAATTTTCCATAGGATTTTAGCCTGGCTTCCTTCGCTTCGAGTATCTATTACAACCCGATGGATACACCTGTGTTTTCTTTTAAAATCAAATAGCAAAAAAAACCCTCCTAGAACGAGCTCGGTATAGGGGACGATTATTTTTGTAGGGTTTTACCCTGTCTTTGCTTAGCTTATCCTACGCTCAGGATACCAAAACTTAAACCCCTAGAGCTATGCAGGAGAAAAGGCACTAATCAACCAACGACAAAAAAAAAATACCGGGAATACCTCAGTCTGTCACTACAGATATCTAAACCGACTATATTGGTATCTTACAAAAAAAAAAATCCAAAAAAAATATTCAAGTCGGTAAAGTATCTCGAAGGGATACAAAAAAAAAATTTACCAACTTATCAAAAACAAGGTTTTAATAAAAAAAAATTAATATGGATAAATATATATATATAAAAAAAAAAGAATTTTATTGTTTCAAAAATTGCCTGGATCCTATCCTTGGATGGCTTGGGTAATCAAGGAGCGCTTGTAGGGATGACGGAACTTCCACTCGTCGGTTTTGCGAATCAGTTCAATCCCATGCGATTGAACGTACTTCCCTTTATTTTGGCACTTTTCCTTTTTTTTTTTTTTTGTGTAAAAATGTCTTTCAACGCGACACTCAAACCGTATTCTTTTCACTCAAATCGCAATTTCTGATTTTTTTTTATTACAATAAAATCACATAACTACTTTTATAATTTATCATCCTTTTAGGTGGCTTTTATAAGTCTCTATTTCATTCAAATGTATCTCACTATCACGTAATTACTCATTATCTTTAGCTTTCAGTTATTGATCTTTTGTCAAGGAATACCCGCACCAGACTGACTATTCTTTTCCTCCTATTTCCTTTTCCATCCACAATTTCTCTTCTCCAAACCAGAATAATCCACCTAATCACCCCACAATCATACCATCCTCCTGTTATATTGCAGTATGTTGTTAAAAAAACGATCGAATGATGATCATATGGCTTTCTCTTTAGCCAATTTCTTTTAACTCTTCATCCTGAAATCACTCTCTCTGCTTCTCTCAACTTCCACTCAAACGATGATTTGGCGACCCTGTAGCTATTTTTAGTACCCATTATTCGGTTACACTGCTACAATATTTTTGAGCAACTCGGGCTAAACAGCTGGACGACCTTTTTTTCTTCATTGACAAATGACAGATCAGGGGTTTGTATTTTGTAAACAAATAAACTTTATTTTTTTGCTGTGCCTACAAAATAAACTTTTTCTTTTCTATTCTAGGCACACTATTATGCCGAAATTATGGGAAAGTGCAAGAAGATTCCTAATACTCAACCATCTTTAAGGCCGAGGGTCGTGGCAAACCAGAATGGATGCCCAGCCGCGAGTAGCTAGAAGGTATGTTAGGCGTAGAAAGCAACTCAAGTAACTAACGTAAATGCTTATATCATAGGTGTCCATAACACGCTTCACGCATAAAATGAGCTTTTGGAGAGTCGATATGAATGTCTTGTAAGCATATCTCTCTTTTGTTCGGTTTGCAGAATTGTGCAACAGACTTCAAAACAAAATGTCTGTCAAACGGTGTTAAGAATTTGATGTGAATAGGAGTGTCTTTTGATTCTGTGCGGCCGCGTGCGCGATAAATACTTTTTATTGTAGGTGGTTTTATTTTCCAAGAATTGCAAAGAACGTTTAAGTAAGACTCGAGATTTTCATCACGGTAAAATGGAACTCCGAATAAAATAGCATCGCTGGCTACGCGGTACGATTGTCAAGAAAGTTCTGGTTCTTTTTTATCCTATCCATTTCTGTTTTAGTAACTGAGCTATGTTTACATACCTCAACGAGATTGTTTTTTAGTGCACATACTTCAGAGTTAAGTGTATTTATGGTTTTTTTTGGCATTTAAAAGTTCAGATTCAAGTTCGGTCACTTTAATATTTGTTACATTTATGGTGTTTTGTAGTTCTTAAATTTACTGCTTATTTTGTCAGAAATTCTTTTTTCAGAGGTTATTCACCCCGATTATAGAATCCGAAAAATGGACTGCGGAAGCGATCCGCACGAGTTTTGATATTTTTGCTATTATCGAGCCCGCATTGAATCTGACGTTGTGAAAGTGAAAGATTAGCCCAGTTCACACTGTACAATTAGTTGGACAGACTTCGTTTGATGGAAGTTGGATGGTCTGATGTAGTTTTTGTTCACACTTATCAAGCTTGTCGTCCAACTTTATGTCACATACCTTTCCACTACATCCAACTTCTAGGGTGGTATTCACCAAACAATCTTAAGAGCGCTGAATAAATCAAAAACAAATGCACAATTAAAATCTTTACAAACTTTATCAATCACTTAGGTATGTGATTGTTTTGAGTGTCGACAGTAGAATGAAAGAATAAATCGAAACAAATGGTAAGATTCGATGAGCTGCGATGTGGGAACGTGCGAATCGTGGGAACTGGCCATTCAGCAAGCGAGTAGACAGTCCACGCAAGACTCGTATTTCGTCCAGTGAACGTCCGGACAAGAGCGTTCACATCACAGCTCTCGTTACAAATAAAAAATTTATTATGAAGATATGATGAAACCCAAATGGTTGCTTACTACGCAGTTTTGAGTTCCAACACACACCCCTCCTTGAAGGTTCCTAACCTTCAATTTAAATAGTTGCTTGAAAGCGAGAACCTCTTCTCCGAATTGGAATTTGTAGTGCGGCTTGATGTTTTCGATATCGGCAAAAAATTACTATCATTCCAATGGTGATCGCCAGCAACAAGTAGCTCAAGCCATAGTGATGAAAATCATGTATGTTGGCGGGTGGTAGTTCATCAGAAGTCATTGCTCTCTTAAGGTCTTCTATTTCATGTGAAAGATTTTTAACATCTGTTTCATTATTATTTCTTACCGTCAAGGGGGAAAAATGGTCGTCTGTCAAGTTGCGATTTCTGATCCAATTGCTTAGCCTTGCACTTGGAACAAATGACTTTGTTATAATAGTCTTTAAATTTAAATGACCATTAATTATCATTGTATCAATTTTAAGGGAGCATATGTTGTTAAAGCCAATCATTCCAGTGCCTGATAGAGAAATGCTTCTTGTTTGGCCATTGCAAATCAGAAGGCCTGTTACATTGTTCATCACCGAAAATATCCAAGAGTCTGTTTGCCTCAGCGCATACCAATGATCTTGTGGAGGCACTTCCTTTAGATCACATATTTCCAAAGCGTTGTCCTCGTGGTTTAATAGAGCCATTTCGCACACTTTAAAATCTTTGGAGTGAACTCTAGTAGGCACAATCTGTCTGCAAAGATGATTTCTCGTTCCTATTAGTTTACAAGAATTGAATTCAATATAGGAGAGTCCAAAATACTTATCTCTTGCTAATGTAACCGCAAGGTATGGAGATGTTACATCGACGAGTAGGCTCATGTTGTTGTGAACAATTGGCAATGGAATGAGGTTAAAAACTTGGAATTCTTGATCTTCGGCTAACGGGATTAAGACTTCAAACACAATTGTTTCATGTAGTGTCCGTCCTTTGACTGTTATTAGTTTTAACATTTCCAAGGCCGAAACACTGGGCAGCCTCAGCGATGAAGGTAGATTTCCTTGAATCAGTTGCAGTTGACTTACTTGCATTGGTGTTATTATCTGAGGGTTGATCTTCGCATGATTTAAGTCCAGGATAACATCTAGCAGGACATCTTGAGTGCGTTCGTAATTATTAAGCATCATACTTAAATACGTAGTGAGCGCAAGAAAATGTTGATTATTCACAATTTCGTTTTGTTGTTTTCCAATTGTATTGAAAGTTTTTGTCAAATATGTATTTAATGTGTTAAAGTCATTTTGAACTTCCAATGAGTTGCGCCTCAGTATATTTGCCATAGAGTCTGCAATGGAGCTCTGTTTTCGGATGAGAGAATATAAGTGTTGATCCTGTTTATTTGCCAATTCAATTTGATTTTGAATATGTTGAGCATCTTCCTGATCTAGCACACCAAACAAACTATGCGCTACGCTTCCAACAAAATCAAATGGAGATCTACGATGTCGCATTGAACTCTGGGTTGTAGTATTGAACCCGTTTATAAGATCGTTCTTTTGGTCAATGTTTATTATTCTTTTTCGAAGAATGTCGATTGTCGAATTGCAGTGATAAATTCTCTCCGATTTATCCGCCATACAAGCCTTTTCTAATTCCCTTAAATACCCTTTCGTTTCGCTCAATTCAAGCCAGTAATTGGTCAGATTGTAGTAAACGTAAAGACTCCAAAAATTGTCAGCTACTCGCAGTGTTCCCATATCTTCAAAATAAATTCCAATGGCCTTATCTAGGTTGCTTATTACCACTTGGTTGTCTATGTTTGTCGAACTGATTGGTGCTACAAAAAATGCAAAGAGACAAGATATTAACACAAGTCCCTTTGTTATTTTTCCACCTTGGGATTTCCTGGATATTGCAGGTTTGGTTGAGTCTGCTTCAACTGTCAATAGAGGAATTTCTTCTTTCTCAATTGGATGATCTGTCTTGACAGTTTCAGGATATTTTTTCGCTTCTTCTACCGGCAAAGGGCACAAATTATGAATGGCTCGCTGTAGCACACCTCCTTGGGTTTTGATATTAGCAACACTTGGTATCCTGATGCTTCTAAGGTCAAAAAATTGATTAATATAATCCTTCCACTTACTTGCGAGATCCAAAGGAAGCTCATCATCCCACGAGAAGTTCGTTTTCCACAAATCTTGAACAAAAAGCCTTCCAAGCATTATTGCAGGACTCAGTAAACCTAAAGGATCAAATAAACGAGCGAGGTCAGATAACACGCTTCTGCGCGTTACAGTCGCTTCTGGCGTTTTAAATTTTTCAGAATTAAAACCAAATTCAAAACAGTCAATGGTTGGATTCCAAATTAATCCCAAGGTTTTAGTAACGTCAGACTGATGAAACCTTACCAATTTTTCTTTATGTGCATCAGGGATGGTCTTTAAAATGTTTTCATCGTTAGAACAAAATTTTCTTAATTCAAATTTACCCTTTTCTAGAAGTAGTATAATCTCCTCAAGGAGTTCTCTAGCCTTTGACACTGAGTCTGCTCCAGCAAGTAAATCATCCACGTAAATGTTTTGACTTACTGTTTGGGATGCGTTTACGTGAACATTTCAGGTTGAACTGTTGGTCCGATTCCCAGCACATCGTTTAGAGAACTTCCAGAGGATGTTTTCGCTGAACAGTCAAAGACTACACGCAGTGCTGTTGACGACCTTTCTGGTTTCAAAACGCAATGATGCGGGATGAAATAGTGTGTCTGTGGAATATTCGAGTTCTCTATTTGACTCATATGGCCCAATTGTTCATATTCCAATAAAAATTGTGTGTACTGCAGACGTAATTCATTGTTGAGTTCCAGTCGACGTTCCAGTGAAATAAACCTTTTGCGTGCCCTTTCAAAGGATGCTCCTAAGGACGATGGATCTTTTTTGAACGGGAGACTTACCATGAATCTTCCACTGGGTAGAATTTGTGTAGTCGAGTTGAAGAAGTCTTCACAATTACGCTCTTCATTGCTCATCCGTTTAATTGGAGAATCATGACTTTCACACTCCCAGAATCTGCTTACAAGTTTTTCGATTTTTGAAAGAGATGTTGCTGTGGCAATGCTGCATACAGCATTATGTTTGGTACCTTGAGCACCACCTACCACAATCCAACCCAGTTTCGTGTTTCGAAGTAGTGGAAGTTGAGGACCAATAAAGATTTCTCCTGGAAGTAAAAGATCAAAGAACAATTCAGCACCAATCAGCAAATCTATTTTTTGGTTTGTCATAAATCCTGGGTCTGCCAACTGTATGTGAGCAGGTAGGTCACGTAATTCAGTGTGACTGTCATGCGGCCTATAGTCAGTTATCTTAGCCAAGATCGTTGCTTCAATATTGCCTTTGAAGCTTCCATTTCGCGATTGAAATGAGAGTTCTATGGCAAATTGTGTTGGCGTTCCATGCCCTCCAATCCCACTTATGGAGGTTTCGGATCGATGCTTCTGAATTCCTAAAGCATGTGCAAAGGCTGCTGTCACAAAATGGATTTGTGATCCAGAATCTAATAACGCACGACAGGGAAGTAATGTGCCACATGCGGACCTTACGTTAACTAATGCTGTCGCTAGATAAATGCTACGGTGATTGGATCTGGAAGTGCTAGCTGCGTTTGACGACTGACCTTCCACCCCTTGACCTTGTTTTATTTGCTGGTTTCGATCACCTATGGAAGATATAGTGTTGGCATTAGAAATTGGGTTAGAAATTGGTTTTGCCTTTAAATTGTATCTATTTTCTTTTTTGTAGTGCAACAATGTATTGTGTTTGCCATTTAAAAGAAAACATCCCCTTGCGTTGCACGAATTTTGAGTATGACCCGATCTCAGACAAATTCTACAAATTCCGATTCGTTAAACAGACTTCTCACGATCAGCACCTGAAAGAGACAAGAATTTTTTGCATTTATATATTTTATGGTTACCTAAGCTGCACATCACGCAGCCGTTGGATTCAATTGCTATGGCGGTTGTCTTCCTTTTTTCATCGGAATGCGTGATGGTTTCAAGCGTTTGAAACCTAGATTCGATGAATTTCAACAACTCTGATAGCGATGGACTGCTCCTTGGGTCATCTAGGGACTGTTCGAAGAGGGTCCTACTCTCTTTGTCAACCTTTTTCAGGATCAGGTGGACGACTATTGGATCCCAGTCATGTGCCGCGAATCCTAGATTGATCAGGGCCTGAATTCCTTCCTTTGTGTTGTCATGCAGTTTCCGCAAGCTAGAAGCAGTTCCCGATGCTGATTTTTGGGACAATAGGTTTTCGAGCTGTGCACACAAAAGTAGCCGTTTGTTATCATATCTGTCCATCAGTGTCTTCCAGGCTGCTTCAAAATTACTATCTGTCGCTGGAAATCCTTGAATCAAACTGAGTGCTTCACCTGTCAGATTAGTCCTCAAAAAGTACAGTTTCTGGGCCGGCGAAATCGGTTGTTCAAGGATCATTGGTTTAAATAAATCATAGAACTGACGCCACTTTAGGTAACATCCATCAAACTTTGGAAGTTCAATTTTTGGTAGCTTCAAAGAAGCAATTGCCACTTGATGATCCGATGTAGTACCTTTTGTTGGTAAGCCAGTCAGTCGAATCTCTAGCTGTTTTTGAAGATGAAAGTAGATGTTGACATCTTCTTCTTCCAAATCGCCATCCACGCGTTGAAAAACTAATTTTAATTGTTCAAAATTATCCACTAGGTTCTTAACTTTAATTTCGAACATATGGGGATAGGTATTTTTTAGTTCCGTACTGCAATTATCCAATGAGGATTGAAAATGCCTTGTCAACATTTTATACCTATCCCTTGTCGTAAGTGCTCTGGTCATCTTCATCTTGTCTGCTTCTGTTGCTGCTGCTGCTGGTTTTACCGCTGATCCTGATGGAGTTGCTGCTGGTGGCTTCTCCATGGTCTGGTTTGCGTCCAGGCCTGGCAGACTGCTCAAGCGACTGATGATGTCCGCTTTCATATTTTCATAAGCGCCTTTTATCTTTTCGTAAAACTCCTTCATGAAATACTCGTGATGAGGTTTATCTGAATACTTGTCACGGATTTGGGTGTCGTTTGTGTCGAAATAGTCCCATAGATTTTCTAGTCTTTCCTTTTTCTGTAACAGTTTATCCACCGTTTTTCGGGTTTGGCCATCCTTACCGTAGTTGCGGACAAGATCCAAAATTTCTTTCCCCGTTGCATCTTGAAGATCAGAGAGCTCTTCAAGACCTTCTGGAAACACTTCATCGTTCGACATATCCTTTTGTTTTTCTTTTTTTTCTTTTTAAACAGAACACTGATTCTACTGACTTATTTTTTTTTTTTTTTTTTTTAACAGAACACTAATTCTATGACTTATTTTTTTTTTTTTTTTTTGAATGGAACTAATTAATTAACTAATTAATACAGGTACACTTAAAACTTTAAGAAGAGTGTCCTGTCACGGTCGCCAATGAATAAATCAAAAACAAATGCACAATTAAAATCTTAACAAACTTTATTAATCACTTAGGTATGTGATTGTTTTGAGTGTCGACAGTAGAATGAAAGAATAAATCGAAACAAATGGTAAGATTCGATGAGCTGCGATGTGGGAACGTGCGAATCGTGGGAACTGGCCATTCAGCAAGCGAGTAGACAGTCCACGCAAGACTCGTATTTCGTCCAGTGAACGTCCGGACTAGAGCGTTCACATCACAGCTCTCGTTACAAATAAAAAATTTATTATGAAGATATGATGAAACCCAAATGGTTGCTTACTACGCAGTTTTGAGTTCCAACAAGCGCTCTTAAAGCTAAGAGGCTCTTAGTTTTAAATTTGGATGTACTATTCACCAAGCAATAATAGGGTCTAGTCTAAGCTAATTCGAATATTCGAAAAATAAGGGTTTTGAGCCTGTGAACGCACACTTTTCGAACTACTTCGAAAATTTCAGTGTCAATTGTCAAAATCAGCTGTTAAGCAAACCAAAAACAGAAAAAATTATCGGAAATTTAAGAATTGGTAGAACGTAAAATTAATTCATTCTCTGTATTGCAAACCATAATTCGAATTTCTTATTTTTTTCAATAGTTATTTATGATTTTTGAATAACAACCACAAATGACGCTGTCAGTAAATTTCGAATTTTCGGAGTTATTTAAAACAACAACCGCTCATAACTTAAGAGTGGTAGCGACCACTCTTAAGTGTTATGAGCGCTCATAAATCTGCACTAATAGTGGTCGGTGAATAGGTTTATGAGGCACTTAGTTTAAGATTTCTTGGTGAATACCACCCTTAGTCTTTTCAAATGTAAAACCCGAGTCAAACCGGTCCCCTTGACAAGTTTGAATGAAGAACACCTTGGGCTTCCCGGCAAGAGATCTGCAGTTGTGTGCAGTAAAGCAATGTGCAACTGAGTCCAATTTATGTTGAGCATAGCATAGCAGTATAGCAATTAGAATGCAATCACACTCCGT